>OX377618.1:238282527-238929546 GCA_947397865.1 Polietes domitor | reverse complement strand
TTTCTTTAAATTTGGCACAAAATCTTATAATACAACTAGAAACACCTATGCAAAAATTGGGTAAGATCGGTTCAGATTTAGATATAGCCCCCATACAAATGTCGCTCCCGATTTGTCTTTTGCCGCTTTACATATTGTACTTGATTTTCTATAAATTTGGCACAACAGCTTATAATCCAAGTACCAAAACCTATAGTGAAAGTGATCGAACTAAAAGCACCTGCACAGAAATTGGGTAAGATCGGTTCAGATTTAGATATAGCCCCCATACAAATGTCGCTACCGATTTGACTTTTGCCGCTTTAGAAACCACATATTGTACTCGATTTTCTTTACATGTTTCACATCATCTTATAATCGAACTAAAAGCACCTGTGCAGAAATTGGGTAAGATTGGTTCAAATTTAGAACCAATCAAATGTCGCTCCCGATTTGTCTTTTGCCGCTTTACATATTCTACTTGATTTTCTTTAAATTTGGCACAACAGCTTATAATTCAAGTACAAAAACCTATAGTGAAAGTGGGTAAGATCGGTTCAGATTTAGATATAGCCGAAATACAAATGTTGCTCCCAAATGTTTTAACCGATTTTGGCCAAACTATACATATTATATTTCACCTATTTCGTTCCAGATTTCAATATACCCCCATACATATGTTCTTTCCGATTTAACATTTTTTGTCAAACACATACATAATTTATCACGTGCCATTATGGTCTATTTGATAGAGAAATACGGAAAGAAAGATGATGCTCTCTATCCCAGCTGTCCCAGGAAACGTGCCGTTATCAATCAACGTCTCTACTTTGATATGGGAACTCTGTACAAAAGTCTCTCGGATTACTATTATGCACTTAGGGACAAAAAATCAGCTGATCCAGAATTGTATACGAAAATAGAAGTGGCCATGGATTTCCTAAACACTTTCTTGCAGAACAGCCAATATGTTGCCGGTGAGGTGATGACCGTGGCCGATTTATCTCTATTGGCCACAGTGAGTACATTTGAGGTGATCAACTTTGATTTCAGTAAATATCCAAATGTTGCCAGATGGTATGCCAGCATTCAGAATTCCGCGCCTGGAGCTGAAGAGAACAAAATTGGTTGTGTGGAGTTGAAGAAAATGTTTGAAAGTCTTAAATCGTAAATATTAAATAAAGAAATGCTGGAAAATAAATAAAAACTTTTTATTATTGTGAATTGAATTGTTTTCCACAATTACAATACAAATTCATTATAATTTAGGGAAAGTTATGGAAATGGAAATACAATGTTACAAGTATGAAATCGACTTATACAGGGTTTCCAAACAAGAGGTTTTATTTTGAATCACCCGGTATTTTGGTAGCCATTATTTTGAAGCCATTACTAAAAATGGAACGATATACGCTTCAACTACGCATTGAAATTATTAAAATTCATGAATGAAAATGATCCGGCCCACAATCATTTTTATTTTGCTCTCAAAACGTTGTTAATTCCCAAATATTTAAAATTGATAGCGGCAATCTATATTGCGTTTATATGCACGACGGCCCACTTTAATGTATATAAATATGTTCTATACATACATATGTACATTAACCTGCAGAGAGAACCGAAAGGCTAATCTTATTTAAAAGCGTACTCTCCATCGAGCATACGTACGAACGATTTTTATCGCAAATTTTAAATTAAATTCCAGTGATCAGATACGCCGAGAACTATTTAAAACATCAGTGATAAGTAGAACTTCACGCCGAACAGGACCAATAGATTGTCAACACAAGTGGTAAGTGAAAGAAAACACATTTTCAATATCGTCATGAAGAAACATAAATTTCAAATTTTGGATTTCAATAGTCTACCATTTCATTTAGTGTTGATTTGTTCATGCCCACTATCATAGGACGATAGTATACTAAGTCTGTCATATGCTCATTTATATTCTTGGAAAATTTGATATTAAGAGAACACTAACGTTTTCTTGGGATAAACACACACATCGATTGTTCCAAACGAAATAACCGTTTGCCACAAACGTTTCACAAGGTTTGTGATAAACATAAAACGTTTGCGGTAAGGAAAATTGTTATAAATGTGTAACAAGGTTTGGGATAAACACAAATCATTTGCGACAAACGAATTTTCGATTTCCTTTTGTCTAACTTTTCGTTCGTGCGTAACGATTTTTTTCTTTGGTTGTATGCAACAAAAAAATAAAATTTACTGATTCATAAAATCAGCAAATCGTTGAAAGTAACTTTAATATGGTTACTCTCATTTTGGTAATATGGGTAATAGAACATTTTGCTCTACATACTTGTCCCAGCAAAAAGACAACACCCGAAGAAGTGAAAAGGATGAGGATGAATCACGAAAATAAGTTGAGAGTAGCGGCGATGTTCATCATTTAGACATCATTCGAAAGATATTGATTTTTTATTAAATACTACCACCAACAACGAAAAAGTTTTCAGTTGTCACTGGGAAAAACAATAAAAAATTACTAGTCCAATAATTCGACCAACAAGTTACTCTAAGACAAGAATCAAAATTAATATTTAAAGTATTTCCAAGGGTCTATTATTTCAGAAAAAAATTGACAAATATACAACTTAAATAAAAACAAGTAAGGAAAGGCTAAAGTCGGACGGGGCCGACAATATTATTCCCTCCACTTTCTTCCTCATTGAATTCGGGAAAGAAAGTGATATCGGGAACGATTTTTGTATGGGTATTATATAAATTATCTGGTTTCTATTGGTGTTGTAGCTATATATAAATCTGAACCGAACTGACTCACTTTCGACATAGATGTTTCTCGTTGAAACATAGTGTGTTGTGTGAAATTTGATAAAGATCGGTTAAAAAATGTGGTTTCTAAAGATGAAAAAGTTACATAGAGATCGAAATTTGTATGGGAGCTATAACTGAATCTGAGCCGATCTGACAGAAAATAGGTTAAATTATCTGGTTTCTAGAGCAGAAAAAGTCAAATCGGGAGCGAAATTTGAATGGGAGCTATATATAGAAATCTGAACCGATCACACCTATTTTCTCCACAGGTGTTTCTAGTTGAAATATAAGGTGTTTTGTCACATTTGAAGACAATTTGATAAAATATGTGGTTTCTAGATAGGAAAAAGTCAAATTGGGAGCGAAGTTTGTATTGGAGCTATATATAAATCTGAACCGTTCCGACCTATTTTCACCACAGGCTTTCTAGTTTAAATAAAAGATGTTTTACCAAATTTGAAGACAATCTGATCAAATATGTTGTTTCTAGAGCGGAATTGGGAGCGAAATTCCCATGCATAGTACCAACTATGCCGCTAATGAACCTATTTCTCGTGCTTTAAAAGAGTTTAATAGAATTTATTTTATGAACTTAGATTTTTCTTCAATTTTGTACAATTTTAATAAATTATTAGAATTAATTTATTTTTAGTTAATTTAATTCTTAAGTTATAGTCTGTAAGGATTATTTTAAACCCATTGACTGAAATTAATGAAATGAAATAAAATTTGTATGGGAGCTATATATAAAACTGAACCGATCTAACACATTTTTACCACAGGCGTTTCTAGTTGAAATATAAGGTGTTTTGACAAATTTGAAGACAATCTGATCAAATATGTTGTTTCTAGAGCGGAAAAAGTCAAATTATGAGCGAAATTTGTATTGGAGCTATATATAAATCTGAACCGTTCCGACCTATTTTCAACATAGATGTTTCTAATTTAAATATAAGATGTTTTGCCAAATTTGAAGACAATCTGATAAAATATGTGGTTTCTAAAGAGACAAAAGTCGAATTGGGAGCGAAATTTGTATGGGAGCTATATATAAATCTGAACCGATCTAACACATTTTTGCCGCAGGTGTTTCTAGTTGAAATATATGATACTTTGCCAATTTTGAAGAAAATCTGTTAAAATATGTGGTATCTAGAGTGAAAAGAGTCAAATCGGGAGAGAAATTCGTATGGGGGCTATATCTTAATCTGGACAGATTTTCTTCAAATTAAACATCGTTCGTTCTTATCCCGAAAAACTTCGTTGTGCAATCATTTGGTTCTGGCTACAATTGCCAACTGAACTTTGATTACAAGAATAGATGGGCAGATAGGCCCAGCAAAAAGAGAGCACCCAAAGAAGTGGAAAAGATGCTCATCTTGTGATTCGGAAGTAGTGAAAATTGGAATCTTCACCAATGAATTTAAAATGGAGTTGTCATAGGAAGGATGTCCTTCACTTTGAAAGACTTAAAAGTTTTTTAAAGTGTTCCAAAGGAACCACATCTTCACATGTTTCCATTTCTATTTTAAAAAATCCGTCGCTACCGGGGTAGAACAGCGGACCTTCTGGTTGCTACTGCGGCACACTAACCATCTCAGCTATCCTCTGTTGTCAGTGGTGAATAACTAAAACAAATCAAACCACTGACACCACCACCACGGAGTGCATTCCACAGTATTACCAGCAGATTAAAGGATGTCGACTTTACATATTACGAAAATTTTGATATTTTTATGCACATTACTATATTTGTTTACTATTTCAAACTACACTCAGAAAAATAGCATTCTTAAATCTGAGTAAAATCCATACTCCAATTTAGTTTAACAATTTTACTCCAGTTTAGGTAAAATTTCCTTACGAGAAGGAAAATTAAATAGATATGAGTACACTTCCTTATTTCAGAGCCAGAAAAATAGTACATATACTCAAAATGGGGTAGTAAATTTACTTAAAACCATTTTATTGGATCTAGTAAAAACTTCTGACAATTAAGTATACTCATAATTGTGCGGAAGAAAATTTACTAGCGTTTAAGAAAGAAAATAATGCAAATTTTTTTTTGTATGGAAAATTTTCATTTATGAATTTCTTACTTATAAATGTGTTTATTACTTCGTATAAAGTAAATAAATGTAATTAAATTTATGCCATGTTCCTCATACATTCAAGTATAAATGAACTTATAAAAAATACTTTATAGTATTTAGAAAAATACATGAGTCTAAAAAGAAATTCTCGTTCTTTAGCCGATACTTTCTTCATAAGTACTTCAAATATTACTCTAAACAATCACTGCGAAGTCGCCTACCTAGCCTCCGCAGCAGTCATGGTGAAACATCTCAACTCTTTATGGTGTGAGTAAGATGTAACGTTTGAGAACTATATCATGTTGTCATTTTTCATATGAGTGTTGCATGCTCTGAAGCGAAATAATTTATTTCAATTATCAGTATAGTCGTAGTCAGGCTGAATACAAATTTACTTGGTTTAAGGAAAATCTTAGTCAGGCTGAGTACAAATTTTACTTGGATTAAGGAAAAATTTCCGAAAATTTTCCTCAGATTGAGTATAAATTTACTTGGCATGACGACAAATTTACTTAGTTTGAGTAACAATTTACTTGGATTGAGGAAAAAATCGGAATATTTTCCTCAGTTTGAGTATAAATTTACTTGATTTGGGTAAAATTTCTTAAAAAAAATTCCTCAGATTAGTAAAGATTTACTTGATTTGAAGAAAAATTTTCCTCAGTTTGAGTAAATTTTACTTGCCTTGAGAAAAGTTGAACTGGAATCAAGTTCAAAGCATGTCCTATTTTCAAGGAAAAGTTTGTACTTGATGTGAAAAATTATTGCCTTAGCGCTATACGAAGTTCAGTTTTCCTCAGTTTTAGTACATATTTACTTAATCCGTGGCATACTTTTTTCAGAGTGTATAATGTATACTTATGCGCACTGTTTAAAATCGACTACTATATATAAATAAAATGATGTAATTGTGAAAGTGAACATGCCGAAAATATCAGGCGACTGTCAGTCGCCATTAGGGAGAAGCATTTTAAGATACAGACAAAGTGATAAGAAAAGTATACATGTGGTACTATTTTTATCCCCTTTTCCCGTTTAAACCCAAAAAGTACTGTTTTGGAAAGTTCTTTTATTTTTTTATCGAATTTCATTATTCTAGGTGTAGCCGTTAGGTTGGTACTATTTTTATCCCTCTATCCCCATTTAACCCCTTAAAAGTACGAATAAATATAAAAATATTTGTGACCCCATACTAAAAAGTCGTTCCAATTCAGTTGTGAAAATGCTATTCATAAAATGTTACGGAATGTTAATATATTATCGACATTTTTGGAAGTTGTTTAAAAGAACTTCCTTAAAAGCGGGGAAAATGCACAATTGGTTTTTGAGATGTGATGAAAATGTGCTTCCTACGGAAGTACTTCAATTTTTTTGCTGGGGACGGACATTGCTAAATGGATTCAAAAAGTATAATTAAAAAGGTATAAAGGTATAATATATAAGGTATAAAGTATAATTAACAATGGGTCTATCTTGCTTCCTTTTGGGTGTTACAAACAAATGCACATAGACATAATACTCTTGTGGAGTGTATAAACATGCATAAATACTCTAAATATTAGGGGTATTTCCAGACCTTGTGAGGAAACATTTTTCCCTGTGGACCGATTTTGCCCACATTCAATCCCAACCTACCTACAACTATAACATAACACATTCATGTCAAATTTGGACGTCCTACCTCGTTTCGTTTATATGCTAGCGTGCGGACGGACGGTGGAGGGTATAATAGAAAATCATGATTTAAAAAAAGTTAGAGGGTCATAACTTCTACATGTCTCTATAGATCTTTTAATTATATACATTGTTTTCTTTTTTAAAATGGTATATATTAAGAAATAAAACAAAATATTTTTTCATTGTTTTCTATTTTTTCATTTTTTTTTTGAAATAAAAATATATATCTGTTTTTGTACCCTACACCACTTCGTGGAATAGGGTATTATAAGTTAATAATCGAGCTAGAACCACCTTTAAGTATACGGAACGACTTAGAATCACCAGCTGAATCGATTTTACGATGTCTGTCTGTCCGTCCGTCCGTCCGTCTGCTGTCCATCTAAGCTTGTTCGCACTCTACAGGTCGCAATTGTAGTCCGATTATCATGAAATTTGGCAGAAGTTACTTTTTTTGGCCAAGGACGATCGGTATTGAATTTGGAGGAAATCGGTTCAGATTTAGATATAGCCCCCATACAAATGTTGCTCCCGATTTGACTTTTTCCGCTCTAGAAACCACATATTGTACCCGATTTTCTTTAAAATTGTCACAACATTTTATAATCGAACTAGAAACACCTGTGCTAAAAGTGGGTAAGATCGGTTCAGATTTAGATATAGCCCCCATACAAATGTCGCTCCCGATTTGATTTTTTCCGCTGTAAAAACCACATATTGTACCCGATTTTCTTAGCAAATTAGCAAAACATTTTATAAACGAACTAGAAACATCTATGCTGAAAGTGGGTAAGATCGGTTCAGATTTAGATATAGCCCTCATACAATCTAGAAACACCTATGCTAAAAGTGGGTAAGATTGGTTCAGATTTAGATATAGTCCCCATACAAATGTCGCTCCCGATTTGACTTTTTCTTTAAAATTGGCACAACATTTTATAATCGAACTAGAAACACCTGTGCTAAAAGTGGGTAATATCGGTTCAGATTTAGATATAGCCCCCATACAAATGTCGCTCCCGATTTGACTTTTTCCGTTCTAGAAACCACATATTGTACCCGATATTCTTTAAAATTGGCAAAACATTTTATAAACGAACTAGAAACATCTATGCTGAAAGTGGGTAAGATCGGTTCAGATTTAGATATAGCCCTCATACAAATGTTGCTCCCGAATGTTTATCCGATTTTGGCCAAACTTTACCTATTATATTTCACCAATAAACATACATGGTGAAAGCGGGTCATATCGTTCCAGGTTTCAATATACCCCCATACAAATGTCCTTTCCGATTTAACGTTTTTCGTCAAACACATACATTTGCAGGATTCAAAAATCCTTCCCGATTTCACTTTTTTACCGAATTGAATTGTAGTGAGATATATAGTCGGCTCCGTCCGTCTTTAGCCTTTCCATACTGTTGGGGAGATGCCCATATGTCCATACTTTGGTATAACATAAATGGGGCCCATTCTGCTCTATTACATCTCTAGAAACTACATTTTACATCGGATCTTCATAAAATTTTGCAGATCATCTATGGTTGATTGATTGATTCTATGTTTCAACTAGGAATACCTACCGTGAATCAGAAACATATTGGCGCATGTTTTGGCACAGGCTTCAAGTGTTGTTATAGGCCCCCTTCAAATGTCCGTCAGATTCATCCAATTACCTCTTGATCAATTTTTCCAGATCATGTTATATTTACTTTACTCGGAATATATGCTGGAAAATTGGATCAATTTGACTAAAGATGAATTTATAGTATAGATTATATGAACTACATAAAATTGCTCCCATGAAATACCTGGGTTTTGTTAGTAATCAAAGCGAGGTATATACGCAGGGAGTGGTGTAGGGTATTATATAGTCGGCCCCGCCCGACTTTAGCTTTCCCTTACTTGTTTATTATTATTCTATCTTTTCTTTTCATAGTTTTTGTTGTAACTCTTACTCAGGTTCGAGATAATTTTTCTGTTTAAGAAAACAAAAACAAAAAAACAACAAAAACTATAAAAAAATATATTTTTTTGGATTTGATTTTTTAGAAGAATGTCTTACCAGTACAATTAGTTGTCGTAAAGGGTGATTTTTAGCTATTATCTTTTTGGCAACACTGGTTTAAACAGCTGATGCACGTTTCGTGTTTTGTTTCACTGTCAAACATCTTCAGTTTGGTCTAGAATTTAACCATGAATCGTCTTACAAACGAATAACGAAAGTTCATATTAAATTATATGGAGTGTACTATCGATTCAAATAAAGATTTCATGCATTTTTCTGAATTTTATGTGTTTTTTTTTTGAAAAACTTTCCCAGAGCTTTTAAAAAATCGCCCTTTATTAGTGGTTGTTATTGAACTTAAATTTCCAACATCTTCTCTTGATACCCTCCTTTTTCTTTCATTTGTAGCATAGTCATGGATTTCTATTATCTACCCGCCTCAGCGCCATGTCGTTCGGTTCTAATGACTGCCAAAGCTCTGGGCATTGAGCTCAACAAAAAAGTAGTAAATCTAACAGCTGGAGAACACCTGAAACCGGAATTCCTCAAAGTCAATCCTTGTCATACCGTACCCACTTTGGTCGATGACGGTTTTGCTGTGTGGGAATCTCAAGCTATTATGATCTATTTGGTTGGGAAGTACGGCCAGAGAGAAGATGCCCTCTATCCCAGCTGTCCCAAGAGACGTGCCGTTATCAATCAACGTCTCTACTTTGATATGGGAACTTTGTACAAAAGCCTAGCCGACTACTATTATTCGTTTAGCGACAACAAATCAGCTGATCCGGAATTATATAAAAACATGGAAGTGGCCATGGATTTCCTGAACACTTTCTTGGAGAGCAGCCAATATGCAGCCGGCGATTCAGTGACTTTGGCCGATTTGTCTCTGCTGGCCACGGTGAGTTCAATAGTGGTGGCGACCGGTTTTGATTTGAGTAAATATCCCAGTGTTGCCAGATGGTATGCAAATTTAAAGAATTCTGTTCCTGGGGCTGACGAAAATATGGCTGGTTGTTTGGAATTGAAAAGCATGTTTGAAAATATGCAATCCTAGTTTTATTAAATAAAATAGAGAAAGAGAAGAAATACTTTTGAAAATAATAAGTAGTCGTTTTATTATACCCTCCACCACCAGAATGGGGTTATACTAACTTTGTCATTGTTTGTTTGTAACACCTTGAAATATCGACCCGAGACCCTATAAAGTATATATATTCTTGATCGTCATAAAATTCTAAGACGATCTGGCCTTGTCCGTCCGTCCGCCTGTTGAAAGCACGCTAGCAACTAAACGAAAGGAGCTAGGAGGTCCAAATTTTGCATAAATACGTCTTATAGTCCTAGATCGGTTGGGATTGAAACTAGGAAAATTGGCCAAAAGGGAAAAATTCCCCCCTCACAAGGACTAAAAATGCCCATAATAACCCCTAATATTTTCGAGAATTTAAGCATATTTTTCAATATGTCCGTTTGTACTTACTTGATATTGGGTATGAGCATTCCCCCGATAACAAAAACGTGCGCCATAAAACTATTTTTATTCGTAGGGGGTCAAAAATGGAAACGAAAACAGCTAGAAACACGAAATTCCTCTAATTGATACATAATATGAAATTATGTTTCCCAAATTCTTACTTTTAAGGGATAAAATGGGAATAGAGGGATAAAAATGGTACCAACCAAACGGTGTATACGTTGCTTTGATTGCATAGATAAGTAAAATACACGGATTTTTCAAAAAGGGGATAAAAATAATACCAATCAAATGACCGCAGCTAGAGTCATGCAATTCGGAGTATACATTCCTCGTAGACACGCAAAATAGACGAATTTTTCGAAATTAGTACTTTCAAGGGATACAATGGTACAGAGGGATAAAAATAGTACCAACTAAACGACTACAGCTAGAATGATGCAATTCTAATTGCGTAGAAACGTCAATGGGGTAAAAATGGTACCAACCAAATGGGCTCAGCTAGAATCATGGAATTCGGTGTATACATTCCTCTGATTGCATAGACACGCAAAATAGAAAGATTTTTCGAAATTCTACTTAGTGTGGTTCAAATGGAAAAAAGATGAAATAATTCATGAAATTCGGCGTATACATTCCAATCGCTGCGTAGACACGAAAAATAAGAGGTTTTTCCAAATTCGTACTTTCAAGGAATACAATGGGTACAGGCGATACAAATAGTACCAACTAAACGAATACATCTAGAATGATTAAATTCGGTGTTTGAATCCCTCCAATTGCGTATACACGTTAAATAGAGCAATTTTAGATAGTCGTGGAATTTGGTGTATACATTCATCTGACTGCTTAGACACGCAAAACGAAAAGATATTTCCAAATTCGTACTTTTTTATTTTTACGGCAGAAATTGTTTGAATCATGAAGTTAGGCTATTTTGCACTATGTACGTGAGATAATGGATTTTCAAAATTTGTACTTTGGGAATTGAAATAGAAAGGATATACAATCAACTGTAGCACCCACTATCTACCAATATTTATGGCATTTAAACTTTGTTGAAAATATATATATAAGAATATTTATTTTTTGAATTGACTTATAGTCTTTCTTATAAGCGTGGCTTGAAATAATAAAAATATTATATTTATTTATAAAATTACTTTTTCAATATTTGTAATATTAATATTATAATATTACTGCAATTCTACGCAAATCGACAGCCTCTGTGGAATGCAATCCATGGTGGAGGGTATATAAAGTTCGGTCCGGCCGACACGGCCATATTCACTATCTGTTTAAATTATTGCTTCGAGAGCGAAAAAGTTAAATCGATAGCGAAATTTGTATGGTAGCTACATATAAATCTGAACCTATATAATCCGTTTTCACCAAAGATGTTTCTTGTTAAAATATAAGATGCTCTGCCAAATTTGAACAAAATCGGTTAACTTACGTGGTTTCTAGAGCGGAAAAAGTCAAACAGAGAGCCACATTTATATGGTGTCTACATCTAAATCAGAATCGTTTTGCTTCAAAATAAAAAGCGTCCGTCTTGGACTCGGAAAACTTAATTGTGTCAATTATTGTAAGAATCGCACTAAAGGGTGATTTTTTAAAAGCTATAGGAAAGATTTTCAAAAAAAAAAACACATAAAATTCAGAAAAATCCATGAAATCTTTATTTTAATCGATAGTACGGTTCATATAATTTAATGTTTGAAGATTATTTCGTGCAAATGTTGACCTTGACTGCGCCTCAAATGGTCCATCCGCTTAGTCCAATTTTGGCATTTCCATGTTTTTGAGTAACAGAGGTCCAATTGCTGCGAACTGCGACGAATCGATAATTGATAGTCATCATTAACACTGGCCGATACAGCTGCGATATTTTCTTCAGTTCGCACGCTACGTAAGCGTGTTGGTGGTTTAATGTCCAACAATGTAAATTTGGTGCGAAACTTAGTCACAATAGCCGAATAGCCGCTTCAGTGGGTCGATTAAACTGGCCATAAAATGGAAGCGCGCGATGAACTTTCTTTGTTCGTTTGTAAGACGATTCATGGTTAAATTATAGACCAAACTGATGATGTTTGACAGTGAAACAAAACACGAAACGTGCGTCAGCTGTTTAAACCAGTGTTGCCATAAAGATAATATCTAAAAAATCACGCTTTATAATTGCGATCTTTGATTATGGACTTACAGAGAGACGGACATGGCTAAATTATACCCTAGTGGAGGGTATAAAATCAGTGAATCTTCTGGTTGCTACTACAGCACTGTAATCAACTCAGCTATTCTCTCTAGCCATGTACCTTTTATATCCTCGATCTCATGTTTCTAGATGCAGCACGCAAATTTATAACTTTTTGCACTTCTTTCCCAAAAAATAGGTAATAGGTTTTTGCTTCCCCTAAACATGTATCATATCATATTATCATTTATTTGGTATCACGTTTATCTCGTTTATATGGTTGTCCCGCATCAACATTATAAGTAAAAAAATTGAAATATCCATTTATCTTCCGCGTTTACGCAATTAGATGGCTGTACACTATTTATATCCTTTTTAGTTCGCTTCTACGTGGTCAAATTCCACGATTCTAGCTGCAATACTTTAGTTGGTGCCATTTTTAACCGTTTTATGTTGCGTGCAGGCCCGTGCGCAGGATTTCCCCTGGGGGGGTTTTCATTTACACTCATAAAAAATTAACCCTATAATGAATTAAAATTAACTAAAATTTAGGAAACCAAGTACATTTTTACTAAATATTAGAAAAATTTTGCTGAAAATTTCCTAAAACTAAGTAAATGTTTACTCAAATCAAGTTAATATTTACTCAAACTGAGGACAATTTTGCTTATTTTTTCCTCAAAACAAGGAAATTTTTACTTAAACTGATTTTATACAATGAAAAAAGGGAAATTAAAATAAGTTCAATTTAACTAAAAAAATCAAACAAATAGTTTTGCTTCAGAGTATGCAAAACTGATACAAAAAATGACAACATGAGATATTTCTCAAGAGTTTCATGTTACCTCTGCCATAAGGAGTTGAACTATTACTCCATGATTGTTGCGAATGCAAGATAGGTATTGAGAAATAAGTCTCTGCAAACGAACGAGAATTGCTTCTTAGATTAATATTCAAGAATTTTTTAAACAATTTCAAATGTTTTTTATAAGTTCATTAATACCTAAATGTACGAAGAATTCGGCATAAATTTCTGTAAACATATTAACTTACTTTTAGGAAATAAACACATTTTTAAGTTAAAATTTCCTAAATGGAATTTTTTCCATACAAAAAATTTCAGATTTTTTTTCTCACTTAAAACCTTGGAAATATTCTTCCAAATAAGTTTGAATTTACTCAATTGTAAGAATTTTTTATTAGATCCAAATAAATGATTTTAAGTAAATCTACTACCTTTTTTCTAGTAAATGAACTATTTACTATGGCTTTGAAAGATGGAAACTTTACTCATAAATAGTTAATTTTCCAACTTTTTAGGAAATTTTTACTGGAGCGTTTGGAAACCACTCATATTGTATTGCCAGGATCTTCGAGAAATATTTTGACACATTGGTCCGACAGACATTGTCGGCAAAATTGCATTTCAGTAATCCATCTATCATATATATGAATGGTGATGTAAGATTGCAGAAAACTGCTGTTATGCCAAAAACAGCTGTAATAGCAGAAAAGTGTCTGCTGATAGGCAGCAGACAATCGCTGCTTTTATTAACAGACTTGTTCTCTAAGTGTAGAACTTTTTTTAAATAGTTGCTTGAAATTACATACATACATATCGAGGGCTTATATTCATAAGTGGCTATGAACAAAAACATAACTTTTCAGGAGAGCGAAAAAACTGATTTTCTCCTCAATTTTGTATGGAAAACGCATTTTCTGTGATGTACACAGCGAATTTAAATATTCCAGCTTCATCCATCAGATTGGTCGCTTGTAACATATATGTAGCCAGTCACGAAAATCGCTGCAATTGATGAAAAATCCAAAATTCGCCGTTGCAATTCCTTATATTTTAACTTTCTTCATTCATAATTTCATACACAAATATTCCCCATGAAGTCAGCAATCACATGCCATAGAATTATTTTGGTATTCTCAATATAATAAAAAGTTACGCCGGTGTTTCTAAATATACCTTTCACAATTTTTGACTTTACAGCCACCATTTTTCCTATTTTAGCTTCATAACTGGGGAATCAAAATGCTATTAACGCGAAGTGATGGAATTTGATAGTACGATATGCCCTAAATCTAGAAAAATGTTTTAAACAAAATCGTTGTAGCGAATATAACCTTTATTTTATTTATTTCTATTATTTTATTTATTCTATTTTTTTTTTATGTTCATAGCCACTCGCACGTTAGGTTGTGACTGCATAACAAACTAACGTGCGAGGGGATATCCAAATTAAAAAAAATGGCTTTAGAAAAAATCTTTTCCAAATTTATATGACAGATGAATTCCAAATCTGTGAATAGTTTGGCATCAAAAACTCATTTTCGAGAAAATGGTTCATAGCCACTTTTAGATATAAGCCCTCGATATATATTTTGAAGAAATATTACACAAAAAACGATCAAATTCCTCGGCGATAAACCCTTCATTTTTTTTTTTTGATATGATATGATTTTCTATGATAAATGTAGAAAATTGGATATGCTTTTTGACAAAGTATGGGTCTAAATAGGATGTCTAATGATTTTTGGGGGTTTTAATTTATATAGGACATGAGTAACAGGATGTTTACTCAAAATCTTTATACGCATATTCTGATTAAATAAAAAATATTTGGAAATGTTTCTTCATTTTTATAATCTTGAATATGTAAAAAAACAAATAATTGGTATTTTAGAGTTTCGTTTTCCTACGTAGATCCAAGTTACTGAATTTGTTGTTTCTCTTTTGAATAATACTTGTTACATATGTACAAAAAATACTAACTCTGAAAAATATTTGACATAAGTGATAAATATAACACAAATTTTAGTAAGTTAACACTCATTTCTTATTGTTTCGCAAATTTAAAGTAGATTTTAAAATAGAGACCTACACGCAGAGAAAAAATGCATTTCGTACAAACGAAATTTTAGACACGTGAACATCGTTTTCGAGTTTCTTTTGTGGAAAAAATTAGTTTGTTTGCGGTAAACGTGTCATCAGTTCTTGTAAATGAGCAAAGAGAAATACGTTTATGTATATCAAACAGTATTCTTCGTTTGTCGAAATGGATTTGTATTATAATTGCAAACTCCCAAAACATTGGAAGTAACAGAAACCTTTGTTGTTGCATTTGTGATGAAAATAGGACACATCGGTTCAGATTTAGATACAGCTCCATAAAAATGTCCAATCGCAAATGTTACATCTTAGCGCTCTACAAGCATCAAGCAAATTATTTGCTTTTATTAAGAATATTTTAGATTTCATTATGAATCATAGTGATTCTTATCTACACTTTTTTAAAATTACTAAACGATTTTGTTATTAAATTTCCAAACTTTTATTGCAGTACACAATTAAAAGTTCATATGATATAGCTCTAGTCGAATGTCAGAAAGTGGTATCGGTTAATAAAAATGAAAATTTCCCGAACAATTTGGTGTCAATTAGCGAAATTAGCACTACACAATCATGAAATTGGCACAATTCGTTTAGTTTCTTTGTATTTTTCATAACCTTTGTCCGAAATTCAAGAAAGTGTCCACGATTTTTTTATGTAATTTTCGTGTTTTCATGATTTTACTTCAAAATTACCATTTCAGACAAGTTATTTTAAAAAGACATTAAAAATTATATATTTTATTGCTTCAGAAAGTCTAGAAGGTTTTAAAAAGTATATGTTCGAAACCTCTCTGGGGGGGTTTGAACCCCAAAACCCCCCCCTGCGCACGGCCCTGGTTGCGTGTACCACTTAAAGTACAAATTTCGAAAAATCCAATTTTACCGCCCTTCTACATGGTCAGAGGAATTTACATACCAAATTTCACGATTCTAGCTGTAATACTTTAGTTGTGGTACCAATCTATCCCTCTTGCTCGCCCTTTAAAAGTACAATTTTCGAAAAATCAATTTATGTTGCAGAAATGTAAATAATAATTATTAAAATAAAAATTATTTAAATTGATAAAATTATACAAAATGAAACATTGTTTATTAATAAAAAAATAATAAACAACATCTTACCTTTGTGACCCCAAACGAAAAATTCGTTAACACTCATTTGTGAAAATCCTATTCTTAAAATCAAGTTTTTTGGGGGTTGTTTAAAATAACTTCCTTAAATTATGCAAATTGGAATTTTGAGATGCGACGAAAATGTGCAGTCAATATTTCTTCTGGCCCGAAAGCTATATATACGTTGTAGTGTGAGAGTATATCATAATAGAGTGATACAAAACAACACTCTCAAAATCGCGAATCTGTGGCCAACAAAGCACGAACAAATTTGCAGTGAAATTGGCAAAACTAACTATTTAGATAAGATTCAGAAATCCTGATAGAAGTTTTAGCCAGCAATCTGCTGCATTCGTAAATATTCGCGCAAATACATTCACATTTACCTGTCTAATCGCATACGCTCTATCGCAGAACACATAATATTGAGAGTTTCAGTGATAGTTTATGCTCCGAAACCTTTCAGTCATCACTGAATTTCGCAAGCTACAAGACGTACTATTTAAAAAAGGTAATTCGAGGCAATAAAAGGACAAACACAAAGTGGTTCAAAGTGTGTTACTTTAAAATGTTCAGAAATATGTATTAAAATATCAACGACTTGCAAGTCTTCTTTGTGATAAGAAAATATTTTGTGCAGGAGAAAATAGACTTTTAATTCAGACAAGACATTTTTATCTATGAGTTTTCCTCACGCTCACGTGAGTAAATAACAATATTACTCACAATCACGATCAAATTCTATTGAGTTTTATTTGAAGGAGGTACAAGTTTAGCAAATCACGTTTAAAAAATGCGAAAGATATCCGAAATTCGAATTTGCTTAATTAAAAATGGAAATTCTCAAATTTAATTTAAAACATGTAAAAACGGCGTTAAGTTCGGCCGGGCCGAACTTTATATACCCTCCACCATGGATTGCATTCCACAGAGGTTGTCGGTTTTCGTAGAAGTACAGTAATATTACAGGAAAATATAAATTTTGTAATATAGCGAAACCAAAACAAATACAAATATTGAAAAAATAATTATATAAATAAATATAATATTTTAATTACATCAAACCATTATGTATTTCAAATCAAAAAATAAATATTCTTATATTTATATTTTCAAAAAGCTTAAATACCATAAATATTGGAAGATTGTTGGTTGTACATCCATTCTATTTTAATTCCAAAAGCAAAGTGCAAAATAACCTAACTTCATGATTCAACCAATTTTTGCCGTAAAAGAAAAAGTACGAATTCCATGATTCCAGCTGCGCCCATTTGGTTGGTACCATTTTTACCCCCTTGACATTTCTACGCAATTAGAATTTCATCATTCTAGCTGTAGTCGTCTAGTTGGTATTTTTTTATCCCTCTGTACCCATTGTATTTCTTGAAAGTACGAATTTGGAAAAAACCTTTTATTGTTCATGTCTACGTAGTCAGAGGAATGTATACTCCGAATTCCATGACTCTAGCTACGGTCATTTGATTGGTACTATTTTTATCCCCTTTTTTCAGTTTAACCCCAAAAAGTACGAATTTTAAAAAATCCGTGTATTTTACTTGTCTATGCAATCAGAGGAATGTATACACCGAATTTCATTATTCTAGGTACAGCCGTTTGGTTGGTACCATTTTTATCCCTCTATTCCCATTTTACCCCTTAAAAGTACGAATATGGGAAAAATAAATATTATGTATCTACTCAACTAGAGGAATGTACACACCGTGTACATTCGTGTTTCTAGCTGTTGTCGTTTAATATGTACCATTTTTATCCCTTTTTTGCCCCCATTTCACCCCCTACAAATAAGAATCACTTTATGGTGCACTTTTTTGCTGTAGGGGGAATGCGCATACCAAATATCAAGCAAATATAAACAGACATATTCAAAAAACATGCTTAAATACGCTAAAATATTAGGGATTATTATGGGTATTTTTAGTCCTTGTGAGGGAAAAATTTTTCCCTTTGGTCCGATTTCGCCCCATTTCAATCCCAACCGATCTACGGCTATAAGACGCATTTACGGAAAATTTGAACGTTCTAGCTCCTTTCGTTTAGATGCTAGCGTGCTTTCAACAGACGGACAGATGGACGGACATGGCTAGATCGTCTTAGAATTTTATGACGATCAAGAATATATATACTTTATAGGGTCTCAGGTCGATATTTCAAGGTGTTACAAACGGAATGACAAAGTTAGTATACCCCCCTCCACTTTTTGAATCGATTTAGCAATGTCCTGTCTTTCCATCTATTCTTGTAATCAAAGTTCAGGTCGCAATTGTAGCCAGAACCTAACGAAACTTTGCACACTGAAGTTTTTCGGGATAAGGACGAAGAAAATCGGTTCAGATTTAGATATAGCTCCCATACAAATTTCGCGCAATTTGAGTTTTTACGCTCAAGCAACCACATATTTTATTAGATTATCTTTTATTAGATAATCTTTGGCAAAGCAGCTTATATGTAAACTAGGAACACCTGTGGTGAAAGTAGGTCAGATCGGTTCAGATTTATATATAGCTCCCATTCAAATTTCGCTCCCTATTTGACTTTTTCTGCTCTAGAAACCACATATTTTAACAGATATTCTTCAAATTTGGCAAAATATTTTATATTACCATTAGAAACACCCATGTTGAAAATGGTTCAGATTTTTATGTAGCTCCCATGTAAAAAACCGAATTTCTTCAAATCGAGCATAACACGTTGTACTTGAACTGGAAGAACCTATTGTGTAAGTGGGTCACTTCATTCCATGTTGGGATATAGCCCCGATACAAATATTCTTCTCGATTTGACCAATTAGGGCAGGTCATATTGGCCTACGATTAGGAAATATACAAAAATTGTTCCAGTTTTCATTTTTTTTATCGAATTGAATTGTATTCGGATAGAAAGTGGAGTGTATCATATAGTCGGCCCGCCAGACTTTAGCCTTTCCTTACTTTTTGTTTGTAGACTTTGTTGGTGAGGGTTTTACAATATATTATTGGGGTTTTTACCTGTAAGTGTTTGAAAAATTGCTCAAACAGACCCTTGTTTTACTCGACAATATTTACAAGAAGAATCTACAGACATATATGCATTGCAACAATTTCAATTTTTTGCAAACAGATGCAAACTTCCCAGCAATAGCATAATCAGTTTATTAAAATATTGTTATTTCACTTGCATTCTTAATCAATTCCATGTTATCTACCATGTCACAACCTAAAAGATAACAATAATGGACAATTTCATAAATAAATACAAATGCATATACATACATGGAAAATATCAAGGCCGCCATTAAATTCTAGAAAATATTTATAAAAAATTAAATGATATGTTAGGTACAAAGTACTCGACTTCGATTAGTTACTCGAGTTTCTTAATATGATTTGAAAATAAAAAAGAATGGGTTGGCCACCATTTCAGTGTAGATCAGCAGACAATCTATGCAATATAATATTTTTGTGAAAGAATATAATAAAATAAGATCATTTTAACCTCCAACCAGTGAAGTTGGGAGATATGTGGCATTCGATGTAAACAAAAAGTATAAAATATTAAAGACGAATTTAAGGCCCTTGAGATGTTAGGGTAAGGCTAAGACAAATCCTTATGATTATCTTTCCAGCTGGTATATAAAAGAGTTGCGATACTGACTGACAGACTAACTGACTTATCATTGATCAGCGCCCAGACCAAACGGCTAAAGCCAGGGTCATGAAAGAAGGGTTTTACGAACTTTTAGGGTGTAAAATGGTACAAAAAGGGATAAACATCGAATCTGTGTCTGGACTAAACCGCACTAGTTAGAAACGTGAAATTCGGTGTGTTCCTTGCACTCACCATGCAGACGAACTACACAAAGGGATTTTTCGAAATTTTTACTTTTAAGGGAGGAAAGAGACAAAAAGGGATAAAAATGGTACCAATTTAAGTAATGCAGCTATATTCGTGAACATTGATATTCACATTTCTCTGACGTGGTATACTTGCAACATAAATGGAATTGTCGAAATTGGTACCTTTAAGGTGCGATTAGGACAAAAAGGGATAAAAATGGTACCAACTGACGTATTATATCTAGAATCGTGAAATTTGGTATGAAAATTCCTCTCATCACATAGAGGCGCATTATAAATGCATTTTTGTATTTTTAAGGGTAAGCGACACAAAAAGGGATAAAATAATGTACCAATTTAAGTATTGCAGCTATAGTCGTGAAATTTGGTGTATAAATTCCTTTGACACCGTAGAGGCGCAATCTAAATGGATTTTTCGTATTTTGTACTTTTAAGGAGTGAGTGGGAGAAAAAGGGATAAAAATGGTACCAACAAGAGTAGTGTAGCTAGAATCGTGAAATTCGGCGAGTACATTCCCCCGATCACGTAGACGGGCAACATAAATTGATTTTTTGGAATTAGTACTTTTAAGGAATGAGCGGGACAAAAAGGGATAAAAGTGGTACCAACTAAAGTATTACACCTAGAATCGTGAAATTTGGTATTTGGTCAATTCCTCTCACCGCATAGAAGTGTAATATAAATGCATTTGTGTACTTTTAAGGGGTGAGCGGCACAAAACGGGATAAAAATGGTACCAACTAAAATATTTCAGCGAGAATCGTGAAATTCGATATGACCATGTATAATCGCAATGGTTTTTTCGAAATTTGTACTTATAAGGGGTGAGTGAGCAAAAGGGATAACTAGTAAATCAAAAAAATTTTTTTTTTCAAATCCATGCTTTATGCAAGCAGAATTCTATTGGGCCTAGAAATTCTTTTTTAGTTATCTTTTGTAAAGGGTGATTTTTTAAGAGCTTGATAACTTTAAAAAAAAAAAAAAACGCATAAAATTTGCAAAATCTCATCGGTTCTTTATTTGAAACGTTAGATTGGTCCATGACATTTACTTTTTGAAGATAATTTCATTTAAATGTTGACCGCGGCTGCGTTTTAGGTGGTCCATCCGCTTAGTCCAATTTTGGCATTTCCACGTTTTTGAGTAACAGAGACCCAATTGGTGCGAACGGCGACGAATCGAAAATTGGTGGTCATCATTAACACTGGCCGATACAGCTGCGATATTTTCTTCAGTTCGCACTCTACGTAAGCGTGTTGGTGGTTTAATGTCCAACAATGTAAATTTGGTGCGAAATTTAGTCACAATAGCCCGAATAGCCGCTTCAGTGGGTCGATTAAACTGACCATAAAATGGAAGCGCGCAATGAACTTTCTTAACAGAGCACGCATTTTGATAATAAAATTCAATATTTTGCAAGCGTTGTTCGTTTGTAAGACGATTCATGATGAAATGTCAAAGCATACTGAGCATCTTTCTCTTTGACACCATGTCTGAAATCCCACGTGATCTGTCAAATACTAATGCATGAAAATCCTAACCTCAAAAAAATCACTCTTTAGAAGGAAAAATTACTGCGTTATCAGGAGCAGAAATAATAGATTTTTAATTTGTGGTTTGTATGGGAGGTACCACGCCCCTTTGTCCATTCCCGCTCATATTTGCAGCAGCACTTAAAAAACCGACGTACCAAATTTTGTTCAAATACCGTTATCAGGAGCAGAAATAATAGATTTTTAATTTGTGGTTTGTATGGGAGGTACCACGCCCCTTTGTACAATCCCGCCCATATTTGCAGCAGCACTTAAAAAATCCACACCAAACCGACGTACCAAATTTTGTTCAAATACCGTTATCAGGAGCAGAAATAATAGATTTTTAATTTGTGGTTTGTATGGGAGGTACCACGCCCACTTTTCCAATACCGCCCATTTTTGGCACAACTATGCACATTGATGCTAGATGCACTTACACAAAATTACAGCACTCTAGGTGTCATAGAACTGACTATATTCAATAATAGGTTTTAACTTCGTATGGGAGATGCCACGCCCACTTTTCCAATACCGCCCATTTTTGGCACAACTATGCACATTGATGCTAGATGCACTTACACAAAACTACAGCACTCTAGGTGTCATAGAACTGACTATATTCAATAATAGGTTTTAACTTCGTATGGGAGGTGCCACGCCCACTTTTCCAATACCGCCCATTTTTGGCACAACTATGCGAATTGATGCTAGATGCACTTACACAAAATTTCAGCACTCTAGGTGTCATAGAACTGACAATATTCAATAATAGGTTTTAACTTCGTATGGGAGGTGCCACGCCCACTTTTCCAATACCGCCCCTTTTTGGCACAACTATGCGAATTGATGCTAGATGCACTTACACAAAATTTCAGCACTCTAGGTGTCATAGAACTGACAATATTCAATAATAGGTTTTAACTTCGTATGGGAGGTTCCACGCCCACTTTTCCAATACCGCCCATTTTTGGCACAGCTATGCACATTGATGCTAGATGCACTTACACAAAATTTCAGCACTCTAGGTGTCATAGAACTGACAATATTCAATAATAGGTTTTAACTTTGTATGGGAGGTGCCACGCCCCTTTGTCCAATTGGTCAAATTTTTCCATTTCCTTGTATTGTCATCGAAAATGATTAAGTGTGCAAAATTTGAGCAAAATTGGTTGTGAAAAAAGATTTCAAAAATTGATTTCAAATTTTGTGGCACACAAACATATACAGAAAGTAACCTTATATAAAGCATGGAAAAATGGTACCAATTTAAGTATTGCAGCTATAGTCGTGTGCGCAATCTAAATGCATTTTTCGTATTTTGTACTTTTAAGGAGTGAGTGGGATAAAAATGGTACCAAATAGAGTATTGTAGCTAGTATCGTGAAATTCGCCGTGTACATTCCCTCGATCACGCAGACGAACAACATAAATTGATTTTTTGAAATGTGTTGTATTCCAGCTAGAATCATGAAATTTGAAATGTATATTCCTCTGACCATGTAGAAGCCCAGTAAAATTTGATTTTTTCGTACCTTTAAGGTACACCTTTAAGGGGTGTGCGGGACAAAAAGAGATAAAAATGGAACCAATTTAAATATTGGAGTTAGAATCGTGAAATTCTGCATGTTCATTACCTCGATCACGTAGATAGGCAACATAAATTAATTTTTTGGAATTTGTACTTTTAAGGGGTGAGCGGCACAAAAAGGAATAAAAATGGTACCAACCAAAGTATTGCAGCTAGAATCGTGAAATTTGATGTGTAAATTCCTCTGACCACGTAGAAGGGCAGTAAAATTGGATTTTTCGAAATTTGTACTTTTAAGGGGACAAAAAGAAAAAGTGGTGCAAAAAGTTATAAAATGGCCGGGTGCATCTAGAAACATGAAATAGAGGTTATAAAAGGCTCTACGGTTTTAATTTTTTCGAAACTGGGTAGAAAATGATGGATACGAAGGGAGTTCAGCTAACATAGTGAAATTCGACAAGTACGCGTGCGTAGTAGCGGGTACTGCTAGTAATATGTATATTCATGGATTTCTATATTCTTTGCTACTTGAATATGTTTTCATATTTGTTGTCGTCTCAATTTGCGTAGGATGTGAATTTAGAAATATTTTTGATATACCTGAGCTTTATTTAAAAAGTTTTTCAAAAAAAAATAAACATTTGCAACGCGGCTTCGTTAATCGTAAATATTATCTGTTCTATTCTTTCTGTTGTATAGCCATGGATTTGTATTATGATGAAGCTTCACCACCCTGTCGCGCCGTAGCCATGACTGCCAAAGCTCTGGGCGTTCAAATAAACAAAAAATCCTTGGATATGCAAAGCGGTGCCCATTTGCAGCCGGAATATCTAAAATTGAACCCTCAACACACCATTCCCACACTGGTAGATGGTGATTTCGTCTTATGGGAATCGCGTGCCATTATGGTTTACTTGGTGGACAAATATGGCAAGAAGGATGATGACCTATACCCGGCCAACCCCAAGAGGAGGGCGCTTATCAATCAACGTCTTTATTTCGATATCGGAACATTGTACAAAAGCCTGACTGATTACTATCATCCTCAGTTGCGTCTCAATAGACCAGCTGATCCGGAAATGTATAAGAAAATTGAGGCATCGATGGATTTATTCGACACCATTTTGAATGGCGACCAATATGCAGCCGGCGATTCGATGACTCTGGCCGATTTAACACTGTTGGCCACTGTCAGTTCGTTGGAGGTGGCCGGCTTTGATGTGAGTAAATATTCCAATGTGGCCAAGTGGTATGCGAATATTAAGGATTCCGCCCCGGGGGCTGAGGAGAACAAGGCCGGGTGTTTGAAATTGAAGCAAATGTTTGCCAAGTTGAAGTAAAATGTTGTATATTTCGGTTGTTTTCGCCATAAAATAAAGATAAAGACGATGATGTGTTTTACTTTACTATGAAGGAAATTGAAATGAGTATTCTACATATTTCAGAAACTCCTTGTCGTTACAAAGATTACCATAACTTATATTACCTTATTCTAGGGAGTAATACAGTATAATTAAAAAAAACTAATATTCATAAATATGGTAGTATACTCACCCTAAAAATGAAAAAAAAAAACAATAATAAAAAAAACTAAATATTTAATATAAATTAGCAGAAAAAAAAAATAAAATTGTTTAAATTAATAAAATTATACAAAATTAAATATTATTTATTTATATAAAACTGGCAGTGGCCGCTACTTCGCACGCGGAAGAGACCATCTCCGTTTTTGGATAGTATTTATTGGATTTTCTTTTGGTGGTGCACATTTTGAAAAATCTCTATAGGTAACATGTGTTCTCGGTTCTCCCCTAAAAGCATGTACTTTATTTGGTGTCAAGCTTATCCCTTTTCGTCCCGCATCCTCCTTATAAGTACACATTTTGAAATAGGTTTACGCAATTAGAAGGATGTACACCATTTTTATCCTTTTGGATAAAAAATTGTACTTTTAAGGCGTGTGGCACCCCTAAAATTACAAATTTGGAAAAATACAATTTTAATGAATTGGCAATTCTTTTCACCAAATACCAAATTTCACGACAATAGTTGTGATACTTCAATTGGTACCATTTTTTCCCTTTTTGTCCCGCTCGACCCTTAAAAGTACAATTTTCGAAATTCGTCGATTTATGTTGCACGTCTACGTTGTCAGAAAAATTTGAAAACCGATTTTCAAGAATAAAGCTGCATTACTTAAATTGGTACCATTTTTATCCCTTTTTGTCCCGCACAACCCTTAAAAAATTTGAGAAATCAAATTTTACTGCACTCCTACAGGGTCAGAGGAATTGACATACCAAATTTCTCGATTCTAGCTGTTATACTTTAGTTGGTACCATTTTTATCCCCTTTAGACTCGCTCGCCCTTTAAAATTACAAATTTCGAAAAATCAATTTATGTTACAAGTCTACGTTGTAAGAGAAACGTAAAATCCGATTATCGAGAATAAAGCTGCATTACTTAAATTGATACCATTTATATCCCTTTTTGTGTCTTTCCTCCCTTAAAAGAACAAATTTCGTAAAATCCAATTTTAATGCTTCTACACGATTCTACTTGTACTACTTTAGTTGGTACCATTTTTATCCCTTTTTGTGCCATTTCGCCCCTTAAAAGTATAAATTTCGTAAAACCTTTTCTTAGTCCGCGTCTCCGTCATATTTGGGAACTACTCTGAAAATTTCATGTTCGTGGCTTCAGCCGTTTGGTCTGGCCACTCATCAATTATAAGTCTTTAAATAAGAATCGGCTATAAAAAAGTACTGATTCTTTATCATTTAATAATGGAACACAGTATCATTCAGATGACTACCACGACTGGCTCGGCAGTACCTCATCCGATCAACCCAATTTTTCAGTACAGCCCAAAATCCACACCAAACAGTGACTCGATGTGGATGCATTAGCTTCTTAATAGTCGCGTGTGGGTTCTCTGAACCCTATATGCGGCAAATTTGCTTATGTGAAAATGAGCTTCATCTGAAAACACGAAAAATGTCCATCTAAATTTGCGTTTGCAGTTTGCGTTAAAAATAAAAATAAAAATAAAAATAAAAATAAAAATAAAAATAAAAATAAAAATAAAAATAAAAATAAAAATAAAAATAAAAATAAAAATAAAAATAAAAATAAAAATAAAAATAAAAATAAAAATAAAAATAAAAATAAAAATAAAAATAAAAATAAAAATAAAAATAAAAATAAAAATAAAAATAAAAATAAAAATAAAAATAAAAATAAAAATAAAAATAAAAATAAAAATAAAAATAAAAATAAAAATAAAAATAAAAATAAAAATAAAAATAAAAATAAAAATAAAAATAAAAATAAAAATAAAAATAAAAATAAAAATAAAAATAAAAATAAAAATAAAAATAAAAATAAAAATAAAAATAAAAATAAAAATAAAAATAAAAATAAAAATAAAAATAAAAATAAAAATAAAAATAAAAATAAAAATAAAAATAAAAATAAAAATAAAAATAAAAATAAAAATAAAAATAAAAATAAAAATAAAAATAAAAATAAAAATAAAAATAAAAATAAAAATAAAAATAAAAATAAAAATAAAAATAAAAATAAAAATAAAAATAAAAATAAAAATAAAAATAAAAATAAAAATAAAAATAAAAATAAAAATAAAAATAAAAATAAAAATAAAAATAAAAATAAAAATAAAAATAAAAATAAAAATAAAAATAAAAATAAAAATAAAAATAAAAATAAAAATAAAAATAAAAATAAAAATAAAAATAAAAATAAAAATAAAAATAAAAATAAAAATAAAAATAAAAATAAAAATAAAAATAAAAATAAAAATAAAAATAAAAATAAAAATAAAAATAAAAATAAAAATAAAAATAAAAATAAAAATAAAAATAAAAATAAAAATAAAAATAAAAATAAAAATAAAAATAAAAATAAAAATAAAAATAAAAATAAAAATAAAAATAAAAATAAAAATAAAAATAAAAATAAAAATAAAAATAAAAATAAAAATAAAAATAAAAATAAAAATAAAAATAAAAATAAAAATAAAAATAAAAATAAAAATAAAAATAAAAATAAAAATAAAAATAAAAATAAAAATAAAAATAAAAATAAAAATAAAAATAAAAATAAAAATAAAAATAAAAATAAAAATAAAAATAAAAATAAAAATAAAAATAAAAATAAAAATAAAAATAAAAATAAAAATAAAAATAAAAATAAAAATAAAAATAAAAATAAAAATAAAAATAAAAATAAAAATAAAAATAAAAATAAAAATAAAAATAAAAATAAAAATAAAAATAAAAATAAAAATAAAAATAAAAATAAAAATAAAAATAAAAATAAAAATAAAAATAAAAATAAAAATAAAAATAAAAATAAAAATAAAAATAAAAATAAAAATAAAAATAAAAATAAAAATAAAAATAAAAATAAAAATAAAAATAAAAATAAAAATAAAAATAAAAATAAAAATAAAAATAAAAATAAAAATAAAAATAAAAATAAAAATAAAAATAAAAATAAAAATTTACATTTTATTAAAAAATAATGTATTTTGAAAATCATTAATTTCGATAAAAATATATATATATACGAACAAACAAAATTTCAACGATTAAAAAGTGATCGCTGTTGACTCAACTTAATTATTAAGTTAAGATTTTGATTCTGCACATGGTACGTGTAGCTGTAGACCATTTTCGATAAAACAAAATATTTTTCATCGGCCACCAGAATATTCGATTTACCCGGCCCATCCATAAATTCCAGGGCAGTCATTTTGCCAAAATCGATGTGTTTCAGACAACGTTTCAGCAGCTCTTTTTTTGTTTCCTCTGCACCGGGGCGCATTTTATTGATTTCCGGAGCGGAATTAATATAGTCGGCAATTTTGTTAAATACATCCAGTTGAGAGCTGCCACTTTGAGAAATGAAAAACTCATCGGCAGCTTCGGCGATATCCTCATCGTCCACCTCGATCGCAAAACAATAGGCGGCCAGTACTTTGGGTATCAGTGACGTCTTCAGCAGGGCTTTTACGTGGCTGCGACACAATTGTAAAACGTAGGACACCGCATAGCGTTGACTTAGCTCATAGATATCGAAAACTTCCAGCATGCTGAAGTGCTCCAATAGCCGTATGCTCTTGTTGTAAATTATATAGCGTAGATTGCGGAACGTTGTTGGATCCTCACCGCTCAGATGAACTTCGGTTTTGCCATCAGACAGGAGTTTCTCAAATTCAGCTGACTCCAGAGCGAACACCATGCGGTTGACCAATATTACATCGGAATCCACGATAAATTTGCAATCGATGCTATAGCAATTGCCGTGGGTTTTGCTCTCACCTAAATCTTCCCAGGCTGAATCTTTGTCTTTGTTGGTGCTTGAAGCTCCAGATGACATTTTGAGTCGTCAAGGGAATACGTTTTTTTCCTGAGAATTTATTTCTTTACGTTGGCTGCTTGGCCCTCCTCACAAAACTTGGCTGTCACTACGTGGACGTTTGAGAAAATATCAGTGCCCGCTGTAAGCGAGCGAACTAGCGGAGATGTTTCTAACGTTTGCTGGTACGTAACTGTCAAAACTACGTTTTTGTTTCTTTTAGGGTTGCCAACCAACACAGAATTTCCCAATATTTTGAGATTTCAAACCCCTAAATCCCGAGAAATATGAACTGGTATTGTTTACATTGATACCGCTGTATAATTTCTTTTCCCTTTTCTAGAGGCTGTAGAGCTCTATATACAACCGAATGGATTCAGAGAGGGATTCCAGGTCGTTCGATATAACAAACGATGTGTTTAGCTCGCTTTCTTTTGTGTGTTACCAAAATTACGAAAACCAGCAAGCCGATTAAAAGCCTATCTCATCACTGTTCTAAAATATATCAACGGAAGAAAAAGCCCAGACCACTAGTTATTATCCCGGCTTTGATAATGTAAAAGTATTTTCATATGTATATTAGAGTGGCTTCAAAATAAAAATAGTGGATGTTCCCGACTAAAATGAAAGATTGGTTTGTTTTATGTGTTCTCCCAAAATATTTTGCTTTTATCATTGTCCGATCGTGAGCTGGACGCGTTCAAAATAACCTCTATAAATCAGGGGTTTCTTGAATAAAATTCACGGTGAGAATTGTATTTAGAAAAAACCTGCTACAAATTAAAATCTGGTCCATGTCTTATCAAACCCTTTTTTAACCAAGAATAGAGGGTACAATTTTAACATTTTTGTTGCATTTTTTTATTTATTATTTATTTTTTATTATTAATTTTTTCAACTAGAAACACCTGTGGTAAAAATGTGTTAGATCTGTCCAGACTTATATATAGCTCCCATACAAATTTCGCTCCCGATTTGACTTTTTCTGCTCTAGAAACCACATATTTTAACAGATCGTCTTCAATTTGGCGAAATATCTTATATTTGTTCTATAAACAGCCATTGGGTCAGATCTGATTTATATATATCTCCCACACAAATTTCGCTCCCGATTTGACTTTTTCTGCTCTAGAAACTACATATTTTAACAGATCTTCTTCAAATCTTTCAAAATATATTATACTAGCTTTTTGTACCCGGCGTTGCGCGGCTTTTCGTCTTCCTTATGTACATATATAACTTTGTATGCTCGCAATTTTTGTTTTGTATATTTTTACTTCTGTATATTAGTTTAAATTAATACTTATTTATTTAAATTCATAAGTTACATTTTTAAAATGTAAAAACTTCATGAAAATTTAAAAATTTTTTTCAGTGTTTCTTTAAAGAAAATTAAACATTTATTAGAGAGTTAATTAATTATGGTAATTATTTCTAAGAATGTATTTTGTGTCTATTAGTTAAGTTAGTCAGTATTTCATTGGAGTGCTTCGGGATACACGATATTTACAATTTTTCCACCTTGTTCAAGTAAATTAAAGTTTTAGGGTTTGAGAGCAAGCAACATATAAATGACCATGTGAAAAACATGGATTTTCCAGATTCAATCCACAAACTTCAAGTGATTGTCCTGTGCTTTGATAAGCAATCAATGACGTTGGGCATTAGTCGCTTAAATTATTAACATCGTTGATTTTTTTCAGCCGATATAGCACGGACGTAAAACCATTCTTTGTTTCCATAGTTTGTGGTAATTTGTGGGAAGACTTTCTCGATTAATTGTTGAATTGATTCCTGAATGACATTTTTTGAAAATGTAATACTCCTTTTCACTGCATCAACTGATACTTTTCCATTACCAACATCCAGTAGATATTTCGAAAATATAGCTGCTAAGTCATTGTGATGCAGATGCACACGCATATTGGTGGTCAGATTAATTCTTTGTACATATCGCCAGAGATGCGGGTGCTGATTTTGGAATTACTGGAAGGGTCTGTCGGAAGTCTCCAGCTAGTAAAATAAGAGTTACACATAATGGTTGTGTATTTGATCTAAAATCTTGAAGTGTCCGATTAAGCGCTTGTAGGGATTTCTTATGTGCCATGGTGCAGTCATCCCACACAATCAGCTTGCATGTTTTCAGCATTTTCGCCATGCCTGAACTTTTGCAATATTACAGGTTGGAGAATCAACAAATTCCATAATACATGGTAATTTCAACGCTGAATGTGCCGTTCGTCCTCCATCCAATAATGTAGCAGCAATACCGGGGGAAGCAATATCTAAAGCTATCCCCTTTTGAGAGCGGATGTGCGCTAATACCAAAGTGATGAGAAAGGTTTTAGCTGTGCCTCCTGGTGCATCGAGGAAAAAAGGCCGCCGCTGTCATTTGTTACTGCAGTTATAATTTTATCAAAGGCCACAATTTGCAATTAATAGAGTTTTTTTGTAGCGACAAACAAACTCAAGTCTTCAACATTGAATTGCCGTTCTCTTAGCAAATCTCAATCAGTAATGTAAACGGTAGAACATTCAGGCACCATCAATCCAAGTTGATTAAGAGTTTTGTTGCTGATGGCTAGGAATATGTCTTAAATTTTTATCAGCGTATCGTTGAAAATGTTAATCGCAAATGATATAGAATCGTAACGGTGCGATAATGATGCAAAATGTTCTCACTCATACCCTCTTTGAATTTTTCCCACAGGTCTTTTGGGTTAGATGGCGAGGAAGTTCTTAATATTGTCGCAAACAAAGTTCGTATCTGGAGAGGATGACAGCTGACAGAAGCATACATTAATGTGGTCCCCCAGTTTCTGACACGCCTCTCTCAACTGCTCTTAAATTTTAAACTGAAGTGGGTCCTCTCACGTTAACTTATAACATTCTCAAATAATAACATTCTGCGTTGTTTGGGTGTACGGATTAAACACGGCCCAATGCATATGAAACATAAACAATTTGATACCCATCTACTGGAACACCTTGCTTGGTTCGAGTATGAGGAGACGCTCCAATTGTTCATACCATGACCTCTTATAATCAAGAACCAAACCCTTACCTGAACGTAGCGGCAGAAAAAAATCGGCACGTGTTACTTTATAGCCCCTTTTTGTAGCATGACCTTTTTATAGTCAAGGGTCATCCTATGTTCGTTACAAAAAAACAAGTAAGGAAAGGATAAAGTCGGGCGGGGCCGACTCTATGATACACTCCACTTTCTATCCGAATACAATTTAATTCGGTGAAAAAGTGAAAACGGGAAGGATTTTTGTATCCTGTAAATGTATGTGGTGAAATATAATATGTATAGTTTGGACAAAATCGGTTAAACATTTGGGAGCAACATTTGTATTTGCGCTATATCTAAATCTGAACCGATCTTAGCCACTTTCACCATAGGTTTTTTACTTGGATTATAAGCTGTTGTGCCAAATTTAAAGAAAATCGAGTACAATATGTGGTTTCTAAAGCGGCAAAAGTAAAATCGGGAGCCACATTTGTTTGGGAGCTATATCTAAATCTGAACCGATCTTACCCAATTTTTGCACAGGTGTTTCTAGTTGGATTATAAGATGTTGTGCCAAATTTAAGAAAATCTGGTACAATATGTCGTTTCTAGAGCGGAAAATGTAAAATCGGGAGCGACATTTGTGTGGGGGCTATATCTAAATCTGAACCGATCTTATCAAATTTTTGCATAGGTGTTTCTAGTTGGATTATAAGATGTTGTGCCAAATTTAAAGAAAATTGGGTACAATATGTGGTTTCTAGAGCGGAAAATGTCAAATCGGGAGCGACATTTGTATGGGGGCTATATCTAAATCTGAACCGATATTACCCACTTTCAGCATAGGTGTTTCTAGTTGGATTATAAGATGTTGTGCCAAATTTAAAGAAAATTGGGTACAATATGTGGTTTCTAGAGCGGAAAATGTCAAATCGGGAGCGACATTTGTATGGGGACTATATCTAAATCTGAACCGATCTTATCCAATTTTTGCATAGGTGTTTGTAGTTGGATTATAAGATGTTGTACCAAATTTAAAGAAAATTGGGTACAATATGTGGTTTCTAGAGCGGAAAATGTCAAATCGGGAGCGACATTTGTATGGGGGCTATATCTAAATCTGAACCGATTTGCCTCAAATTAAATAGCGTTCGTTCTTGATCCACAAAATTTACTTGTGCCAATTTTTGTTAAGATCGGAGTATAATTGCGACCTGTAGTTTGATTACAACAATAGATGGACAGACAGACAGACGGACAGACAGACAGACAGACGGACAGACGGACATTGTTAAATCGACTCAGAAAGTGATTCTAAGTCGATCGGTATACTTAACAATGGGTCTATCTCGTTTCCTTTTGGGTGTTACAAACAAATGCACAAAGACATTATACTCTCGTGGAGTGTATAAATATTGAAGTGAATCAATGTATTTTGTTATAGTTTTAAAATATAGTTTTCGTGATGCCCATTTGTCGTGTCTTCCCCTATTATAGCCAGAAAACGTCCCCTTTCTACAGGCTAGATACAGTAAAATTTTCAAGAGAATCCGTTATTCGTTACTTGTTTTGTGATCATTTTAATATATAGTTCGTGTGGGCAGTCTCACGTCAATTTGTGTCATGACCATTGTATAGTCACCATTCAGAAACTATCCTCAGTTCATAAGTTAGTCACAATAAAATTTTCAAGAGAATCCGCACTTCGGAACGTGTTTTATGATAGTTTTAAAATATAGTTTGTGTGGGCGGTGCCACGCCTCTTTTTCGTATAATGACCTAGTATATCCTGGAACCATCCCTTGCCCAGAAGTTAGCTGCAGTAAAATTATAGAGCGAATCCACCCATCGGTATGCCTGTTGTGATAGTTTTAAAATATTTTTTGTGTGGGAGGAACCACCCCCCTTTGTCCTATCGTGACCAAGACTATCCAGGAACCATCCTCAGTCTAAAAGATAGATACAGTAAAATTTTCAGGCGAATCGGTCCACCGGTTTGGCGTCCTATACGCAACATACAGACACACATTGATTTTTATATATATAGATTTCAACTAGAAACACCCATGGGAAAATGGGTCAGATCGGTTCAGATTTATATATTGTTCCCGGCTTGACTTTTTCCGTCCCAGAAACAATGTATTCTCAACGAATTACTTCAAATTGAGCATAACAGGTTAGACTTGAACTGGAAGAACCCATTTTGAGAAAGTGGATCACGTCATTCCATGTTTGGATATAGCCCCGCCACAAATATTCTTCTCGATTTGACAAATTGAGTCAGGTCATATTAGGAAACATACAAAAATCCTTCACGTTTCCACCGAATTGGATCGCATTCGGATAGAAAGTGGAGTGTATTTACTTTTCCTTTCCTTACTTGTTTCAGTTCGATTTGTGTTTTTGTTGGATCGTTGAAAAGGTATTGATCACCAATTGCAATTTTTACAACTTCCTAACCCATTAAGAGTTAGGAAGTTTTTTTATTACGGTTGGTTCTCAGTGGGTTAAATGTGATGTAAAAACTGAAATATGGGCTTATTTGCATCGTAAACACATTCTATTCTTACAAAATGCTAATTGTTGAAAAAAAAAAACATCTGAAATTTTGGTCTTTCAATGGATAAAATGGGAGGAAAACTTCAAATAAGTATGAGATTATATAGAAGTGAAACTATAGGTCACTAATAGGAAAACTCATACTCAGTTTTTTATTTCGTGGTCGTTTGTCTTTTTTTTATAGGACTTTTAATTTCCAAGGATGTAAATGTTTCAATAATTTAGTTTCGTACTTTTGCGTGTAATACAATGGCGATATGGGTATCAAATGAAAGAGAAGAACATCTGCTAAATATACTTTTAATGTCATGCGTCTATCTATGTTAATTTAATACTAACAACTACTTCAATTTTCCCCTTTAAAAACTTTATGTAGATTATTCATGTTTTAATTTTTAAGGGGGAAATTTGAAATTTCTTTCCAAAAATTAGCTTTAACCCCATATTTCTGTTTTTACTTCACATTTAACCCACTGAGTATTAACAGTAAGAAAAAAATTGCGGCCCTCAATGAGTCAGAAAATTCTAAAAATAGCAATTGGTTATCAATACTTCTCCAACGAGCCCCTAAAAACATAAATCGAACTAAAAATGTGGAAGTTAATGCGGTTTTTATAAAAAATGCAACAAAAATTGTACAAAAATGTTAAAATTCTACCCTCTATTCTTGGTTAAAAAAAAAAACAAGTTTTTGATATGGTTTGATAAGACTTGGACCAGATTTTAATATCTAGCAGGGTTTTTCTAAATACAATTCTCACCGTGAATTTTATTCAAGAAACCCCTGATTTATAGAGGTTATTTTGAACGCGTCCAGCTCACGATCGGACAATGATAAAAGCAAAATATTTTGGGAGAACACATAAAACAAACCAATCTTTCATTTTAGTCGGGAACATCAACAACATGTTTTCCTTCCTCAGAAAAGAAGCCACTCTAATGTATATTAGCTTTTCCATGTCAAGCCGGACAGCATGACCTCACATGACTCCGATTTGTCTGAAAATTTCAGGAAATATTCTTCATAAAAAAATGTTTTACATGTCATGTGAAGCGATCACACAAATTTTGTCTCATCCCTTCGAATTTTATGAAAATTTCCAAATACGTATGTACTTTTTCATATGGTGAATAAAGCTGCATTCCAGATTCTCAAAAAATTAAAATACCCCTTCAATTTGATTGAAGGGATGGATATATAAATGTTTTGATAACAGCTGATTTAATTAATGATTTAATAGTATGTTTATGAGTGCATTAGGGTGGGTCACTTTTTTTTGGTAGTTTTAAATAGATAATCATATTTCATTATTGCAATGTTGGCTATTGCTTATTTGGTGCTGGTATAACTCTACACAATAATGAGATATTTTGAGTCATGATAGCCTTCGCGCAAATGAGGAACAGAATAATTTTTTTCTATGGAAAAGTAGGAGGGTATATATCATTACACACGGATATGCGGAATCACCTATATTTTGGTATTTGATATAGTTTTTTTGTCTGCCACTCCCTTCCAGTACCACCCACACAAATCACCCTGAACTATGTAAAATTTAAACTGTAATAACTTGTATGCGGATGATCGGAGTACTGTGAAATTTGATATTTGGCAATGCTTTTATAGAAGTTGCATTCACATGGAATATATGTTCAAAAAAAAATAAAACTCTTATAACTTCTATGCGAATGATAGTAATTATCTGAAATTTGATAATTGACAAATTTTTATAATCGTTATACCCATCTGGAATATGGAGTTGGCATACCCTTGCTGGTACCTCCCACAAAAATTGGCATAAGCCATGGTAAAAATACTGGCATATCTTCCGTACGGATATTCGAAATAAGTTAAAATTTTATATTTGAAAAATTTGTTATAATCACAGTCCCTTCTAGTACCTCCCACAATCGTGTATAACTTCTATACCGGTGGCCGAAATCGAACTCTGGCACAAATATTTCAGCCCTAAGTAATATAAGATTTCTTAATAATTCCAAACAAATGCTCAAAATTTTGATTCTAAGAGTGAGGGTATACAGTGATGGCCAAAACATTTGCAACTAAGGGTGACTTACTTTAATAGGCTCTGTAAGTTTGTAAATTTGAATCACAAAGAAAACAATGATGTTTAAATGAATATTAGTACAGCATTGAGGTTTCAAAAAAATAGCAAAATTCACATATTCTGTTATAATTTCTTTGTTATCTGCATTTTTATATGGGCAAATCTACGGTATAGTACGATTCCATGTCACTCAGGCTTCTAACCGCTTTAAGAGCAATATATAATATTTCTGAGAGTGTCATAATTTTCAAAACGACGAGTTTAACCTCGCCAACATCCTAAAGTTTTAAAATGATGCTGTTAATGTAGTCTACTGAGCTAAGGTCTACCCTAATTTACCCTATTTTTGCTTGTAACTTTCGGGAGTTGTTCAACTCTTTTGGCTTTTTCAGCATAAGAGAAAATCATTCTGATCTTTTTGTGGATGATAGTAATGATGTTGCGGAATCTTCTATATGTTGAAAAGGGCGTGTGCCATCACTGAGGAATAAATGGTAGCTCTTCAAAATCTGTCACTCTGTTTTTGCATAAAACGAAAATTGATACAATTTTCTTTTTTGCGCTTTCAGCGTGAACGTAATTGCAAATTTTTTAATATTGGATTATAAACGACAGAGATACAAACAAAAGGCAACCGGACGATTTGGTGTGCCTTCAGCGACAAGGAGATTATGACAGTACGAACATCATCAGGTCGATGCGTGCAGATCATGAAATTTCATACTCTACTCCCTCTTTCCTCCTTCCAATACCTTATCTTCCTTCTACCAACGCAATGCACTGCATTTATAGGGGACATCCCCTGAGTGTTGGTTCAGTGAAAAAAAAAAAAAAGGGACAATCCGATTATAACTTCTTCAGCACTTGAAAAAAATGATGCACGCGAGCACATTATTTATATTTAATGTATTTTTAACAAGTTGACGCTAAAATAAAACGTGTGCCTCTAATTTGAAATTTTTAATTTTTCAAAATTGAAATCGGACTATTTTGTAGATTTTCCCATATGCAACCCGACAACTTTGTTTTAAAAAACGATATTTTTGAAATTTCTGTCATTGCTCGTATTAGTAAATAATAATTCTGTGTAAGGAAATTTTTAAAAATATTCAATTTTATTTTGTTATTTTTTTGAGTTAGTTAGAGTTCGGATATTAGCTCGTACAACGAATTATGATTGCTTATTTTTGTAGGAGACAGAGACATTGTCCAGAAATTCAATATTCATAAAAGTTACATATATATTTCGAATTATTTCTAAAAAGTTCTGATGAGATGGGGTAGCGCCCATCGAAACTGCGCAGTCAACTTTTAGCTGCAACAATAAAGGTCTCACTTTGCGTAATTTTGGGTTCTGCTGAAGACTTCAGCACAACCTTTGGTCTTAAACCAAAATAAATGACAACACATACAACATAATAGACCAACTATACATACAAACAACATTTCTAATTAAAAAAAAAAAAAAATGTACACCGAGGTGGTCTTCGAATTTTCCGAGCAACAAATGGGACTTGCAATTGTTCAGTTCGCTTATAGGAAGAGAAAAATGAGTCGTTTTTCACAAGCCGTCCGACCACTTATCTCACGCGATCAACCACCTCGTTGTACAACAAAAATTTTTAATTAAAAGAAAAAAATAGAAAAAATTAGAAATAACTCAAAATATTGAACTTTTATGAATATTGAATTTCTGGACAATGTCTCTGTGTTATATTCCACAAAAAATAAGCAATCACAATTCGTTGTATGATCTAAGATCCGAATTTATCGCATGTCATTTCATACAAATTCTATTTTAATTCCAAGAGAAAAAATAACAAAATAAAATTGAATATTCTTAAAAATTTCCTTACACAGGATTATTATTTACTAATACGAACAACGACAGATCAAAAGAAATTTCAAAAATGTCGTTTTTTCGAACAAAGTTGTCGAGTTGCAAATTTTTTGTTCAGACCGATTTTTATATTTATCGATAAAAAATGCCGTTAACAAGGAAATTATAACAGAACATGTGAATTTTATTAATTATTTGAAATTTCAACGCTGTATTAATACTTATTTAAACATCATTGTTTTCTTTGTGATTCAAATTTACAAACTTACAGAGCCTATTAATGTAAGTCAGCATTACTTGCATATGTTTTGGCCACCACTGTATATAAGTTTTAAAGGGTCCGCCATCTAACGTTCTTTTTTTCAACTATTCAACCGTTGGACTATTATTTGTGGGGTGCCCGAGGCAGCCATTTGAATGAAATTATTTTCCATTATTAACCGGAAGGATTGTACTTTCAAATAAAAAAAGAAATTTGAGAAAATATTCAGTAGTTGTTTTTATAGCATTTTCAAAAAAAAAGTTATTTGGCGGACCCTATACTTGTTGACACACTCCACGCCACTTGAATAGCACACCCTTTATACACTCGCTGAAACTGTCAATAAATCGAAAATTGCTTTACAAGTGACGGGTTATTATTTAGTTATATTTTGAGTGCTTATTTTAGTTCGCTCTGTAGCAAAATCTGTGTGCTGGAAATGTACGGTTATACGTTTTTTGCTATCTTGTTTTGTTCTTCATTGAAAATCGAGTACAAATATTGCGCCACTTGTATAGCACACCTACTAAAATCTTTAGTTACCTCCCTGTATGTGGACATGTGCGGTCGTTAATCCGATTTATTAGTGTATAAATACAATTTCAATTCAAAATTAAGTTTAAATGGGTCGAGGTAAGGCATTATCTGAGGCGGAAAAGGTCAAAATCAATGTATACAATGAAATGGGCCTTTCCGTATCGAAAATATCTAAAAACATCGAAGGAAGTCGAAAGGTTATATCCTCATTTTTGTCAAATGAGAATAAATATGAAAAAAAACATGAAAGGCCGCACACATAGTGTTCTCTCCAATGCGGACAGGCGACATATTTTGAGAGAAAGGCATTATCTGAGGCGGAAAAGGTCAAAATCAAAATATACAATGAAATGGGCCTTTCCGTATCGAAAATATCTAAAAATATCGAAAGAAGTCGAAAGGTTATATCCTCCTTTTTGTTAAATGAGTATAAATATGGAAAAAACATGAAAGGCCGTACACATAGTGTTCTCTCGAATGCGGACAGGCGACATATTTTAAGAGAAGCTTCAAATTCCCATGACTCAATTGCCAAGATAAGACAAAACGCTGGTGTTAATGCAAGCTTAACCACTATCAGGTGTGTTATTTCGAAATGTGAACACATAAAAAGGGTAAAAATTAAGAAAAAGCCACCACTCAATCCTACCCGTAAGATGCAATGCCTTACTTTCTGCCGTGCTAACATGACCTGGTCCACAGAGTGCCATCGTGTTGTCTTCTCAGACGAGAAAAAGTTTAATTTGGAGGGTACTGGTGGCTACTCTTATTATTTTCATGATTTGCGAAAAGAGAGCCACCATTTGGACCGCCTACATAACCGAATGGGGGCTGTCATGGTTTTTTCGTATTATGGCACCTGCGAACAGCAATTTTTGAAGACGACGATGAATGCAACGGCATACATTGGCGTCCTACAAACGGCATTCCCGTTCTTTACGAATCTTTTTGGACCTCTGCCGTGGACATTTCAACATGACAACGCACCAATTCAGACTGCTCGGATCGTAAAATCGTATATAGAGAGACAAAACGTAGTGCTATTAAACTGGCCCTCACATTCACCGGATCTCAACATTATCGAAAACGTATGGGATATCTAGTCCAAAAAATCTATGGGTCTGGACAACAATATTCAACCATTCCTGAACTTATCCAAGCCATAAAACTAGCCTGGAGCTCCATTCCTCTTAATTACATTTCCCAGTTATACGAATCAATCCCAAACAGGATTTGTGAGAATTGGTCAATAAAGGGGGGTACGACCCACTACTAAATATAAATTATTTTTTGTTAGAATGTGTAAACTAATGTGAAATAAAATTAATATGAATGTTGGATGCCGAAATGTTTTCATATTCGATTTTTGTGAGGGGGTGTTCTATTGGACTTTAAACCACCAACACGCTTACGTAGAGTGCGAACTGAAGAAAATATCGCAGCTGTATCGATTATCGATTCGTCGCCGTTCGCAGCAATTGGGCCTCTGTTACTCAAAAACGTGGAAATGCCAAAGTTGGACTAAGCGGATGGACCATTTGAGGCGCAGTCAAGGTCAACATTTGCATGAAATAATCTTCAAACATTAAATTATATGGACCGTACTATCGATTCAAATAAAGATGAATTTTCTGAATTTTATGTGTTTTTTTTTGAAAAACGTTCCTATAGCTTTTAAAAAATAACCCTTTACAATGAACTGTTAGAGATATTAGAACAACCCAACTGTAGTTGATTCGAAATTAAAAAAGCTAAAATTAAAAGAGTAAGGAAAGGCTAAAATCGGACGGGGCCGACTATATAATACCCTACACCACTCCCTGCATATATACCTCGCTTTGATTACTAAACCCAGGTATTTCATGGGAGCAATTTTATGTAGTTCATATAAATTATGCAGTTACTATAAATTCATCTTTAGTCAAATTTAATGAATATGGTAAATAATAAAGTAATTGATCTAGCAGATATTCCGAGTAAAGTAAATATAACATGATATGGAAAAATTGATCAAGATCCAATGATAAATACAGATTATACAGTGGTAACTGGATGAATCGGACGGACATTTGAAGGGGACCTATAACAACACTTGAGGCCTCTGCAAAAACATGCGCCAATATATTTCTCATTCACGGTAAGTATTCCTAGTTGAAACATATAATGATCTGCAAAAATTGATGAAGATACGATGTAAGATGTAGTTGCTAGAGCTGTAATAGATCAGAGTGGGAACCATTTGGGTTATACCAAAGTATGGACATATGGGCATCTCCCAAACAAGTAAGGAAAGGCTAAAGACGGACGGACTTTATATCTCATTACAATTCAATTCGGTAAAAAAGTGAAATCGGGAAGGATTTTTACATCCTGTAAACGTATGTGTTTGACAACAAATTTTAAATCGGAAAGGACATTTGTATGGGGGTATATAATATATAGATATAATATGTAAAGTTTGGCCAAAATCGGTTTAACATTCGGGAGCAACATTTGTATGAGGGCTATATTAAAATCTGAACCGATCTTACCCACTTTCACCATAGGTTTGTGGCAGCACCGAATGTGCTCCAACGATCTGGCAACGTGGCTTCACGGACAGACAGACGAAACCAAAAACTAATTCCTCGGACGGTTTTTGCTGCTACAGCTGTAGAATTCTGATCTCTCTTTAAATCAATTGTTAAATTGATTTTGAACTAAATAAATAAGTAAAATAGTTGTTAAGTATTAAATATACGTGTTTTATTACATAATAGCTATATTGGTGACCTCGTATTTTACGTAAATTCTGGAAAAAGGAGTTTGACATCAAATCAAAAGAATTTTGCAACGCAGCTTACATCTCTTTTTCGAAACGACGCAGCAGAATTTTGAGAGCGGCGTAGCAAAAAACTGTTTTTGAACAGCAGCGCAGCGGCAACATTTTGAAATTCAACGTTCATTGGGCTTCAGCAAATTTTTATACAAGCAAAATTGATTTTGCTTATGAAGAGGCAGCCGTACAATTTAAGGCAACGAAGTACAGTTGACAAAGAAGATTCATCTGGTGGTGAAGAAATAGAGTTTTTTGACAGCGATAACGACAACATGGCAAATCCGGGACTTGATAATCTTCTGAAGCAAATGGAGGCGTTGCAACGAGAAGTTAATACTCTTCGAGATTCACAAGGGAACTCAGATGATGGGCCTAGATCGAATCTTCAAAAAGTTCACATTCCTAAATTCAATAGACATAACCCGCATCTTTGGTTTGCTCAAATTGAAAGATCTTTTATTTTATGCAACGTCACAACAGAGCTGGACAAATTTAACCTCATATCCGTGCGTCTTGAGGATGATATACTCTTGTCCATTGAAGATCTTGTAACAAATCCTCCGCAAATTAATGAATATTCCACACTTAAGGAACGTCTTATTTCGAAATTCGCTGAATCTTCGGAATCTAAATTGCGCCGTTTGTTGCAAGGCGGTGAAACAATCGGCATGCGACCATCTGAGGTTTTAGCCCACATGAAACGCCTTGCACCTGGAAGGGGAAATGAAGCCATAATCCGTACAATATTTTTAGGCCAAATGCCAGAGACAATCCGTCCTTTTTTGACTGTATGGGAAGAAGAGGATTTGGATAAGCTTGCTAAGATGGCTGACAAGATGTTAGATGCCAATCACAACGCTATTAGTGCAGTATCTTCACGTTTCGACGCAAGTGTTTCAGTGGATGCAGTTACTCCTCAGATGTCATTGGCTGATGTTTGTCAAGCTATCAGAAATTTATCGGATAAAGTCGACAAAATGCAACTACAGTGCAACAATAAAGGCATAAATAGACGTCAACGATCCAGATCTCGAAACCGCTCAAGCAACAATTCACAACGCAGTACTAATTCGCAAAATCCCACTGAAGTCCAGTTATGTTGGTATCACGATAAATTTGGAGATGCAGCTCAACATTGCAAACCAACTTGTTCGCGATGGATTCCCAATGCGGAAAACTAGTTGGGCTGTCGTCAGTCAATTCGGTTGGCGACAGCGGCAATAATAACCTGCTGACAGAAAACCGATTACATATTTATGATAAATCAACAAGAACTCGATTTTTAATTGATTCAGGATCAGTGGTATCAGTAGTACCCCCATCTTTAATCAAGACAACGTTAACTCCAACAACTGTAAAGCTCGTCGCCGTAAACCATAGTGAAATACGCACTTATGGTCATAGTGTTTTTAAATTGGACCTAGGTCTCCGTCGAGAACTGAAGTGGCTGTTTATTATTGCAGATGTACAAATGCCTATACTTGGTGCAGATTTTTTAAGTCATTATAATTTACTTATTGATTTAAGGCGGCAACTTATTATTGATAATACTACGAAACTGACAAGCTGTGGTGAAATTCGTCAGACTGGAGTGTTTAGTGTTTCAACATTATCTACAAAGACAAATTCATTCACAAATTTACTTGAGGAATTTATTGATATTACAACAACAACTTTAACACGCAAGTCAAGTGCAGAAGAAATTGTATTACACCATATTGAGACTACGGGCAAACCTGTTGCTGATCGTCCACGTAGACTGTCCGGTGATAAACTTACTGCAGCCAAAACCGAAATCGATTTTTTATTGGAGCAGGGTATATGTCGACCATCTAAAAGTCCTTGGTCCAGCCCCATACATATGGTTGCCAAAAAAACTGGTGGATGGCGAGCATGTGGAGATTACCGCAAACTAAATTCGCAAACTGTTCCGGACCGGTACCCTATAGCCAACATCAACGACTTTTCGGAAAAACTTTATGGTAAGTCAATTTTTACCACAATTGATCTAGTTAGGGCGTACTATCAAATACCAATGGCCGACGAGGACATTGCGAAAACTGCCGTATGTACCCCTTTTGGACTGGTCGAATTTTTGTACATGCCTTTTGGATTGAGAAACGCCACACAAACATTCCAGAGGTTCATGGATTGCGTTTTAAGAGGCCTTGACTTCGTTTATTGTTATATTGATGATATTTTGATCATGTCTGAATCTGTCGAAGAGCATCAGTCTCATTTACGACAGGTTTTTGAACGTCTTCGACATTATGGTTTAACCATCAACGTACATAAGTGTCATTTCGGGGAATCTGAGATAAATTTTCTTGGTTTCGTCATCGATGCTAGTGGTTGTCGACCGCCAACTGATCGTGTCACTGCCATCATGAACTACCCCAAACCCGAAACCATATGCGAGCTTCGTAGATTCCTAGGTGTTATAAATTATTATCGTCGATGCATTCCCCACGCTGCACAACTGCAGGCACCACTCAATGATTTTCTTGGAAACTCGAAGAAAAATGATAAGAGAAGAATACCATGGACACCGGAGGCCGAGGAATCATTTTCTTTATGTCGACACAGTCTTAGTGAGGCGACGATGCTAGCACACCCAGCACCAAATTCGAACTTAACTCTTATAACAGATGCTTCTGATACGGCTATTGGCGCTGTTCTCGAGCAGAAGATTGGTGATAAGTGGAGGCCACTCGGATTCTTTTCCAGGAAATTATGCAAGGCGGAAAGGAACTACAGCACATATGATAGGGAATTGCTTGCGATTTATGAGGCTGTGAAATATTTCCGTCATATGCTAGAGGCTCGCCATTTTGTGATCAAAACGGATCATAAACCGCTGATTTACGCTTTCTCACAAAGACCGGAAAAGGCATCACCCCGACAATTAAGACACCTTGATTTCATTTCGCAGTTCACGACCGAAATAATTTATTTGTCCGGTGCGGAGAACACAGTCGCCGATGCACTGTCGCGACTGAATGCGATATCAATGCCGACGACTATATCTATGGATTTGCTACAGTCTGCGCAGGAGACTGATGAAGAGTTAAAAACCATTTTGGAGGGAAATAATTCTTTAAAATTACAAATTGTTCATTTCGATTTGGTTTCTATTTATTGCGATGTATCCACCTGTTATGTTCGCCCATATGTTCCTGAACAACTTCGACGGCAAATTTTCGATTCGATTCACAACTTATCTCACCCTAGTGGTAGAGCCAGCCTTCAACAACTTCGTAACAAGTATGTGTGGCCTGGAATGAAGAAGCAGATTTTGAGTTGGTCCCGAAATTGTTTGTCGTGTCAGAGGGCAAAAATAACGAGACACAACCGTTTAACTCCCAACAAGATAGATGTTCCTGATAATCGTTTTGACCATGTGCATTTGGACATTGTTGTGATGCCACTTGTGCAGGGTTATAGATACTGTTTGACGATGATCGATCGTTTCTCGCGGTGGCCTGAAGCAGTAGCTCTTAAGGACATGTCTGCTCACACTATTGCAACATCATTCTGGTCGCATTGGATATCTAGGTACGGTTGCCCTAAGACAATAACTACAGATCAGGGAACACAGTTTGAATCCGCCTTATTCAAAGCCCTCGTAAATTTTACTGGTGCAAAACGTTCACGAACAACAGCATATCACCCTCAATCGAACGGTATGGTCGAGAGATGGCACAGGACTTTCAAAGCCGCTCTAATGTGTCATTCTGAAGTTTCGTGGATTAACGTACTTCCGACAGTCCTACTTGGTTTGAGAACCGCCTTCAAGGAAGACCTTAGGGCATCGCCATCCGATCTTCTTTATGGTGGGCCTTTAAGACTTCCTAACGAATTTTTTGTGGAATCGGACAATTCAGCAAGTTGTGTCGAGTTTTTGCAACAACTTCGGAAACATTTTGATCTACTTCGTCCTTCTCCTGCTGCTCATCATGTCAAGGATAAGATGTTTATGCTGAAGAGCATTGATAATTGTTCACACGTCTTTTTACGTACCGATGCAGTGCGACAACCTCTCGAATCACCTTACACTGGTCCTTACGAGGTCGTACAACGGGTCTCTGATCGAATCTACACACTAAAAATAAAGGGAAAAGACATCAACGTATCCGTAGACCGATTAAAACCTGCTTTCATTATAAATGATAGCCAACCGGTTGAAACTAAACCACAACAAAATTCGTCAAACCCACTAAATACCCGTACTCAACTTAGTACACCTACTCAACATAGTACACCTACTCAACATAGTACACCTACTCAACATAGTACACCTACTCAACTTAGTACACCAGGCTTACAAAGTAGGCAATCTTCTCTACAACCTTCACCGGAACATAGCCCAACGCCCAGAAGAATATCGTTCCAATCAGATCCTGACTTTGTCACTGGGGAGGGAGTGGATGTGGCAGCACCGAATGTGCTCCAACGATCTGGCAACGTGGCTTCACGGACAGACAGACGAAAGCAAAAACTAATTCCTCGGACGGTTTTTGCTGCTACAGCTGTAGAATTCTGATCTCTCTTTAAATCAATTGTTAAATTGATTTTGAACTAAATAAATAAGTAAAATAGTTGTTAAGTATTAAATATACGTGTTTTATTACATAATAGCTATAGGTTTTTCAGTAGGATTTTTAGATGTTGTGTCAATTTTAAAGAAAATCGGGTTCAATATGTGGTTTCTAAAGCGGAAAAAGTGAAATCGGGAGCGACATTTGTATGGGGGCTATATCTAAATCTGAACCGATCTAACCCCCTTTCGCCACAGGTATTTCTAGTTTGATAATAAGGTGTTAAGCCAAATTTGAAGAAAATCGGGTACTATATGTGCTTTATAGGGCGGAAAAAGTCAAATCGGGAGCGACATTTGTATGGGGGCTATATCTAAATCTGAACCGATTTCCAAATTCAATACCGATGGTCCTTGGCCAGAAAAAATAACTTCTGCCAAGTTTCATGACAATCGGACAACAATTGCGACCTGTAGAGTGCGAACAAGCTTAGATGGACAGCAGACGGACGGACAGACAGACATCGTTAAATCGACTTAAAGGTGGGTCTAGCTCGATTATTTCTTGGTGTTACAAACATTTGGCGCGAATCTAACTTATAATACCCTAGCCCACGAAGTGGTGTAGGGTATAAAAATATTTACATATATGTATTTACGTAAATGGTTTAGGAGATATCGAGCGTGAAACAAAAATGTTTTAGATGTGCTATTTATGTGACGTGTATATATTTTGCGCACTCTGAAGAAAATTCATTTAAAAAATTAACTAGAAACAAGTTTAAAGTGTGGAAATAAATCGTTGAACTTGGTATGAGGAAATATTGCTTTTGCGTTGTACGAAATTAAATTGTTCTAAATTTGAGTTAATTTTAACTCATTATAGGGTTCACTTTTTCTGAGGAACTATAGTTCCTAATGACACCGTTTTTATGTAGTACGCTTTTCTATGTACTATAGAGTACTATAAGAACTCTAAGTAAAATTCATTGGCGATGATGTGTTATTTCACAATATTTGGTTCACATGATGGTGACCTTTCGTGCTTCTTCGGATGCTTTCTTTTTGCTGAGTCTAAATATCGCAAACTGGGTTTAAATCACCGCTCAATTCACCCAACCTACTGTACAAACATTAAGCATTCTTAAGTCAGCCATATCGACATACGTCGATATGGACATTGCACAAATATACGGTTATTTGTGAGGAGACCGTCATAACTCGAATAACTTGTCCGTGATTGACAACGCCTTTGAAGTTTTCAATTTGTCCAGACTGTAATGCAACTTTCAAAATTCAAGTTGAACCCACGCTCAAAACTATTAGAATTCAGACATTTAAATTAATCCAACTAAAAGATCTTCCTTCAAAGGGCGTTCGGTAGAACCCTGCGCATGAATGCGACTTTTTGCGTTAACACAGTCTTCGTGCAAATAAGCGATAGATGTTTTAATTTTATTTCACTAAAAATATTAATGCAAATCATCACACTTGTTCATTTTTATTTACATACATATGTATGTATGTACATAGTGTAGCCTCACTGACTTGAGATTAAAACAATTTTGTTTGTTTGTTTTACTTTATCAATTTGAAAAGAGAATTCGCAAAAACATACTAATACGAATTAAAGAAGAAGAAACTTGGCAAAGGCTGCAAAAGAGCATTCATTCTCTTCTCTCGGCAAAGCATAAACGTCGTGTGAAACACACACACATATATAAATATACCAAACAAGAATTGTTGTTTTGTTTGAAAACAACATTTGGTTTTCCTATACGAATGTATATACATACATATGTATGTATGTTTGTATATGCATTTTTATGAGAATCGTATCATGACGTGTATTTGTATGTAGATATGTATGCAGCCATTTAAATACTCGATCACTGTCGACTGTGCGATACCGTATAGTATGTAAGAGCTTTGTAAAATGGAAAAATATAAATTAAATGAGACATTCCATTAATTTTGACCTAGATAGTTTGTATTATTTCGAATATATATATATATATATATAAAGGGTGATTTTTTAAGAGCTTGATAACTTTTTTTTTTAAAAAACGCATAAAATTTGCAAAATCTCATCGGTTCTTTATTTGAAACGTTAGATTGGTCCATGACATTTACTTTTTGAAGATAATTTCATTTAAATGTTGACCGCGGCTGCGTCTTAGGTGGTCCATCCGCTTAGTCCAATTTTGGCATTTCCACGTTTTTGAGTAACAGAGACCCAATTGGTGCGAACGGCGACGAATCGAAAATTGGTGGTCATCATTAACACTGGCCGATACAGCTGCGATATTTTCTTCAGTTCGCACTCTACGTAAGCGTGTTGGTGGTTTAATGTCCAACAATGTAAATTTGGTGCGAAATTTAGTCACAATAGCCCGAATAGCCGCTTCAGTGGGTCGATTAAACTGACCATAAAATGGAAGCGCGCAATGAACTTTCTTAACAGAGCACGCATTTTGATAATAAAACTCATTAATTTGCAAGCGTTGTTCGTTTGTAAGACGATTCATGATGAAATGTCAAAGCATACTGAGCATCTTTCTCTTTGACACCATGTCTGAAATCCCACGTGATCTGTCAAATACTAATGCATGAAAATCCTAACCTCAAAAAAATCACTCTTTATATAGTTGAAAAAGAAATCGTGAATTATGACCAATTTAACAGTGGTGAAATTACCATTTTTTCAAGACGATGTGAGTGAACACATCGCCCGTAACTCCTAAAATACATAACCGATTCCTTGTTTTGAAGGTAATTTCTATTGCTTTTTATGATTTCATTAATTGATTTGTTGAAAATTTAAAGTGATACTTTTATACATGTTTTTTATTGACTGTATGAGTTTGATTTACGATTTTTTTGAGACTTTGGAACAAGCAACCAAACTTTCATTTAATGTGCGTAGAAAAGTTAACAGAATATACATCTCTTCATTAGTTTATTAAAATCTATATATATGTATATATAACAAGTCGGTCGGGGCCGACTATGTGATACCCTACACTCTCTACTCCACTACAATTCGATGAAAATCGTGAACGCCATTTGTATGGGAGCAATATATAAATCTGAACCGATCTCATCCTCTTTTCCCATAGATGTTTCCAGTGCAAATATAAGTTGTCCCGCCGACTTTGAAGAAAATCGTTTAAGGTATGTGGTTTCTACAGCGGTTAACCTCAAGTCGGGGCCGATATTTGTATGGGAGTTATATCTATATCTGAACCGATTGAAAACATTTTTACCAGAAATGTATCTAGCTGAAATATAAGGTGTTACGCCAAAGTTGAAAAAAATCTGTTAAAATTTACTGTTTCTAGGCAGGAAAATGTCAATAGCGAAATTTGAAATCGGGAGCAACATTTGTATGGGGGCTATATCTAAATCTGAATCAAATTAAATAGCGTCCGTCCTCGACGTGCAAAAACCGTTTGTGTCAAGTTTCGTTCGAATAGGACACAAAATGCCCACACAAACTATACTTTAAAACTCATTTTATTTCCAAAAACACACGAATAGGGAAGAGTGAACTCGTGCAACGCCGGGTAAAAAAGCTAGTAAGATATAAAAAATTATAAAAAGTTAATGGAATAATTTAATTTGGTTTGTAAAAAATACATATGGGCATCTCCCAGTGGCCTGGACGCGATATTCGCACGCTTTAACCCATTAACGCCCGAGGAAAAGTGTGGTTCAATTATTTGGCCTCATATGGGGATTGAGGGCGCTAATGGGTTTACTTACCTACACCTAAAATAAGAAAGAAACAGAAAAATCGACCTGTATTTTCAGCGTTCTAAAGCGCTGAAAGAAATTACATTTTAGAAATATATTTGCAGGAATTAGTACAAAACGGTGGCGACAAATAATAGAATCTCTTTTGAAGCTCTTATAGAAAAATGCAAAGTTCAGCGATTTTGAGAATTTTCTACATATAAAGGCGAACAAAGCTCAATTTCCAGATTTTCAAAAAATATCAAATTGTAGATACTAGGATGGATCGAAAATAAAGATGGATTGCATTCCACAGAGGCTGCCAATTTTCGTAGAAGTGCAATAATATCACAGGAAAATATAATTTTTTTAATATAGCCAAACTAAAACAAATACAAATATAATAATAATTTTATAAATAAAAATATTTTTATTATTTCACCAGGCTTATAGGGCAAGACTAGCAATACGTTTACATTATATATATCGAAATAATACTTCAAGTAAATTCAAAACAAATATTCTTAAATGTATACTTTCAAAAAGCTTAAATACCATAAATATTGGTAGTTAGTGGGTGCTACAGTTGGTTGTATTTCCATTCTATTTTAATTCCAAAGTACAAATTTTGAAAATTCGTTATCTCCCGTACATACATAGTGCAAAATAACCGAACTTCATGATTTTGCTGTTAAAGTAAAAATTACTAATTTGGAAAAATCTTGGTTGGTACCATTTTTACCCCCTTTTTACTATTTACCCTTTCTAAAATATCTTTACGACTTTCTAAAATATCTTTATTTTACGTGTCTACGCAATTAGATGGATGTACACACCGAACTTCGTCATTCTAGCTGTAGCCGTTTAGTTGGTATTATTTTTATCCCTCTGTACCCATTGTATCCTCTGAAACTACGAATTTGGAAAAAAAACTTTTATTTCTCGTGTATACACAGTCAGAGGAATGTATACTCCGAATTTCATGACTCTAGCTGCGGTCGTTTGGTAGGTACTATTTTTATCCCCCTTTTTCCATTTCAACGCCAAAAAGTACGAATTTTGAAAAATCAGTTTATTTTACGTGTCTACGCAATAAGAATTTCAACCGAATTTCATTATTCTAGTTTCAGTCGCTTTGTTGGTACCATTTTTATCCCTCTGTTCCCATTTTACCCATTAAAAGTACGAATTTGGAAAAAATACTTTTATATTATGTATCCACTCAATTAGAGGAATGTTCATACCAAATATCGTGTTTCTAGCTATTGACGTTTGATATGTACCATTGTTATCCATATTTGCCCCATTTCACCCCCTATGAATAAAAATCACTTTATGGTGCACGTTTTTGTTATAGGGGGAATGCACATACCTAATATCAAGTAAGTACAAGCAGACACCGTGAAAAATATGCTTAAATACTCTAAAATATAATGGGTATTTTTAGTCCTTGTGAGGGAAAAATTTTTCCCTTTGGGTCGATTTCGCCCACTTTCAATCCCAACCGATCTACGACTATAAGACGCAATTATAGAAAATTTGGACGTCTTAGCTTAGATGACAACAGACTGACGGACGGACATGGCTAGTTCGTCTTAGAATTTTATGACAATCAAGAATATATATGTATACGTTATAGGGTCTCAGGTCGATATTTCAAGGTGTTACAAACGGAATGACAAAGTTAGTATAACTCCATCCTGGTGGTGGAGGGTAGACAAATAAAATTTTTCCCTTTGGGCCGATTTCGCCCACTTTCAATCCCAGCCGATCTACGACTATAAGACGCAATTATGGAAAATTTGGACGTCTTAGCTCCTTTCGTTTAGATGACAACAGACGGACGGACGGAAATGGCTAGTTCGTCTCAGCATTTTATGACAATCAAGAATATATATACGTTGTAGGGTCTCAGGTCGATATTTCAAGGTGTTACAAACGGTAGGACAAAGTTATTAAACCCCATTCTGGTGGTGGAGGGTAGAGAAATAAAATATAAGTTTCTTTTAGAAGAAGAGGTAATTTTTTAAATAAAAAAATTTAAATAATTTTTTTATTTAAAAAATTCAAGGAAATAAGAAAAACTACTTTTTAAGATTTTATATAAAAGTTTATAGTTGTATCTCATACCTTAAAAAAGTTACGAATTTTTAAACTTACCTGAAGACAACATTCGATCCACCCTAGTGTCTACAATTTCATATTTTAAATCGGTAAGTGCAGGTTTATACGTTTGCAAACTTTACTAATTTAGACACTCTCATCAAAATCGGAGTAGACAAGGAAAGTTTATGTTCAGGAATTAGTCATATAGGTGGTATAATATGAATTTTCACATTAAACTTTTGATAATTTGTTATTAATTTGACAGTAGACTATAATTTCTGATGTTATTCGTATCATAATCTTACTTGGTGCGAACCTTGCATACTGTAGCATTATATCGGTAAATAAAATAATTATATTGATGTTATTCCACACACACACACATATATGTATATGCACATACCCACTAAGGCATGAGTATGATCCACTCTAAAAAATGCCGGCTGTTAGTTTCTCTCACTCTCGTACACACCGGTTTCTCTTTTGTATGTACATTATTAGAGAGAATAAGTTGTGGGTTCGTATTGCTCACGAACGATAAGTAATTCAAACGGCGGGTGATGGGGAGGGGACAACAACAAAATACAGCCGGCTCGGATTGAAAAAACGGTTTAAATAGCCATAAACTTGCCATGGCACTTACAGTCGTTCGTTGGATTTTGTAACGTACACAGCTTCGAGCAGCACAAACAGCGAAAAGTAAGTTTGAAAGAATGCAAAAAGCACCGAAGAAGTGTTTGACAGAAAACAAACCGGTGCACAACAGAAAAATGTACAAAAGTACAGTGTCTCTTGTCGTGTAGCAACGGATGTGGGGAAAATCTTTGCGAATATGATGACGTCATAAGAAAATTATTGTGGATACCAAGTGAAATTTGTGAAGTGACAGAAAAGAGAAAAATATAAATTAGTATTTTTTTTAAAGAATATATCGAATAATTTTATAGAACAACAAGTGTGCAGTCATTCTCCTGATAGAATTTTCTGGAATGCCAACAACAGTTATTTTTTTATCGCCAACTCATAGAGCAATTTACTGTCTGACAGCAGCAGCGACGTGGCAGAGTCCGAGCTGCAGTGAAAAATAAAATGCGAAAACATGTCACCATCACTCGTTTTGACCGCTCTTGCTTCGGCAACCTACATCTATGTATCTCCCCGTTAAAGTCTCAATCATTAACATTAATCAACATCCGTTTCAAATACAAGCAAAAAAAAGCAACCACAACAATGCAACAATTTTTTTTAATTTGTTCGTTTTTTTTCATTTGCAGCTTACACTATGGATTTCTACTATTTGCCCGGTTCCGCTCCCTGCCGCTCCGTCATCATGACTGCCAAGGCCTTGGGCATTGATCTCAACAAGAAGTTGTTGAATTTGCAAGCCGGTGAACACCTGAAGCCAGAATTCATCAAGATCAATCCTCAACACACCATTCCCACGTTGGTCGATGGTGATTTCGCCCTGTGGGAATCTCGTGCCATTATGGTCTACTTGGTCGAGAAATACGGCAAAACCGATTCGTTGTTCCCCAAGTGCCCCAAGAAGCGTGCCGTTATCAACCAACGTTTGTACTTCGACATGGGTACTCTGTACAAGAGCTTTGCCGACTACTACTACCCTCAAGTATTTGCCAAGGCTCCCGCCGATCCAGAAATGTTCAAGAAAATCGAAGCTGCCTTTGATTTCTTGAACACCTTCTTGGATGGCCATCAATATGCTGCTGGTGATTCATTGACTGTGGCCGATTTGGCCTTGTTGGCCTCGGTCAGCACCTTCGAGGTTGCCGGTTTCGATTTCAGCAAATACGAAAATGTGGCCAAGTGGTACGCCAACGGTAAGACTGTCGCTCCCGGCTGGGATGATAACTGGGCCGGTTGCTTGGAATTCAAGAAATATTTCGAATAAGTTATTTTGTATATTGTTTTTTAATTATTTATATGTAATTTATTAGAAATTAAAGCACAAAATTATGTTTGTAACATTTTCTATTTGTTAGAAATAATAAAAGAAAACCTGAAAAAAAAAACTTTAAAAGTTGAAAAAAAACACAACGTCTATTGTTTTTATTCTTCAACAGAAGAAACGTATTTATTGGCATATTTCTGGGCAAAAACCAAGATTGAACCAAGACCATTCCCTTTAACATACGTTAAACATAGGGTATGAGTAAGAGCTACACATCTTCTGAATATCACCTTTGCTTAGAAGAACTGTTTTAGGATCAGAACAAGAATTGAAAAAAATTGATTTTTTGTTTAAAAAATGTTTTTTTGGCACGAAAAAAATATAAACAAGTAAGGAAAGACTAAAGTCGAGCGGGTCCGACTATATTATACACTCCACTTTCTATCCGAATATAATTCTATTCTGTAAAAAAGTGAAAACGGGAAGGATTTATTTATGGATGTTTCCTAATCATAGGCTAATATGGCCTGGTCCAATTTGTCAAATCGAGAAGAATATCGGGGCTCTATATCCAATCATGGAATGAAGTGACTAACTTTCACAATAAGTTCTTCCAGTTCAGGTATAACGTGTTAAGCTCACTTTGAAGAAATTCGTTGAAAATTCAGTGAAGAAATTCGGACTGAAAAAGCGAAGTCGGAAGAGTAATTTGCATGGGAGCTATATGTAAATCTGAACCGATCTGACCCATTTTCACCATGGGTGTTTCTAGTTGTAAAATAAGATATTTTGCAAGATTTGAAAAAGATATGTTAAAATATACGGTTTCTAGAGCGGAAAATGTCAAATCGGGGCCGACATTTGTATGGGGGCTATATCTAAATCTAAACCGATCTTACTCACTTTCTGCATAGGTGTTTCTAGTTGTATTATAAGATGTTGTGCCAAATTTGAAGAATACCGGGTACAATATGTGGTTTTTAGAGCGGAAAATGTCAAATCGGGAGCGACATTTGTATGGGGACTATATCTAAATCTGAACCGATCTAGCCCGCTTTTGTCACAGGTGTTTCTAGTTAGATTATAAGGTGTTGAGCCACATTTGAAGAATATCGAGTACAAAATGGGGTTTCTAGAGCGGAAAAAGTCAAATCGGGAGCGATTTGATGGGTGCTATATGTAAAACTGAACCGATCTTACCCACTATCTGCATAGGTGTTTCTACTTATATTATAAGATGTTGTGCCAAATTTAAAGAATATCGGGTACAAAATGGGGTTTCTAGAGCGGAAAAAGTCAAATCGGGAGCGACATTAGTATGGGGGTTATATATAAATCAGAACCGATTTGCTTCAAATTAAATAGCGTTCGTCCTTACTTGTGCCAATTTTTGTTAAGATCGGGCTACAAATGTGATCTGTATTATGATTACAACAATAAATGGACCAAAATTTCAAAAATTTTGAATTTTTTTAAATCTTAAATTCTTTTACACTCATCCATAGATCGTTTACATATCGTCATTGTTTTCTAGTTCGAAAATTAGCTGTTGAATAAAATAATGTTGAACTATATTCTTTTCTATTTTTTGTGGCTACAAAAAATATTTTTTTGGAGACTGTTCCTGCCCCACTGTGAAGGTGAAATTCAGAACATTTGTAGTCTAACTAATAAGCGGATGTGATTGACCTTATACATATTTCCAAAGCGAGAGTACAAATATTAAACGTGCCTTCGGCGATTTGGAATTTTAGCAAAAAAATGTATCCATTAAAAAATAATATTTTCGAGTATAGAAAGCCAAAATGCATCAGAAAATATTATATACAGAACTTGGACAACATTTTTGTTGAATAGGGTAATTAAAGAACTGTGGATCTTATTGGACCATTGTTTGATAAAAACTCCACAAAATCCAAATCTGCATACAGATTTGGTATTCCAAAAACTAGTTAAATTCAGGGAATACTAAAATAGTAATTGTTCCAATTCCATGTGAGTAATTGAACCGTAGACTCCGTTGAAATGAAAAGATATATTTTTTCTGATCTGCGTTGCACCGATCCACCATCGCACAGGGGGACATGAGTCAAGGCTAAGCCTCACCTCAACAACATTGAACCCATGCTGTGCAATATGATTTATTTGTAATAGATAAGACTGCTATTGCGTTAGACATAAATACATAAAATAATGGCTATATCTACAATGTATAATATATGTACATTCCAAGACGTACGAAAATATTGTGATAACAAAAAAAATGGTTTAAATGTTGTCTGAAGGAATAATTTAAGAGGCCTTAATTGCAAACAAAAAGAACAAACATGATAAGAAAGAAATTCAGTTTCGATTTCATTTATTTAACATATAATGCTAGGTAACAAAATCGCAATTTTTCGGGAATATACGAGGCCAGTTCAACAAGTAGACGATCTCCAAAAAAAATAATAAATAAATGTCATTAAATAGTTGCATTGTTTTATACAATATTTCATGAAAATAATGAAGTTTCATTACACAAAAAAATCAAATCAGACAAAATCATGAATATTACGAAGATAATTAATTGTGTGAAATAAATATTGTCCAGCAGCTACAAACTCTTAGTAGGCTATTTTAAAACTGCCGCACAGTGAACACTGGCCTCAAATCGATTTTTTTGGCATAAAGTCGAAAAATAAACATACAGTGAAAAAAATACGCAAAAAATAAAAATAAAATTGGGCCGATCGGACCACGCCCACTACCACCTCCCATATAAGCTTTATATATATCCAACATAACTATCACCCTGTATTGGTACAGGGTGACCAAAAGCAAAATTTTATAAAAGCTTAAAAGAATGAAGAGTTGCTTATTTTGACGAAATGTGTTTTTCTAAACATTATTACAAAAGCAAAATATAGCATACAAATAGTATACTTTAAACTGCAATTTAAATAATTATTTCAAGAAATAAAGTAAAATGTATACATGTGTACAAAAAGGTGAATGATGTTGTGTACCATTTTAAAGGTACTTTAAATACATTTTAAATAAAATATTGATGTGACTCGTACACAAAACTAATTCGGAGATATAATCATATATATGTCTATGGCTAATCAAAAACTGTGCTAAAATAAAATGACAATTTTTGGAGTTTGCGAAAAAATGCTGACGAGATATTAATATCACCGTAAACTACAACCTCAGACGAACACTTTCACATTTACACTTTGAGTCAAGTTGAGTCATACATATAACTTTTGGTCCACGACATTTATAGATTATGTTCTCTACAAATCACAAAATTACAATACCTATGAATATTTACAAGACCACAATAATCATAAAATGTTAAATATAATTTTTCAACTACTAACTCTTGCCGTCAATTTTCATAATATAGTCACTTTATTATTTTCTTTTTAAGTCTTGATTTTAATTAATTTGTAAAACTGTTTTATATCAAAATTGATCCCACAAAGTTTAAGTACCATTCTTGTGGTGTTGCCACCTAATTTTCTCCAGTATATTTTCTTGATTGCTTGGAGTGCTGCCATAAAGAAAATTTATACACATTTACTACTTTCCGATTTTAATTTTTTTGAATTTCTGCCAAAAAATGGATTTGGGACCATAGTGCAATGGTTCGGTATCAAAATCCATCGACCAAAAAACAATAACTTTTGTTCTAGTAGAAATTTTTGAGTTCTGTAAAAAACCAAAATTATACAAGGATTAGTTTATTAGATATTATCATTAAAAAAGTTGGGAAATAGAATATATTTTAGAAATCAGGCCAAAGTTGACTGCTTTTCGTATTTTTCGATTTTAAAGAAAATTTAACTTTTTTTTTGTTTTTTTTTTACATATTTTTATGTATTTGTTCATAATGCGAAGAAAAAACATTAATCTTTTTGTATTACAGATTTTCACGTTTTTCAGATTTTGAAAATTGAAGCAAGGCTAAAGTCGGGCGGGGCCGACTCTATGATACACTCCACTTTCTATCCGAATACAATTCAATTTGGTGAAAAAGTGAAAACGGGAAGGGCATTTGTATGAGGGTATATTGAAACCTGGAACGAAATTGGTGAAATATAATATGTATAGTTTGGCCAAAATCGGTTAAACATTTGGGAGACATATTTGTATATCTAAATCTGAACCGATCTTACCCACTTTCACCACAGGTTTTTTTAGTTGGATTATAAGATATTGTGCCAAATTTAAAGAAAATCAGGTACAATATGTGGTTTCTAGAGCGGAAAATGTCAAATCGGGAGCGACACTTGTATGGGGGCTATATCTAAACCAATCCTACCCAATTTTGCCATAGGTGTTTCTAGTTGGATTACAAGATATTATGTGATATTGTGTAAAGAAAATCGGGTACAATATGTTGTTTCTAGAGCGGAAAATGTCAAATGGGTAGCGACATTTGTATGGGGCCTAGATCTAAATCTGAACCGATCTTACCCAATTTCTCCATAGGTGATTCTAGTTGGATTATAAGATATTGTGCCAAATTTAAAGACAATCGGGTACAATATATGGTTTCTAGAGCGGAAAATGTCAAATCGGTAGCGACATTCGTATGCGGGCTATATCTAAATCTGAACCGATCTTACCCAATTTATCCATAGGTATTTCTAGTTGATTTATAAGAAAAGATTTAAAGAAAATCGGGTAAAATATGTTGTTTGTAGAGCGGAAAATGTCAAATCGGTAGCGACATTTGTATGGGGCCTATATCTAAATCTGAACCTATCTTACCCAATTTGTCCATAGGTGATTCTACATGGATTATAAGATATTGTGCCAAATTTAAAGAAAATCGGGTAAAATATGTGGTTTCTAGAGCGGAAAATGTCAAATCGGGAGCGACATTTGTATGGGGGCTATATCTAAACCTGAACCGATCTTACCCAATTTTTCCATAGGTATTTCTAGTTGGATTATAAGAAAAGATTTAAAGAAAATCGGGTAAAATATGTTGTTTGTAGAGCGGAAAATGTCAAATCGGTAGCGACATTTGTATGGGGCCTATATCTAAATCTGTACCGATCTTACCCAATTTCTCCATAGGTGTTTCTAGTTGGATTATAAGATTTTGTGCCAAATTTAAAGCAAATCGAGTTTAATATGTGGTTTCTAGAGCGGAAAATTTCAAATCGGGAGCGACATTTGTATGGCGGCTATATCTACATCTGAACCGATTTGCCTCAAATTATATTGCGTTCGTCCTGGATGCACAAAACTGACTTGTGCCAATTTTTGCTATAGCTGCGACCTGTAATTTGATTACAACAATAGATGGACAGACGGACATTGCTAAATCGACTCAGAAAGAGATTCTAAGCCGATCTGTATAATAAACGATGGGTCAAAATCGTTTCCTTTTGGGTGTTACAAATAAATGCACAAAGACATAATACAAATATTTTAACTGATCTTCTTCAAATCTTTCAAAATATCCCATATTTCAACTGGAAACACCCATGGTGAAAATGTGTCATCGGTTCAGATTTACATATAGCTCCCATACAAATTTCTCCCCAAAAATTTCCCATACAAATTTCGGATAGACTTTTGCCGCACCAGAAAGCACGAATTTTCACAAAATGAGCTTAACACGTTATATTTGAACTGGATGAACTTATTGTGAAATTTAGTCACTATATTCCATGTTTGGATATAGCACCGATATAAATATTTCCGATTTGACAAATTGGGCAAGGTAATATTTAGGCTATGATTTGGAAACATACAAAAATTCTTCCCGTTTTCACTTTTTAACCGAGTTTAATTGTATTCGGATAGAAAGTGGAGTGTATCATATAGTCGGCCCCGACCGACTTTAGCCTTTCCTTACTTGTTTTTATTTGAAATTGTGGTTTCTTGGCTTTATCATGACGCCATGCTTGTGCCAAATATAGTTTGGTTGTAATGAATATTGTAGAAAATATCCTTTTTGAACAAATGTCTGACTTTGGACCAACACAACTTTTTTTCCTTCAAAAGCCTTTAACGAAATATGTACATATTTGGATAGGTTGAAAGGGTTCCCCGTTTTTAGGGTACCGCACGAAATTGCCCCCTTGGATGATAGGATACATTTAGTGCAAAAAGTAAGATTTTTTAGTTGCAAAACGCAATTTACTCATTAACTTCGCATATAAAAAGATGAGTACATTTTCTTTATCCTCATGCTAATTTTTATAACAGTTACTGCCTGGCCCACGATGTCGAACGTTAACGTTCGCTTGCCTCTCATGCGACAAAAATGTCTACCAGAACAAAAGTTATTGAATTTTGACCGATGGATTTGTATTCTGAACCACTGTTATTAAATAACCAAAAATTTCAATTTTGGTTTTTTCAACTATTCATCTGATGAAAAGTAACATCCAAATGTCCGAAAATAAATATGACAATTCTGTTTTGGGAAGAATTAGTTTTTTTAGGGAATTATAAATAGATGAAGAAGATTATTCAAACGACACTTTAAGTGCAACGAAACTATTAAAATTCGATTTGGTGTTACAGTTGACAAGCATTTTTTTTGGCGAGACCAACATTTTTCGGCTTATCTTTATTAATGGCTGATGAAGTCAAACGAAAAATTGCGTGATTATAAATAAACCAACAACAAAACACGACATCGCTGTAAAACAATGACCTCTCCAAGTCAGACATTGTTATTTTGTGTGGAAAATAAACATTTGGTTCGATATTAACTACGTAGATTTAAATATGAATGGTTCTTACAAAAGGGTCTTCTCATCGGGCGGATGAATGTTGGAAGTTAAGTTAATATAATGTTATTTCTGAAAATTGTCTGATTTCTTAATTGAATATCAAATTACATGCAACAACAAACAACAAGTAAGGAAAGGCTAATGTCGGCCGGGGACGACTATATAATAACCTCCACTTTGTAACCCGTTATTATTGAACTCAGGGAAAAAAGTGATAGGGGAAGGATTTTTGCATGGGTACTATATATGTGGTCGCTAGAGCAGAAACAGAGAGCGAAATTTGTATGGGAGTGTGTTCATAATGCAGAACAAAAAAATAATTTTGTCGTATTCCAGATTTTCACCTTTTCAGATTTTTAAAATCGATAAACATAATTTCTTTTTATCGACACTGTCGAACCGTTTCTCATACATTTTAAGAGCTGTATTCACTCAATATTTATGTTTCTTTCGCAATGTTAATACCGAAAACCAATCCTTGGTCTTACTAGATCAACATTGTTTACTAAATCAAAAGTTTTCACCAATGAAATCTTATTCTGGGCCACACACGATCTCGGCACAGCTGCGGTGGAAATGGTCGTTCTTTGTTTTAATATTAGAATTTTCAAATGATACCAGTAGTGTAGTCGTAAATAATCACGTTTTGATATAGGGTCCAACCCGATTAAAAAATGTGTGCTGGAGCATACTAAAATTTATTCTAAAATATTTACTATATACTATTATTTAATATATACAGCTGCTGTTAAAAATATAGCAGGGGCGAGATAAATAATTTAGGGAGAGAAAAATATTACTTTTACTTCGAAAACCTTAGATGTTGTGTGCCATTCTTAATCTGTATTTAAATAGAAAATTAAACGTTTGTAATTATGAGATTAAGCGTTTAGAACCATTTATGCCATTAAAAAATAGCAGTGCTATGAAAAACTAACAATATTTTGTTTTTAATTCACTTTAAACGCATTTTTTGAATAATAACTTAAACAGCGATATTTCCATGAATTTAATACTTTGTAGTACTGTCTCGGTTGATTGTTATTACAGCACAACGTCGTTCCATGGAGTCGACTAGTCTTTCGTACTTATCATCTGGTACTTTTGGCCATGCCTCTAAAATAATGTGCTAAAGCACGTCTTTGTTTTATGGTTTTGACAATGAAGTGGTATAGTTGTCCTGCTAGAAGACCCATTTAAGAGGTATTCCATATTCTGCATACGCAAGCATACTAGTATTTTGACGTACTGGGCAGAGTCCATAATAGTTCTGGACCAATGTATTGACCCAACCCATATTATAAACAAGTAAGGAAGGTTAAAGTCGGGCGTGGCCGACTATATGATACCCTACACCTAGTCAATATACCCTGTGGTGTAGGGTATAAAAAGGTCGTTACATTTGAACCGGGTATATATACACTACAAATTTCATACTTCTGTCTGTATTTGTAAAAAAAATGTTAACACAAACTTTGAATGAGAGCTATATATAAATCTGAACCGATCTGACACATTTTTTAGCATAGGTTTTCTGAAATATAAGACGCTTTCCCAACTTTGATAGAAATCTGTTAAATATGTGGTTTCTAGAGCGGAAAGAATTATATCGGGGGAGTCATTTATATGGGAGCTATATATAAATCTGAACCGATTTGACCCACTTTCGCCATGGATGTTTGTAGTTGAAATATGAGCTGGTTTGCCAAATTTTAAGCACATCAGTTAAATTATGTGGTTTATAGAGCGGAAATAATCAAATCGGGGGAAACATTTGTGTATGAGCTATATATATCTGAACCGATCTGGCCCAATTTGTTTTGCCAAATTCGAAGAAAATCTGTTAAAATATGTGGTTTCTAGAGCGGAAATCGTGGGAGACATTTCTGTGGGAGCTATATATATATATCTGAACCGATCTGGCCCATTTTTACCAGAGTTGATTCCAGTTAAAATATAAGTTGTTTTGCTAAATTTGAAGAAAATCTGTTAAAATATGTGGTTTCTAAGTCAAATTGGGAGCGAAATTCGTATGTGAGATATATATAAATCTGAACCGATCTGGCCCATTTTTACCAGAGTTGTTTCTAGTTAAAATATAAGTTGTTTTGCTAAATTTGAAGAAAATCTGTTGAAATATGTGGTTTCTAGAGTAAAATCGGGAGCAAAATTTGTATGGGAGCTATATCTAAATCTAAACCGATTTTCTTCAAATTAAGTAGCGTTCGTCCTTATCCCATAAAACTTCATTGTGCAAAGTTTCATTAAGTTCTAACCACAATTGCGACCTGGACTTTGATTACAAGAATAGATGGACAGACGGACGGACGGACATCGTTAAATCGACTCAGAAAGAGATTCTAAGTCGATCGGTATAATAAACGATGGGTCTATCTCGTTTCCTTTTGGGTGTTACAAACAAATTCACAATGACATTATACCCTGTGGTGTAGGGTATAAAAAGACGCCCACGCCTTTACGCTTAATCCTCCATGTTGGACAGTTTTTGTACTGTACCTGGAGACGTATTCTGTGGGCGTCTTAAAAACTGTTGAGACTGTCCCATCATACAAAACAATTTTTGATTCAACTGATCATAAGACGTGCACCCACATTTTGGTTCGCCACTACAGGTGTGTTTTTGGGAATAGCAATTTTTTTGTGACATGCTTTATATTTTTAAGTGGAACTTTTCTTAGAATTCGGAAAAAAGTTGAATAGTTGATGGTTATATTAAAAACTGAAAAGTTGTGGCCCACATAATGTATTTTGTCAAATTTGAAGGACATCGGTTACTATATATATGTTTTCCAGATTGGAAATGGTCAAATCGGGAGCATCATTTTTATGAGGGCTACATCGACCCACTTTCACCATAATGTTAACAGTTGAAATAAATATTGTGCCAAATTTGAAGAAAATTGTTTAAAATATGTGATCTCCTCTAGAGCGCAAAAAGTTAAATGTAGGCCGAAATTTGTAGGGGAGCTATATCTAAATATGAACCGATCTGACCCGCTTTCACCGTTCATGTTTTTAGTCCAAAGATAAGGTCTTGTGCCAATTTTGAAGGAAATGGAGGGGAAAAAGTCATATAGGGAGCGAAAATTTTATGGGAGCTATATATAAATCTGAACCGATCTCACCCACTTTCATCACAGCTGTTTATAGACCAAAGATGAGGTCTTGTGCCAAATTTGAAGAAAATTGTTTAAAATTTGTGACATCTAGAGCGCAAAAAGTTAAATGGAGGCCGAAATTTTTATTCAAAAAGGCTAAATAGATTCAAAAAGTGATTCTAAGTAGATCGGTATATTTAACAATGCTTCTATCGCGCTTCCTTTTGGATGTTACAAAAAAAATTCACAAAGACATAATACCCAAGTGTAGGGTATAAATATTATCAAACATAAAACAAAACTCATTCGTATCAAGTGTTGTCGGGATCGGGCAATAATTACGACCTGTACTTTGATTACAAGAATAGATGGATGGACGGACGGACAGATAAACTGACGGACATTGCTAATCGGCTCAGAAAGTGATTCTAATTCTTCCTTTTGGGTATTACAAACAAAAGCACAACAACTGATATACTTTGAGTTATGACAGTCTTCTTACAAATTACAGTTATGACTGAGAGAGACGGCATATCGATGAAATCATTCTTTCAAAACACTGCAGTTTTCTGTCCAGAGAGTAGGCACAAACATATGTACGTACGTGTGTATATGATGTTGGAAGAGAAGTGTACGTACAATATTTCGTAGAGTACGCTCTCTCTACTTATTTTCTCTTTTGATATCAGCCAGTGTTGCAACGGTTAAACTAAAAATACCATAAAACTGTTGGTTTTTAGGAATAATCGCGTATATCGAAATTTGAAAATATTCCTTTTTCATGATATTTTATACCCTCCACCACAGGATGGGGATGTACTAAGTTTGTCATTCCGCTTGTAACACCTTGAAATATCGATCTGAGATCGTCATAAAATTCTAAGACGATCTAGCGATGTCCGTCCATCCTCACATATTTTTATACCCTCCACATCCAGGATGGGGCTATATTAACTATGTCATTCCGTTTGTAACACCTTGAAATATTCAACGGAGACCCCATAAAGTATATATGTATGTATATTCTGGGTCGTGGTAAAATTCTAAGACGATTTAGCCATGTCCGTCTGTCTGTTGAAAGCACGCAAGCTTCCGAATGAAATAAGCTAGGAGGTTAAAATTTCTCCTAAATGTGCCTTATAAAGGGTGATTTTTTTAAGAGCTTGATAATTTTTTTTTAAAAAAAAAACGCATAAAATTTGCAAAATCTCATCGGTTCTTTATTTGAAACGTTAGATTGGTCCATGACATTTACTTTTTGAAGATAATTTCATTTAAATGTTGACCGCGGCTGCGTCTTAGGTGGTCCATCCGCTTAGTCCAATTTTGGCATTTCCACGTTTTTGAGTAACAGAGACCCAATTGGTGCGAACGGCGACGAATCGAAAATTGGTGGTCATCATTAACACTGGCCGATACAGCTGCGATATTTTCTTCAGTTCGCACTCTACGTAAGCGTGTTGGTGGTTTAATGTCCAACAATGTAAATTTGGTGCGAAATTTAGTCACAATAGCCCGAATAGCCGCTTCAGTGGGTCGATTAAACTGACCATAAAATGGAAGCGCGCAATGAACTTTCTTAACAGAGCACGCATTTTGATAATAAAATTCAATAATTTGCAAGCGTTGTTCGTTTGTAAGACGATTCATGATGAAATGTCAAAGCATACTGAGCATCTTTCTCTTTGACACCATGTCTGAAATCCCACGTGATCTGTCAAATACTAATGCATGAAAATCCTAACCTCAAAAAAATCACTCTTTAGTTGCAGTTCGGTGGGGATTGAAAGCGGGCGAAATCGGCCCAAAGGGAAAAATTTTTCCCTCACAAGGACTAAAAATATCCATAATAACCCCTAATATTTTCGAGTATTTAAGCATATTTTTCAATATTTCTACTTGTACTTACTTGATATTGGACATGCGCATTCAGCCTATAACAAAAACGTAATTTATATTCGTAGGGGTGAAATGGGACAAAAGGGGAAAAAATTGTACATATTAAACGAAAACAGCTAGAAACACGAAATATGGTTTGCACATTCCTCTAATATACATATACACATATATAAAAGAGTCGCGTTACTGACTGACTTATCATTGACCAGCCCCCGGACCAAACGGCTGAAGGGTCATGAAATTTTCAGGGTAGTTCCGAAATATGACGTATACGTCGACTAAGAAAGGGTTTTACGAAATTCATACTTTTAGGGGGTAAAATGGGACAAAAAGGGATAAACATCGAACCTTCGTCCTGACTAAACGGCAGTAGCTAGAAACATGAAATTCGGCGTGTTCCTTGCAATGAACATGCAGACGAGCTACAAACAGGGATTTTTCGAAATTTGTACTTTTAAGGGAGGAAAGAGACAAAAAGGGATAAAAATGGTACCAATTTAAGAATTGCAGCTAGAATCATGAAAATCGGTATTTACATTTCTCTGACAACGTAGACTTGCAATATAAATTGATTTTTCGAAATTTGTACTTATAAGAGGTGAGCGGGACAAAACGGGATAAAAATGGTACCAACTAAAGTATTATAGCTAGAATCGTGAAATTTGGAATGTAAATTCCTCTGAACACGTAGAAGCGCGTTAAAATTGGATTTTTCAAAATTTGTACTTTTAAGGGTTGCGAGGGACAAAAAGGGATAAAAATGGTACCAACTAAATTATTGCAGCTAGAATCTAGAAATTTGATGTGTAAGTTCTTCTGACCAATTTGAACTTATAAGAGGTGAGCGGGACAAAAAGGGATAAAAATGGTACCAACTAAAGTATTGCAGCTAGAATCTTGAAATTTGATATGTAAGTTCTTCTGCCCATGTAGAAGCGCAGTAAAATTGGATCTTTCGAAATTTGTACTTCGAAATTTGTGAACGGGACAAAAAGGGATAAAAATGGTACCAACTAAAGTATTGCAGCTAGAATCTTGAAATTTAATGTGTAAGTTCTTTTGATCATTTAGAAGCGCAGTAAAATTGGATCCTTCGAAATTTGTACTTATAAGAGGTGAGCGGGCCAAAACGGATAAAAATTGTACAAACTAAAGTATTGCGGCTAGAATCTTGAAATTTGATGTGTAAGTTCTTTTGGCCATGTAGAAGCGCAGTAAAATTGTATTTTTCGAAGCGGGCCAAAAAGGGATAAAAATAGTACCAACTAAAGTATTATAGCAAGAATCGTGAAATTTGGTTTGTAAATTTTTCTGCCCATCTATAAGAGCACTAAAATTGGATTTTTCAAAATTTGTGCTTTTAAGGGTTACGAGGGACAAAAAGGAATAATAATGGTACTAATTTAAGTATTGCAGCTATAGTCGTGAAATTTGGTGTGTAAATTCCTGTGACAAGGTAGAAGCTCAAATCCTAATGTTTTTTCCGAAATTTATACCTATAAGGTGTCAGGTGTGTGTACAAAAAGGGATAAAAATGGTACCAACTAAAATATTGCTGCTATAGTCGTGAAATTTGGTGCGTAAATTCCACTGACAACGCAGACTTGCAACATAGATGGATTTTTCGAAATTTGTACTTTTAAGGGGAGAGCGGTACCAAAAGGGATAAAAATGGTACCAACTTTAGGATTACAGCTAGAATCATGAAGTTTAGTATGTGAATTCCTCTGACCATGTAGAAGCGACATCAATATGTATTATTTTTCGAATAAAATGCTCTGTGGTTGTAATTGTTAACTGTTAAAAACTGGGTAGAAAATGATAAAAAATATATATACGAAGGGAGTTCAGCTAAAACAGTGCACATCGACAAGCACATTCTTTTGAATGTATATGAGTGCTATGTTTCCAATTTACTATTTTAGAAAAGAAAATCAAATAAATACTATCCTAAAACAGAGACGGATAAAACTAATAACAAATACCTGGCTTTTTTGCGTGCGAAGCAGCGGGTACTGCTAGTTTTTTTCAATATTTGCATTTGTATTGAAAAATAAAAAAGGTTTTTTTTTCAATACAATTTTTTTGGCAAATTCGTACTTTATTTTGTTGCTTTTGCGGCAAAAATGGGTAGAATCATGCTAGCTAGATTATCGTGTACTGTGTACGTGAGGGATAATGTGTAATTATTTTATAGATTACGTCGGTATTTCGCTGCCATATTATCGCGAATCTTCTTATTGATTAATATCCATAACGGGTGTAATTTTCATTAACATTTTTATTTTATTTTCTTCAATTATTCACAGGTACTTTACTAAATACAAAAAACAACCTACATACATATATAAATTATACTACACAATTTAATAAAATAATAATTGTAATAATAATATATATATAATTGTAATAATAATAATGTCGTAGCTCGCATAAATATTGCACACATTGTAATACTTTTGACTAATGAACAAACTAAAAAGACAAAACAAGGGCTTCCTTATCAACTAAATAAAATATATAGAAACATACACAAACAACTAAACTAAACACTAAAATTGTAATGAATTATTTTTCGTTTTGTAATCTAGTGGGCGCTTAAATGACTGTTCCAGATTGTGCAAACGTTGCTCCAGATCATTCATGGAATTGCGTAAAATATGGCCACGCGCTCTCAACGATATCCGTGGTGAGTTCTGCATTAGATCGTCTTTGACGCCCGAAAATGAATGGCGGACACCGGAACGCTTCTCGAATTGCGAATTCTGATAGAGCTCCTGATGCAGCTGCTGGTGCTGTTGTTGTTGCTTCTGGAGATGATGATCGCAGAGCGAGCGACAGTTGTTCACCACTAAAGTATCATCATTCTGTAAAGAATCTTCATAATTATCACTGGAAGAAAAATGCAATGAAACAATGGATGATGATGAGCAAGTGTTAATAGTTACGAGGTCAAATCAATTAAGGTTATGCGATTAAATGGATCACTACAATAAAGAGAGCGATATATGTATGATTTAATTATGTTGTGGATACATATTAAGTGGGTTCAAATTTAAATCACTTTTTCAGACATTGTGTATATTTAGATATTGTTTAGTTTGATGTACATGAGGGTGTTTTTCTATATTATTTTTTTTTTTCAAAATTTACAGTCGGATTCTGGATTCGGAGTCCAAAATCAAAATAAAAGAAATAAACTTTAAAAAATCTAACTTCAATACATTAAGAATACATTAAGAAAATTATAGTACATCAGTTAAGTACAGGGTTTTCCAACAAGAGGTATTATTTTGAATCACCCGGTATTTTGGTAGCTGTCACTTTTGAAGCTTTTATTTTTTGACATTTGACAAGTAGAAACTACGTCATTACTAATAAAAATGTAACAACGCATTGAAATGGTTAAAGTTCATGAATGAAAATGATCCGGAATTCCATCGAAAAAGATGAATTGACTGATGAGACCCATTTCCACCTACGTCAACAAGCAAAATTGTCGCATCTGGGGCTCGGAAAACCCGAGAGTTATTGTTGAGAAGCCTCTCCATCCTCTCATCGTGTAACTGTTTGGTGCGGTTTATGGTCCGGCGGGGTCATTGGACCTTTCTTTTCCGAAAATGTGGTTGGATCAACAGTTACGGTGAATGGATTGCGCTATCGAGAGATGATTAATGATTTTTTATGGTCGGAGTTGGATGGTATTGATCTGGACAACGTTTACTTTCAACAAGACGGCGCTACGTGCCACACAAGCAACGAAACCATTGCTCTTTTACGGGAAAAGTTTCCGGACCGTGTTACCTCTCGAAGATGTGATCACAATTGGCCACCGAGATCTTGTGATTTAACACCTGGCGACTTCTTCCTTTGGGGCCACGTGAAAGATAAGGTCTACGCCAACAGTCCAGCGTCGATTCAAGAGCTCAAAGATAGAATTCATGAGGACATAGTGCAGCCACAATGCGATTTGGTTATGGAAAATTTCATGAAAAGCATATGGTTCTGTAAGCGTAATAGTGATGGCTATTTGGCTGATTTTGTTTTTCATTATTAACGGCATACCTACCCCTTTATTTTGAAATAAACATCCGATCATTTATCACAAAAAATGGAATTTTTCTTTGAATACCAAAATAAAGAGGTGTTATTTGGAAAGCGCTGTATTTTAAGATAGATTGAATTGCTGTAAATTGCGCCTTTATCTTAAAATTATATTTGTGTCGTATGAGTTATATTCACTGAGGACTATATCACTCATTCGCATATTACAGGGATTGAATAAATCATCATGAATCGGTTTAATTTGTTCTCTGCTAGGTTTTTTAATTCACATGTCTGTGGTTTTCACGAATAACCATCTTTTCACGACAATAAATTATTTTTAAGTTTGCGCCACCATTACTGCTTTTTACTGCCTCGTTATAATGCCTGTATAAGTTATATATGAGTCATTCCATGTCAAGCGGTAGGTGTGTTCTGAGAAGATATTGGGACTGAACAAATATTGGCGATTGGTCATACATTTGACTCCACTGGGGACCTCGTTGGGGCAGTTATAGCGGTGGGAGAAAATTTTATAAAAATTAAGTTTTTGTAGGGGAGCTCCATTATGGAGTGGTGATAGGAGACAGGGTTTTTGGGGGGAAATGTTGGGGAGAGAAAATTACATGGGACTGTTTTGGGCCTTTCCTTCATAAAAATGAAAAGAATGTATGGGCCACCTTAATGGTTAGAGGGTAGGTACGTTCTAAAAAAATATGGGGGGTTGACTCCCCTTGGAGACTCCAATTTTATAAAAAAAATTATTTTTGTATGGGAGCTCCACTAACGGGTGGAGATAGGGAGTTTGTGTGTTCGAAACAAATATTGGGGAAGGAAAATTAATGAGGTCTGTCTTACATTTAACCTGTCTGGGGCGACACCGAGGCAGTTTTCATACCCTACACCACTTCAGGACTAGGATATTATAAGTTAGTTTTCCGCCAAATGTTTGTAACACCAAGAAATAAACGAGCTAGACCCGCCTTTAAGTATACCGATCGGCTTAGAATCACCAGCTGATTCGATTTAACGATGTCTGTCTGTCCGTCCGTCTGCTGTCCATCTAAGCTTGTTCGCACTCTACAGGTCGCAATTGTGGTCGAATTATCGTGAAATTTGGCACAAGTTATTTTGTTTGGTCCAAGGACCATCGGTATTGAATTTGGAGGAAATCGGTTCAGATTTAGATATAGCCCACATACAAATGTCGCTCCCGATTTGACATTTTCCGCTCCAGAAACCACATCTTGTACCCCATTTTCTTTAAATTTGGCACAACATCTTATAATCCAACTAGAAACACCTATGCAGAAATTGGGTAAGATCGATCCCGATTTTCTTTAAAATTGGTACAACATTTTATAATCGAACTAGAAACACCTATGATGAAAGTGGGTTTGATCGGTTCAGATTTAGATATAGCCCCCATACAAATTTCGTTCCCGATTTGAGTTTTTTCCGCTCTAGAAACTGCATATTGTACCCGTTTCTTCTTTAAAATTTGCACAACATCTTATAATCCAACTAAAAAACCTATAGTGATAGTGGGTAAGATCGGTTCAGATTTAGATATAGCCCTCATACAAATGTTGATCCCCAATGTTTAACCGATTTTGGCCAAACTTTACATATTATATTTCACCAATAAACATACATGGTGAAAGCGGGTCATAACGTACCAGGTTTCAATATACCCCCATACAAATGTCCTTTCCGATTTAACATTTTTTGTCAAACACATACATTTACAGGATGCAAAAATCCTTCCCGATTTCACTTTTTTACCGAATTGAATTGTAATGAGATAGAAAGTCCGTCCGTTTTTAGCCTTTCCTTACTGGTTTGGGAGATGCCCATATATCCATACTTTGGTATAACCCAAATGGGGCCCATTCTGATCCATTACAGCTCTAGAAACTACATCTTACATCGTATCTTCATCAAATTTTGTCGATCATGATATTTTTCAACTAGGAATACCTACCGTGAATGAGAAATATATAGGTCCATGTTTTGGACAGGCCCAGAATGTTGTTATAGGCCCCCTTTTGAAATGTCGGTTCTATTACTACCGTATATTTTGTATTTGTCTGTCGGATAATTGGATCAATTACCATATTATTAACCACATTCGTTAAATAAGACTAAAGATGAATTTATAGTAACTGTATAATTTATATGAACTACATAAAATTGCTCCCATGAAATACCTGGGTTTAGTAATCAAAGCGAGGTACATACGCAGGGAGTGGTGTAGGGTATTATATAGTCGGCCCCGCCCGACTTTAGCCTTTCCTTACTTGGTTTTTATTTCACAATGAAATAACCTCCAAAATAAAAATGTGATAATGCATTTTTAATAATCCAATGACATTTTTCAAGGAAATTAAATAACCCCCAAATTACCTTACTCTACTTAGCTTTGGACATACCCCAGAGGAGAAAAATTTTAAAATGATTTTGACCATTTATGAGTTTAAAAAAAAAAATAAAGAAGGGCCCAATGATTACGTTGCAACACGAAAAAATATAACCATATGCGGACACCACTATGTGATAAAAGACAAAAAAAGACCAGCGTCACCCAATTTAGCTCATGCACTTTTTTATGGACCCCAAAGATTTAGGCCTCGGCGTCATTTTTGCAAAAAGTGATCATTTTCTCATGCTCATATCTTGCAAGCCGTTTGGCATTTATATTTACACTCTGAGGCAAAATTGTAGCTCTAGCCATAAAAAAAAAAACAAAAATGTGAACAAAAATATAAACTGAAGAAAAAAACTTAATCTTCAGGGTCAAAATCGCAAAAAAACTTTTAAAAATTCGATTTTTTCAACCTTTTGCCCTGTTCAGGTCCATAGGTATCAAACCGTTCAAAATTCAATGAAGCGATCAACTACAAAAATGTATCTAAGATGTCAATAAACAACTTTCTAGAACATATGAACTTCCTAGGAATGATTCTTAATACCGTTTAGGTAGGAAAGATATATCTTGCAGGACTGTTTCTGTTAATGGTCAGTCTGAGTACAGTGCGTATGAGTGATATTATCCTCAATCAACAGCAAGTATACGCAACCTACATACACTACAGCCTATAAAATTTGTTCGACGACATTTGCGATTTTGACCTTGAAGATGAAGTTTTGTTGAGTTTATATGTTCTTTATGGCAAGAGCTACAACTTTGCCTCAGAGAGTAAATCAAAATTCCAAACAGTTTGCAAGATATACGCCTGAGAAATGACCACTTTTTTTGCAAAAAAGACACCGAGGCCCCAAAGCAAAACTCGGAGACACGGATCTTTTTTGGTCTTTTATCACGTAGTGGTGTCCGTATATGGTTATATTTTCATGATTGAAAAAATAACACACAATAATATTAGACAAGGACCCAACAATGACTACTTTGAGATTTTGAGATATTGACAAACGAATATATTTAAAAAATTAAAAAGAAGAGTAATTTTTGTTTGTTTTATGATCTGCAATACCCACAAAAATTAACAAATGCGTCAAAAGCTTCAAAAAACATGAAAACAAAAATCAATTCTATAAAATTGAAAGTTTTTTTCAAATGTCAAAATCTGAAAGACGTGAATATCTGAAAAAAAATCTTTACGTGCATTATCAACAAATGAGTGAAAATATTTATGAAAAAATCATAAAAACAAGTAAGGAAAGGCTAAAGTCGGGCGGGGCCGACTATATAATACCCTACACCACTCCCTGCGTATATACCTCGCTTTGATTACTAAACCCAGGTATTTCATGGGTGCAATTTTATGTAGTTCATATAAAATAAATCTATAAATGGATCTTTGGTCAAATTTAATGAATATGGTAAATAATAAAGTAATTGATCCAATTTTCCAGCAGATATTCCGAGTAAAGTAAATATAACATGATATGGAAAATTGATCAAGATCCAAAGACAAATGCAAATTATACAGCGGTAATAGGTTAAATCGGACGGACATTTGAAGGGGGCCTATAACAACACTTGAGGCCTGTGCCAAAACATGCGCCTATATATTTCCCATTCACGGTAGGTATTCCTAGTTGAAACATAGAATAATGTGCAAAATTTGATGAAGATCCCATGTAAGATGTAGTTTCTAGAGCTGTAATAGAGAGGAATGGGGCCCCATTTGGGTTATACCCCACCCCACTTTCTATCTCATTACAACTCAATTCGGTAAAAAAAGTGAAATCGGGAAGGATTTTTGAATAATGTAAATGTATCTGTTTGACAAAAAATGTTAAATCGGGAAGGACATTTGTATGGGGGTATATTGAAACCTGAAACCTTTGGCCAAAATCGGTTAAACATTCGGGAGCGACATTTGTATGGGGACTATATCTAAATCTGACCCGATCTTACCCACTTTCTGCATAGGTGATTATAGTTGGATTATAGGATGTTTAGCCAAATTTAAAGAATATCGGGCTCAATATATGGTTTCTAGAGCGGAAAAAGTCAAATCGGAAGCGACATTTTATGGGGGCTATATCTAAATCTGAACCGATCTTACCCTCTTTCAGCATAGGTGTTTCTAGTTCGATTATAAAATGTTGTGCCGATTTTAAAGAAATTCAGGTACAATATGTGGATTCTAGAGCGGAAAAAGTAAAATCGGGAGCGACATTTGTATGGGGGCTATATATAAATCTGAACCGATTTACTCCAAATTCAATACCAATCGCCCTTGGCCGAAGAAAGTAACTTCTGTCAAATTTCACGATAATCGGACAGCAAGTGGGACCTGTAGAGTGCGAACAAGCTTAGATGGTCTTCAGACGGACGGACAGACAGACATCGGTAGATCGATTCAGCTGGTGATTCTAAGCCGATCCGTATACTTAAAGGTGGGTCTAGCTCGATTATTTTTTGGTGTTACAAACATTTGGCGGAAAACTAACTTATAATACCCTAGTCCACGAAGTGGTGTAGGGTATAAAAATATTGCTTCTCTTTTAATTCAAGATTTTAGAGATGTACCCAATTGCAATGTCAATATCTCAAGATAATCCTTGGGAACTTGTCTATTTAAAAAAAACTCAAAATTATTTACAGATCAAACGATATTAAACTTTGTTCGATGGATGTGTTAGCATAAGAAATCTTCTCGTGTAAGCTACTGTTAAAATGAAAGTTTCATTCGGATTAAAATGGTATTAGAAAATATAATAACTTTCAAATGTTGTAATATTCAAATCTAATATGACAAAAATATGCAATACAATTATATTCATTTTTACAAGTTAGATAATTGAGTAAGATTTCAATTGTTTTAATCATGCACTAAAACGATTTACAATTTCCTGGTCACAACGTACGCGTTCTCACTTACCTCGAATCGGTATTATTCAAATCCAATTTGGTGACACCTCCACTGTCCGACTTGTTCTGTTTCTGCTCCATGTGTTCCTTGGCATGCCGTGGACACAGAGATTTGTGTGTTGTCTTTCGTATCTGTGAATCAAATGAATCTGGGGATGTTTCATACAATTCACGACTACTCACGAAGTCTACACCAGAATCCTGACCATTCGAGTGCAGTGAAAACATGGATGTTTCAAAAGAATGGGGTGAGCTGAGGGAGGAAAGCATAGACATATTTAATATTGCTTTCCAATATTTATAAATTTTAAAGTTCCCACGTACATATTAATATTATTCACTGGCTGGCATGCATTATACTTGAGCACAAACGGTGATGAGGAGGATGGTGGAGTGACCTCTTCCTCGGCATTTCTTAGGGCAATTGATTTGACTACTGATTTCGGCAAAGGAACATCTATGTACTCTCGAGGAGGACGTGGACTGAAATGTAAAGGAATTTTAGAAAAAAAAATAAATTTTCCACATCTTTTATTTGTAAATAAACATTAAGGCGGTTTTTATTTAAGCCGGGCGATAACAAAAACGTTAATAAAGATATATTTTTTTGCTCAAATAAAAAATTATTTTTCACATTGTCGCCAACTACAGGGTGATTTTTTAAGAGCTTGATAACTTTTTTTTTAAAAAAAACGCATAAAATTTGCAAAATCTCATCGGTTCTTTATTTGAAACGTTAGATTGGTCCATGACATTTACTTTTTGAAGATAATTTCATTTAAATGTTGACCGCGGCTGCGTCTTAGGTGGTCCATCCGCTTAGTCCAATTTTGGCATTTCCACGTTTTTCAGTAACAGAGACCCAATTGGTGCGAACGGCGACGAATCGAAAATTGGTGGTCATCATTAACACTGGCCGATACAGCTGCGATATTTTCTTCAGTTCGCACTCTACGTAAGCGTGTTGGTGGTTTAATGTCCACGATGTAAATTTGGTGCGAAATTTAGTCACAATAGCCCGAATAGCCGCTTCAGTGGGTCGATTAAACTGACCATAAAATGGAAGCGCGCAATGAACTTTCTTAACAGAGCACGCATTTTGATAATAAAATTCAATAATTTGCAAGCGTTGTTCGTTTGTAAGACGATTCATGATGAAATGTCAAAGCATACTGAGCATCTTTCTCTTTGACACCATGTCTGAAATCCCACGTGATCTGTCAAATACTAATGCATGAAAATCCTAACCTCAAAAAAATCACTCTTTACAATATAAATATTTGTATCAAAACAAATTTTCAAAAAAATAATTTGTGTTGACTTTTTTGGACTTAGCCTCGATAACCATAAATTTGACTTATACTGGATAATTATCCAGGCTAAGTCCAATATTTTTAATATAAAATATTTTTTTCAAAAATTGTTTTCATACACACATTTATATTGCTGTTGGCGATAATTTAAAAAATAAGTTTTTATTTTGAGTTAAATTTTAACTTAGGTTTTTTTAAATTTAAATTTAGGTTTTTCTTATCGCAGCTTAGTTATTCAGTCTTAAAGAAAAACAGCCTTATTAATTACAACTAAGGTATGTATATGTTAGTATTGAATTGTAATAGAGAAAATCAAGTAACAACTAATTCTTAGATTATTGAGAACACCACTCACTCATTGTTTAAATGCTGATGGTGATGTTGCACTTGTGGCAAATACTGATGGATTTGTTGTGGTTGTTGCTGCGACGGCAACTGCTGATGTTGGTGTTGATGCTGGTGAGCATGTGAGTGGGAATGCGAATGATGAAAATGCTGATGTTGATGCTGATGTGGGTTAGTGGCCGTCGTCTGAGCCAGTGTTGGCTGTTGACTGGGCGCTTTTTGTTGCTGCCATTCCTGTTGCTGCTGATGATGCTGTAGTTTTTGTGTGGCCATCGCTGTCGATTGAGTTTTAGCCGAAGAACATAGAGATTCTGGTTAAATGGGAACAAGAGGATCATGATCAACAGAAGATGTAAGTAAGGAATATCTACAAATATTTATGTGTTACAAACAAGTTCACAAGTAGGCCAACACCGACCCATTGTTTTACAGTGTAAGGCGTGGGCTAGGTAAAAATCAGAAAGTCTTTTTTTAACGATGTAGAAATACAGTTGATGTCCTTAATACTGTTCAATGTTAATAAATGACAATATTTTTTTTGTTGGCTGAGTATTTTTATACCCTCCAATACGGATTTTAAAATATATAATCCATATTAGCTAAAATTTGCTTAAGAAAAAATTTTCGACAGAAATATGAAAAATTATAATTTAAAATGTGATCCGGTGAGAAGTACGAGCGTAATGATAATGATGACATAAACAGTTGCGGTCAAAATAATTGCAGCTTAAAATACATTTTCATATATTTTTTGTGTGATAATTTTTTTATTGCTACTACTGCAGTAAGTGCTGCGTTATGATAGTACAAACACAAAATAATTGTTTATTTGGTGGTATGGTTTTAATTACTTAAGATTTTTTTTACACTATTCGACATTTTGGAGTGGTCAAAATAATAACAGTTTTCAAAAAATGGCAAAGAAATCAATGAATTTTTCAATTGTATTTGATGTTATAAGTAAGATATTATGAATTGTACACTTCTTTTGATATATCTTTGTTTTATTTTTCTTAATAAGAAGGACGAGTAGAGCACTGTGATGAAGAAAATCACGTTAATATAAAACAAGTAAGGAAAGACTAAAGTCGGGCGGGGCCGACTATATGATACACTCTACTTTCTATCGGAATACAATTCAATTCAGTAAAAAAGTGAAAACGGGAAAAATTTTTTTATGTTTCCTAATCACAGGCTAATATGACCTTGCCCAACTTGTCAACTCGAGAATAAAATTTGTGTCGGGGCTATATCCAAACATGTAATGAAGTGACTAACTTTCACAATAACTTCTTCTAGTTGAAGTATAACGTGTTATGCTCAATTTTAAGAAATTCTCTGAAAATACGCTGTTTCTGGGGGAACGAAATTTGTATGAGAGCTATATGTAACTCTGAACCGATGTGACCCATTTTAACCATAGGTGTTCCTAGTTTAAATATATGATGTTTTTTCAATTTTGAAGAAAATCTGGTAAAATATGTAGATTCTGGAGCGGAAAAATTCAAATTGGGAGCGAAATTTGTATGGGAGCTATATATAAATCTGAACCGATCTAACACATTTTTACCATAAGTGTTTCCATTTGAAATATAAGGTGTTTGGCGAATTTAGAGGAAAATCTGTTAAAATATGTGCATTCTAGAGCGGAAAAATTTAAATTGGGAGCAAAATTTGTATGGGAGCTATATATAAATCTGAACCGATCTGACCCATATTCACCATGGGTATTTCAAGTGGAAATATAAGATACTTTGCCTATTTGGAGGAAAATCGATAAAATATGTGGTTTATAGAGCGGAAAAAATCAAATTGGGATCGAAATTTGTATGGGAGCTATATATAAATCTGAACCGATCTAACACATTTTTACCACAAGTGTTTCCATTTGAAATATAAGATGTTTTGTCAATTTTGAAGACAATCTGATATAATATGTAATTTCTAGAGCAGAAAAAGTCAAATTGGGAGCGAAATTTGTATGGGAGCTATATATAAGTCTTCACCGATCTGACCCATTTTCACCATGGGTGTTTCAAGTGGAAATATAAGATTCTTTGCCAAATTTGAAGAAAATCTGTTTAAATATGTGGAATCTAGCCTGGAAAGAGTCAAATCGGGAGTGAAATTCATAATATATATGAATAAATCTAAATCTGAGCCGATTTTCTTCAAATTAAATAGCCTTCGTCCTTGTTTCAAAAAACTTCGTTGTGCAAAGTTTCGTTTGGTTCTGGCTACAATTGCGACCTGTATCGTGATTACAACAATAAATGAACAGACAGACGGACATTGCTAAATCGACTCAGAAAGTGATTCTAAGCCGATCGGTATAATTAACAATGGGTCTATCTCCCTTCCTTTTGGGTGTTACAAACAAATGCACAAAGACAGGCAAAGAAAGAAATCTTAAGGAAAATACAGTGAAGTTCTAGTTTATTGCAGTGCTCTGTTAAAATGATCATATAATGTCTAGGACAAAACCCCATTTACCGACAAAAAATACAATGTATTCTATAAATTGTACAAACCTAATCTGTACGCCAGAAGTCCGAGAAAAGTCCCACTTTAAATAAAATACATGTCACAAAAAATTGCAATTCGCGTAGCCAACCAAAAAGTGCACTTTTCAGGTCAGTTGAATCAAAAATTGTTTTGTAAGGTGGGACAGTGTCTCGACAGTTTGTGAGAAGTCCACAGAACACGGAATACGTCTCTAAGTATATTACAAAAACTATCAAACATGGAGGATCAATGGCTTGGGAGTGTTTTTCATATTAGGGAGTTTGGCCAATACATTGGCCCAGAACTACCATGGGTGTCTACCCAGTACGTCAAAATACTGCATAATAGTATGCTTCTCAATCAAATAAAGAATTTGAATTGTGATGTCTCACTGGCAAAACCGAAAAACAATTACGAGCTTTGGCACGTAATTATAGAAGCATAGGCAAAGGTACCGAATGAAAGGTGCAAAAGACTAGTCGATTCCATGAAGCGACGTTGTGCAGCACTAACAATCAATGAAAGCAGTACAAATAAGTATTCAATTCAAAAAAAACGGTGTTAAGTTCGTCTGGGCCGAACATTATATACCCTCCTGCATGGATTGCATTCAACATAGGCTATCGATTTTCATAGAAGTGCAGTAACATTACAAGAAAATATTAATTTTTTTAATATAGACAAACCAAAACAAATAAAAATGTGGATAAAATAATTTTATAAATAAATATAAAATTTTAAATATTGGGGGATAGTGGGTGGATTTTCATCTTACAATTTTGAAAATCCATTATCTCTCACGTACACAGTGCAAGATAACCCATTTAAGCTGTAAAAGTAAACAAGTAAGGAAAGGCTAAAGCCGGGCGGGGCCGACTTTCTATCTCATTACAATTGAATTCGGGTAAAAAAAATGAAATCGTGAACGACTTTTGTATGAGTAATATATGATGAACCAATGTGTCCACATTCACAATGTATGTTTTCAACTGACATATAACGTGTTCTGCTAAATTAGATCAAAATCTGTAATACCTTGGAAGAAAAAAGTTAAATCGGGAAGAAAATATGTGGACCACTTTCACTATAGATTTTGCTAGTTGAAATATAATGCATTTTGCCAAATTTGAAAATACATGGTATCTAGAGCGGAAAAGTCAAATCGGGAGCGACATTTGTATGGGGGCTATACATATAAAATCTGAAACGATTTGCTTCAAAGTAAATAGGGTTCGTTCCTGTGCCGCCAATTTTTGTTAGGATTGGACAAAAATTGCGACCTGTACTTTGATTACAAGAATAGATGGACGGACGGACGGAGAGTACCATTTTTATACCCTCCACCTCCAGGATGGGGGTATATTCACTTTGTCATTCCGTTTGTAACACCTTGAAATATTCATCGGAGACCCCATCGTGGTAAAATTCTAAGACGATATAGCCATGTCCGTCTGTCCGTCTGTCTGTTGAAAGGTTAAAATTTTTCCTAAATGTGTCCTATGGTTGTAGATCGGTTGGGATTGAAAGTGGGCGAAATCGGCCCAGAGGGAAAAATTTTTCCCTCACAAGGACTGAAAATACCCCTAATATTTAGAGCATTTCAGCATGTTTTTTGAACATATTAGCTTGTATTTACTTGATATTTGCAATGCGCATTCCCATTATAGCATAAAAGGGCACCATAGAGTGATTTTTATTTGTAGGGGGCGAAATGGGACAGAAGGGATAAAAATGGTACCAATCAAACGACAACAGATAGAAACACGAAATTTGGCGTATACATTCCTCTAATAGAGTAGATACATAATATAAAAGTATTTTTTCTAAATTCGTACTTTTAAGGGGTTAAATGGGGATAGAGGGATAAAAATAGTACCAACTAAACGAATACAGCTAGAATGATGAAATTCACTGTGTGCATCCCTCTAATTGTGTAGATACGTAAAATAAAGAGATTTTAGATATTCGTACTCTTGAGGCGGCAAAATTGGAAAAAGGGGATAAATAATGGTACCAACAAAATGGCCGCTGATAGAATCATGGAATTCGGTGTATACATTCCTCTGACTGCATAGCCACGTAAAATATTTTTTTCCAAATTCGTACTTTATTTTGTTGCTTTTACGACAAAAAATGGTAGTGTCATGAAGTTGTCTTGTACTGCGTACGTGAGAGATAAGGTATTTTCAAAATCTATCTTTTGAATTTAAAATAGGATGTACATACAACGACTGTAGCTGAGAATACACTCTCTATCCCCCAATATTTAGGGTATTTATGATTGCTCCCTTATATTTACTTTATGAATTGAAGTATTATATCCATTATATATATAGTATACAAATATTGGTAGCCTTGGCTTATTAATTAAATTTCTTATTTTTATACAGTTAAAATTTGTTGCGGACATTCCAGTTGTAGCTTGGAAGCAAGTTTTAGCGGGCGAAATGGGACAAAAAGGTATAAAATATGGTACCAATGATACGACAACAGCTAGAATCATGAAATTCGGTGTGTACATCCCTCTAATTGCATAGACACGAAAAATAGAGGGATTTTTCGAAATTCGTACTTTTAAGGGATATAATTAAGAAGAGGGATAAAAATGGGACCTACCAAACAGTTGAAATCATGAAATTCGGTGTATACATTCTGAATACTCGAAAAAGGGCTTTTTTCGAAATTTGTACATTTGGGCGGAGAATTGGGCGAATGGGGATATCTTTAAAATTTATACTTTTCTTATCACTTTGTCTGTATCTGAATATGCTTCTTTCTAATGGCGACTTATTGTCGATTTTAAACAGTGCGCATAAGTATACATTATAGTTTGAAATAGTAAACAAATATAGTAATGTGCATAAAAATATCACAATTTTCGTAATATGGTACTGTACTTCTATGTAAAGTCGACATCCTGTAATCTGCTGGTAATACTGTGGAATGCACTCCGTGGTGGAGGATATATAAGATTCGGCCCGGCCGAACTTAACGCCTTCTTACTTGTTATTCCTGTTCCCATTGTATCCCTGGGAAGTACGAATTTGGAAAAACCTTTTTATTGTTCATTTCTAAGGAATATTCATGCCAGAGGAATGTATACTACGAATTTCATGATTCTAGCTGCGGACATTTTTATCCCCTATTTCCATTAGGGAGTAACCCTAAACTTACGAATTTCGAAAAATTCCCTTTATTTTACGTGTCTACGCACGAGATCGATGGCGAGTCGATGTTTCAGGTCTGAGTAGCACAGTTTAGACTATGAGAGTCATATTCTCGTCAGAGCTCACGCCCAGAGGAAAAGATTTGTTGGAAATCACCTCATGCTCTTTAAAAACCATGATGTTATCAATATTTTTGTTATGATTACCAATTATTTTTTTATTTATTATGAATTAAAGGGTCCGCCAAATATTTTTTTTTTGAAATGCTAAAAAAAACTACTGAATATTTTCTCAATTTTTATACCCTACACCACTTCGTGGTCTAGGGTATTTTAAGTTAGTTTCGCGCCAAATGTTTGTAACACCAAGAAATAATCGAGCTAGACCCACCTTTAAGTCTACCGATCGGCTTAGAATCACCAGCTGAGTCGATTTAACGATGTCTGTCTGTCCGTCTGTCCGTCTGCTGTCCATCTAAGCTTGTTCGCACTCTACAGGTCGCAATTGTAGTCCGATTGTCATGAAACTCGGCAGAAGTTATTTTTTCTGGCCAAGGACCATCGGATTGATTTGGAGGAAATCGGTTCAGATTTAGATATAGCCCCCATACAAATGCCGCTCCCGATTTGACATTTTCCGCTCTAGAAACGGCATATTGTACCCGCTTTTCTTTAAATATTGCAGAACATCTTACAAGCCAACTAGAAACACGTATGCAAAAATTGGGTAAGATCGGTTCAGATTTAGATATAGCCCCCATACAAATGTCGCTCCCGATTTGACATTTTCCGCTCTAGAAACGACACATTGTACCCGATTTTCTTTACATTTGGTACAACATCTTATAATCCAACTAGAAACACCTATGCTGAAATTGGGTAAGATCGGTTCAGATTTAGATATAGCCCCCATACAAATGTCGCTCTCTATTTTACTTTTTCCGCTCTAGAAACGACACATTGTACCCGATTTTCTTTACATTTGGTACAACATCTTATAATCCAACTAGAAACACCTATGCTGAAATTGGGTAAGATCGGTTCAGATTTAGATATAGCCCCCCCACAAATGTCGCTCCCGATTTGACATTTTCCGCTCTAGAAACCACATATTGTATCCGATTTTCTTTAAATATTGCAGAACATCTTATAATACAACTAGAAATACATATGCAAAAATTGGGTAAGATCGGTTCAGATTTAGATATAGCCCCCACACAAATGTCGCTCCCGATTTGACATTTTCCGCTCTAGAAACGGCATATTGTACCCGCTTTTCTTTAAATATTGCAGAACATCTTACAAGCCAACTAGAAACACGTATGCAAAAATTGGGTAAGATCGGTTCAGATTTAGATATAGCCCCCATACAAATGTCGCTCCCGATTTGACATTTTCCGCTCTAGAAACGACACATTGTACCCGATTTTCTTTACATTTGGTACAACATCTTATAATCCAACTAGAAACACCTATGCTGAAATTGGGTAAGATCGGTTCAGATTTAGATATAGCCCCCACACAAATGTCGCTCCCGATTTGACATTTTCCGCTCTAGAAACGGCATATTGTACCCGATTTTCTTTAAATATTGCAGAACATCTTACAAGCCAACTAGAAACACGTATGCAAAAATTGGGTAAGATCGGTTCAGATTTAGATATAGCCCCCATACAAATGTCGCTCCCGATTTGACATTTTCCGCTCTAGAAACGACACATTGTACCCGATTTTCTTTACATTTGGTACAACATCTTATAATCCAACTAGAAACACCTATGCTGAAATTGGGTAAGATCGGTTCAGATTTAGATATAGCCCCCATACAAATGTCGCCCCCGATTTCACTTTTTCCGCTTTAGATACCACATATTGTACCCGATTTTCTTTAAAATTGGCACAACATTTTATAATCGATCTAGATCGGTTCAGATTTAGATATAGCCCCTTACAAATGTCGCTCCCGATTTGACTTTTTCCGCTCTAAAATCCACATATTGTACCCGTTTTTCTTTAAAATTGGCACAACATCTTATAATCCAACTAAAAAACCTATGGTGAAAGTGGGTAGGATCGGTTCAGATTTAGATATAGACCCCATACAAATGTCGCTCCCGATTTGACATTTTCGGCTCTAGAAACGACACATTGTACCCGATTTTCTTTACATTTGGTACAACATCTTATAATCCAACTAGAAACACCTATGCTGAAATTGGGTAAGATCGGTTCAGATTTAGATATAGCCCCCACACAAATGTCGCTCCCGATTTGACATTTTCCGCTCTAGAAACGGCATATTGTACCCGATTTTCTTTAAATATTGCAGAACATCTTACAAGCCCACTAGAAACACGTATGCAAAAATTGGGTAAGATCGGTTCAGATTTAGATATAGCCCCCATACAAATGTCGCTCCCGATTTGACATTTTCCGCTCTAGAAACGACACATTGTACCCGATTTTCTTTACATTTGGTACAACATCTTATAATCCAACTAGAAACACCTATGCTGAAATTGGGTAAGATCGGTTCAGATTTAGATATAGCCCCCATACAAATGTCGCCCCCGATTTCACTTTTTCCGCTTTAGATACCACATATTGTACCCGATTTTCTTTAAAATTGGCACAACATTTTATAATCGATCTAGATCGGTTCAGATTTAGATATAGCCCCTTACAAATGTCGCTCCCGATTTGACTTTTTCCGCTCTAAAATCCACATATTGTACCCGTTTTTCTTTAAAATTGGCACAACATCTTATAATCCAACTAAAAAACCTATGGTGAAAGTGGGTAGGATCGGTTCAGATTTAGATATAGACCCCATACAAATGTCGCTCCCGATTTGACATTTTCCGCTCTAGAAACGACACATTGTACCCGATTTTCTTTACATTTGGTACAACATCTTATAATCCAACTAGAAACACCTATGCTGAAATTGGGTAAGATCGGTTCAGATTTAGATATAGCCCCCATACAAATGTCGCCCCCGATTTCACTTTTTCCGCTTTAGATACCACATATTGTACCCGATTTTCTTTAAAATTGGCACAACATTTTATAATCGATCTAGATCGGTTCAGATTTAGATATAGCCCCCTTACAAATGTCGCTCCCGATTTGACTTTTGACATATTGTACCCGTTTTTCTTTAAAATTGACACAACATCTTATAATCCAACTAAAAAACCTATGGTGAAAGTGGGTAAGATCGGTTCAGATTTAGATATAGCCCTCATACAAATGTTTCTCCGGAATGTTTAACCGATTTTGACCAAATTTTACATATTATATTTCACCAATAAACAGACATGGTCACATCGTTCCAGGTTTTAATATACCCCCATACAAATGTCCTTTCCGATGTAACATTTTTTGGCAAACACATACATGTACAGGATGCAAAAATCCTTCCCGATTTCAATTTTTACCGAATTGAATTGCAATGAGAATTGTTTGGGTGATGCCCATATGTCCATACTTTGGTATGACTTTGGTATACTACTGTATAATTTGTATTTGTCTGTCGGACAATAGGATCAATCACCATATTATTTACCATATTCGTTAAATTTGACTAATGATGAATTTATAGCATATAAATTATATGAATATAATTTATATAATTTGTAAGAACTACATAAAATTGCTCCCATGAAATACCTGGGTTTATTAATCAAAGCGAGGTACATACGCAGGGAGTGGTGTAGGGTATTATATAGTCGGCCCCGCCCGACTTTAGCCTTTCCTTACTTGTTTTTTATTTGAAAGTACGATCCTTCCTGTTAATAATGGAAAATTATTTCATTCAAATGGCTGCCTCGGCTGGCCATGCAGTAGCCTACACCATCGCTCCAATTTTTAAGCACATTATCGATTGTGTGCAACTGTATTTCACAAATGGCTTCACGAATATTGTCCTTTAAAGCGACAATTGTCTCTGGCTTGTCGGCGTAACACTTATCTTTGAGGGCACCCCACAAATAATAGTCCAACGGTTGAATAGTTGAAAAAAAAACGTTAGATGGCGGACCCTATACAATACAAAGTAAATTTATATTCTAATTTTGGGTCCAGGGATTGAGCCGTGGTGACTAAAACTATTGTAGCTAGTTATCGCAGCGACAGACCATAGCCTCTGGTGGGAATCCAACCACACAACCCCCACGTTGATAGTCGAGCACGCTACCAACTCGACTACCGGGGCGCTCAGATTATCAATTATTTGGAACATCCCAGCAAAAACTCTCATTACCAAGTAATGTGGGGAATAAGGCAAAAACAAAAACTTTCACTACTTATTTTTCGGATCCGTTTCTAATTGTTTTTATAAAAGGATTGTAAAAAAATAAGTACTTCCACGCACGCTTACAAAAAGTTAATATATAAGTACAGGGTGGTAAGTATGTTGGTTGGCGTTGTTGTGTGTTGTGGTTGGTGGTTTGAACACACACACAGCAAAGAATTTCTAGCAACCTCAAGTTGTTACAACTTCATTATATTTCAAAATTTGTATGATGAACAACGACACCACGGCAAGCGAACGAATACACAAAAAAGTACAGTTGTAAAAAGTAACAGAATAATAAGAAGAATGTGAAATTTATTTTCTTATTGTTGTTGTGTTCTTCTTATTGTTGTTGTGTTGATACGATAGTATTATACTATTTTAACAATAATATATATATTTTTTAATTCCAATATAGTTCATCAAATTAACTTTATGATTCTGCAAAGAAACAATCCACATTCCGCGTAACATGTGTACACTTCGATCGACATGAAACAACTAAATTTGCTTCACCAATCGAAAATATCAAATCCGCTCAATCTTCGAGCGACGGTCGCGCGCAGCATCGAAATGACTGGAAGGCAAAGCTACACACAACTCAATGTATACCAAAATATGGATGTTTTGTTACTAATAAGTACTTTTTTAAACCATTATAAGGAGGTAATTATTTCATACTTCAAAATAATGCAGGGCGTAATGGGCTCTCATTACTAGGTAATGCCAATATTAATGAGGTGTCATTACCAAGTTTTTGCTGGGATCAATCTCTTTTCCGTCTTTATATGTGACCTACAATCACAATGTAAATATACATGTACACCCTTCGAACAAAAACATGAAAACTTTGATCCACTGTAAAAAGAAACTCAGAGCTGGACTGGACTATAATTTTATTCTACAAAAATTATCTACTCAACATGCCCTTTCAGAACTATAGGGTCGCTATTCTGTTCCAATCAAAACAGACAGTGTTATCAAGCCTATCAAAATAATATTTTATTGAGATGCATCCACAACAAGTGGATTTTGGTCTGGCTGCATCATTGGGCCATATACTGAAAATTTGGGTTGATCGGATGAGGTACTGCCGAGCCAGTCGTGGTAGCCTAATTCATATGGCTTGTGGTGTTCCAGTATTAAATGACAAAGTTCAACCTTTCCAATAAAACCAGAAATTTTTAAAAATAATCTACTTATTTGTATAGCCGTTTCTAACTTAAAATATTAAATAGCCAACCCTTTACTTTTTAGCTTTCTATCTGCCATTGAATTACTTAATTGTTTTTCTACATGTCATGCCATGGCCGACTTAAGAAGTGTTTTTGTTAATTTCAACATGAACAGGATCACGAACAATCCCACAGGGGAATAGTTTCAACGCATCACATTTTGCGATGGAAAAAAATCTACTCCATCTTTGCGTATGTATAGACATAAGTACTTACGTTGACTTTGCCGCTGCAACTGCTGATGATGATGCTGTTCTTGGGCCACAACTGCCTGCGCTTGATGACGGCGTCTGCGGCATGAATCCAAACCGGCACGTGCTATTGTATATGTTAAACCAGTTTCGGATGATGGAAACTCTTGTTGAGACCATAGGCCGCTGCAAAAGAAATGCGCATGCGCAACAGAGAAATGAGCAGAAAGAACAATCAATAATCTTTTTTATTTCTATTTTATGTCTGTGTGAGTGCGTATGGGTGTGCGGTGGAAAAAGAGAGCATTGTTCTTGTGCTAACGCGGAGCTGCAAACGTGTTTATCTTTAATTAACTAGAATTGTTAGAATTATTGAAATAGTTTCATAGATTTTCCTGCGAAATCCATACAGAGAGTTGTTGTTTATGTGGTAGACATCGTCGAAATTGGGTTAAACTGATACAAAATGGTCTAGAAAGAAGTACCGTTAGTTTTTGATTTAGTGCAAAAAGGCTTGATGTGTTAGCCAACTAGTGGGTATCTGCCGGACAATCAGATGACAATCTGGTGACATCAATCAAATCCCATTGCATTGAATAGTGAACGAGTGAAATGAAAACAACTTTTCATGTTTGGTTTTTTGGTCTTGTATGGACTTCAACTATCTCTCTTTCTCTCCCTCTAAAACTCACACATGTTTTTATTGGCATCATTCTTAAACTACAGACTAAATATTTGATAGCTAAGACCTAATTAAGTAGCAGCAGTTTTTTTGAAACTAATGATCTCTTTTTCTCCACATTTCTGTTTGCAGTTCAGTCTCTTATGGTTTATTCTTATAAATATAATGTATTTCTAAAAGTTTTTAAAAAAATCAGTTCATTTCTTAGAGTAAGAAAAAGCATCTCTTCTCTCCTCAATTACCGTTTCTGCCGCATGCACATGAAACACAGGGCGGTCAGCGCGGAGCCCACGCCGCAGAAGGCTACTAAGACTATGGCAACGATTTCCAGACTGCCCCAGAAATTGGCACTGTGCGTCGATTTGTGTGGCATTTGACCCAATTCGGCCAATTCAATGATACGCGGCATTGTTTTGGTGATATCCCAGTAGCCATTTTGGGCATTCTGCTGCAGCTGTTGTTGTTGGTGCAACTGCAATGTGTCCAGCTGGATGGTGGACAGAGATCTGTTGAGGAGAAATATGTTAGTGACAAATTGATTGGGGAGAATTATGCTTGAATAGATGACACTTACTCCTGCAGTTGCTCCATTTCAACCACCGAATTTGTACGATAATCAACGGCATAAATATAGGCATCGGTGCTGAAATTGAAAGTACGAAATAGTGAATGTTTAAAATGTGTTCGATTGACTAATTAACTGTCGAATATTTGTTATACAGTCCACCTTAGGATAGGGAGAATATTCATTGTATCATTCCGTTTGCAAAGCTTTGAAATATTCATCAGAGACCTTATAAAGTATATATGGGACATACCACGAAAAACCGGACAGTTCAAAAAAAATATTTTTGATTTCCTCCATTTTTTTTTAAATTTTTTAGTACCCACTAAAAAACACCACCTGGGATACTTTGAGCTTTTTCTGATTACTCGTTAAAAAGATATAGCATTTTTAAAAATCGTTAAATTGTAATTCTTTTTTCAGTCTTTTGCTCATAACTTCGTCTTTGTGTGTTTAAAATGTCTTTAAAAATGTTTATTTGCTGGACAATGGGTTCAACGACGATTGCCACTATCTTATTTTAATTTTGATTTTTCAAAAAAATGGTTCAATTTTTAAAAATAATTTTTCGTTTGTTGACATTAAAATGTACAATATTTTGGGTGTATTTTTTAAATCGGCCAATATCTCCGCTCATGTTTTTGGCTTACCTATATGTCTTTGTAATGAAATACGAGCTATCTTATGGGTACTATTTCTTGTAGTAAGCACTTTTCTAAAATGTATGCGACTTTAGCCTTTCCTTACTTGTTTTTTACTGAAAAACGATATCTTGGTGATCTTAAACTGGGTGGAGCCAGCAAAATAAAAGTCTTTCCAGTCAACTAAGAAAACGGCCTTTTACTGGTTTATTTACTAATAAATTTCGGCCAACAGATTCTGGTAGAGTGCACTTTGGGGCAGATAATCAGTTTTAGAGGCAAAAAAGAAATGGAGGCAACTACACCTTTGAAATTTCGTACATGTAGTTATGGTGGTTACCAAAGTCGTCTATAAAAATGATGCTTACAAAAAATTTTTAGAAAAAAAGAAGTTTCTCAACCTAGTGCCACGCCCATTTACCATCCCACTGTAAATGGGCGTAGTTGGTTTTTTGAGCCAAAATACCCCAAGAAACATTTAGACATTTAATGTGTTGTGCAAGTAAAAAATTGTTAACGCGCACTTAGTTGGTAATTAGTTTAAGATAGGCCTTTTAATTCCATACATATACTTATGGTGCTTACTGAAGTTGTCTTGCAAAATTTTAAGTTGATCAATCTACTGCCACTCCCACTTACTGGTAGATCTTTGAAATGTATTGCAGTTATCTTGATGATTGCTAATCCTTTCGAAAAACGGATCAACAAGAAAAATCTGACAGCAACACTAAGTGAGTAGTAAGCTACTTTCTTGTTAAGCGAGTAAATTCCATACAAAAATTAAGCTAGTAAGCCCAATCGAACAGGACTATTATTACTTTTTGAAAATGCCTTAGATCAAAAATTAACTTTTTGCTTCAAAAATTGGCTCAAGTAGGAGTATCATATATAACATATATTCATAAAATCTTACATATTACGTTAAATTTGGTTAAATATAAATGCATAGTACACTGGATAATTTATATGGACTGCATAAACTATACCCACTAATATTAAATCACCCGTGTTTATTAAAATGAGGTATAGATGCACGCCCAACTTTAACCTTTTCTTACTTATTAATTAATACATTAATTATAAACACGTCTGTGAAATTTCGCGGAGATCAATGACATTTCGACCATTTTCTAACCAACATTTTACAATATCTGCATTTTTAACTTTAAAACAATTGTAAATCATATATTTTCATAATTTATGGCAGTTTGCTGCAGCCCATTCTACCGGCATATTAAAGTGCACCTTTTAACCTTTCTTCCCATATATATGGTTCAGCGGATACGTCCGGATAAACAAAAAATGTATTGCTTTTTGCAATACATTTTTTTTAATTTTTGATTAATTTATATATCTGTGTTAGTATTTTGTTATTTACAAAAAAACAAGTAAGGAAAGGCTAAAGTCGGGCGGGGCCGACTATATAATACCCTACACCACTCCCTGCGTATATACCTCGCTTTGATTGCTAAACCCAGGTATTTCATGGGAGCACTTTTATGTAGTTCATATAAATTATACAGTTACTATAAATTCATCTTTAGTCAAAGTTAATGAGTATGGTAAATGATATATGGTAATAGATATTCCGAGTAAAGTAAATATAACATGATATGGATAAATTGATCTAGATCCAATGATAAATACAGATTATACAGCGGTAATAGGATGAATCGGACGGACATTTGAAGGGGGACTATAACAACAATTGAGGCCTGTGTCAAAACATGCGCCTATATATTTCCCATTCACGGTAGGTATTCCTAGTTGAAACATATAATGATCTGCAAAATTTGATGAAGATTTGTATGGGGACTATATCTAAATCTGAACCGATCATTCCCCATTTTCAGCATAGTTGTTTCTAGTTCAATTATAAGATGTTGTGTCAATTTTAAAGAAAATCGAGAACAATATGCGCTTTCTAGAGCGGAAATGTCAAATCGGGAGCGACATTTGTATGGGGGCTATATCTAAATCTGAACCGATCTTACCTGATTTCTGAATATGCGTTTCTAGTTGGATTATAAGATGCTATGCCAAATATTAAGAAAATCGAATACAATATGTCGTTTCTAGAGCGGAAAATGTCAAATCGGGAGCGACATTTGTATGGGGGCTATATCTAAATCTGAACCGATCTTACCCACTTTCAGCATAGGTGTTTCTAGTTCGATTATAAAATGTTGTGCCAAATTTAAAGAAAATCGGGTACAATATGTGGATTTTAGAGTGAAAAAAGTCAAATCGGGAGCGACATTTGTTGGGGGCTATATCTAAATCTGAACCGATCATACCCACTTTCAGCATAGGTGTTTTTAGTTAGATTATAAGAGGTTGTGCCAATTTGAAAGAAAATCGGGTACAATATGTGGTTTCTGAGCGGAAAAGTCAAATCAGGAGCGACATTTGTATGGGGGCTATATATAAATCTGAACCGATCTTACCCATACCCATATAAAATGTTGTGCCAAATTTAAAGAAAATCGTGTACAATATGTGGTTTCTAAAGCGGAAAAAGTGAAATCGGGAGCGACATTTGTATGGGGGCTATATCTAAATCTGAACAGATCTAACCCGCTTCGCCACATGTATTTATACACTCCACGAGAGTATTATGGCTTTGTGCATTTGTTTGTAACACCCAAAAGGAAGCGGGATAGACCCATTGTTAAGTATACCGATCGACTTAGAATCACTTTCTGAGTCGATTTAGCAATGTCCGTCTGTCCGTCTGTCCGTCTGTCTGTCTGTCTGTCCGTCTGTCCGTCTGTCTGTCTGTCTGTCTGTCTGTCCGTCTGTCTGTCCATCTATTGTTGTAATCAAACTACAGGTCGCAATTATAGTCCGATCTTAACAAAAATTGGCACAAATAAGTTTTGTGGATCAAGGACGAACGCTATTTAATTTGAGACAAATCGGTTCAGATTTAGATATAGCCCCCATACAAATGTCGCTCCCGATTTGACATTTTCCGCTCTAGAAACCACATATTATACTCGATTTTCTTTAAATTTGGCACAACATCTTATAATCCGACTATAAACACATGTGCAAAAATTGGGTAAGATCGGTTCAGATTTAGATATAGCCCCCAAACAAATGTAGCTCCCGATTTGACTTTTGCCGCTTTAGAAACCACATATTGTACTCGATTTTCTTTAAATTTGGCACAACATCTTATAATCCAACTATAAACACCTATGCAAAAATTGGGTAAGATCGGTTCAGATTTAGATATAGCTCCCATATAAATGTCGCTCCCGATTTGACATTTTCCGCTCTAGAAACGACATATTGCACCCGATTTTCTTTAAAATTGACACAACATCTTATAATCCGACTACAAACACCTATGCAAAACTTGGGAAAGATCGGTTCAGATTTAGATATAGCCCCCATACAAATGTCGCTCCCGATTTGACATTTTCCGCTCTAGAAACCACATATTGCACCCGATTTTCTTTAAAATTGACACAACATCTTATAATCCACCTAGAAACACCTATGCAAAAATTGGGTAAGATCGGTTCAGATTTAGATATAGCTCCCATATAAATGTCGCTCCCGATTTGACTTTTTCCGCTTTAAATGCCACATATTCTAATCGATTTTCTTTAAATTTGGCTCAACATCTTATAATCTAACTAGAAACACCTGTGGCTAAAGCGAGCTAGATCGGTTCAGATTTAGATATAGGCCCCATACAAATGTCGATCCCGATTTCAATTTTGCGCTCTAAAAACCATATATTGTACCCGATTTTCTTTAAATTTGGGACAACGTCTTATAATCCAACTAGAAACACTATGCAGAAATTGGGTAAGATCGGTTCAGATTTAGATATAGCCCCCATACAAATGTCGCTCGCGATTTGACTTTTGCCGCTTTAAAAGCCACATATTGTGCTCGATTTTCTTTAAATTTCGCACAACATCTTATAATCTGACTAAACAAAACTATGGTGAAAGTGGGTAAGATCGGTTCAGATTTAAATATATCCCAAATTCAAATGTTGCTCCCATAAGTTTAACCGATTTTGGCCAAACTATACATTTTATATTTCACCTATTTCGTTCCAGGTTTCAATATATCCTCATACAAATGTCCTTTCCGATATAAAATTTTTTGTCAAACACATACATTTACAGGATACAAAAAACCTTCCCGTTTTCACTTTTTCACCGAATTGAATTGTATTCGGATTGAAAGTGGAGTGTATCATAGAGTCGGCCCCGCCCGACTTTAGCCTTTCCTTACTGGTTTTAGTTTGATTATAAGGCGTTAAGCCAAATTTGAAGAAAATCGGGTGCTATATGTGCTTTATAGGGCGGAAAAAGTCGAATTGGGAGCGACATTTGTATGGGGGCTATATCTAAATCTGAACCGATTTCCTCCAAATTCAATACCGATGGTCCTTGGCCAGAAAAAATAACTTCTGCCAAGTTTCATGACAATCGGACTACAATTGCGACCTGTAGAATGCGAACAAGCTTAGATGGACAGCAGACGGACGGACGGACAGACAGACATCGTTAAATCGACTCAGGTGGTGATTCTAAACCGATCGGTATACTTAAAGGTGGGTCTAGCTCGATTATTTCTTGGTGTTACAAACATTTGGCGCGAAACTAACTTATAATACCCTAGCCCACGAAGTGGTGTAGGGTATAAAACTTAGCTGTGCCCTTTCGTTTTACAACAGATGCCTTTTCACATTACTTTTGATTGAAATATGTGAATATAAAATAAAACAAGAGAAAAAGTAACAACTCAGGCAGCATGGTTTGACAAAAAAAAAACGGGTTGACACCTTTTTCAAATTTTTTATATTTTGCCATTTTAATGTGTTGGCAACAATCTGTCATTATTACTTTCTGAAAATACGTCATTTTTTTGGACTTTTTGCCTCTCAAATTGGTGTTTGGCCCCATAGTGGAGTGGAAAGAAATGACTTGATCGAAATAGTTGGCACTCCAATGTATTACAATAAAAGAACCTAAAATAATACGTTAATTGATCGTTTACGGTTGAAACTATGTGACGTGGGCGCCCCCCCCCCCCCTTTGCAAGATTTGTATGGCATAGGAGCCATGCTATCCTCATATTTGTGGCACATGGTGTATTGTACTTATTTATATAAAACATTTTTGTTAGACAACATGCTGCGATGTCTAAAAAATTCTTAAAAAGACACTTTCATTGAATAGATAGAGGTTTAAAATATTCAACACTTCGCTATAATACTTACGCTGGTTCCGATCCTCCGATATGTGGCTCCAGCAAACGCACCCGCACCTCCATGCCAATGGCATCGCTCAGAGCCAGCATCAGGGCATCAATTTTCTTCTCCACATCCACCGGTTTACCGGCCACCACAACGCGAACTTGTTTCTTCTCATCGATAATGTACACAAATACATTGATAATATTGCTGCGTCCATCATCTGCCCCGGCACGATCCATGGCCTTGACATCGAAACCATAGACCCGATCCGTGGACGACTCAATGGTGCTGATAAGACGAATTTTGCCAGTGTTCTCATCGATGCCAAACAGGCGGGAATGATCGTTCAGCAGGCGATAACGTATTTCAGCATTGAGACCAAAATCAACATCAACGGCCTCCACCCGGGTGATGGGATAACCAAATGTGGCGGCTCGAGGCACCACAGCTATGATGGGTTGACCCGATGTCTTGAATGTAGGGGCATTGTCATTTTCATCGAGGATTTTCACCAGAATTCGACATTCATTGTGTTCCAAACCTTCGAGACGTTCATCGACGACGGGATAGGCTAGCCGGGTATAGGTACGGGCTTCACGATTGGGTTTTTCGCCCTTGAGGCGAATTTGATAGCGATCCACTTGCTCGCGATCGAAAGACTTCAGGGCGTACAGAGTAGACAACTTGGGATCGAACTCGAACGGCGGATAGGCATCCTCTTGCAGGTCCTGGCCCTCCTCAACCCACAAAGTCCACTTTAGCATCTCGGGATTGAAGTCTTTGGTGAAGTTGACTTTCATCAATTCCGTGGGTGACTCGTTGTTCTCCAGAATTTGTATTTCGTAGTACTGATGCTGGAAGATGGATGTATTCGGTGACAGAGTCACCTCTTCAGGCTTGGGAGTGGTGGTTGTCTCCACAATGACCTGACCTTGAAGATTTATCAACACAATGGCGGTTGAGGTTAGCGAAGGACTGCCCAAATCCGAGGCTATGACGGTGACATTCAGGTGGCCGTAGTCATTGTAGCCACGGAAATTGGAAATCGTGGTTATGATGCCTTCGCGAGAGTCGATATTGAACAAAGGCTGACTGTCGTGATGCAGCAGGGAGTACAGGACCAGCCCATTGCCATTTCCCAAATAGTCTTTGTCCAAAGCATTTACTTGCTTCACGAAAACACCCGAATTGGTGTTGCGATCCAGGAAGGCTTTGTACAGCGGCACTTTCATCGTCCTATCGGGAATATCGGGTATATATAACTCAGCCTTGGCGAGATCATCGTAACCTATGAACTCGGGTTTGTTGTCGTTGAGATCTAACACGTTGACCTCCACTTCCACCGACGAGGAGAGCCGATACAAAGGCTCTGCATTGTCGTAGGCTATGACATGGAAGGTGTAGGTGTCCCTCAGCTCTCTGTCCAGGGCACCAATAATCTTGATGACACCTGACAAGGGCTTTATTCTGAACGGCAGTTCCGAATCGCTTAGGGCATAGGAGACATTCGAATTTTCACCGAAATCCAAGTCCACCGCCAGAACTTGACCCAACACCGAATCTTTGTACTCGCCCTCAGAGGTATCGAAACTATACCAGCTCTTTTTGAAAACCGGGGCATGGTTGTTGACATCGATGACCGTAAATCTCAGACACGTCGAGTCCTTCAGGTCGTCTATATCGGTGGCGGTGATGTTGATCATCACCTCGATATTGGCGGCCAAAGGATAGTTCACCATCACCTCACCCGTCAGTTTGTCGATGGCAAAATATTTGTGCTGGTTCTGCTTGCTGGGCAATTGCACCCCTCCCACGCTCAGTCGCTCCACGATCTCGACCACAATATCATACTGCACCTGAGCATTACGGCCGTAATCTTCATCGGAGGCGGTGACTTGAAGGATTTTCTTCAACACGGGCGTATCTTCATAGACCGCAAAGAGCGGACATTTGGCTAGACCACCCATGGCTCGTGCTATGCGCGGCCTACCTCTGCTTCTCGCCCGCGATCTAGGTCTCAAAGGAGCTTGGGTTTCATTATATGAACCCTCGGCTGTACTTAAGCGTGGTGACCCCGGTAAAAAGTATGGCGGCACCACAATATTGCTGGTCAGCGAAACCATGGTGGGCATTAAATTGGTCGAGGATTCTACAAAATAAATCTCCATATCGGTGGTGTATTCCCTGATCTCGACCTTGGAATCTTTGAACACCGAAATCCTTTCGAATATCGGTGCATTATCATTAACATCGGCTATCAGAATATTTAAATTGGCATATGAGGTCAAGCCACCCGAATCAATTGCCAACACTTTCAAGGTGTAAATTTGATCCTTTTCACGATCTAAAGGCCTGGACCCAGAATAGGTGACCTTAAAGAACGGCTGGCTATTCATGCGTAAATTGAATGGCTTCAAATCTGCTTGCATTTCCAGAAACTTCAAATCATCATTCCACTGATCCGAGAGGTTGTATATATTGAAGAGTTCCGGTTTGCGTGGTAAGTTAGTCAGCACCGAAGCATTCTCCTGGTCCACCCAGGTAACATCAAACAAATCACTGTAGTCGCCTTGTATGATAACCTTAAACTCGGCATTCTTGCCCGAGTCTTTGTCGTTAATCACAATGGGTCTATTGAGAGCCACTTCCAGACCCTTCACACTATTCTCCCTGATCAAGCCCATATAATTCAAATCATTAAATTCGGGAGCATTGTCGTTGACATCGTCCACCTTAATTTCAACCTGATAAATTCCGGCACCGCTCACCAAACCCGTCGTGTACTCGACGATCACTGTAAGGTCGTAGGTATCCTTCTGTTCACGATCCAAGCCGGCCAGAGTCAAGAGGGTGCCATCCTCGGTTATGGTGATCTTGTTAATGACCTCCTGCTGATTGGCTATAATGTAACGCAGCTTGATGTTATTGTCTTGGGCCAGACGTCTGGGTACACGCTTCCGTGTTTGCCTTCGAGGAGTTTTGCTGCGAAATCGAGAATTGAGGGTAATGTTGGTCTCGGGAGCCTGACTAAGACTTCTGAAGGATTCCAGGTCGTTGTTGGCGATATTAATGCCATTCTTATAGAGGAGTTGTCCTATGATGCCGCCCACGATATTTTCCTCAATGTGGAATTTGATAATGTTCATATTGATTTCTCTGTAAAGAAGGAAAATGATTGGTTTTAGAGGATATAAAAATAAATAAATTAATAATAATTAATTACTCACTCTATGACGGGACGTAATGGTACACGATTTTCCGGTTTGGCTATAACATGAATGGTAACATTGGTTATTAGTACACCCTCATCCGTCAAATCTGGAGCTGGCACCGTCGTCAAAGGTTGGCTGCTGCGGGACATAACCAAGGGTTGAGTAGCATTGGCAAAGAGCTACAAAAAGACAACACATTCACTCTAATCTTTAATCAACCTGAAAATCACAACTCACATAATTCGCCACAGCTTCAAAATGATAAACCTTTCGAGTGAACTCCTGCAATTCTCGTATAACTGTAATAATACCCGATCTCTCCTCTATGGCAAATGGTACACCCTCGGAGTAGGTGTGCAAGAGGTCATACATTATATCGTCTTCGCCGTCATAAATCAAAGTGGTGCGAACTTGACCCACGGAAGTGCCCAGGGCAGCATTTGAACCTATCCAAAATTCATAAGGAGCACCTATGAAATCGATTGACTGGTCATCTAGGGTGGCGTACACCTCAATTGTGATGACGGCCAAAGAGAAACGGCGCTCAGATGGATTCAGGGGCTAAAAGGAATCAATTTAATTAAAATAAAATTCACTTCTGGAGCTTCGAAGAGACTCACCTGATCACTGGCCTCCACAAACACGGCAATTCTTCCTCTCCTCAGAGGCCCCGACACATAAATCGTACCATTTTTGCTATCCAAACGAAATGGTATATAGCCACTCTTCTTGGGCCGCTGCATGTCGTACAGCAACAGGCCATTCGGCCCCTCGTCCGGATCCAAAGCCAAAACCTGGCCTATCTTATAGCCCACATGGGCTGTTATGGGCACTTTAAATTCATACAGATTGCCATGTTCAAATTTCGGTGTATTATCGTTTTGATCCAGCAGCGTAATTTCGACTTTCACTGCATTTGGCCCCGGCTTCTTTAGATTAACATCGTCCATGTACGAGGGCATACGTTCCAAAGCCTCCACCTCTAAATGTATCGCCTTGCGTTTCTCGCGATCCAACAAACGATCATCACGTACGGTTATCCAACCGGTTCGCGAATCGATACAGAAGGCTCCAGTGGCCTCGGGTTTTTCTTTGAGGCTGTAGAGGAATTCGGCATTTTCACCCTGGTCACGATCGACGGCATTTACTTGGAGCACACTGAAACCGGTGGGAAGATTTTCCACGATCGATATGTTGTAGAAGTCGGCTTCGAATTCGGGAATATTGTCATTCAGGTCCAAAATTTCCACTTCAATTCTGCAAAAGAAAATAATTTTTGATCTTTTTTGATTTTGAGCACAAGAGAAGAACCTAGAAATTAATTCAAAGCTGAAGACATTGGAAAGTTATTTCAAATATTTCATTTTCACGATAAGAATCAAATAATATAACAAATCATTTCTCTTTTTCTCAAGTCATTCCGCTTGTAAAGCCTTCAAATTTCCAGATGATCTAGCAATGTCCATCCATTGGAATAACGCTAGCTCATAGCTAGGATAAAATTTCCCAAGTAGGTAGGAGTACATATCGCTCATAACTGAAAAATTTCACATCTTTTATTCGGCATCTTTCCAGGAGAGAGACATTTATTGACTGATCACTACTTTAATTATAAAACGAGTAAAGAAGGTGTTAAATTCGGCCGGGCCGAACTTTATATACCCTCCACCATGGATTGCATTCCACAGAGGCTGTCGATTTTCGTAGAAGTGCAGTAACATTTCAGGAAAATGTTAATTCCATGCTTTATATAAGGTTACTTTCTATATATGTTTGTGTGCCACAAAATTTGAAATCAATTTTTGAAAGCTTTTTTCTCAACCAATTTTGCTCAAATTTTGCACACTTAATCATTTTCGATGACAATACAAGGAAATGGAAAAATTTGACAAATTGGACAAAGGGGCGTGGCACCTCCCATACGAAGTTAAAACCTATTATTGAATATTGTCAGTTCTATGACACCTAGAATGCTGAAATTTTGTGTAAGTGCATCTAGCATCAATTCGCATAGTTGTGCCAAAAATGGGCGGTATTGGAAAAGTGGGCGTGGCATCTCCCATACGAAGTTAAAACCTATTATTGAATATTGTCAGTTCTATGACACCTAGAGTGCTGAAATTTTGTGTAAGTGCATCTACCATCAATGTGCGTAGTTCTGCCAAAAATGGGCGGTATTGGAAAAGTGGGCGTGGCACCTCCCATACGAAGTTAAAACCTATTATCGAATAGTGTCAGTTCTATGACACGTATAGTGCTCAAATTTTGTGTAAGTGCATCTAGCATCAATGTGCATAGTTCTGCCAAAAAGGGGCGGTATTGGAAAAGTGGGCGTGGCACCTCCCATACGAAGTTAAAACCTATTATTGAATATTGTCAGTTCTATGACACCTAGAGTGCTGAAATTTTGTGTAAGTGCATCTACCATCAATGTGCGTAGTTCTGCCAAAAATGGGCGGTATTGGAATAGTGGGCGTACCACCTCCCATACGAAGTTAAAACATATTATCGAATAGTGTCAGTTCTATGACACGTATAGTGCTCAAATTTTGTGTAAGTGCATCTAGCATTAATGTGCGTAGTTGTGACAAAAATGGGCGGTAATGGAAATGTGGGCGTGGCACCTCCCATACGAAGTTAAAACCCATTTTCGAATATATGCCGTTCTATGGCAGATAAAAAACTGAAATTTTGCAGTAATTTTTCCTTCTACAAAAGATAACTAAAAAAGAATTTCTAGGCCCAATAGAATTCTGCTTGCATAAAGCATGGATTTGAAAAATTTTTTTTTTTTGATTTACTAGTTTTTTTAATATTGTCAAACAAAACCAAAAAAAGTATTAAAAAAATATTTTATAAATAAATATAAAATTTTAATTAATTAAAACCACGCTTAAAAGACAAGGCTACCAATATGTTTCGAAGAAATACCTCAAGTCACTCCAAAAAGTAAATCTAAGGAAGCTATCTTCAAGAAAGCTTAAATAGCCTAAATATTGGGGGATAGTTGGTGCATTTCTATCAACAATCGTTTGGTTGGTTACCATACTATGATACCATCTTATTTTAATAAGAAAAGTACAAATTTTGAAAACCCTGGGAAGTACGAATTTTGAAAAAACAATTTATTATTTATTATTTTTATTTTTTATTTGTTTATACAGTCAGAGGAATGTATACTGCCATTTGGTTGGTACAATTTCTTTACCCCTTTTTCCATCTTATTCCACTAAAAGTACGAATTTCGAAAAATCCCTTCGTTTTACGTGTACACGCAATCTGAGAAAAGTATACACCGAATTTCATCATTCTAGGTGTAGCCGTTAGCTTGGTACTATTTTTATCCCTCTATGTCCGTTTTACCTCTTGATAGTACTAATATGGAAAAATTCTTTTGACAAATCTTTCTATTTTACGCGTCTATGCCATCAGAGGAATGTATGCACCGAATTTCAAAATTCTATCTCCTGTCATTTGTTTGGTACTATTTGTATCCCTTTTTCCTATTTTAGCCCCTTAAAAGCTCAAACTTCGAAAAGTACCTTTATTATACGTGTCGACGCGATTAGAGGGATGTACACACCAAATTTCATCGTTCTAGCTGTAGGCGATTGGTTGGTACCATTTTTATCCCTATGTTCTCATTTTATGCTTGGTAAGCATGTAATTTGGAAAAATGTTTTTATTTGGCGTACTTATGTAGTCACATGAATGTATACTGGTTGTAGGTTGGTACATTTTTATCCCTCTCTGTCCATTTTACCCCTTAAAAGTACGAATTTGGAAAAAATGCTTTATATTATGTATGTACTCAAGTAGAGGAATGTACACACCGAATTTCATGTCTCTAGCTGCTGTCGTTTGATAGGTACCATTTTTATCCCTTTTTTGGCTCATTTCACCCCCTATAAATAAGAATGACTTTATGGTGAACGTTTATGTTATCAGGGAAATGCGCATTCCAAATATCAAGTAAAAATACTCTAAATATTAAGGGTTACTGGGGGTATTTTCAGTCCTTGTGAGGGAAAAATATTTCCCTGTGGATCGATTTTGCCCATTTATGTCAAATTAGAATGTCCTAGTTCATTTCGTTTATAAGCTAGCGTGTTTTCAATAGACGGACGGACATGGCTAGATCGTCTTAGAATTTTATCGAGATCAAGAATATATATATTTTTTCTGCATTTCATTTGACATGTCTCAATTCAGACTAACTCAATTTGAACCATGGATACACAATCGAGCAAAGCGTTAAAGTTACTCAGGCTTATTATGAAAATTGACGTTCAAATCAAAATGCAAATAATCAATTTACGAAGAAAATCATCTTCAGTGGTGGGGCTCATTTTCACCTCAGTGGATTCGTCAATAAGCAGAATTGCCGCATTTGGGCGAATGATAATCCAAGAGTGATAGTCGAAAACCAATGCACCCACAAAGAGTGACTGTTTGGTGCGGTTTATGGGCTGGCGGCATCATCGGGCCGTATTTTGTCCAAAATGAGGCTTTTTATGGCCCGAATTGGAAGATATGGATGTGGACGATATGTGGTTTCAACATGACGGGGCCACTTGTCACACAGCTAACGAAACAATGGCTCCTTTGCGAGACAAATTCAATGGCCGTGTTATATCACGTGGTGGCGATGTCAATTGACCGCCAATATCATGTGATTTGACACCGTTGGACTTCTTACTTTGGGGTTATTTGAAAGAAAAAGGTGTACGTCGATAAGCCAGCAACAATTCAAGAGCTCAAGGATGAGATAATTCGGCAAATTAACGGCATAAAACCTCAATTATGCATCAGCGCCATTGAAAATGTGGACCATCGGATGGAGGTGTGCTGCCGAGGTCGTGGCGGCCATTTGACCGATATTTTGTAATAATAATGACCGATATTTTGTAATAAATTTGCTAAATAATTTGTGTTTTATTCAAAATCAACATCGGCCCTTAAAATTTAACCACCTTTTACATGTCGAATAGCACGATAGTGCAATACTTTAGTTGGAACCATTTTTATCCCTTTTTATACCCTCCACCTCCAGGATGGGGGTATACTAACTTTGTCATTCGGTTTGTAACACCTTGAAATATCGACCTGAGACCCTATAAAGTATATATATTCTTGATCGTCATAAAATTCTAAGACGATCTAGCAATGTCCGTCCGTCTGTCCCTCTGTTAAAAGCACGCTAGCATCTAACCAAAAGGAGCAACGAGGTTCAAATTTTGCATAAATACGTCATATAGTCGTAGATCGGTTGGGATTGAAACTGGGTGAAATCGACACAAAGAGAAAAATTTGTCCCTCACAAGAACTAAAAAAACCCATAATAAGCCCTAATATTTTAGAGTATTTAAGCATATTTTTCGGTATGTGTGATTGTACTTACTTGATATTGGGTATGCGCATTCCCCCGATAACATAAACGTGCACCATAAAACGATTTTTATTCGTTGGGGGTGAAATGGGGCAAAAAGGGATAAAAAAGGTACATATCAAACGACAACAGCTAGCAACACGAAATTCGCTGTGTACATTCCTCTAATTGAGTAGATACATAATATAAAAGCATTTTTTCCAAATTCGTACTTTTAAGGGATAAAATGGGAATAGAGGGATAAAAATGGTACAAACCAAACGGCTGCACCTAGAAGCCTGAGGCATGAAATTAGGAGTATACATTCCTCTGATTACGTAGACACGAAAAATAAAAGGTTCTTTCCAAATTCGTACTTTTAAGGGATACAATGGGTACAGAGGGATACAAATAGTACCAACTAAACGACTACAGCTAGAACGGTGCAATTCGGTGTGTACATCTCTCTAATTGCCCACACACGTAAAATAAAGAGATTTTGGAAAGTCGTACTCTTAAGTTACCCCATTAATAGGAAAAAAGGTTAAAACGGTACCAAGCAAATGGCCGCAGCTAGAATCGTGGAATTCGGTGTAGACATTCTTCCGACTGCATAGACACGCAAAATAATAAGATTTTTCCAAATTCTTTATGCATTTGTTTGTAACACCCAAAAGAAAGAGAGATAGACCCATTGTCAATTATACCGATCGACTTAGAATCACTTTTTGAATCGATTTAGCAATGTCCGTCTGTCCATATATTCTTGTAATCACGATACAGGTCGCAATTGTAGACAGAACCAAATGAAACTTTGCACAACGAAGTTTTTCGGGATAAGAACGAACGCTTTTTAATTTGAAGAAAATAGGTTCAGATTTAGATATATCCCCCATACGAATTTCACTCCCGATTTGACTCTTTTCTCTCTAGATACCACATATTTTAACTGATTTTCTTTAAAATTGGCAAACCATCTTATATTTCGACTAGAAATACCTGTGGTAAAAATGGGTCAGATCGGTTCAGATTTATATATAGCTCTCACAAAAATTTCGCTCCCGATTTGACTTTTTCCGCTCTAGAAACCACATATTGTATCAGATTGTCTTCAGAATTGGCAAAACATCTTATTTTTAAACTAGGAACACCTATGGTGAAAATAGGTCTGATCGGTTCAGATTTATATATAGATCCCATACAAATTTCGCTCCGGATTTAACTTTTTCCACTCTAGAAATCACATATTGTATCAGATTGTCTACAGAATTGGCAAAACAGCTTATATTTAAACTGGGAACACCTATAGTGAATATAGGTATGATCGGTTCAGATTTATATATAGCTCCCATACAAATTTCGCTTCCGATTTGACTTTTTCCGCTCTAGAAACCACATATTGTATCAGATTGTCTTCAGAATTGGCAAAACATCTTATATGTAAAGTAGGAACACCTATGGTGAAAATAGGTCGGATTTATATATAGCTTCCATTAAAATTTCGCTCCCGATTTCACTTTTTCCACTCTATAAACCATATATTTTAACAGATCTTTTTCAAATCTTTCAAAATATCTTATATTTCAACTAGAAACACCCATGGTGAAAATGGGTCAGATCGGTTCAGATTTACATATAGCTCCAATACAAATTTCGCTCCCAGATAGACTTTTTCCGCCCCAGAAACCACGAATTTTCACCGAATTTCTGTGAAGTGAGCATAACACGTTATATTTGAACTGGAAGAACTTATTTTGAAAGTTAGTCACTTTAATCCATGTTTGGATATAACACCGATATAAATATTTTCGATGTGACAAATCGGACCAGGTCATATTAGCTATGCTTAGGAAACATACACAAATTCTTCCCGTTTTCACTTTTTACCGAGTTGAATTGTATTCGGATAGACAGTGGAGTGTATCATATAGTTGGCCCCGCCCGACTTTAGCCCTTCCTTACTTGTTACTTTTACGGCAAAAAATGGTTGAATCACGAAGTTAGGTTATTTTGCGGTATGTACGTGAGATAATGGATTTTAAAAATTTGTACTTTTGGAATTAATATATAAAGAAAATACAATCAACTGTAGCCCCCACTATCTACCAATATTTATGGTATTTAAGCTTTTTTGAAAATAAAAATATATGAATATTTATTTTTTGAATTGACTTGAATTATTATTTCGATATACACATATATGCATATAGTGTAAACGTATTGGTAGCCTTGCTTTATAAGCGCGATTTGAAATAATAAAAGTATTATATTTATTTATAAAATAATTTTTTCAATATTTGTATTTGTTTTGGTTTGGCTATATTAAACATTTCCCTGTAATGACACTGCACTTCTACGAAAATCTACCGCCTCTGTGGAATGCAATGATATATAAAGTTCGGATCTGTCGAACCTTACGCCATTTTTACTTCTTTTTCCTTGCAAGATTAAATTTAGCTCTATTAGATTGACGTAAATCATAGTAATAGAATATTCTTGTAAGATTATTTAGCTGAATACTCGCTGAGTGTTACTTTCTTTGGTATACGATATAGGCCGACTTGCTGGCCTAGGTATATGCCCCTTTGAGACACTTTCAACCACTATGGTGAGTATTAATTCTTCCTTTTGAACCTTACATAGTCTAATACATAATGTATTCCTTGTTTAACTTTGATGATACTTTTTATTCAATCATCCCCTCTTAAACACTTACCTTGCTAAAGCCTTCTTCAACGGATTGTCCTTTTGGCGAGCTTCAATCTGCAACACGAATGTATTCCCCGGTAGGCTTTCTTCCTCCAAATCGATTTCCTTTTGCAAATACACGATGCCATTGTGAGGATTGACGCGAAACAATTTACGCTCGTTGCCCGAAATTATGTCATACACCAAAGAAGCATTCAAGGAGTCCTGATCGAATGCCATGATGGGTGGATTGAAATATAAAGGAATCCTTACGGGCATGCCCTGGAACAAAAAGACGAAATTTAATCAGTGGCAATCCAAAGACCGCACAACAACAACTTACTGTCATGGGATAGAACTCATCGATCTTAGATCTGTACACACCCTCGGTAAATTTCGGCGGCAGATCATCCACATCCCGAACATTAATGGTAATGGTAGTATTCACCTGATTGGCCGGAGTGCCTCTATCCCAGGCGAAAAGAGGTAATTTGAAGAGACGTATGCCATTATCAAAATCCAATTCTTTTTTCAATATCAGCAGCGGACGATGAGGCGACTTGAGTGAGAAATAAGGACTGCCATCTGCCGACAGCTGTTCCGGCACTGTGGACATACTGAAGTGCACCTCTGAATTCGGTGTATTCGGCTTGTCGCGATCGAAAGCCTGTATGCCCTCAAACACTATGGTGCCCGGTGGGGTGTTCTCCTTGATATCCACTATATAGGGAGTATTCAAAAACTCCGGCTTATTATCATTTACATCTTCTATGTACACTGTGACGGAGAGATAGCCGCCCTCTTCGAGTTTCTCATTTTTGGCCGCGCAGACGATACGAAATTTCAATAAATTTCTTGGCACATCTCGATCTACGAGATCTTCCAGTGATCGCGTCAGTGACACGACCACCGAAGTTAAATTCAATTCACGTATGGCAAAATATTTGTGATCTCCTGTATTGTCGGGCGATTGCAGTGAGATCTTTGAACGGGGATACGCTTTGATGGTAAGTATATCTTTGCCGATTTCGGCATCTTCTCGGAGGCGAATGAAACGAACACCTTCACTTTCAGCCGATGCCCCATCGTGGAATGCACAGCCTTGATGACCTGAAATGGGAAAGATATTTTTTTCGTTAGTTTTAGAACGGACTAAATGCTCAGAAATAAGTATTCGTCATTAACATTACAACTAGAATGAAAAATCGATGGATGTTAATCATATATTCACATAATTCGATATATTCAATGTCAATATAATAGGATCTAAATGAAGTGAACTATTCTACTTGTTTGATGTTAGATCATGTAACAGTACCTGTCATATAATAATCCTCCAAATAAATCTCAACAAGTATGTTTTCATGTATCAGAACTAGAAAATGTTATTAGCAGCTATGTCCGTGGATAAATTAAAAATTAAATTTTTGCTTTAAATCAATTATTTTTTGACATGGTGACATTACTTGATTGCACACTACCTTTATAACGATTTCTGGTCCGTGATGACAGTCTTCCGAATGGTTCCTAGCCATTTATCAACAAAATATCCGAACTTCCAAATGAATGAAAAATACCCAAAATCTCTAAGTGGTGAAAATATGAGATTTGTTTACTATAATGGCAGGATGGGGTAATATTCTAACTATAATGATGTATAATGTTCATGAGCGTTCCGATCCGAAAAAACTTGGTACAACAGACGTTTGCGGGACGAGGACAGATTGATTCGGAATTAAGAAATAACCTCCAGAAAAATGTCATTTCAAATTTGGTATAGCATATTATATTTCATCTGGATACATTTATTCAATCGGTCAATTTTTTGATCAAATCCCGTTTTGGTATATTCCCCAAAATGTCTTTCCCGAGTACTCGGCTCTAGAAACCTCATATTTCAGGACTTTTATAAAAAGATCTCATTTAAAACATCTTAACGCTGTATAAGCCTCGCATGTCAAATGAATATTGTATGATTTGTAGCCAGTGTCATCAAAAAAGAATTATTTCTGACCCCCCTCAGAAATAAAATTTGGATTTTGTAATGATGATTGGTGCTAACATTTCGTTCCTCCGCAAAGCTGTCTGTCAGCTAAACCCTTATGAGAACATTTCCTACAGGTGTCTGCGACTGTAACTTGCAATTTTTCCCATTTTTTTCTGAATATATGTCTCTGAAAGTTCTCAAATTATAAACTTATCAAATAATGATTTATTCTAGACCTTTTCAGTAATTGTTTCCTGGACTTTCTAAGTAACAGGTAAAAATTCGTATGTCGTGGGAAAATTTTGTGAAAAATATTAATATTGGAATGATGCCTAAGTGATGAATAGACAGCGGATTTATATACAAAATCATATTTTGAACGAATGATTATAATTGAATACCGACATCACACAAATGATTTTCATAATGAAACTATTCAAAAACAGTTATAACCAATTTTATATTAACATATTTTGTGTTGCCATATCCATATTTTGTACAAATATGGATTAAAAATGGGATTTGCATAAAAATCAGCTGTCTGAATATCGCATGGAAAATAAAGACGTAGTAAATATACTTTAATACAATTTTTTTACAGAACCTAAATTTTCAAACTATTTAAAAACAAGTAAGGAAAGCTTAAAGTCAGGCGGGGCTGTATTGGGGCTATATCTAAATCTGAACCGATCTTACCCACATTCAGCATAGGTGTTTCTAGTTCGATTATAAAATGTTCTGCCAATTTTAGAGAAAAGCGGGAACGATATGCGATTTCTAAAGCGGAAAAAGTGAAATCGGGAGCGACATTTGTATGGGGGCTGTATCTAAAACTGAACCGATCTTAACCACTTTCAGCATAGGTGTTTTAGTTCCATTATAAAAAGTTCTGCAAATTTTAAAGAAAATCGGGTACAATATGTGGTTTCTAAATCGGAAATTTTGAAATCCGGAGCGATTTTGTATAGGGACTATATCTAAATCCGAACCGAACATCAATGGTGAAAGTGGACAATTTCACCATAGGTGTTTTTAGTTGGATTATAAGATGTTGTGCCCATTTTAAAGAAAATCGGGTACAATATGTGGTTTCTAGAGCGGAAAAAGTCAAATCGGGAGCGACATTTGTATTGGGGCTATATCTAAATCTGAACCGATCTTAACCACTTGTTAACCAGTTGTTACTAGTTCGATTATAAAAAGTTCTGCCAATTTTAAAGAAAATAGGGTACAATATGTGATTTCTAAAGCGGAAAAAGAGAAATCGGGAGCGACATTTGTATGGGGACTATATCTAAATCTGAACCGATCTTACCCACTTACGCAATTGCGACCTGTAGAGTGCGAACAAGCTTAGATGGACAGCAGACGGATATCGGTAAATCGATTCAGCTTGTGATTCTAAGCCGATCCGTATACTTAAAGGTGGGTCTAGGTCTATTATTTATTGGTGTTACAAACATTTGGCGGAAAACTAACTTATAATACCCTAGTCCACGAAATGGTGTAGGGTATAATTATGACAAATCTAATAAAAAATAGGTAATGGAAGAAATATATTTTTATTTTTTCTAATGATGCAATCGCACACTACAAAAACATGAAAAACCAGTAAAGTAAATATAAGATGATATGGATAAATTGATCTAGATTCAATGATAAATACAGATTATACAGCGGTAATAGGATGAATCGGACTGACATTTGAAGGGGGACTATAACAACAATTGAAACCTGTGCCAAGACATGCGCCTATATATTTCTCATTCACGGTAGGTATTCCTTGCTGAAACATATAATGATCTGCAAAATTTGATGAAGATCCGATGTAAGATGTGGTTTCTAGAGCTGTAATAGAGAAGAATGGGGCCCCACTGCGATTATACCAAAGTATGGACATATGGGCATCTCCCAAACAAGTATGGAAAGGCTAAAGACGGACGGAGTCGAATATATGATACACCCCACTTTCTATCTCACTACAATTCAATTCGGTAAAAAAGTGAAATCGGGAAGGATTTTTGAATCCTGTAAATGTATGTGTTTGACAAAAAATGTTAAATCGGAAAGGACATTTGCATGGGGTTATATTGAAACCTGGAACGATGTGACCCGCTTTCACCATGTATGTTTATTGGTGAAATATAATATGTAAAGGGAGCAACATTTGTATTGGGGCTATATATAAATCAGAAACGATCTGAAACGATCTTACCCACTTTCGCCATAGGTGTTTTTAGTTGGATTATAAGATGTTGTGCCAATTTTAAAGAAAATCGGGTACAATATGTGGTTTCTAGAGCGGAAAAAGTAAAAACGGAAATCTGAACCGATCTTTCCCCATTTTCAGCATAGGTGTTTCTAGTTCAATTATAACATGTGGTTTCTAAAGCGGAAAAAGTGAAATCGGGAGCGACATTTGTATGGGGGCTATATCTAAATCTGAACCGATTTCCTCCAAATTCCAAGTTTCATGACAATCGGACAACAATTGCGACCTGTAGAGTGCGAACAAGCTTAGATGGACAGCAGACGGACAGACGGACGGACGGACAGACAGACATCGGTAAATCGATTCAGCTGGTGATTCTAAGCCGATCTGTATACTTAAAGGGTCTAGCTCAATTTTCACAAACTTTTTTCTGAGGGTGAATGGAAATTATTTGTTTAATTGTTTGCCCTTATGAATATTCACGAGGCATTGAAAGAATTTTCCTTCATAATATTTATTTTTATAAAATTTATGAAAATTTTCATATAAAGGGTGATTTTTTAGCTATTATCTTTTTGGCAACACTGGTTTAAACAGCTGACGCACGTTTCGTGTTTTTTTTCACTGCCAAACATCTTCAGTTCGGTCTATAATTTAACCATGAATCGTCTTACAAACGAACAACGCTTATAAATTATTGAATTTTATTATCAAAATGCGTGTTCTGCTAAGAAAGTTCATCGCGTGCTTCCATTTTATGGTCAGTTTAATCGACCTACTGAAGCGGCTATTCGGGCTATTGTGACTAAATTTCGCACCAAATTTACATTGTTGGTCATTCAACCACCAACACGCTTACGTAGAGTGCGAACTGAAGAAAATATCTCAGCTGTATCGGCCAGTGTCAATGATGACCATCAACAATTGGGCCTCTGTTAGTCAAAAACGCGGAAATGCCAAAATTGGACTAAGCGGATGGACCATTTGAGGCGCAGTCAAGGTCAACATTTGCATGAAATAATCTTCAAACATTAAATTATATGCACCGTACTATCGATTCAAATAAAGATTTCATGCATTTTTCTGAATTTTATGTGTTTTTTTTTGAAAAACTTTCCTATAGCTTTTAAATATAAGATGTTTTGCCAATTTTGAAGAAAATCTGTTGAAATATGTGGATTCTAGAGCGGAAAAATTCCAATTAGGAGCGAAATTTGTATGTGAGCTTTATATAAATCTGAACCGATCTAATACATTTTTACCACAGGTGTTTCTAGTTGAACTATAAGATGTTTAGCCAATTTTGAAGAAAATCTGTTGAAATATGTGGTATCTAGAGTGAAAAGAGTCAAATCGGGAGTGAAATTCGTATTGGGGCTATATCTAAATCTGAACCGATTTTCTTCAAATTAAATCAAGCGTTCGTCCTTGTCCCGAAAAACTTCGTTGTGCAAAGTTTCGTTTGGTTCTTGCGACCTGTATCGTCATTACAACAATAGATGGACAGACAGACAAACGGACAGACGGGCAGACAGACGAACATTGCTAAATCTATTCAAAAAGTGATTCTAAGTCGATCGGTATAATTAACAATGGGTCTATCTATATTTGTTTTGGGTGTTACAAACAAATGCACAAAGACATAATACTCTCGTGGAGTGTATAATAAGTTATTAAGACAAATATATCCTTTTTTCTACATATTATCTCTATTTTCATGTGGACAAGGTCTTTTACAGGTCCAAAACTACTGTCGCACGGTGTAATCAAAAAGTTCGGCTTGTACAATCGTCTGATTGTGAATACGCACATCATAAGGATTTTTTTGGAAAAGTGAACTTTTAGTGCAAACGGAACAAACGGGTATAAAAATGGTACCAATAAAATAGCTGCTCCTAGAATCATGAAATTCTATATATAAATTTCTCTGACTTCGAAGATAAAATGGGTTAAACGAGATAAAACTGGTTCCGAGCAAACGGCTGTAGGTAGAATCGTAAAATTAGGTGTATATATTCCACTTTGAAACCGAAAGAAAATTAAATTTCGAAATTTTTGCTCTGTAGTTCTGAAGAATTGTTTTGATATATATAGCCAAGGGCCATCAAGCATTACAAAACATTTAAAAAATGTATTTTAGCAAACATTGCACCAATTTTTTGTGAAAGAAAGACGATTACGACAACAGCAACAATGACTCATCTGACAGTGATCATTTTTTTTTTTTTAAATAAATTGAATATTTTATTTTGTTTTAATTGAATTTGTTTTTTTTGTATGTATGTAATAACATTTTATATTATTTTGGTTTTTTAAATGTTTACTTTGTTAATTTTTTTAAAAAAGTTGTATTTTCGTAACCCGGGAACCTATTTTCGATCTTTACATGGTTTGTTATGTTTCGTGCGTCGTGTTTTTTTTTTGGAACGTAACCACGACGCAAAGTGAGGTATTGGTGTATATTAATTTTTGTTTTAAATGGAAAATTTAATTTTTAAATTCACAACAAATTTTACTTCAACTTTAATTATAAAATAATCAGATCAATTTAATCTCTTTTTTGAAGGAAGTAAAAATTTGGTAAATTAAATTTGTTTAAAAGTATACAAAGTATATAAGTATAAAATATATAAATATTCCCCAAGTTTCCATTCTACGACAATATAGCTCCTTCGACAATATAGCCCTGATCTCGTACAGAGTCGATTTTTTTTTTCAATTTTACCTAACCAATACATAGAGAGTGGGTAGTGTAAAGGACGTCTAACATTGAAATCAATTAACATGAAATTGCTCGAATTGTTTTTATGCGGCATTTAATAGATTTAAAACTTAATTGAATACTTGGAGTAATTGTTAAACCATTAATCACCACCATAACAGACAGTGATTAAAGTGCGGTTTCTACCAAGTGACAAAGAAAAAGTGAACAAAAAAAAACAATTCAAACTGAAATTTCACTGTTAATTTCAACCTTTTGCGACGATTGGCTAGTAAAAAATTTCACCTACTTAACCTAAAATTGCTACGCTGTTGTACGAATTGTTAAAGTGGCTGGCTGCATTCACCCTCCCCCCGCCTCAACCGCATCCCACACAGATTTCTTCCGAAATACGAACAAAAACAATAACAAAACACCAGTAAGTGGGAAAATCAGACAAATAGATCCCATGAAGTGGAAAAAACACTGCAATTGAAAATGACATACAACCTATGTATGTATCTACTGGCAGCAACTGCAGCACAGCAAAATTTCTAAAAGCAAAAATTAAAAACGAAATATGAATGGTGCCATTGCATCTGAGAAAATTGCACAGAGAGACCACAGAGGGCCAAACGAAAACTGGCGACTGTTGTAATCTGTCATCGCATCTGAAATTCATATTTTATGTATTCTTGGCAATTGAGGAGTACTCGTACGAATCTGAAATGTGAACTACAAAAATTGTAATTCATCTTGCAATTTGTTAAGGACAGATCTGGGTATATACCCAGTGAACCTTGTAATACAAGGACACTTATATTATTTCGTAGCTTCTTTGAACACGATGCGACAGCCTAGCCTACGATTTCACCAAATCTTAAAACTTTTATATATTTAGGCTATGCATTCGTGCAAGTTATTACAAATTTTATTAAACCGAGTCATTTTTTTTGACATACCCCAGAGGAGAAAACCGATGACCGGTAATTCAGAAAACATTTACTCTGTGTAGCCTCAGAGGAGACAATATTTAAGCTGCACCGAAGGTTGGCAACGCACAGAGGAGAACATATTTAAGTTTTACTTGAGATAAGGAACTTAAAATAAGTTCAATTTAACTAAAACTGAGAAAAATGTTCTCCAATAATTCAAGCAAATTGTTTTGTGTCAGAATATGCAAAAAACCTTTTGTGCGTTGCCCAGAGGAGACAAGGCTGACAACTAGTGCATATATATTACTGACCACTAGAAAGATCAATTTGATGCCGAAATTTGGATTGTGGACGGAGTGGGTGTGGCAAATGTGTTTTGAGCTAGAAGGCTGAAAATTGGAGCTTATATATTACAGATCATGAGAAAGATAAATATGATGCCGGATTTTGAATTTTCGTTTGGTGGGCAATGGAAAAAAGGCTGAAAATTGGAACGTATATATTACTGATCATGTGAAAGAAACTTCAAAATTCTAGTTTGCATATATTCCAGCTAAATATCCTTTATTTAAAGCTTCGAAAATGTAGTAGGCCATGATTTCTGTGTCAATTTTTCAGAAAATTTGGGTTGTAATCTTCATTTGTATATACTGTTTGTGAAATTCGCGTACGTATTTACTTGTGTTTTAGGTATTCCAAAAAATAACCGTTTAAAAATAAATAAAAAATAAAGACATACAACATTGATTGGAGTAAAACTATAAGAGCAGGAGTGAGAAGAGGTTGTGACTATACACCATTTAGTAGTCCTATTATTCTATTAATCTTAAGTTGCAGTTTTTGGTAATACAGGGTTTTCCAACAAGAGGTGTTATTTTGAATCACCCGGTATTTCGGTAGCTGTCAATTTTGAAGCTTTTATTCTTTCACATATGACAAGTAGAAACTACGCCATTACTAAAAATGGAACGATACACGCTTCAACAACGCAATGAAATTATTAAAATTCACTACAAAAATGGTGAAAATCTTGCAGTCACAGTTCGCAAAACTAAAGTATTTTTGGGTCGTCGTGAAGCACCTTGTCGGACGGCAATACAGAAATTGGTGGAAAAATTCGAGCTGTTGTGACAAGTTAGCAATGTAAAGAATAAAACCCCTGCACGTCCCTCAAGAACAACTGAGAATATTGCTGCTGTCGTCCAAAGGGTTGAAGAAAACCCAGGATTGTCCATTCCTCGTCGTTCTTTGTAATTGGGCATTCCACAATCGTCATTACACCGAATTTTGCATAAAGACTTGGGTCTTAAGGCTTATAAAGTTCAGTTAACACAAGAACTCAAGCCGGCCGATCATCAACAACGTCATGTATTTGCTGATTGGGCCCTTGAGATGAATGAAAATGATCCGGAATTCCATCGAAAAATCATCTTGTCTGACGAGGCCCATTTCCACCTCGGTGACTAAGTCAACAAGCAAAATTGTCGCATTTGGGGCTCGGAAAACCCAAGAGTTATTGTTGAGAATCCTCTTCATCCTCATCGTGTGACTGTTTGCTGCGGTTTATGGTCCATCGGGGTCATTGAACCTTACTTTTTCGAAAATGAGGTTGGATCAACTGTTACGGTGATTGGATTGCGCTATCGAGAGATGATTAATGATTTTTTATGGTCGGAGTTGAATGGTATTGATCTGAAACGTTTACTTTCTACAAGACGGCGCTACGTGCCACACAAGCAACGAAACCATTGCTCTTTTACGGGAAAAGTTTCCGGACCGTGTTATATCTCGAAGAGGTGATCGCAATTGGCCACCGAGATCTTGTGATTTAACACCTTGCAACTTTAGGGTCACGTGAAAGATAAGGTCTACGCCAACAGCCCCGCGTCGATTCAAGACCTCAAAGATAGAGGCTATCGAGGACATAGGACAGCCACTTTGCGATTTGGTTATGGAAAATTTCATGAAAAGGATATGGTCCTATACGCGTGGTCGTGGTGGCCATTTGGTTGATATTGTTTTTCATTATTAACGGCATACCTTCCTCTTTATTATGAAATAAACATCCGATTATTTATCTCAAAAAATGGCATTTTTCTTTGAATACCAAAATAACACCTCTTGTTGGAAAACCCTATACAACAAGAAGATAAGTGAAATAATCACGGTGCTTCGCACCACGGCGTGATCATAACTTGATGGCGAATATAAGGATACATGAGACGAAAAGGGATGTAACAACTTCAACAAATCATCTCCAAAGAATTTTCACCACTCAGTGTTGTTGTGGGTGGTTGTCTAACAAATTCGTGGGGAAAAAGCTGTATCGTGTTGAAAATATATCAGCCTACAGCAAAATGGTAATGAGAAAAGGTTTTAGGTAGAATAATGCTCTTCAAAACGCTTTGCGGTGAGGTTTTCGGGTGTATACATATAATACGCAGGTGTGATTTTCATATAACGTAGATATATATACAACTTATGACTTCATGGTAACGCAAGCACTCCATACAGAAGGATCACTGATGAGTTGTCTCTACACAGGACAACGAAATACGTATATGGTCAAATGTGTGTATGGTTGAGTGTGGTTTTCCTCCTTTCCATTACCAAAAAACAAAGATTTCCTTCTTAAGAAGAAATTACTTGATCGAATAAGCTGAAATTCGAATGTATTACATTCAAAACTCATAGAAAATAATCGAAAATGTTGAAGAACGTTCCAACAAAATATTCAAGATGGATATATTTTTATAAAGAAGGGAAATTTCCTAATTATTAAAAAGTGGCTGTGACAAATGCACAAATACATAATACCCTAGTGGTATAGCCTCCACAATATACAAAAGTATTTAAATAAAACTCCCATGAGTTTGTTTAGATTTTTCTACCATACTGTTCTATACATAGCGTTTTTTAAATATATTATTCCTTCTAGAAATTATTATAACTGTGTGCCTAATTATAGTTCACAGATCAAAAAATATTGTTTGTGCGAAATATCAAAAAATATAACAATCTTGAGTATTGGGCCTTAGATTGGTACTTCAAGGTCTTACAAACGGAATGATAATCTTAGTAATACTCGGTCCTAAGTTGAAGGGACGATTATAAAGAATATGAAATTATATATTAATTGATAAATTTAGAAGCGAAATTTTTAAATAAATCATCTAAAGTTTTGAACCCATCTCATCTGTTAATCTTTATCACAACAACTTTTGCAAAAATCATTTCCATCATTTATCCAAAATTTTATTAAATTTAAAATCTATAAATGCGATTGATGACAAACTTGTTTTGTATCTCACTTGAGGAGAGTTCTGTCATACTATACAATTCGATTTCCTTATCCCAATGTCCAGCTTAGAATGTGTTATAATGTCGATGATAGATTTTTGGTATTCGCAAACTATTTGACTTTTGCCGCTCTAGAAACCACATATTGTACTCGATTTTCTTTACATGTGGCACAACATCTTATAATCGAAGTAAAAACATCTGTGCAGAAATTGGGTAAGATCGGTTCAGATTTAGATATAGCCCCCATACAAATCTCACACCCGATTTGACATTTTCCGCTTTAGAAACCCCACATTGTACTCGATTTTCTTTAAATTTGGCATAACATCTTATAATCCAACTAGAAACACATATGCAGAAATTAGGTAATATCGGTTCGGATTTAGATATAGCCCCGATATATAGATATAGTCGCTCCCGATTTGACATTTTCCGTTCTAGAAACGACATATTGTACCCGAATTTCTTTAAATTTGGCACAACATCTTATAATCCAACTGGAAACACCTATGCAAAAATTCGGTAAGATCGGTTCAGATTTAGATATAGCCCCCATACATATGTCGCTCCCGATTTGACTATTGCCGCTTTAGAAACCACATATTGTACTCGATTTTCTTTACATGTGGCACAACATCTTATAATCGAACTAAAAACACCTGTGCAGAAATTGGGTAAAATCGGTTCAAATTTAGATATATCCCCCATACAAATCTAGCTCACGATTTGACATTTTCCGCTCTTGAAATCCCATATTGTACTCGATTTTCTTTAAATTTGGCACAACATCTTATAATCCAAGTAAAAAAAACCTATGGTGAAAGTGGATAAGATATGGTGAAAGTGGATAAGATGTTGCTCCCAAATGTTTAACCGATTTTGGCCAAACCATACATATTTTATTTCACCTATTTCGTTCCAGATTTCAATATACCCCCATACAAATTTCCTTTCCGAGTTAACATTTTTTGTCAAACACATACATTTACAGGATACAAAAATCCTTCCCGTTTTCACCAAATTAAATTGTATTCGGATAGAAAGTGGAGTGTATCATAGAGTCGGCCCCGCCCGACTTTAGCCTTTCCTTACTTGTTATTAAAAGTTGAAGTGTTATAACGAAAATTACTACTTTTTTACTACAAGTGGTAATATTTGTGGCGTCCGTAATTCTGCTGTATCTAATTAAAAAATCTAAGAGATAATTCTCATATTACATAAATCTACGAACAAAATATATGCTCTATCCTTCATTTACATGTGTATATGGAAAAACACAGTTCTCAAAAAATCGCTGAACTTTGTATATTTCTATAAGAGCTTCAAAAGAACTTATGTGTTTAGGTTAGGTTGAAAGGGTTGCCCGCTGGTAGTATATTCAACATCATGTGTATACGCAACCAAGCGAGTTCACTCGGAGACTATTTGTCCATTGTGCTACCCTTGATAGATGATTATGGAAGAAATATATTAATGAATAGAGGAGGAGGATTATAGTGGGAGAAGAGAAGTTGATAGCAAGGAAAGTCCGGAGGGTTCATTATAGTGTCAGTCGTTATTAGATTGCCTGGTGTTTCTACTGGAGAACCAGTTGGCCTTGTCTATGAATTTATATAGGGGTTTTAGAGGAACGCTTGCTACTTCTGCCAGACTGCTAAAGAATCTGCTTCCAAGATAATGTAGCCTGAGCTCCTGCAGTCTATGGCATGAGCATAGCAGATGTTCCACCGACTCCTCTTCTTCTTCGTCGAGGCAGCTTCTGCAGTAGTCCATATGAGGGATTCCCATACGCTCTGTCATACGACCTATTGCGCAGTGCCCTGTAAGGACTCCCATGAGGATGCTTGTGTTTCTTTTGCCGAGTGCCAGTAGTTCCTTTGTTCTACTAGGGTTGAATTTCGGCCATAAGTTAGGTGTTATTTTGCAGTTATGAACGGAGTCCCATCGCAACTTTGTTTCTCGGTCTGCTATTCCGTCTATTTGATTGAGTATTTCAATGAAAGGCGTGCGTATGTTCGTATTATATGGAACGTCCGTCTCCTTGGAGCCATTCCGTGCACATTCGTCTGCCATTTCGTTTCCAGGTACATCCGTGTGACCCGGTACCCATACAAGTGTGACGTCATGCATTTGGAGTCGGTCCAGAGACTCTAAGCAGTCATGTACGCATCTTGATCTGATAGTCTTGGAGTTTAAGGCTTTAAGGGCTGCCATACTGTCCACATAAATTCTGAATTTTGATGGATCGATGTCCCGTTCCAGAATATTTCTCGCGGCTATGTTGGTGGCATATACTTCTGCCTGAAAGACTGTGCAAGTGGTTGGCAATCGGATGGATATTTTAAGGTTCAGAAAAGACTCCCGATCCCGTACCTGTCTCCATTTTTGAGCCATCAGTGAAGATTGAGTTTTCCTCGTCGGTCATGACCATGTTGGAGGCCCATTCTTCTCTGATTGTACTAAATCCTGGCGATATATTATTAAAATTTATTACTCTTAAGGTGCTTTAAAATACTAAAAAAGGATGATCTACTTTTTTACTTTCTTTCTTGTTTTTGGCGTCGGTTAAGGCATGCGAATGTCGCGTCCCGGCCAGTGGGAGATGCCAGTATGAGTCAAGCCAAGCGGTACGATTTTTGACCTCAATAGCCTGGATTGTTTTCAAAATTTGTCTGTTTATTATTCTCAAAAAAATATTTTATACGTATTTTTGGAGAAAAGATAAAAAAATCGGATAGTGAGTTGTGCGTTTGTGTGAATCATATACTTCAAGAGGCCGGGTATGTTGTTGAAAAGTTGCAGCGAAGCCGCCTGAAAGCTTTCACAGACCGGAAGTCATGATAGAGTGCAGACAGACAGCTAGACAGACAGAGTGTAGCCAAGTAATAAATGTCACCATGCAATTTGTGAATAAATTTGCATTCTATAAAATATAGATGCAAAATGGTCTTGAGCCAGGAAAATAGCCCTGGTGCTGGGCTATCAATTCATTAAATTGGTCATAAATCCTAAAAAAAATTTTTTTTGTTTTTAAATACGTATAAATTTATGTGAAGAATATATACACCAATTTTGAAAAAAATCGAAGCTATCGAGGTCATTGGCATGGAATGACTCATATAGAATCATGAAATTTGAATTATATTTAACAGATATTCTCCTTATTAATGTGACACTTATATCGGCTGGGTATTGTGCGAAACTTTGTAGTTCTTTTAAGGGGCAACTGGATGAGGAACTGAAATAATTAAAACGCCAATTAACAAAAAAGAAAAATTAATAACAAATTCGTCAAAAAATTAGAACTGGAAACATTTAATCTTTATTATCCTTAATAATATTTAGAATGCGTTTTGATAAATCTGCTATAGTACAAAGGACACTTCAATGTTTACATGCCTTCAAATAATCGTGTTTCAGTCGACACGATTTAGTCAATATTTTTCTAAATATAAACCATAATTTCTCCAATTCAATAACATCTTTTTTCAATGTTCCTACCCCGGCGATTATTTCGTGAGTGTAAAAAAATCATTTACTCATAACTTCAGTTAAAAATTTCCTCAAATATTTTATAGAGTTTGTTAAGCTACTAGGTTTCTAATAAATCGGAAATGGCCATGTAAGAAGAAGTTCGTTTGACATGGAATTATAGCTGTTAGTTATATGGGTTATGCATCATGAGAAGTAGACGAACTATCGGTAGGTTAACAGGATGGCACAATGCCCTGGAAAGATTAATTTATCTGTGTGACAAGTTAATGTCTACTGATACAAAGATCTGTCATCTTAATAGAAATTTTCCAATTACTGACAATTCGATGTTTCACAGAAGAGCATGAAAAACGCGAGTGAAATTTTTGGTCTTAAAACTTAATGCGGACCTTCATTTTCCGCTTTCAATTAAGATGCGTTTTATTACGACTCCACACCTCCCAACCACCAACCACCATACACTCACGTTTCTTGGAAAGGGAAAATAGTTTCACAAGGTTTCGGCAGTTTTTCCCTTTCCTAGCGTGAAGACAAAGTGAAAACAATGAGCGAATGCAATTACAACAATGCTATTCGTCGCTGGCTGCATTACACAGAGATCGTGCGAAAATCTTGCGCAAAAATAATCGCATTCGTCGCACAATTTTGCACAAATTATTTGTTTGCACAGCATTCAAATTGAGGCACAAATAACAACGACATAGACACCACACAAACACACCTCAAGAAGAGGAAGAGGGCATTTAAAAAACTTTCTACCACCCGCCGCAAAACAAGTGTTCGAACGAAACATGTTTCGAGGAAAAGGGCAGGCAGAGTCTCTTCTGCAAAAAATATGCAGTAAACTTGAGGCAGCATTTTATGAGTATTGCAACACTTGTAACTGCAGCGGATCTGGGCTGCAATTGTCGGTACATGTTTGGTGCCAGTAGTCGCGTTTTTTGCGAAACGCCCTGACAAAGCAACGATCCATCCATACATCCATCTACTCATTCATTCATCCGAACATTCGTCTTCATCTTCTCTAAAATATGCGCATATATGCATATACATCTACATGAATATTTATTTGTAGTTTTTTGTAGTTGTTGTACATGAGACGTCTTCAAAACAGAAAAAAAATTCCCACCCTCATGACATAATTAACTCTAAAGTCTTTTAGTTTTGTTTGAGTAGCTTTGATTATGTTTTTCTTCATTCGTTGCCATATCCGTTTGTAATATTCAATTGCTACCAATTGCAAATTTTTTATGTTGTTTTTCAACCGACGAAAAAATATATATTAACATACCCAACAAACCTATTGACTGCACTTGCTGGATTGTGACTTTTTGTTAACTACGCGCTTTTGTGAAAACCAAAACAATTAACTTTTGCATAAGACAACCTTTATTCATTTGCTATGATTATAAATATTGTTTTTTTTTTTGTTTGCATCCGTTGTCGTCGTTTCGCTTTTCCTGTTTTATGCCTATTGTTTTAATTTTGGAAAATGTGGTTTCCCTATTATAAGAAACAGAATGTTTGTGAAATTACTTCCAAGCCGAAATCGACCACAAAAAAATAGAAGGAATTTATGCAAAAACTAGCACTGCCCGCTACGTCGCACGTGGAAATGACAGTTATTTTTCATCAGTTTTATTCATCTATAGTATTTATTCAAATTCCTGAAATTCTTTAGTTGATTCCATTTTTATCCCTTTTTGTCGATTGTCGATTCTAGCCGCAATAATTTGGTTGGTACAATTTTTATCCCACTTTTCCCTTAACCGTACAAATTTCGAAAAAATAATTTATGTTGCAAGTAGAGTTTGGGGTTTCCCGGACTTCATATACGTTATTTTAACATAAAACTTTATTTTATAATCTTAATTCACCATTAGATGAGCTTCAAAATCCGCGAAAAAATAATCATTAACTGATTACAAATAATAAACAAGTAAGGAAAGGATAAAGTCGGGCGGGGCCGACTATATGATACACTCCACTTTCTATCCGAATACAATTCAACTCGGTAAAAAAGTAAAACGGGAAGAATTTTTGTATGTTTCCTAATCATAGGCTAATATTACATGGTCCAAATTGTCAAATCGGAAATATTTATATCGGTGCTATATCCAAACATGGAATATAGTGACTAACTTTCACAATAAGTTCATCGAGTTCAAATATAACGTGTTAAGCTCATTTTGTGAAAATTCGTGCTTTCTGGTGCGTAAAAAGTCTATCCGAAATTTGTATGGGAATTTTTTGCGGCGAAATTTGTATGGGAGGTATATGTAAATCTGAACCGATCTGACCTACATTCACCATGGTTGTTTCTAGTGCAAATATAAGATGTTTTACCAAATCTGAAGACAATCTGATACAATATGTGGTTTCTAGAGCGGAAAAAGTAAAATCGGGAGCGAAGTTTGTATGGGGGATATATTTAAGTCTGAACCGATTTAATCCATTTTCAACACAGAGGTTTTTTGTAGAATTATAAGGTAATGCAAGGTAGTTTGAAGCAAATCATGTGAAAAATGTCGTCTCTAGAGCGGAAAAAGTCAAAACGGGAGCGTAATTTGTATGGGAGCTATATATAAATTTGAACCGATCTAACACATTTTTACCACAGGTGTTTCTAGTTGAAATATAAGATGTTTTGCCAATTTTAAAGAAAATCTGTCATAATATGTGGTATCTAGAGTGAAAAGAGTCAAATCGGGAGTGAAATTCGTATGGGCTATATCTAAGACTGAACCGATTTTCTTCAAATTAAACACCGTTCGTCGTTGTGCCGAGAAACTTCGTTGTGCAAAGTTTCAATTGGTTCTGTATACAATTGCGACTTGTATCTAAAGCGGCAAAAGTCAAATCGGAAGCGACATTTGTATGGGGGCTATATCTAATCTGAACCGATCTTACCCACTTTCTGCATAGGTGTTTCTAGTTGGATTATAAGATGTTATGCCAAATTTAAAGAAAATCGGGTACAAAATGTCGTTTCTACAGCGGAAAATGTAAAATCGGGAGCGAAATTTGTATGGGAGCTATATATAAATCTGAACCGCTCTAACACATTTTTTTCCACAGGTGTTTCTAGTTGAAATATAAGATGTTTTGCCAATTTTAAAGAAAATCTGTCGTAATATGTGGTATGTAGAGCAAAAAGAGTCAAATCGGTAGTGAAATTCGTATGGGGGCTATATCTAAATCTGAACCGATTTTCTTCAAATTAAACAGCGTTCGTCGTTGTACCGAAAAACTTCGTTGTGCAAAGTTTCCTTTGGTTTTGTTTACAATTGCGACCTGTATCGTGATTACAAGAATAGATGGACAAACGGACGGGCGGACATTGCTAAATCGACTCAAAAAGTGATTCTAAGTCGTATAATTAACAATGGGTCTATCTCGTTTCCTTTTGGGTGTTACAAACAAATGTACAAAGACATAATACTCTAGTCGAGTGTATAAAAACAACGTATTACTTAATTTACATCAAAAATCATAGCGTCATTAATATTCGGGTTTTCTTAAAAAAGGATAATTAATAAGACATATAGAAGATTCATTCGTCTATAGGCGAAAATATTTTACAGAAACAGGGGAAAATATTCTAAACTGAAAAGGCATTAGAAACAATTTAAAAAATTATTTTAATTAAATAAATTCATAAAAAATAAAAAAAAAAAAACATTGAAATAGTGCTGTAATTAGTTCTTGCATAGGGTCATTTAAATAAACCGTAGGATATATTTTTGTTCATAGTTTCAAGTGAACAATTTTAATTGTATCCCTATTTTTAGACCATTTCTTACTGGCTGCATATGTAAAGTAAATTGTTCTTTAAGAAGATTTTCACCTTTTATTGCGTCGATTCTTCTGGGGAAACGAGAAATTTAGAGTTAAACCAGATAGCACGAGGGGTTAAGTATTGACTCTATGACAGTCAAGAGCGCTGCATTAAAAACTATGACAGTCACATACGGACGGACGGACATGGCTCAAACATCTTAAAAAGTCGTGAAACGAATTAGGTCCAAACATAGTCAGGGTCTTAAGTCACTTCTTCAATGCTTTACACTTTTTTATACATTCCACTTCCAGGACGGGGGTATACTAACTTTGTCATTCCGTTTGTAACACCTTGAAATATCTACTTGAGACCCTATTCTTGATCGTCATAAAATTCTAAGACGATCTAGCCATGTCCGTCCGTACGTCTGTTGAAAGCACGCTAGCATCTAAACGAAAAGAGCTAAGAGGTCCAAATTTTGCATAAATACGTCTTATAGTCGTAGATCGGTTGGGATTGAAAGTGGGTGAAATCGGCCAAAAGGGAACAATTTTTCCCTCACAAGGACTGAAAAAAACATAATATCCTCTAATATTTTAGAGTATTTAAGCATATTTTTTCAATATGTCTGCTAGTATTCACTTGATATTGGGTATGCACATTCCCCCGATAACATAAACGAGCACCATAAAACGATTTTTATTCGTAGGGGGTGAAATGGGGCAAAAAGGAGTAAAAATGGTACATATCAAACGACAACAGCTAGAAACACGAAATTCGCTGCGAACATTGAGTAGGTACATAATATCAAATTATGTTTTCCAAATTCGTACTTTTAAGGGATAAAATGGGAATAGAGGGATAAAAATGGTACCAAAGAAACGGCTCCACGTAGAATAATGAAATTCGGTGTATACATTCCTCTCTCTGTTAAAGGGAAAATAGGAAAAAGTGGATAAAAATGGTACCAACCAAATGACCGCAGCTAGAATCATGGAATTCGGTGTATACATTCCTCTGACTGCATAGACACGCAAAATAAAAAGATTTTTCGTTATTTTTACTTTTACGGCAAAAATTTGTTGAATCATGAACTTAGGTTATTTTGCACTTGAGATACTGGATTTTACAAATTTATAATTTTGGAATTAAAATAGCATGGAAATACAACTAACTGTAGCACAAACTTTCAAATAATATTTATGGTATTTAAGCTTTTTAGAAAATATAAATATAAGAATATTTATTTTTTGAATCGACTTGAAGTATTATTTCGATATATATAGGTCAACGTACTGGTAGCCATGGCTTATAAATGTGATTTGAAATAATAAAAGTATTATATATATAGTAATTTTCGCTTAAAGCGAACTTCAAGGGACCGGGTAAAATAGTTCGTTTTAAACGAAGTTCGGTTTAAATGAAGACTTGAAGAAAACAATTTATGTATATAAGTGCACATGCATTGATTTATTAAAGACAATTTTGGGATATTTTAATACATATGTATAAAAAATTAGTTTTTAAAAAAATCAGTTATTTGAGTTTGCTTAGTACCAATATTAGTTTCATTTATATACACTTCTACTTGAGCTAAGTGATCAAGAATTTGTTGTGGAGTGTCGCGTGACTGAAGAAAAGTTCTTACATAGCTTACGCTACACATTGCATCCAGGGCAGTTGTGACTCCGATTGGCTCTTCGTTGTCCAGTATACTAATTTAAAGTTATCTTCACCTATATCAACCGAATTAACAATTTTTGAGAGAAGCAAGTGGCGATATTTACTTTTCAATGCGTGAATGACACCTTGGTCCATAGGTTGTAAAACTGAGCTTGTATTTGGAGGCATAAACACTAATTTAATGCACTCTAAATGCTTTGTATCTGGATGAGCTGGGCAGTTGTCTACCAGAAGTATAATTTTTCGATTCGCACGGCGTAAATTATAGTCCCATTGTCTTAATTCGCTTGTGAAAATTTCGGATGTCATCCAAGCCTTTTTATTAGCCTGGTAATTAATTGGCAATTTTTTAATGTTTTTAAAGCACCTGGGACTTTTTGATTTTCCGATTACTAAAAGTTTTCGTTTCTCTGTACCCGTCATATTAGCTACTACGAGCACTGTTAGCCGTTCCTTTTATAGTTTACCACCTGCACAGGTCTCACCTTTGAATCGCAGTGTATTATTGGGAGTGAGTTTAATGAGAATAAACCAGTTTCATCGCCGTTAAATATGTCCTTATCTTTATAATTTGTTCTTATATCTGGCCACTTATTTTGCAACCAATCATTGACCACATCAACATTGACTTCAGCCGCCTCCCCAACAATTTTTCCACTAGTGATGTTGTGGCGTCTTTTAAATCGAACAATCCAACTTTCGCTGCACATAAAATCGCAGTAGTTAAGCTTTTTTCCCAAATTCTTGTGCTTTAGCTTGTAAAACTGCATTGGTTATAGTCATATTATTGGCTCTTTTCTGAGTAAACCATTTTAGTAGGCAATGGTCCAGTTCCATGAAAGAAGGGGTTTTAACCTTCTTTACATTTGAGGAGTTTTGCTCAAAATTATTTAGCACCAAGTCCTTATTTTTCCAAATTGTAGCAATTGTTGACTTGCTGAGGCCCATTTCTTGACATATTTGCTTTGGTTTTACACCTTGTTGTAATCGTTTAATTATTTCATACTTCTCTTTTAAAGAAAAACACACTCTTTGCTTTCCAACTGCTACTACGTCCATCTTCTAGCTTTGTAATTTTCAACTGCTGTCTGTACATCGCCTTCACACAACCAAACATTAAACTTAGGGAAATCCCCTGATTCGAGAACATAGGAAAACTAAAACACTGCGTAATACAGTGTTGCCAGCGCAAAACTATCATGTTTTATTCATAGCGTCACTTATGGGTTCGTTTTAACCGAAAAATACACAAATTTTGAATGAAAATAAAATATGTTATAACCGAAAGTTCGCTTTAAACAGGTTCGTAATAAGCGACAAAAATTTCATGGTTTATTAGAAATAAAGCACGTGCTTTTGAAATTGGTTCGTTTTAGGCGAAAGTTCGTTTTAAGCGGGTTCGTTATAAGTGAAAATTACTGTATTTATAAAATTATTTTTCCAATATTTGTATTTGTTTTGGTTATATTCAAAATAAATATATATTTGTAATATGTAATAATAATATCTGTAATATTACTTCACTTCTACGAAAATCGACAGCCTCTATGAAATGCAATCCATAGTGGAGGTTATATAAAGTTCGGCCCGTCCGAACTTGACGTCGTTTTACTTGTTTCTGTCTCAAATTATATATACCCCCTTACTCTGTAAAGTGAGGGTACAATAACGAAAAATAAGTGTATAAATCAGTGTAAAATTTTAATTTTGTTTAAGGCAAGATTACCAATATATTTATACTATATATTTCACAATAATACTTCAAGTAAGTTCAAAAAGTATGTTTTAGGCAGCAATTTTTAAATAGGTTTAAATACCCTAAATATTTAGGGTAGTGGGCACATTTTCAGCTACAGCTACAGTTGTATTTCTATCATATTTTAACTCCAAAAGTAAAAATTTTGAAAATCCACTATCTCTTACGTGCACATTGCAAGATAACCTAACTTCATGATTCTAGCCATTTGCTCGCTTTTCCATTTTTGTCGTAAAAGTAATAAAATAAAGTTCGATTTTGGAAAAATCTTTTTATTTTGCGTGTCTTGCAGTCAGGCGAATGTATACACCGAATTTCATGATTCTAGATGTGGTCATTTGGTCGATACCATTTCTATCGCCTTAAAAGAACGAAAATCTTTTTAATTTACATGTCTACGTAATTTGAAGCATGTACACACCGAATTTCATTATTTTATCTGTAGCCGTTTATTGGGTACCAATTTATCCCCCTGTTCCCATTTTATCATTTAAAAAATGAATTTTTATATTTCGTGTCTACGCAATCGGAGGAATTTCATGATTCTAGCTGCGGTCATTTGTAAACACACACAACATGTAAACACCGTTTTCATCCTCTGTTCCCATTGTATCGCTTAAAAGTACGAATTTGGAAAATATTTTTATTTTTTGTGTCTGCGCAGTCGGAGGAATGTATACACTGAAATGCATTCCATTGGTTGGTAAAATTTAAATTCTGTTTCTAGCTGTTGTCGTACCATTTTTATCTCTTTTTGACCCATTTCACCCCTATATATGCTAAAAACATAATGAAAAACTCTAAATATTAGGGGTATTTTCAGTCCTTGTGATGGAAAAATTATTCCCTGTACACCAATTTTGACCATTTACAATCCCATCCGATCTAAAACTATAAGACATATTCATGTAAAATTTGCACGTCCTAGCTCGTTTTGTTTCAACAGACGGACGGGTAGACGGAAATGGCTAGATTGTCATAGAATTTTATGACGATCAATAATATATATACTTTATAGGGTCTCAGGTCGATATTTCAATGTGTTACAAACGGAATGACAAACTTAGTAGACCCCGTGGGAAACTAATGTCTACTTTGGAAGAAATTGTACTACAAAGACATAACAATGGAATTGGGAAACTCGAGACTAAGTGAATCAAATTAAATGGGTACGATATTGAGAAATAAAATGAAAATTTGTTATGTTTTTATTGTCACAGATACATAAGTAGATTTGAAGATGAAGACACAACTGCCCTCGTCGAAAGACACAATAATGAAAATTCTTATTAAAAACCAAATCATTAGTGCAAAAAATGCGAATGTCGCCAATTCCAATAGCTCATTAGTCGATCCTAAAACAACAGAGCGTATGCCCATATTTGGTCAGTGAAAAGCAAGAAAAGAATACAAAGTTTTCTCCTTTTGAGAATGACCCACTTAGAGTGTCCCCATAAAATTCTAAGTTTTTATGATCACTTACTAAGTGAGTAATAACAACAGGGAACAGCAACCGCATAACCATCCAGAAACCAGCTCTATTAACCAACTTTAAAGACCTACTACGGGTGCGACACACACACACGCACAATGATAAGCCAAGAATTCCACTTGTTGCCAGTCCAAAAGACACATAAAAAACTAAACGCTTTATATAAAACCTTTTACCAAAATCAAGTTTCAAGCAATGTCCAAGCAGAGACAGAGGCAAAGACTGGTGCAGACATTGGTGTTGAGCACACACCACACCAATGGGTGGTGGTAACAGGAAGAAAATTCTATTCGACAAAATGCCAGCCATCTCCTCCCGGCCCACTTTAATCACTCCCAAACGAATGCAACCAATCAAGCCACCAAAAGAAATGGCCAGTATCACTAATCACAGACATTATTCGTGGCCAAAGGCAGACAGACAGACTATAATTTGTTGGCCACTCTCTTTGTTTCTGGTGTTGTACGATTATGATTTAATACTGGACAAACAAGCATTTTATTACATCTATCGTCATCCCCAAAACAAATGTGGATTTGGATACAGATGTGGATGTGGATAGAAACAGTAGTGGTGGCAGCGGCCACAGTGGCCAGATCCGGACGCAGCATCGACAACAAGTTGTATAGCCGATAGTCCGTACGTGGAGTGCGCGCATTGAGTGGACTGGCGGAAAAATGAGGTTACTTAACGGATCATTGGAAATAACACACAAACTACAGCCACAGAGCCATGAGCCGTGAGCCAAATCAAAAGACTTAAGCGACAAACGTGTTTTATGTTATTAAAACCATGGATGGCCACCTCTCTCGGGATTGCAATGTGTGGTGGTTAGTTTGTTTTGCTTGGACGACGATGACGACGAGTTAAATGTATTCGTAGAAATGTTGTCTGAAAACAAGTCCAGTTTGTGTTTTTCAGAGAGACTGGATATGAATAGACAAATTGTTTGTCTGTATGAAACAATGCCAACCCAACGAAACTCAGTCATTGTCAAAGGTTACACTTTTGCGAGTAGGGGGAATAAGAACAAAAATACGTTTCTTGCTTTGGAATATTGTGTCATTTGGGTCTCCCAAAATCAATCAATTAAAAAGGTTTAAGTACAACCGGACAGAATTGCGTTTAAGGCATGTTTAAGGAAAGATCGAAAGTCAAGCGGTTTGCGAATTAAACGCTTTTGAAGAATCATGTTTTTATATCCTCACTCTACAGAGTAGGAGGTTATATATCATTTGAGACAGAAAAAAAGTGTAACGCATTGAATGAGTGACTTAAGACCCTATGAATGTTTGGACCAAATCCGTTTCACAAAATTTTAAGTTGTTTGAGCCATGTCCGTCCGTCCGTCCGACTGGCTGGTGTACACGATAACTCTCGCAAGGAGTTAAAGAATCAATTCAAACGTTGCATATGATAATATTTTTCCCAAACTTAGTCTAAGTTCGATTATGGGCGTAATTGACACGCCCTTTCTGGTACCTACCACACAAATATTCCATATTCCAATGTTAAAGTAAAACCAATGTAACTTCCACACGAATATTCGGAATAAACTATTTTTTGGTATTTGATAAAGCTTTTATAATCACTTTAAGTGTTCAAAATAAGGCGGTTTTTGCCACGCCCCTTCCAGTACCTCCCACACAAATCACCCTAAACTGCTTAAAATTAAAGCTGTTATAACTTCTGCACGGATGATCGGAAGATCGTAAGAAGTTGCATTCATGTGGAATATGGGCGATATTGCCACACCTCTTCTGGTACCACCCACACAAAGTCACATAAGCTTTGATTAAAATAAACCCAACATAACATACACACGGGTAGTCAATATCATTTGCAATTTGACATTTGAATTGTTTTTATAATCAATTTACACCTTAAAAATATTTACGCTTTAGCCACGCCCCTCCCACATAATTGTCTATATCCTAGGTAAAATTAAATCCTTCATAACTTGTGTCCACTATGATTGATATTCGATCATGTTTTAGAATTGTTGTACAAATGTCAAAGCTGGGACCATGTGCCACGAACTTTCTAGTTCCTTCCACACAAATTATCCTGTCCTAAGTAAAATTTAATTCCTTGTAAATTCTGTATAAATGTATGTTCTCTGATAGTAAGGGTCGGTTTAGCCGACTGATGCTAACGTACTTGTTTCTGGTAAACATTTTGAATGTGAAATTTTATCTAAAATTTCTTTTTGAATAAATAAATCTTTTGAGGTTCATTGATTACTCTGTAGAACACAAACAAATAACAATTTTCTTACAGCAGATTCTGATGGAGGAGGTGCAAAAAAGAATATACGAATATAGGCGTTTTGAAAGTTTACGTATGATGCACATGCGCGCTCTTATGTTGAATCGCCATAGGAAACTTTGTAATCCTTACATTTTAAGCAATATTACTTAAAAAATTACTAAGAATTTTTTGGTGAAACATCTTAACACTCTGGCTCCTCAATACAGGGGTCTTGTTTGTTTTTTTTTTGTGAACAAAGGCTTAAAGCACCCCTAAAATGGAGGTTTAACATGTCAAAATGTTCTACAAAAATATTGGACATTAAATTCTGCTAAAAATCTCTGGATACACCAAAGCACTAAACTCAACTTAACTGCCAGAAATATGTCAAAACTTAGGGTTAATTAATTGTACTTTTCCGAAATGTTGCTAAATGTCCCACGAAACTGAAATTTAGGGGGGTGGTGTGTATTGCAAAAACTTTCTACGTCAAATTTCATTATAAATCGCCGAACCAAAGAAATCTGTAGATATAGCATATATATAAAATATATCAGTACCAATTTGGATATTTAACTAAGAAATTATTCATTAAATTTTTCTTTTAGCTCTTGGTAATCAATTATCAATTAGCATATGTTGGGCTTATCAACCAATGCCCAACATATGCCAGATATAAGATAATAAATATTCTTGTCTTTGTGGCGTTCATGTTTCATGCTCTCTAGCCAACTGATACTCGAAGTAATTCATATGAACACCTAGTTTTTGAAAATCTCGAAGTCGACGTATATTTGAGAAGTAGGGGGACAATAATCTTTGTTACCCTCTCTATCAGAATCCGTTGCCGAACATTGTTTTTTAAGTTTAATATTGTTAGCCTTGTCTATGCCATATTCATATGCTTCGAAAAGTCTGTGATATTATATATTTTTTATTATTTTACAACATAATCTCTTTTAAAATCACCGCACTTTCTCCATATAACGTCGCTATTTCCCCAATTTTTTCAAACATCGTAATTTTATTTCATATGCGAAAATAGAAAAATTGATCAAGATTCAATGATAAATATAGATTAGCGGTAATAGGATGAATCTGACGGACATTTGAAGGGGCCTATAACAACACTTGAGGCCTTTGCCAAAACATGCGCCTATATATTTCTCATTCACGGTAGGTATTCCTAGTTGAAACATATAATGATCTGCAAAATTTGATGAAGATCCGATGTAAGATGTAGTTTCTAGAGCTGTAATAGAGCAGAATGAGGCCCCATTTGGGTTATACCAAAGTATGGAAATATGGGCATCTCCCAAACAAGTAAGGAAAGGCTAAAGACGGTCGGAGCTGACTATATGATACACTCCACTTTCTATCTCATTACAATTCAATTCGGTAATAAATTGAAATCGGGAAGGATTTTTGAATCCTGTAAATGTATGTGTTTGACAAAGAATGTTAAATCGGAAATGAAATTTGTATGGGGGTATATTGAAACTTGGAACGATGTGACCCGCTTTCACCATGAATGTTTATTGGTGAAATTTAATATGTAAACTTTGGCCAAAATCGGTTAAACATTCGGGAGCAACATTTGTATTGGGGTTATATCTAAATCTTAAACGATCTTACCCACTTCCATCATAGGTGTTTTTAGTTGGATTATAAGATGTTGTGCCAATTTTAAAGAAAATCGGGTACAATATGTGGTTTCTAGAGCGGAAAAGTCAAATCGGGAGCGATATTTGTATGGGGACTATATCTAAATCTGAACCGATATTACCCACTTTCATCATAGGTGTTTTTAGTTGGATTATAAGGTGCTGTGCAAAATTTGAAGAAAATCGGGTACTATATGTGCTTTATAGGGCGGAAAAAGTCAAATCCGGAGCGACATTTGTATGGGGGCTATATCTAAATCTGAATCGATTTTCTCCAAATTCAATACTAATCGTCCTTGGCCAAAAAAAGTAACGTGTGCCAAATTTCATGACAATCGGACCACAATTGCGACCTGTAGAGTACGAACAAGCTTAGATGGACGGACGAACGGACGGACAGACAGACATCGTTAAATCGATTCTGCTGGTGATTCTAAGCCGATCCGTATACTTAAAGGTGGGTCTAGCTCAAATATTTCTTGGTGTTACAAACATTTGGCGCGAAACTAACTTATAATACCCTAGTCCACGAAGTGGTGTAGGGTATACAAATTGCAGATTCCCAATACTTTGTCGAGACCATATTTTGGAATATTGAAACACTGACTTCATATGTGCTAAAAAATTCAAAATGTTTTTTTATTTTTACGTTTTCTTGGTTTTACCACTATTGGCCAAATGGAGATGGTCACGCTAGGTGTATATATGTTTAGGATTTAAAACATATCTGTCCACTGATGTACAGTTTTGCGGGCCTTGTATTTTATGTAAGGGAGCTAGTCATACCCTGACAGCTTCAATTAAGGAAGCATACAGTACTCTTTAGGCACAACGGGTCGCATAGGAATCTTTGTAGACAGTCAAGCTGCCATTTTGTCTTTAAGATCTAACCGTATAACATGTACATTAGTAGGTCCGTGCATTGAAGAGCTGTCTGGACTGAGCTGTCTGTCTTAAGTTACTCTTATATGGATTCCTGAAGATAGGGACTTCTATGGGAACGAATGAGCACTTGAGTTGGCGAGGATGCGATCTACTTTGAGTGCCTTCACTGCGGAGTTGGCCGCAACACCGATAGGGTTTTTACTTAGTGAAATGTGGAAAAACTTAGACACTTGTCAATATCCAGATAAACCTGGCTTCAATTCGTACCACAGACCTTCTAGACCAGAGTAGAACAAATGTATGAAGAGTGATATCAATGCTGACGGGTCATTGGCCAAATGGAAACTATGCGTGACGAATGAAGCTGCAATTCAACGTCCACTGCCGTAGCTGCGACAACGAAGAGGAAGAAAATACAGTCGAGCACACACTTATGTGACTGCCCTAATAAGCCCTCAGTGCAGGACCTTTGGGAAGTACTTACTACACGACATTGACGAGATATCGGAAATTGATATTGGAGATATAATCAAATATCTGCATCTTTCAAGCCTTAAGACACCAACCAATAGGTGCTTCTAGTTGATATATAACATGTTTTACCAAATTTGAAGACAATCGGCAAAAATGTGTGGTTTCGAGAGAATGAGGAAAAGGTCAAACCGGGAGCGAAATTTTTATTTGAGCTATATATAAACAAAAATTTACGTGTGTAATTTTTTGTTAGGATCGGACAATAATTGCGACCTGATTACAAGAAGTTATGACAATACGACAGAATGACAGACAGGCGAACATAGCTAAATCGATTCAAAAGGTTATTCAAATGTCGATCGGTATATGAAACGATGGATCTATATTCCTTCAGGTTGTTCCAAAGACATAATATGCTAGCAGAGGGTAACTCGAATAAAATTAATTATTATCTTTTATTATTTAAATATTGAAAATTCAAGCTCGAGGCCAATTTTGGTTTTTTTGTTGTGTTCTTTATTTTAACCAATATTTCGTCCTTCTTTGAAGAACATAACCAGGGTTTAAAGTAACAAATCAAAAAACAACACTACACGTATTAAATCTACGTCTCGTTCCGTCGCTTATTGGATTCTTACTGATAAGCGACGGAACGAGACGTAGATTAGAATTAAAAATATAGGCCGGATATCAAAAAATCACATTTAAAATTAATTATTCCATGCTTTATATAAGGTTACTTTCTATATATGTTTGTGTGCCACAAAATTTGAAATCAATTTTTGAAAGCTTTTTTCTCAACCAATTTTGCTCAAATTTTGCACACTTAATCATTTTCGATGACAATACAAGGAAATGGAAAAATTTGACCAATTGGACAAAGGGGCGTGGCATCTCCCATACGAAGTTAAAACCTATTATTGAATATTGTCAGTTCTATGACACCTAGAGTGCTGAAATTTTGTGTAAGTGCATCTAGCATAAATTCGCATAGTTGTGCCAAAAAGGGGCGGTATTGGAAAAGTGGGCGTGGCACCTCCCATACGAAGTTAAAACCTATTATTGAATATTGTCAGTTCTATGACACCTAGAGTGCTGTAATTTTGTGTAAGTGCATCTAGCATCAATGTGCGTAGTTCTGCCAAAAATGGGCGGTATTGGAATAGTGGGCGTACCACCTCCCATACGAAGTTAAAACATATTATCGAATAGTGTCAGTTCTATGACACGTATAGTGCTCAAATTTTGTGTAAGTGCATCTAGCATCAATGTGCGTAGTTGCGCCTAAAATGGGCGGTGGGCGTGGCACCTCCCATATGAAGTTAAAACCAAAATTACACCTACTGTAATTTTGTGTAAGTGCATCTAGCATTAATGTGCGTAGTTGTGACAAAAATGGGCGGTAATGTAAATGTGGGCGTGGCACCTCCCATACGAAGTTAAAACCCATTTTCGAATATATGCCGTTCTATGGCAGATAAAAAACTGAAATTTTGCAGTAATTTTTCCTTCTACAAAAGATAACTAAAAAAGAATTTCTAGGCCCAATAGAATTCTGCTTGCATAAAGCATGGATTTGAAAAAATTTTTTTTTTTTTTGATTTACTAGTTATCTTCTAGACATATACTATTAGGTTTCGGTAAAATAAACATTGCTGAAACTATATATATATATTCAAAAGTGGCTATGAACCATTTTCTCGAAAATGAAATTTCGATGCTAAACTATTCTCTGATTAGGCTATCATCTGTCATATAAATTTGGCGAAGAAATTTTTTCTAAAACCATTTTTTTTAAATTTTTCTGATTTGGCTATCCACTCACACGTTAGTTTGTGACTGCATAAGTGGCTATGAACATAAAAAATAATTTAAATGAAATACTTCAAAAATAGAGCAGCAAACACCGAAGGTTACAATTCTCTGCAACGATTTTGATTAAAACCTTTTTCTAGACTTAGGATATATCGTACTATCAAATTCCATCATTTCGCCGTTAATAGCATTTAGCACGTCAAGTATCAGCCTAAAGTAAGAGTGAAATAGGATAAATTTTGGTTGTAAAGTAAAAAATTGTGAAAAGTATCTTTAGAAAAACCCGCGTAACTTTTTATCATATTGAGAATACCAAAATATCTTTATGGCATATGATTGCTGACTTCATGTGGAATATTTATATCAGAAAAGTTTCAGAATACTGGATGAAGAAAGTTAAAATATAAGCAATTGCAACCGCGGATTTTGGATTTATCAACAATTGCGGCGATTTTCGCGACTGACTACATATATCTTACAAGCGCCATTGGTTCTTAAGAAACAAACAAAAATTCAGTCGTATCCGTTGGCTAGATCGCGAGAAAATCATAAAACAAAAATGTCGTGAGTGAAAATCATTTGAGCCACATTTGCCGCTATAATAAAAATGTTCCAAAAATATCAAATTTGTATTTTTCGTTTATCGTGCTCTACCGCAATATCCATTTTTTGTAAAAAAAATGGAAAAAGGGATAAAAACGGTACCAATCTGACGGGCGAAGATGGAATCTGTAAATTCGGTTTCCACTGAGAGTGAGAGTAATGTAAGTCAATTTAACCGACAAAAGCTCTTCTTTTAAATTTGTTCTAAAGGTCCAACAAATTCGAAACACATTCATGTACATTCAATGATAGATTGTTGTTGAAAATGTATATTTTTCCTGTAATAACCCATAGTTGGCGACATTCTATTTCATTATTATAATTAATTTGTATCATCTTCTTTCAAATAGTTCAAATCAATATTTTTGTAAATAGTAATACTGGTTTTTGTTCTTATTCCCAAACATTTTGCTGGGACATCGGACACTAACACTTTGCAAATGCAATGGAAAATGAAAAGCGCCAAAAACTCGAAACTTGCCTTTTGTCAATGGTGCCATCAAAATCAGTGAAATGCTTATAAAGCAAAAATAATTTTGAGGTTTATAATCCACAAATAAGAGGTGAAAATGCATTTTCCTTTTTCAAAATTTCGACTTCTTCGGCAAAGGTGATGATGATGATGGCGGCGGTGGCGCTGGAACTCAATGAGGCAGGTGATGGCGGTGGTTGCTGTACGTTTATGGTTTTAAGGTCGTTGAGCCTCCTTGTCACTTCGAGCGCTCAGAGCAGCAACACTGCAGCCACAGGTGGTACAATCCTTATAAGGGTAAAGTGGGTTAACAAACTTGACCCACACCGCGGCACAAGACAAACATCGTTGGTTCGTTTTTTTCTTTTTTCGTTTTTATCAATGAAAAGCGGATACACTTGAATTTTAATTTTTTCTCCGTTTTAAAGGTTAAAATCGACTTTGAGAAGCTAATTTCAGAGGAGTGATATTTCTTTCAATTCTTGTTTTTCAATATTTGAAATTCAACACTTTTGTTTTAAATTTTTCCTCTCATGGATTTTCCACTTGTTTTCATAAAAATTTTCTTTCTCGGTGTCTTTTACGTTACGAATTTTTCGCTGCCGCTCAGCACTTGCAACACGAACCGCACTCTAACACCAACTGTTGGCTGGTTTCGGTTGCAAAGATGTTTCAAGCTTAACATCATGACCAAAACCTGGCTGGCTACAAGAACTTGATGGGACCATAAACAACAACACTGTGTACACTGTGCTGTGTTGTGTTGTCGTCGTCGTCGTTATCGCCGATGTTGTTGTGGATGTTTCCCCACAATAACATCTTAAGGCACGGGAGTCGTATGATCGGTGTGGTAAAAATTAAAAAATGAAACTATTTCTTCCAACACATTGACCAAAGTTTTTCTTATAAGAATCGAAGGGAATAATAATAATAATCACTGAAGAGAAATAAATTTCTGGCTAGCCATATTTTTAAGATTGGAAATGTGAAGCTAAGGATGGAAGAACGGTGATCAAGCTGAGAAACCGATAATTTTTTGGATTCTAATTCACTAGATTAAATTGAGAAACCAAGAAATTTGTGTATTCTAATCATCTACAGTTCTCCAATTTTATCAGACTTATCACACATCCCTCGTAGGCATGCTGCCGTTGTTGAACGTCGTATGTGGAAATGCAATATGAACGAGTAGAAGAAGAAGTGCAAAAACATTAGAAAGACGACTTGTTTTCTATTTTTTATTATTATTGTTATCATTGTTATTGCTGTCGTATTTTTTTTTTGTTTTGTGCATTTTTTTCCAGCTGGGAAAAATGCATTAATTTTTTAGCTTAAGTCTAACTGAAAAAAAAAACAAATTTTAGCATCCAAAATTAAAGCGGCTACTTGTTGCACTGCATCCGAAGTCAGGGATTGAAGTAGAAGAGCATCTGTCGTCGTCTGTTTATAAAGATGCCTTGCCTGTCGCCGTGGCTCACATGAAATTAGATTGTGATGGTCGCCATCACCATCAACATCGCCAGCCATTGTCATCGCCGGAATATGATTGTGGCAGATAAGCCTCTTTAAAATTTAGCATAACTATGCGGCGGTTTTGGAACAGCAGCAGCATCAGACACAACATGCATCAGGTTTGACAGAAGTTGACAAGTGAAAATCTGCACCGGAATCTCAAGAGGACAAACAACGGACAGACAACAAAAAAGCGATATGTTTTCGCAAGCCAAGAATTACAATTGAACATTTTTATTGCCGTTGTCCAAAAATAATTGAATAGAGTTTGTGCCGTATACTAGTATCGGTTTCGAAATGTGTGGTGCACTTTCACATGTTGTGGAAATATTATAAAGTTATATAAATGTTCATCTCATCATGACCACCAGATATAAGTGAGAGTAGATACGAATGCAACATCAGAGTCTTGCCGAGAAATGAATGTTCTTTTTTTGGCATCAAACAGGCGTGTTTCCAGCTTTTAATTATCATTACTCTGGGGATTTAGAAAAAGCCGCACTGTAGAGTGGATCGCGAAAGGAAATCGTTGAATTTTGATATGTATTTGTATACCCTAGACCACTTTCAGTAATACATATACTAATATTTCCATTTGTGAGCTACCGCTATCTGACCTCGCGAAGTGTTTGGGCGTTATCCTTGATACGAAGTTAGTCTGAGTTCTAAATGCTGAATATCGAGTGAAGGAAGCTACTAACCTTGTCGCGAAATGTTCGGTAGTCGCTGGGGACTTAATCTGAAAATACTCTTGCTGAAGTATACAAATTAGCAGCGAAATAATGAAATGGACCAAATTAGCATTTTTATACACTCCACGAGAGTATTATGTCTTTGTGCATTTGTTTGTAACACCAAAAAGGAAGCGAGATAGACCCATTGGGAATTATACCGATCGACTTAGAATCACTTTCTGAGTCGATTTAGCAATGTCCGTCTGTCCATCTATTGTTGTAATCAAATTACAGGTCGCAATTATAGTCCAATCTTAACAAAAATTGGCACAAGTAAGTTTTGTGGATCTAGCTAGATCGGTTCAGTTTTAGATATAGCCCTAATACAAATGTTGCTCCCAAATGTTTAACCGATTTTGGCCAAACTATATATCTTATATTTCACCTATTTCGATCCAGGTTTCAATATACCCCCATACAAATGTTCTTTTCCGATTTAACATTTTTTGTCAAACACATACATTTACAGGATACAAAAAACCTTCCTGTTTTTTCTTTTTTTACCGAATTAAAGTGTATTTGGATAGAAAGTGGAGTGTATCATATAGTTGGCCCCGCTAGACTTTAACCTTTCCTTACTTGCTTTTTGAATGGTTTTGATAGGTTCGGCTTTGAATGGCAAGCGCTCCAGTGGATACTCAACTGTATGAAAACCATATTATACAATATTTGTACTTGATTTTCCATATAATTATACTCTCACTCTACAGAGTAGTACACTGAAAGAAAAACGTACGTACCCGAAATGAAATTGTAGGTTGATGCAACGAATTTGGTCATTGAAAGTCAATCAACGACGGTTTTCGTTGCTGCAACGAACAAAGTTTCGTTGATGCAACGAATCTTGATTTAATGAAAATTATAGTTCAGCAACGAGTATGTTCGATTCTGCAACAGCTGTTTCGATACTGCAACAATGTTCTTTCGTTGCTGCAGCAATGCTGATTCGTTGCTGCAACAATGCTGATTCGTTGCTGCAACAATGCTATTTCGTTGCTGCAACAACTTTAATTCATTGTTGCAACACTTCAGATTCATTGCTGCAACAACTCTGTTTCTGTTACAACAACGCGGTTTCCTTGCTGAAACAATGTGGTTTCGAAAATATTCGTGGCATTAAATTAAATATTTTCGTTGCAGCAACGAATGACGACGTTAGTTGATTTTCAAAAACAAAATTTGTCCCGTCCTCGAACGTTTTTCATTCAGTATAGATAATTTAGTTCCATGATGACCACCGGCAGTGGACTTCCAGAACTCCAACAACGTAACTGAGAATTACTATCGAATACATCCCAAAAACACACACACTAGAAAACACATAATTTGTCTGTCTCCAATTGTTGCACCAACGAATAAATTGTTGGTGCAACGATATCAGTTTCGTTGCTGCAACGAATGAGTTGTTGAGGCAAAGTGTTTCATTCAAACTCCATTAATTTTAATAAATTTTGACAAAATAATACGGATTTGTATAAAAACAATGATTACACTACTCAACAAAATGAAAAAAATTTCATGTACTCCGGATGCGATAATTTTTTCTGTGTAGATAACCTTGACATGAGCTCGAAAAACGCAATAAATTTTTTTTTTCGTTTGGTTTTTTTTTTATTTTTTTTTTTAATTTTAAAAATTTTTTTTTGGTTAATTTGTTTCGTCCGGCATAACTCGGGAACCACTAGCCCGATTTAATTGAATTAAATTTTAAAAAATTTAAAATTACAATTCCCTTAATCTGTTCATATATTGTTTTCCTATACAAGCAACAGTTTCCAAGTTAAAAATGAATATATAAAGGAAAAAACTTATTTTTTGCCTAAAGATTTAAATTTTTTTTTTAAAAATCCATAAAAAATCCAAAATGAAAAAAAATGTCAAATCTTATTACGTTTACGTAAAGTCACATAACCTATGAGCAAAATGAGACAAAGATCATGAAAATCGATGCACGCGTTTCGCTTTTATTCGCAATTGAGTAAAGGTATGAATTTCAAAAATTTGCTCGACATATGCACAACTTTGTCTATGGTAAGGTTTTTTCTTTTTTTTTTGATTCTCAGAATTAACAAAACGGAATAAACAAAGGGTTATTTAATTTTTATGATTGCGTAAGCAAAGTAATAAACGCTAATAAATTTGCGTGAACAATTAAAAGGAAAAAAGGAAAGGGGACTTTTTTAATTATTTGGGTTTTCCGTTGGCTACCTGTATTATTTTTTTACAGAAATGCAACCCACATTTAAGGGTGGTCATTATTCGGAAAATTTAAGACTCACACATGGTGAAACAGGTATGTAGCCACCGTAAAAAATATACACCCATTTATAAGTACCTGTCAGTAAAATACTAAACAATACACAGTATAAATAGGTCTTCATTGATCGATTTTACTCATTCAACAAGTGTCGACGAACGCTAAAAAAAAAATGAGCAAACGTTCGCGAGGATTTGAATGCAATACCAATCCAAGTAATTTTTGTTACATGTGCGCCATGCTCGTCACTCACATAGCCCAGGTTGTCCGGAAAGAAGTCCAAGTGCGAGTGTAGAAAATGTATCTTAAGCGACATATTTGCTCTAATTTTTTTATAATTTTGGAGTAGTTGTTCGACGATCTCTCTGTAATTTGAGCTTTTGTTGTTTCCAAGAAATCCGGAAACAATTTGCCGAAATGAGTTCCAAGCTGCAGCTTCATTTGGTGATAAAATGTGCTCAAACTGTTGGTCTTGCAACAACTTTTTAATTTGCGGACCGTCGAAAACGCCTTCCTTAATCTTTGCCGATGAAAGGTGAGGAAAAATGGTTTTTAAATAGGCGAACGCTTCGCCATCTTTGTTGATAGCTTTCACGAAGTTTTTTATGAGTCCGAGCTTTATGTGAAGAGGTGGGAGAAAAACATTTTCCTTTTTTATGAGTGGTGTATATTTCACGTTGTCGCTGCCGGGGATGAAGTCCCCTCCTCCTGGTGTAATGATGTTGACGATCGCGGCTGTCCCAAAGGCAGAGAAAACAACAGTACTTTGTGAATCCACCTTGTAATCCACAAAGGATACCGATAACCTTAAGGTCGGCACAAACTTTCCAATCGTGCCTCTCATAGTTAAGGCACTTTAGTAGATTGTCCATGACTTCGTATGTTTCCTTGGTGTCAACGGCATGAGCAATTGGAATCGAAGGTTTCTTGTTGCCGTTGTGCAGTAAAATTGCTTTAAGGCTCTGCTTGTTGCTGTCGATGAAAACACGCCACTCTCCTGGATCACCAAATAATCCGGGAATGTCCTTACAAAAACAGATGTTGTCTTTTTTTGTGTAGTACCTTGCGTATGGTTCATGACGCTTCCTGTAGATTGTTGTCACCACACCAGGAGCCAAGAAACCGAACTGTTGCATGCGCGATGCATGCAACTCTGCATCTTCCTTGGAGAGTTTCAATTCTCTAACCCAATCGTTCAGTTCTGCTTGGGAACATAAGCGTTGACCTCCATGCAATGTATATGTTGACTCGCATTCTGATGTGGTTTCTACTGTCTCCGGATCTGATGTTGGATGTATCGCCTCATTATTAGATGCCCATCTTGAAACGGACGGTTGCGGGTCCACTGGTTCTTCGGAAAATGGCACTGGAAAATTCACTGTTGAAACAGCAGCGTAAGTCCATCGTATATTTTTTCCCACGCCTGTTTTTTTGCTAAGACAGAAGTAGCAATCTGTTACATGGCAAAGCGGAGCTCTCCAAAGCATTGGCATGATGATTCTCGGCTGTCGTCTGAAAGAATTTCAATAATAAGTTATATATGTTCTTGAATTTCGTAATCTACACTTACCTTGAGTCAGCTAGCTGTACGTAGCACCTTGGACATAGAGCACTTGGTGTCCACCGCTCATCTATGTTTGAGACCTTTAAATTGAAGCTCTCTTCAAATGAATCTCTCAATTTAGGTGAAAAACAACGCTTGTTTTTTTCAGAAACGTATTCTCCGCACATGTAACAAAAATTACTTGGATTGGTATTGCATTCAAATCCTCGCGAACGTTTGCTCATTTTAACTATCGCGTTCGTCGACACTTGTTGAATGAGTAAAATCGATCAATGAAGACCTATTTATACTGTGTATTGTTTAGTATTTTACTGACAGGTACTTATAAATGGGTGTATATTTTTTTACGGTGGCTACATACCTGTTTCACCAGGTGTGAGTCTTAAATTTTCCGAATAATGACCACCCTTAAATGTGGGTTGCATTTCTGTAAAAAAATCATACAGGTAGCCAACGGAAAACCCAAATAATTAAAAAAGTCCCCTTTCCTTTTTTCCTTTTAATTGTTCACGCACATTTATTAGCGTTTATTACTTTGCTTACGCAATCATAAAAATTAAATAACCCTTTGTTTATTCCGTTTTGTTAATTCTGAGAATCAAAAAAAAAGAAAAAACCTTACCATAGACAAAGTTGTGCATATGTCGAGCAAATTTTTGAAATTCATACCTTTACTCAATTGCGAATAAAAGCGAAACGCGTGCATCGATTTTCATGATCTTTGTCTCATTTTGCTCATAGGTTATGTGACTTTACGTAAAAGTAATAAGATTTGACATTTTTTTTCATTTTGGATTTTTTATGGATTTTTTAAAAAAAAAAAATTTAAATCTTTAGGCAAAAAATAAGTTTTTTCCTTTATATATTCATTTTTAACTTGGAAACTGTTGCTTGTATAGGAAAACAATATATGAACAGATTAAGGGAATTGTAATTTTAAATTTTTTAAAATTTAATTCAATTAAATCGGGCTAGTGGTTCCCGAGTTATGCCGGACGAAACAAATTAACCAAAAAAAAATTTTTAAAATTAAAAAAAAAAATAAAAAAAAAACCAAACGAAAAAAAATTTTTTATTGCGTTTTTCGAGCTCATGTCAAGGTTATCTACACAGAAAAAATTATCGCATCCCGAGTACATTTTGACTGTTGACTAGTGTTATAATCGGAATTTTATTGATTTTTTGTATTAATTATTGTTTTCCCATGTAAAAAATCAAAGAGATTATTTTCGTTGCATCAACGAATACTGAATTGTTGCAGGAACGAAGCTACGAAAAGTACGAAAAATCAGTTTCATACTATAAACGTTCACATCGCTGCAGCAACGTGTCGGATTGTTGTGGGAACGTAATATTTCGTTGCTGCAACGAAATGGCAATAACGAATCTGATTCGTTGATGCAACGAACGATTTTTCTTTCAGTGTAGGGTATATATCATTTGGACAGAAAAAAAGTGTAACGCAGTGACTTACGACCCTAAGTATGTTTGGACTCGTCCGTACGTCTGTCCGTCTGGCTGGCTGGTGTACACAATAACTCTCGAAAGGAGTAAGGGAATCAATTTAAAGTTTGCACATCGTAATATTTTTCCCAAACTTAGTATAAGTTCGAAGATGGGCGAAATTGCCACGCCCCTTCTGGTACCTCCCACTCAAATAGCCAATATTCCAATGTTAAATTAAAACCCATATAACTTCCACATGGATAATCGGAATAAGCTATGTTTTGGTGTTTGTTAATGTCTTTATAATCACTTTAAGTGTACTAAAGTACACTTCACACAAATCACGCAAAACTACGTAATATTAAAGCTGTTATATCTTCTATGCTGATGATCGGAATACTGTGAAATTTGATATTTAGCAACGATATTGCCACACCACTTTTGGCACCTCCTACACAAAGTGACATAAACTTTGGTTACAATAAAATCGACATAACATTCATACGGGTAGTCATAATCATTTGCAATTTGATATTTAAAAATGTTTCTATAATTACTTTAAACCTAAAAAATATTTACGCTTTAGCCACGCCCCTTCTTGTACTTCCCACACAATTGTATCTATCGTAGGTAATATTAAATCCTTCATAACTTCTATACTAGTGCATGGACTTGACATTTGATCACGTTTTTACAATTGTTTTATAAATGTATATTTTTGTCCTATTTCACACTCTGCTTAATTATTATTAAATATTCCAAATATTAGGGGGTATTTTCAGTCCTTGTGAAGGAAAAAAATTTCCCTCTGGGTAGATTTCGTCCACTTTCAATCACAACTGATCTGTAAATTTAAGACACATTTAGGGAAGATTTGAAATTTCTAGTTCTTTTCGTTGATTTCTAGTTCTATTCGATGATTTCAAACACTCCTATCTGAACATTTTGCTTCATGGCCAAAAATACTTTGGCGATTTTTTAAATAATTTTTAGTTAAAGTTTATGTGTAATTTCAAAGTGCTATCAAACTACATTACTTCTTTTCATTCCATATCTAATTTTTCCATTAACGAAGCTATCTCTTTAGAAACTAGAACCTCGTACAACTCTGATCCAAGGAATATAACTTGAGTATAGCGCGTCAAATTTCATCAAAATCGGACGAATGTTCAAAACTATAGATTTTATATCGTTATTTGTGGAATTACCCAATAAATATTTATTAATATTATTATTTTATTATTATTATTTTATTTTATTCATATTTATTATATTATTATATTACATTTAAAATTTTAACTTAACTGAACTTCCGATTACTTTGACTTTGAAAGGTAAAATAACATTCATATTTATTTTCTGGTTTATGTTTGACATTTGCAAAATGGGACGCTGTACGCTCGAACAAAATTGGGAAGTATTAAAAACATACATCCAAATTAGGGAGTCTTTAACGCAAACTGTAAGAAATTGAAGTGGAAAATTTTCGGTCTTCAGTTCATTTTGTGAAGCAAGTTCATGAAAATGGATCGTTATTGGACAAACCAACCCGTGTATGTGTGTTCAATCGAAAACATTGCTGCTGCGGCTGTGAATGCCTAAGAACATCCATTAACATCAACTCGACATCGTTCTCAGGAACTGAATATTCTCGCACTTCTTTGAGAAGAATTTTGCATAAAGACCTGGGTATGAAGGCATACAAAGTTTAATTGGTCCAACAACTGAAACCTCAAGAGCATCCAATGCGTTTTCGCTTCGCCCAATGGGCTGGGCTGATGATTGTTTGGCAGGAGATGAATAATTTTACCGAAAAATCGTGTTTTCAGATGAATCTCATTTTCATCTCGGTGGCTATGTCAATAAGCAAAATTGCCTCGTATGGGGTTCAGAGAACCCACACGTGACTATTGAGAAGCCAATGCATCCACAACGAGTCACTGTTTGGTGTGGATTTATGGCTGGTGGCATCTTCGAAATTAAGCTGGGAGTCTTCGTTACCGTCAACGGTGAGCGTCATACAGCCAACGCAACCATCGATATTTTACGCATCGAATAATCAGCCGAAATTGGGATGTCAATTGGCCGCCTCGGAGCTGTGATTTGAGCCCTTTGGATTATTTTCTGTGGGGAGCCATTAAGAACAAATGTTACGCAAACTATCTGGAGACAATTGAAGTTGCCATTGAAGAAATTCGAGCCGGAACAATTGAAAATGAACTGAAAAATTGGGTTGATCGGATGAGGTACGGCCGAGCCAGCCGTGTTAGTCATATGAATTATATTGTGTTTCATTATTAAATGACGTAGTTCAACCTTTCCAATAAAACCAGAAATTTGAAAAATAATCAATCCTTTTTGACAGCCGTTTCTAATTTAAAATTTTAAATGGTCCACCCTGTATACACAATTAATTTCACAGAATTAATTCCACAAAAAATCGTTTTGACACCACTTTTCATGTGGTCCACACTAATATACATATGACTCCACAATACAGCTTATCTTATTTGCTGTGACAAAATTATGCGTTTCAAATTGGCGAATTTAGAACTTTCTCTATGGCAACATCTCTCTGCAAGTTTATTTTATTTGAACAACAAATTAAACGTATGTTTCTGTAGTTTTCTTGCAGACGTACCACCCAAAGCATATTTCCCACAAGCAAAACAACTTTTTAACGAATTTTCACTACAAAAAAATGATTTGTGAATAAGCGGCAGTCGCTACTTGTTTTAATGTTCCTGATCCATAAAACAACAGGTACAAAATGCCCACAAACAACTCAACGCACTCAGAAATAAATGCAAACATTCATTTGTACATTCAAACTGTCTGCTACTCCCAATTTTCCATTTTCATTTTTCAACAAAACAAAAACGCGACTGCAACTGGTTACATCCACAGAGTCCACTTACAGGTGTTGCCACCAGTCGTCGGAATGGAATGACGGACAGACGGAATGATGGACTGGACTGGCTAATACGCACGCAATGGCGGGTTTTCGGTTTCAACCACTAACCATCGAAGAGTGAGTGCTGCGATGCCTTTCATTTTATCCGATTAAAAGTGTAATTTCTTTGCGATGTGTTTTGTTTTTGTTGTCTTCAAAAAAATCTCTATTAAAACTTAAACAAATGAATGATGAAACGTAATAAATTTCATAATAAGCCAGTCGCCGGCAGTGTGGCAAAGGGGAAGTGTGGAATGTTGAAAAGAAGAAAGGAAAAAGAAGAGAAAAATTAGCATAATTATAGAATACAAATTAGAATGAACAGAAATAACTGCCAGATAGGCGGACAAAGTGTTCTAGAACTTGGTATAGAAAAGATGAGGGATTACATCTAATGATAATAATACCAAATTATGTTTAGGGGGTAGTATGACAATTTGGGTATAAAATTTAAATGTTTATTTTAAAATATAAAACATTGGAAAGCTTATATATAAATTTCAAAGATGATCTAATTCGCTAGTTTGCGAACGAAATGAGATTGGGTGCTAAAATTTTCCATACAAAGGGAAATAAGTGTACCGACAAGACGTTTGTAGATAGGATCAGGAATTAGGTTCCTATGACAGCGTAACGTGAAAAACAAAAGGATTTTCCATATTCGTACTTTTAGGGCCAAAATGGGAATAAGGGATAAAAATGGTGCCAATCAAACGGTTGTAGCTGGAATTATGAAATTCAATGTATTGTAATTGGGTAAAATCGGTTGAGAGTGCTAAAGTTGTCCGTACAATTACAAGAAAGGACGCGGATTTTAAAATTATTTTTTTTTTCAAAAATAACAATAAAGATGAGAGGGCGTGGTAATTTGTAATACTAAACAAATATGAACAAAACCGAAAAATGGGATACCATTACATATATTTGTTAATAAGCGTGCTAGAGCGAATATACCTTTATATCCGAAATGTATAAATCATATGCCTCTTTTATTTAATTATTTTGTTAAAAATAACAACGGTTTACGATTTCGATTCTATTAGAAACAATAATCTATTTAATTGTTTACAATACAATAAATAATAATATTTTCAAAAGTATGCTGAATTAAGGGGGTATTATTGTTTTCTGTAACGCCAAAGATACTGATACCATGCGTAAACTATTATAGTGAACGGTACACTATTTTAGACCCTTGTAGACTATTCTTAATGTCAACTATTTGTATACTTGTTTGTCTTATGTACCACATAGCACAATTTTGTCTTACAAGTGTTCACTTTTTTCATTATTTACCTAATAAATTAAAAATGCTAAACAATTATTTTAATACAATATTTGGCAACTACATATGTATGTCTGGTTCTATTATAAATAAGGGGACCATCCATCCAACCAACTTTTAGCTGGATTATCCCGTTTTTTGATGCCCAGTCACGCTTACATTTTTTATCCCGCATAGTCGCACTTTGCAGCTTTTTCGTTTAACGTTTTTAAACACTCCACGAGAGTATTATGTCTGTGTGCATTTGTTCGTAACACCCAAAAGGAAACGAGCTAGACCCATCGTTTATTATACAGATCGGCTTAGAATCACTTTCTGAGTGGATTTAGCAATGTCCGTCTGTCTGTCCATCTATTGTTGTAATCAAAAATTGGCACAAGTAAGTTTTATGGATCAAGGACGAACGCTATTTAATTTGAGGTAAATCGGTTCAGATTTAGATATAGCCCCCCTATAAATTTCGCTCCCGATTTGACATTTTCCGCTCTAGAAACCATATATTGTACCCAAATTTCTCTAAATTTGGCACAACATCTTATATTCGGGCCGGAAACAACTATGCAGAAAGTGGGTAAAATCGTTTCAGATTTAGATATAGCCCCCATAAAATGTTGCTCCCGATTTGCCTTTTGCCGCTCTAGAAAACACATGTTGTACCCGATTATCTTTCAAATTGGCACAACATCTTATAATCCGACTGGAAACAACTATGCAGAAAGTGGGTAAGATCGGTTCAGATTTAGATATAGCCCCCATACAAATGTCGCTCCCGATCTGACTTATTCCGCTCTAGAAACCACATATTGTACCCGATTTTCTTTAAATTTGACACAACATCTTATAATTCAACTAAAACATCCATGGTGAACGTGGGTAAGATCGGTTCAGATTTAGATATCATTTTTTTATATATATACAAATGTTGCTCCCAAATGTTTAACCGATTTTGGCCAAACTTTACTTATTATATTTCATCTATAAACATATATAGTGAATGCGGTTCACATCGTTCCATGTTTCAATATACCCCCATGCAGATGTCCTTTGCGATTTAAACTTTTTTGTCAAACACATACATTTACAGGATACAAAAATCCTTCCCGATTTCACTTTTTTACAGAATTTAATTGTAATAGAATAGAAAGTGGAGTGTATCAAGTCGGTTCCGCCGGACTTTAGTCTTTCCTTACTTGTTTTGTTAAGCGACGACAATTTTTAAACTATTTAAAGTGGTAGGCACGACTATTATTAATTGTAATTTAAACTGCAAGTTGATGAAGTGTAATTCTACCCTCCACCTCCAGAATTGGGGTATACTAACTTTGTCATTCCGTTTGTAACACCTTGAAATATCGACCTGAGACCCTATAAATATAAATTCTAAGTCGATCTAACCTTGTCCGTCTGTTGAAAGCACGCTAACATCTAAACGAAAGGAGCTAGAACGTCCAAATTTTCCATAAATGCGTCTTATAAAGAGTGATTTTTTTGAGGTTAGGATTTTCATGCATTAGTATTTGACAGATCACGTGGGATTTCAGACATGGTGTCAAAGAGAAAGATGCTCAGTATGCTTTGACATTTCATCGTGAATCGTCTTACAAACGAACAACGCTTGCAAATTATTGAATTTTATTATCAAAATGCGTGCTCTGTTAAGAAAGTTCATTGCGCGCTTCCATTTTATGGTCAGTTTAATCGACCCACTGAAGCGGCTATTCGGGCTATTGTGACTAAATTTCGCACCAAATTTACATTGTTGGACATTAAACCACCAACACGCTTACGTAGAGTGCGAACTGAAGAAAATATCGCAGCTGTATCGGCCAGTGTTAATGATGACCACCAATTTTCGATTCCGTTCGCACCAATTGGGTCTCTGTTACTCAAAAACGTGGAAATGCCAAAATTGGACTAAGCGGATGGACCACCTAAGACGCAGCCGCGGTCAACATTTAAATGAAATTATCTTCAAAAAGTAAATGTCATTAAACACATTTTTCAATATGTCTGCTGGTACTTACTTGATATTGGGTGTGCGCATTTCCCCTATAACAAAAACGTGCACCACAAAGTGATTTTTATTCGTAGGCGGTGAAATGGGGAAAAAGGGATAAAAATGGTACCTTTCAAACGGCAACAGCTAGAAACTCGAAATTTGATGTGCATTTTCCTCTAATTGAGTAGATACATAATATAAAAGTATTTTTCCAAATTCGTATTTTTAAAGGATAAAATGGGAAGAGAGTGATAGAAATGGACAAACCAAACGGGTGCACCTAGAATAATGAAATTCGGTGTATACATTCCTCTGATTGCGTAGACACGGAAAATAAACGGGTTTTTCGAATTTCGTACTTTTTGGGGTTAAAAAGAAAAAAGGGGATAAAAATAGTACCAACCAAATGACCGCAGCTAGAGTCATGAAATTCGGAGTAAACATTCCTCTGACTGCGTAGACATGGAAAATAAACGAAATTCGTACTATCAAGGGATACAATGGGTACAGAGGGATACAAATGGTACCAACTAGACGACTACAGCTAGAATGATGAAATTCTAATTGCACAGAAAAGTCAAATAAAGAGATTTTACATAGTCGTACTCTTAAGGGGGTAAAATGGGACCAACCAAATGACCGCAGCTGGAATCATGGAATTCAGTGTACACATTCCTCTGACTGCATAGACACGCAAAATAAAAAGTTTTTTCCAAATTCGTACTTTTTACTTTTCCGACAAAAATTGGTTGAATCATGAAGATAGATTATTTTGCACTATGTACGTGAGTAATGGATTTTCAAAATTTGTACTTTTGGAATTTAAATAGAATGGAAATACAACCAACTGTAACACCCACTATCTACCAATATTTATGGTATTTAAGCTTTTTGAAAATATAAATATAAGAATATTTATTTTTTGAATTGACTTGAAGTATTATTTCGATATGTAAACGTATTGGTAGACTTGCCTTATAAGCGTGGTTTGAAATAATAAAAATTTTATATTTATTTATAAAATTAATTTTATACCCTCCGCCTCCAGGATGGGGATATATTCACTTTGTCCGTTTGTAACACCTTGAAATATTCCACGGAGACCCCATAAAGTATATATATTCTATATCCTGGTAAAATTCTAAGACGATTTAGCCATGTCCGTCTGTCTGTCTGTTGAAAGCGCGATAGAGGCCGAACGAAATGAGCTAGGAGGTTCAAAATTTCCCTAAATATGTCTTATGGTTGCAGATCGGTTAGGATTGAAACCGGGCAAAATCGGCCCAGAGGGAAAAATTTTTCCCTAACAAGGACTGAAAATACCCCTAATATTTAGACTATTTAAGCAATTTTTTTGAAAATTTCCAATTTTATACACTTAAAATTTGTTTCGTACCTCCCTCCAGTAACGTGTAATCACAAAAAAGTACAAAAAAGATTTATTGGAAATTCGGTGTGTATATTGCTGTGACTGTGTAGACACGAAAAATAAATATATCTTTCGGTATTCGTACTATTAGGATAAAAACGAGATAAAATTGGTAGCTAGAATAATGAAATTCAGTGGTTATACTCGTCTGTCTTCGTAGACACACACAATATGAGTATTTCTCCCAAATCGTACTTTATGGTCAACATTTAAACTTACTTCACTTCTTTGTAAAGTCGACAGGCGGTAATCCACCGGTAATTCTATGGAATGCACTGGAGGGTATATAAGATTCGGCCCGGCCGAACTTAACGCCCTTTTACTTGTTTTTATTAATTTTGGTTTGGCTATATTTAAAAAAATACATTTTCCTGTAATGTTACTGCACTTCTATCGACAGCCTATGTGGAATGCAATCCATGGTGGTGGGTATATAAAGTTCGGTCCGGCCGTACTTAACGCTTGTTTTGTATAAGTTGGCGTATAATTTTACTATTTAAGCGTGAAGAACTTTATTTACAACATTGGTTTTCATGAAAAACGTCAAATTGACCCATAAAGAGAAGAGCTAGAGGATTAAGATCTTCCTTAAAAATGATCCGTATAAAATTCCACAGTATAGTTCCAGCAATAAAAATTATCTCAGACAATTGTATACAGATATTTTTTGAGCATCTTTCCTATAAAAATCGGTATATCTATTTTTCTTCTTCCATATATTTTTATTATAAAATTATTATATCAACCAAACTTCGAATACCACCCAAGTAAGACTAATTCTAAACAGTATTCCGTTTGAACCTCGTAGATTCTCTTTTTAGTAGTCAGCTTAGAAGAGGTGTTAAAATAGTTTAAACAAATCCATTTGCTGCATTTTGTAAAAGAACAAAACATACCCCTCCCCCTTAAATCTTCTTCAACTCACCTTCTTGTTCATCTACCATCGCATTTATGAATAACGGTTCCAATACATTGACCATAGCTAACGCAACAAGTGAAAAATGCATTTCAAATTTGCTTTGTTTTGTTTTGTTTCTACTTCTATTTCCATTTCCATTTCTGTATGACCGTCGACCAGCCCAACCTGCCTTTTTATTAACAACGATTTTGATCTTCATCCATTGGCAGTAAGTACATGGTCAGCTAGCAGCAAGCAGCGGGCAACCAACCGCCAGCCATCAACCATGCCATGACCAAGCGACCGACGGAGAGCTAAATGGTCAGCTACAAACACCGTTTTAAGAATAATAAACACACGCGCCCAAGATGCGAAAGAAGAAGAAAAGCTCATAATAAACGCTGGAATCAAAACAAAAGCCAAAATGGGAATACTCCGTATTTTATAATACCAAAATCGAAGCGATAGACGTTTACAATACAAACAATAACATAATAACAGCAATGATTTCATCGATATTATGTTAAGACGTCGCACAGTGGTACATTCTCTGGTCAATGTGTTGCTGTTCGTATGTGTGATGAGCGTTGCTAGTTGATAATTTAAAGAGCCAATAATTCCAAACTCAGTTTTATTGCGAACAGGGTGTTCCAAAATGAACATAGTAAAAAATTATTGTTATTAAACATAATGTTTTTTTCACATTGTCGCCAACTACAATATAGATGCTTGTACATATTTAAAAAAAAAAACTTAATTTTATGTCGAGATTTTAAGACCGACGCTTTGTCTTAAGAAATTTCACTAATAAGTATATTTTTCCAGAAATTTGTAATATAGGGATGTTTTTCTTTAACGCGGGATAGCAAATCAAGAAAACAAGTAAGTAAGCTTCAGTCGGCTAAACCGACTTGTATATACCCTCACTCTCAGAGAACATATATACGGAAGTTATAAGGGCAAGATAATTTGTGTGGAAGGTACTAGGAGGTTCGTGTCGCACATTAGGTTTAAAGCAATTATAAAAACATTTTCAAATATCAAATGATTTTGACTACCCGTGTGGATGTTATATCGTTTTTAATGTAACCAAGGATTTGCAACTTAGTGTGGGAGGTACCAGAAGGGGTGTGGCAATATCGTCCATATACCATGCAAATGTAACTTAAATTAAAGAATTGCCAAATATAAAATTTCGTAGTATTCCGATTATCCGTATAGAAGTTTAATTTTACGTAGATTAGGGTGATATGTGTGGGAGGTACTAGAAGGGGCGTGGCAAAACCCGCCATATTTAGTACACTTAATGCAATTATGAAAACATTATCAAATACCAAAATATTGCTGATACCGAATATCCGTGTGGAAGTTACATTCGTTTTAATTTAACATAGAACATTGGGAGGTACCAGACGGGGCGTGGCAATTTTGCCCATCTTCGAACATTGTACACCAGCCAACCAGACGGACGGACGGACATGGCTCAAACTTCTTAAAAAGTCGTGAAACGTATTTGGTTCAAACACACAAAGGGTCTTAAGTCACTCCTTCAATACGTTACACTTTTTTCTGTCCCAAATGATATAGGGTATAGCTACTCTGTAAAGTGAGGGTATAAAAAGTAATAAAAAGCTTATTATACCCTCCACCTCCAGGATGGGGGTATACTAACTTTGTCATTCCGTTTGTAACACCTTGAAATATCATCCTGAGACCCTATAAAGTATATATATTCCTGATCGTCATAAAATTCTAAGACGATCTATCCATGTCCGTCCGTCTGTTGAAAGCACGGTAGCATTTAAACGAAAGGAGCAAATTTTCCATCAATGTGTCTTATAGTCGTAGATCGGTTGGGCTTGAAACGGGGCGAAATCGGCCCAAAGGGAAAAAAATTTTCCTCACAAGGACTAAAAATGCCCATATAATCCCTAATATTTTAGCGTATTTAAGCATGTTTTTTTTTAATATGTCTGTTTATATTTGCTTGATATTTGATACGCGCATTCCCCTTATAGCAAAAACGTGCACCATAAAGTGATTCATATTTGTAGGGGGTGAAATGGGGCAAAAAAGGGATAAAAATGGTACATATTAAACGACAACAACTAGAAACACGAAATTCGAATTCCTCTAATTGAGTAGATACATAATATAAAAATATTTTTTCCAAATTAAACGATACCAACCAAACGGTTGTACCTAGAATAATGAAATTCGGTGTATAAATTCCTCTGATTGCATATACAAGTAAAATACGCGGATTTTTCAAAATTCGTACTTTTTGGGGCCAAAATAGAAAAAGGGGATAAAAATAGTACCAACCAAATGACCGCAGCTAGAGCCATGAAATTGGGAGTATACATTCCTTTGACTACGTAGACATGAAAAATAAAAGGTTTTTTCCAAATTCGTACTTTCAAGGTTTACAATGGGTACGGAGGGATAAAAATGGTACCACCCAAACGGCTACACCTGGAATAATTAAATTCGGTGTATACATTCCTCTCATTGCGTAGACACTTATAATAAACAGATTTTTCGAAATTCGTCTTTTTGGGGTTAAAATGAAAAAGGGGATAAAAATAGTACCAATAAAATGACCTCAGCTAGAGTCATGCACTTCGGAGTATACATTCCTCTGACTGCGTAGACACGGAAAATAAACGGATTAATAAAATAAATAAATATTGGTTTGAAATAATAAAAATATTATATTTATTTATAAAATATTTTTGTCAATATTTGTATTTGTTTTGGTTCGGCTATATTAACAAATTTATATTTTTCTTCTACGAAAACTGACAACCTCTGTGGAATGCAATACATGGTGGAGGTATATAAAGTTCGGCCCGGCCGAACTTACCGCCGTTTTTACTTGTTTTTAACTCAAAATATTTTTTCACATTGTCGTTAAACACATTTTAGAAGCATGCATTAACAAATTACCCAAATGAAGAACATCTATAATCGGAGCTTGGTCTTTTGATCTATATCTCCAAATTTTGTTTAATTATCAAAAATTATTTTTTCACATTGTGGCCAATATAAATATTTGTATCAAAACAAATTTTCCAATTTTATTCTTGACTTGCACAGGATATTTTCCCAGGCTAAGTCCAATTTTTTATTAATTTGTATTATTAAATTATTTTTTCAAAATATGTGTTTATGCACACATTGACATTGCTATTGGTGGCATTTTTAAAGAAAGATTTTTTTATTTTGTGTGAAATTTATTTTTTTATCGCAGCTTAGTTATCCAGTATTAAAGAAAAACAGCCTCAACAAATGAAAGTACGCCTAAAAATAAATACAAAATCACCCAAATAAGAAATGAAAGATCACCAATTATTTAGCCGTTTTTTCATAGGAAAAATCGTTCAAAATATTGTGCAATTTTTCTTATAAAAACGCCCAAATAATTGACCATTTGTCAAACGAAACATCGCTCAAAGCAATAGCTACGAGGAGTAAAGAATTTCCATGTCGCCGACCTTCGCCTGGACGTAAAGATATTCTATTCTGGGGTATGTCCAAAGCCGGCTACGCGAAGTAAAAGTTTCCTGTTTTGATGACCATCGGCCGGACTTAAGGATTCGGGGTATGTGGAAAACCGACTATGAGGAGTAATGTTTTCGATGTTGCCGGCATTCGGCCGGGCTTTTAAATGTTCTACGTTTAAGCGTAGTAAAGATTATCTATATTGCGCGTCTTCGGCAGGGCTTAAAGATTTTCTACTCTGAAGTATTCTTCACTGAACCAACACTCGGGGATGTCGCCTATAAATGCAGTGCATTGCGTTGGTGGAAGGAAGATCAGGTATTGGAAGGAGGAAAGAGGGAGTAGTGTCTGTTGACATTTGTTTTGAAGCTCTGAATGTCGTAATTGGAGGGAAAGATATTTGCCGGAAGTCGATTCCACATACGGATAGTACGGGCGAAGAACGAATTTATTCTGTAATGTGTAGTGCGGCCGGTGGTCCAATCGACAACAAATGGGTGAGTGTTCCTGGAGAGTCGCGTATCTCTACCGAACGTTCTCACGGGCGGTATAAGATCACGAATTTCCGAAGAACAAACACCATGAAAGTATCGATAGAACAATGACACACAACCAACATTAAAGGTCTTCATAGTTGCCAGCCTTCGGCGTAGGTTAAAGATTATCTACTCTGGGATATGTCCAAAGATTTTCTACATTGAAAGGTTTTCTGCATTGGAAGGTTTTCTGCATTGAAAACCTCCTGTGTTTCAAACTCACATCATCATAGCGGACACGCTAGCTAATGTACAGGGTGAGTCATTTAAAATATAAAATTTTAACTACCGATTACATTGACTTTGAAATTTTTATTTTTATTTTCAGGTGTATGTTCAAATATGTATATCAAATTTTAAAAACTTACTTCCCAAGTAGTGAGTCTTTAACGCAAACTGTAAGAAATTTACGTGGAAAACTTTCGACAAGAGATCTGCCTTCAGTTCAGTTTGTGCGTTAATTTGTGACGAAAGTTCATGAAAATGGATCATTTTTGGACAATCCGTTTACTTCTCGTCCAGTGCGGCTGATAATGTCCAAGAACATCCATCAACATCAACTCGTCATCGATCTCAGGAACTGAACATTTCTCGCACTTCATTGAGAAGAATTTTGCATAAAGACCTCGGTATGATGGCCTACAAAGTTCAATTGGTCCAACAACTGAAACCTCATGACCATCCGATGCACTTTCACTTCGCACCATGGGCTGAAGATGGTTTGGCAGGAGATGAAAAATCGTGTTTTCAGATGAAGCTCATTTTCATCCTGATGGCTATGTCAAACCACACGTGACTATTGAGAAGCCAATGCATCCACAACGAGTCACTGTTTGGTATGGATTTTTTGTTGGCGGCATCATTGGATAATTGGGTTGATCGGATGAGGTACTGCCGAGTCAGTCGTGGTAGTCATGTGAATAATATTGTGTTCCATTATTAAATGACAAAGTTCAACCTTTCCAATAAAAGCAGAAATTAAAAAAATAATTAGTACTTTTTTTATAGCCGATTCTAATTTAAAATTTTAGAGTGTGGGCAAAAACAGGTATTTTAGACAAGAGACAAACGATGTTCGCTTGTCTTTTATCTTGCCTTGCGTTTTATAAAAGCTCACCGTAAGTAATTTATGGGTCATTCTTCATAATAATATTTATAAAAAATCGCCCAAACATTAAATACTACAAATTTTCAACTAGAAATATCCACGATGAAAATGGATCAGATCGGTTCAGATTTATATATAGCTCTCATACAAAATTCGCCCCGATTTGACAGTTTACTCTCTAGAAATCATGTTTTAATAGATTTTCTTAAAATTTGGCATAACAGCTTATATTTCAACTAGAAACATCTGTAGTGAAAGCTGGTCAGATCGGTTCAGATTTTTATATGGCTCCCATACAATTTTTTTTGGATCCAAAACAATTCGGCTTTTTACGCTCTAGAGAAGACATAATTTAACCACTTTTGTTCAATTCATTTCAGATTTTGTTCATTTCAGATTTTGATCACAACACGTTATCGGCCCATGATATAGGATATATGCTAAAATCCTCTTCGAATTGTAATGGATTGTACTTTGCACACCTCCTTGGTAAATATACCACTGTGTGGCGATTTTTCATTAGGACGGATTGATGGATGAACGAACGAACGAACACACGCATGCGTATGTACATTTATGGATTTACTTGTATGTTTCAGATACTTATGGCTAAATGACCATAAAACATGCAACTTGAGACACAACAAAACGAATGTTTCAAACGCACAGTGTGATGTTCGAGACGAAAGAGACGATGGATGATATGTTGGAAAATTGTTGCAGACAACAGTGAGTGATTTTTGTAAATGGAATTTGCACAAATGAAATGTACAATGGGGGGAATTGCTAATAAGTCTGAGTGGATTTTAAAGCATTTTTAAAGTGTCGACCGCTTACACTATGCAATCGAAAAAAAACATTTTGTATTTGAGATCTAAAAATTATTTTTATGTGCATTGAGACATACAGATTCATAAACACAAACAAATTTTGTCTCAGATGCCTTTAATATTTATATTCTCATTTTGGAAGCAGTATTCCGATTCAATTCAAGATAATTATTTTTACTGAAATTTATTATGAACAATGTGATGAAATATACAGGGTTTTCACCGGTATTTCGGTAGCTGTCACTTTCGAAGCTTTGACATTTGACAAGTAGAAACTATGCCATTACTAACAATTAAGGAAAGTTAAAGTCGGGCGTGGCCGACTATATGATACTCTACACCTAGTCAATGTGTAGGTGTAGGGTATAAGAAGGTCGTTACATTTGAACCTAAAAAATTCATACTTTTATCTGTATTTGTAAGAAAATTTGAACACAAGCTTTGAATGGGAGCTATATATAAATCTGAACCGATCTAACACATTTTTAGCATAGGTTTTCTGAAATATGAGACGTTTTCCCAAATTTGATGAAAATCTGTTAAATACGTGGTTTTTAGAGCGGAAAGAATCAAATCGGAGGAGACATTTGTATGGGACCTATATATAAATCTGAACCGAATTGACCCACTTTCGCCATAGATGTTTGTAGTTGAAATATGAGCTGGTTTGCCAAATTTTAAGCAAATCTATTCAAATATGATATTTCTAGAGCGGAAATAATCAATTCAGTATCGAAATTTGTATTGGAGCTATATATATATATCTGAACCGATATGGCCCATTTTTACCAGAGTTGTTTCTAGTTGAAATATAAGTAGTTTTGCCAAATTTGAAGAAAATCTGCTAAAATATGTGGTTTTCTAGAGCAGATAGAGTCAAATCATAGGAGACATTTGTATGGGAGCTATATATAAATCTGAACCGATCTGACCTATTTTTACCAGAGCTATGTTTAGTTAAAATATATGACGTTTTGCTAAATTTGAAGAAAATCGGTTGAAATATGTGGTTTCTAGAGCGAAAAAAGTAAAATCGGAAGCAAAATTTGTATGGGAGCTATATCTATATCTGAACCGATTTGCTTCAAATTAAATAGCGTTCGTTCTTATCCCATAAAACTTCGTTGTGAAAAGTTTCCTTTATTTCTAACAACAATTGCGACCTGGACTTTGATTACAAGAATAGATGGACAGACGGACGGACGGACGGACGGGCATCGCTAAATCGACACAAAAAGTGATTCTAAGTCGATCGGTATAATAGACGATGGGTCTATCTCGTTTCCTTTTGGGTGTTACAAACAAATGCACGAAGGCATTATACCCTGTGGTGTAGGGTATAAAAATGGAACGATACACACTTCAACAACGCATTGAAATTATAAAAATTCATGAATGTAAATGATCCAGAATTCCATCGAAAAATCATCTTGACTGATGAGGCCCGTTTCCACCTCGGTGGCTACGTCAACAAGCAAAATTGTCGCATCTAGGGCTCGGAAAACCCAAGAGTTATTATTGAGAAGCCTCTCCATCCTCATCGTGTGAGTGTTTGGTGCGGTTTATGGTCCGGCGGGGTCATTGGACCTTACTTTTTCGAAAATGAGGTTGGATCAACAGTTGCGGTGAACCGAGAGATGATTAATGAAATTTTATGGTCGGAGTTGGATGGTATTGATCTGAAGAACGTTTACTTTCAACAAGACGGCGCTACGTGCCACACAAGCAACGAAACCATTGCTCTTTTACAGGAAAAGTGTCTCTCGAAGAGGTGATCACAATTGGCCACCGAGATCTTGTGATTTAGCACCTTGCGACTTCTTCCTTTGGGGCCACGAGAAAGATAAGGTCTACGCCAACAGCCCAGCGTCGATTCATAGGGCAGCCACTTTGCGATTTGGTTATGGAAAATTTCATGAAAAGGATATGGTCCTGTAAGCGTGGTCGCGATGGCCATTTGCCTGATGTTGTTTTTCATTATTAACGGCATACCTTCCTCTTTATTATGAAATAAACATCCGATCATTTATCTCAAAAAATGACATTTTTCTTTGAATACCAAAATAACACCTCTTGTTGGAAACCCCTGTATTTCAAGAATAACCTCAAATGGAAAATAAAAAATTCAAAATGTCATCTAAAAATTAATTAAGTAAGGTACGTGTTACCGATTTCTAAATTAATATAAATAACTTATTTGATTTTATTATCTTTGTTAGTTTTTTGAAAATAATTTAACAATGCGCTTCTAACTTGAAAAAAAAAACACAACAAATTCAATCAACTCCAAATTAATTGGTCCCAAAATGTACAGTACAAAGTGGATGAAAAAATCCCCCACTGTATCATTGTGATTTCAAATTTGTGCCCGAATTGATATATTTATTAGAGGAGACCAATCCAATACAACCCACCAACTGATTTCAGCAAATCCTATGATTGGTACATATTTAAGCGCAAATTATTGAGCCTCCCCAACCGTAATTAAAATAATTGCTTGTAACTTACGCGGAAAACTATTTCTTCGTCATTCCTCTGACCACATCGTCATGCCACTCGGAATATTCGAAAGACAGACTTTCAAATGTCGGTAGCAGGTTTTAATTAAAAATTAAATAATACCACAGCAGCAACATCGTCATCAGCAGCTACAGCTACAACAACCGCATCAACATTATCATCAGCATCATAAACGCTTTTCCTCAGACGTAATCGACGAACTGGACAAATTTTGCGGTATCTCCGATTTGAATCCAACATGAATTTGGTAATGGAATATTTATTATCGTCGTCGTTTGCATACAAACTATAATTTGCCAGAGTGAAAGATGGTGGAAGTTAATTCCATATATTAGCGGATATTCCGATAGAATGTGTGTCTGTGTGATTTACGTCTTAGATACCCTACATTAGACGAACAGGGAACCTTGACGAATTTGGGTAATATGTAATAAAGAGTATATACGATTGAAGCAATGCTTAGTAAATTAAATTAAAATGTGAGATTAGGGCTATTATTATTCTTCATTCGATGAGAGTGATCGATGCAATGGGGATAATTCCAAAGTAAATAATGAACATAATTGTGTAATCGAAATACAATTTTGGTACTCATGAGAATATAAAGACTTTATTATGACTGAAACACCCGTTCCCAGAAACAGGAAGGATCGTTGTAAAGTTCTGTGTTTTCTGACGTAGGCATGTGAACACTAGGATGGGTCACGAAAATAAATTGCAGCGGTCACCCCCCCAAAATGAAGATTGGATTGTTTAATGATGATCTGCAAAATATTTTGTCACTGGGTCTAGCCATCTGTGAGCTAAACGCTCCTGAAAACACCTCTAAAAATCATGTTTTTCCGTGTATTTTTTTATGTAGCATTTTTGTCCAAATTTTTTTCTGAATTAATAGACCCTTGGAAGCACTTTAAATAAAAATTTTATTCTTGTTTTAGAGTAACTCATTGGTCGTATTATTGGACGTTTATATTGATTTTTGTGGTTTTTCAATGAGACAGCTAAAAACTCATATTTCTGGGAAACATTTTGTAAGATATGAAAAATAAATAGAAGGAATCGATACCTATCGAATGATGTCTAAATGACGGACAAAAAAGACGTCACTGACCCCATGTTTGTAAAATAATTTTATGCAGGAAATGGATTTTCAGTGCCAAACTCTTTTTACAAAAATCCGATATTCACCATTTAGGAATCATTCGCAAGGTCTTGACTATTTATTTTTTATAAAATATTAACACCAAACACGAAAAATTGTTCAGTTTGCACTATGGAAAAAAAAACAAGTAAGGAAAGGCTAAAGTCGGGAGGGGCCGACTCTATGATACACTCCACTTTCTATCCGTATACAATTTAATTCGGTGAAAAAGCGAAAACGGGACGGATTTTTGTATCCTGTAAATGTATGTGTTTGACAAAAAATGTTAAATCGGAAAGAACATATGTGTGGGGGTATATTGAAATTTGGAACGAAATAGGTGAAATATAATATGTATAGTTTGGCCAATATCGGTTAAACATTTGGAAGCAACATTTGTATTTGGGCTATATCTAAATCTGAACCGATCTTGCCCACTTTCACCATAGGTTTTTGTACTTGGATTATAAGCGGTTGTGCCAGTACAGCATGTGGGTTCTAAAGCGGCAAAAGTCAAATCGGGAGCGACATTTGTATGGGGGCTATATCTAAATCTGAACCGATCTTACCGAAATTCTGCATAGGTGTTTCTAGTTGGATTATAATATGTTGTGCCAAATTTAAAGAAAATCGGGTACAATATGTGGTTTCTAGAGCGGAAAATGTCAAATCGGGAGCGACATTTGTATGGGGGCTACATCTAAATCTGAACCGATCTTATCCATTTTCAGCATATGTGTTTCTAGTTCGATTATTATACCCTACACCACTTCATGGAATAGGGTATTATAAGTTAGTTTTCCGCCAAATGTTTGTAACACCAAGAAATAATCGAGCTAGACCCACCTTTAAGTATACGGATCGGCTTAGAATCACCAGCTGAATCGATTTAACGATGTCTGTCTGTCCGTCTGCTGTCCATCTAAGCTTGTTCGCACTCTACAGGTCGCAATTGTTGCCCGATTATCATGAAATTTGGCAGAAGTTACTTTTTTGGGCCAAGGACGATCGTTTTTGAATTTGGTGGAAATCGGTTCAGATTTAGATATAGCCTTAATACAAATGTTGCTCCCGAATATTGGCCAAACTTTACATATTATATTTCACCAATAAACATACAAGGTGAAAGTGGGTCACATCGTTCCAGGTTTCAATATACCCCCATACAAATGTCTTTTCCGATTTAAAATTTTTGGTCAAACACATACATTTACAGGATTCAAAAATCCTTCCCGATTTCACTTTTTTACCAAATTGAATTGTAGTGAGATAGAAAGTGGGGTGTATCTTGATCAATTTGTCCATATCATGTTATATTTACTTTACTCGGAATATCTGCTAGAAAATTGGATCAATTAATTTATTATTTACTATATTCATTAAATTTGACTATAGATGAATTTATAGTGACTGTATAATTTATATGAACTATATAAAATTGCTCCGATGAAATACTTGGGTTTAGTAATCAAAGCGAGGTATATACGCAGGGAGTGGTGTAGGGTATCATATAGTCGGACCCGCCCGACTTTAGCCTTTCCTTACTTGTAAAATGTTGTTCCAATTTTAAAGAAAATCGGGAGCGGCATTTGTAAGACTATATCTAAATCTGAACCGATCTTAACCGCTTTCGCCACAGGTATTTCTAGTTTGAATATAAGCTGTTAAGCCAATTTTGAAGAAAATCGGGAATTATATGTACTTTATAGGGCGGAAAAAGTCAAATCGGGAGCGACATTTGTATGGGGGCTATATCTAAATCTGAACCGATTTCCTCCAAATTCAATACCGATGGTCCCTGGCCTGAAAAAATAACTTCTGCCAAGTTTCATGACAATCGGACAACAATTGCGACCTGTAGAGTGCGAACAAGCTTAGATGGACAGCAGACGGACGGACAGACTGCCGATCGGTATACTTAAAAGTGGGTCTAGCTCGATTATTTCTTGGTGTTACAAACATTTGGAGCGAAACTAACTTATAATACCCTAGTCCATGAATAGGTGTAGGGTATAAAAACAGGGACGGATAAAAATGATAACAAATAAGTGTTTTTTCTCATTGAACTTTGGTTAAAATAAAACTGATACAACTTCCATTCGGATTACACCGTCCGACAGCCCATATTACACTTGAGCCGAATGATATTCAGTTTTTCATTTCCTCATCCTGTAGTCCACTAAAAGGACTACGAAGTTTCAAATGATAACATTTTTCAAATAATTATTTTCAGTACTTATTCGCTCCCGATATATGCGTCAAATTAAAGAGGAGAATACGTGGGAGGTACCTACCTTACTTCCTTCAAATGAATTTGAAATAAGGAAACTTTAATCATACTTAGTTAATTTTCTAAGGAAATTTTATATAAACTGGAGTAAAATTGTTAAACTAAACTGAAGTATTTATTTTAAGATTTTACTCAGATCTGTGAATGCTATTTATCTCAATGTAGATCTTAGGGTGAACTGTAGGCAGTCATGACTCTGGTTTACAATTTTTTTTTGGGTTACTCTATCCGGAAACATTCGAGTAGGGGATCGACTATAATCCTGTGAAAAAGCCATAATTACTTTTCTACTCGTTTTCATTTGCAATCCACAATCATTTCAAGTTCAAAGTGACGCTTGTAAGCTGACTAGGAGCATATGCATCAACACATACATACGAGTACGAGTGGGACGGACAAAATCCAGTTGCAACTTTTTAGTCAAACCGTCAGGGGAACAACATCTTGTTGTTCGCACTTTGGCAGATTTTCTATCTCCAAAGTAGCGTATTTTGAATCTTTTTTCTGATGCTGCCAATGTCATGGGCAGCGGGAAGCTGTTTGGCATCCAGCAGTTAATCTTCAAAAATGACTAACTTTCGTTTACGCCAAACCCAACAGCGACAACAACAACAAGGACAAATAAAATTTCTCCCAAAAGCAAAAACGTTAAAAACAACCAACTTTAATGTATCATTTGTAAGTGCTCTCAAGTTGATTTGGTAAACGTTTTTCTTTTTTCACAAATTCGTACTTTTTATTTAGGCGCTTCAATGCAAGTTGTTTTTATTTTCATATCACCACTCTGGCTGGTAGTTGAGTTCACATTTGTTTTTTTTAGTCTCGGATGAACTCAGTCAATGACCCACTTAGTTGTGACCGCTTCGCCGGAGTGCCTGCCGGTGGTGTCAGATGTTGGAAATGTTGAAAGAATTTGACATGTTTTTTTGTTCTCCATTTTGACGTTTACCTAGAATATGTTTAAAATTTAATTACATTCTCTGTGAAGTAACAAACCATACATTCATGCATAGACATGTACTCTTACTCGCACGTTAGTATTTAGACATTGGTAATAATATTTGGAAAATAGGTCATCGTTGCAAATGATGATGAATGGGTATTGGGAAAAGTACTTGTTGCACTTGTAGTTCAACAGAAATAGAGAAAAGTGTTTTTTTTGTGGCGAGGGAGTCAAGTAAAAACAGAAAGACGAATTTAAGAAAGGTATAACCTCCATCAGGAAATGTAATACAGGGAATTATCGTAGCAGATATACTTACATATAACAATACCTTTCAAATTTAAATAGTAAAGTTGTAAAATTTTTCCAGCAAAATTCGTGGCAGCGATAAGGCTAATGAAGGGCAGGAAAGGAGGCTTTGAATTAATTAAAATATAATTGCATACCAGTAAATACTGCCGTAAAAAAAGCTTATCAAGTAGAACTGAAAAAGGCGTCTGCTATCCTACTAAAATTGTACAGTTGGCAAATTTATGAAGAGAAAGTAAAATTGTTCACTTAGGTCAAATAAGTTTTCTAGGAAAAATGAGTTTTTTAGACGTGTAGAGTTTTAGTATTAGTGTTGTTTGATTAGTGATCGATGTTGATTGACTTTTAGGTGTTTTTTAATGTAATACATTACCATGGCTTGTAAGCGAATGAATTTTCAGTACTGTACAGTTTTATCTCCATGAACTGCCAATTCCACAGAGTTTAATTATGTTAGTTTTACGTCAAATATGTGCAACACAAGTTACTATTAAAGTGATCTATATGGGTCCATGATTTCGTAGTTTAGGTAATGGTAAATTCACAATATATCAAATCTGTTTTTTGTTTTTCCTTTTTAAATGTTTTTAAGTACTTCTTATGAACAAGTGGACAAAATATTTTTTTCGTATTGAGTAATTCCATATGAAGCGAACATGGATCGTCAATTCCATGGGTGGATCGAAAATAAATTATTTTTGTCATAATTAAAAAAATAACTTTTTGTGGTATGAGATACAAATATATTTATAAACTCCACGAGAGTATTTGTGCATTTGTTTGTAACACCCAAAAGGAAGCGATATAGACCCATTGTTACCGATCGACTTAGAATCACTTTCTGAGTCGATTTAGCAATGTGCGCCTGTCTGTCCATCAATTGTTGTAATCTAATTACAGGTCGCAATTATAGTCCGATCTTAACAAAAATTGGCTGAAATAAGTTTTGTGTATCAAGGACGAAAGCTATTTAATTTGAAGCAAATCGGTTCAGATTTAGATATATCCCCCATAGAAATGTCGCTCCCGATTTGACATTTTCCGCTCTAGAAACCACATTTTGTACCCGATTATCTTTTAATTTCACACAACATCTTATAATCCAACTAGAAACACCTATGCAAAAATTGGGTAAGATCGGTTCAGATTTAGATATAGCCCCCATACAAATCTCGCTCGCGATTTGACAATTTCCGCTCTAGAAACCTCATATTGTACTCGATTTTCTTCAAATTTGGAACAACATCTTGTAATCTAACTAGAAACACCTATGCAAAAACTGGGTAAGATCGGTTGAGATTTAGATATAGCCCCCATACAAATGTCGGTCCCGATTTGACATTTTCCGCTCTAGAAACCACATATACAATCCTTCCCGTTTTCACTTTACAACCGAATTGAATTGTATTCGGATAGACAGTGGAGTGTATCATATAGCCGGCCCCGCCCGACTTTAGCCTTTCCTTACTTGTTATTAGCTATTGTCGTTTCACTGATACCATTTTTGTCCATTTTCCCCCCATTTCACCCCCTAAAAGTAAAGATCACTGTATGCTGCGCGTTCACTCTATAAACCTTACAGTGTACACTATTCCACAGTGTAGGGTATGAAGACAGCAAACACATAGGAACAAATTAAATATGTATATAGTATACAACAACAAGCTATAAACAAATTGAGTGTTGTAGAGTATGATATAGTTGAGCGTTATAAACGTGTTCTATTGTACACAACCAACATATTCCTCCACCATGCATGCAACATTCAACAAATTTTTATCATTTGCAACTCAAGCTCATTACAACCTCTTCAAACAGTTACTCATCATACTTCGTTCGTTACCACCTTACGGCAAATAGCAAAACAAATTTTTTTCGCCAGTGTCTGCTAGATAGCCACGACTGGTTGAAGAAATCGCTTAACGACTATACAATTTTAAATGAAATGTCCATGTACACATATAGGTGGCGGTTAAATAATAATGGTGGCGCCATCTGTGATTGCTACTTGAAGCGTTTCTGCACAGAGGTTAGCAAAGTCTACCACCCGCAAGCGTCATCTAACGGAAGGCGCTAAAGTGATGAGGTTACAAAATTTTGTATGAAGTGCGTTTGAATTGGTTGTAACAAGTTGTTTGCAACTAGAAACAAGTAAGGAAAGGCTAAAGTCGGGCGGGGCCGACTATGTGATACACTCCACATTCTATCGGAATACAATTCAATTCAGTAAAAAAGTAAAATCGGGAAAATTTTTTGTATATTTCCTAATCACAGGCTAATATGACCTAGTTCAATTTGTCAAATCGAGAAGAATATTTGTATCGGGGCTATATCCAAACATGGAATAAAGTGACTAACTTTCACAATAAGTTCTTCCAGTTGAAGTATAACGTGTTATGGTCAATTTTAAGAAATTCTCTGAAAATACGCGGTTTATGTGCGGGGAAAAGTCAATTCGGGAGCGAAATTTATATGAGAGCTATATGCAAATCTGAACCGATGTGACCCATTCTCATCATGGGTGCTTCTAGTTGAAATATAAGATAGTTTGCAAGATTTGAAGAAGATCTCTTAAAATATGTGGTTTCTAGAGCAGATAAAGTTAAATCGGGAGAGAAATTTGTATGGGAGCTATATATAAATCTGAACCGATGTGACCCATTTTTGCCACAGGTGTTTCCAGTTGAAATATAAGGTTTTTTTGCGAATTTTGAAGAGGATCTGTTAAAATATGTGGTTCTTAGAGCAGAAAAAGTCCAATCGGGAGCGAAATTTTAATGGGAGCTATATATAAATCTGAACCGATCTGACCTATTTTCACCATATACATATATTGAAATCTGGAAAGAAATAGGTGAAATATAATATGTATAGTTTGGCCAAAATCGGTAAAACATTTGGGAGCAACATTTGTATTTGCGCTATATCTAAATCTGAACCTATATTACCTATATCTATATCTAAATCTTAGCCACTTTCACCATAGGTTGGATTATATGCTGTTGTGCCAAATTTAAAGAAAATCGAGTACAATATGTGGTTTCTAAAGCGGCAAAAGTCAAATCGGAAGCCACATTTTTTTGTGGGCTATATCTAAATCTGCATAGGTGTTTCTAGTTGGATTATAAGATGTTGTGCCAAATTTAAAGAAAATCGGGTACAATATGTCGTTTCTAGAGCGGAAAATGTTAAATCGGGAGCGACATTTGTATGGGGGCTATATCTAAATCTGAACCGATTTTACCCACTTTCTGCATAGGTGTTTCTAGTTGGATTATTAGATGTTGTGCCAACTTTAAAGAAAATCGGGTACAATATGTCGTTTCTAGAGCGGAGAATGTTAAATCGGGAGCGACATTTGTATGGGGGCTATATCTAAATCTGAACCGATCTTACCCACATTCTGTGTTTATAGTTGGATTATAAGATGTTGTGCCAAATTTAAAGAAAATCGGGTACAATATGTGGTTTCTAGAGCGGAGAATGTCAAATCGAGAGCGACATTTGTATGGGGGCTATATCTAAATCTGAACCGATCTTACCCAGTTTTTGCATAGGTGTTTCTAGTTGGATTATAAGATGTTGTGCTAAATTTAAAGAAAATAGAGTATAATATGTGGTTTCTAGAGCGGAAAATGTCACAGCAGGAGCGACATTTGTATGGGGGCTATATCTAAATCTGAACCGATCTTACCGAATTTCTGCATAGGTGTTTCTAGTTGGATTGTAAGATGTTGTGTCAAATTTAAAGAAAATCGGGTACAATATGTCGTTTCTAGAGCGGAAAATGTCAAATCGAGAGCGACATTTGTATGGGGGCTATATCTAAATCTGAACCGATCTTATCCAATTTTTGCATAGGTGTTTCTAGTTGGATTATAAGATGTTGTGCTAAATTTAAAGAAAATAGAGTATAATATGTGGTTTCTAGAGCGGAAAATGTCACAGCAGGAGCGACATTTGTATGGGGGCTATATCTAAATCTGAACCGATCTTACCGAATTTCTGCATAGGTGTTTCTAGTTGGATTGTAAGATGTTGTGTCAAATTTAAAGAAAATCGGGTACAATATGTGGTTTCTAGAGCGGAGAATGTTAAATCGGGAGCGACATTTGTATGGGAGTTATATCTAAATCTGAACCGATCTTACCCACATTCTGCATAGGTGTTTATAGTTGGATTATAAGATGTTGTGCCAAATTTAAAGAAAATCGGGTACAATATGTGGTTTCTAGAGCGAAAAAAGTCAAATCGGGAGCGACATTTGTATGGGAGCTATATCTAAATCTGAACCGATCTTACCCAGTTTTTGCATAGGTGTTTCTAGTTGGATTATAAGATGTTGTGCTAAATTTAAAGAAAATAGAGTATAATATGTGGTTTCTAGAGCGGAAAATGTCACAGCAGGAGCGACATTTGTATGGGGGCTATATCTAAATCTGAACCGATCTTACCGAATTTCTGCATAGGTGTTTCTAGTTGGATTGTAAGATGTTGTGTCGAATTTAAAGAAAATCGGGTACAATATGTGGTTTCTATATATTGTATGGGGGCTATATCTAAATCTGAACCGATTTGCCAAATTAAATATCAAATTAAATAGCGTTCGTCCTTGATCCACAAAACTTACTTGTGCCAATTTTTGTTAAGATCGGACTATAATTGCGACCTGTAGTTTGATTACAACAATATATGGACAGACAGACGGACATTGCTAAATCGACTCAGAAAGTGTTTCTAGGTCGATCGGTATACTTAACAATGGGTCTATCCCGCTTCCTTTTGGGTGTTACAAACAAATGCACAAAGCCGTAATACTCTCGTGGAGTGTATAAATAGGTTGCTGCATGTTTTGGTCAAGGCAGAGTAGCGATGAATGTGAATGAAGTTAAGACGTAATGCGAAATTATAGCAACGTGCGACATTATTACCCTCCTAAGAATGAGACTACATATAGGGTGGGTCATTAAAAATTTGAACTACCTATTACTTTGACTGTGAAAGGTAGAATAACATTAATTTTAATGTTCAGGTTTATGTTTGACATTTGCAAAATGGGGCGTTATGCGCGCGAACAAAATTGGGAAATATTAAAAATTTACTTCCAAAGTAATGAGTCTTTAACGCAAACTGTAAGAAATTTACGTGGACAATTTTAGAGAAGATATCGGCCTTTAATTCAGCCGCATGAAGCTCATTTTCATCTCGGTGGCTATGTCAATAAGCTAAATTGTCTCATATGGGGGTCAGAGAACTTCATTTCATCTCTGTGGTTATGTCTATAAGCAAAATTGAAGAGCAAATGCATCTACAACGAATCGCTATTTGCTGTGGATTCTGGGCTGTACTGGATAATTGGGTTGATCGGATGAAGTACTACCGAGCTTGTCGTGGTAGTCATATGACTGAAAAAATATCAATTCTTTTTTATAGCCGATTAATATATAGCCTAATTTAAAGTTTTGAATGGTCCACCCTATAGATATGAAGCTATAGGCCATCAGTAGCAAAACTAGATTGATAACCATTTCAAGTTTCCCCTTCAAATGTAAAACATGAATAAAACTAATAAATAATTTGAAGTATTTTTAACAGACATTCTTCTCTTGCGTTTGAGACCCATTTATTTTCTTTGAACTCACGAAATAAAAAACTGAATATGCAGTTTTACTGCTAGCGGTCTATAGTCTCAGTTCAACATATTCTCATTGTTAGGAGGATGCAATTTGTCTCACGGTGTATTATACACAAAACACAAAAAGGTATCTAAACGATCAATAATAAGACCAATGAGTCATTCAAGACAAGATTAACAAGATATTTAGTGCGCTTTCAAGAATCCGAAACCGGCCGAATCTTATATACTCTCCACCAAGAAGGCTGACTACTTTACATAGTGCGGTACCATATTGGGAAAATTGTGATATTTTGTAGGCACATTACGATAGTTATTTAGTAGTTCAAAATATAAGGCATACTTGGGCGCACTGTTTTGAATAAATTTTGATGCTTCATTATTCTTTCATTCCCTCGATTTCCTCTATCTGCAATTTCTCGATTCCAGCTACAGACCAAATGACAGTATCATTTTAATACGAAATTTACTAATACTGAAGTCCCATTATGTTTCGCGTCCACCGTGGAATGTACAATGTACATACCTCATTTCATGATTCTAGCTACATCCGTTTGCTTGGTATCAATTTTTATTCCATTTTAATCCTAAAAGTATGAATTTGGAAAAATCCTTTTGTGTTTACGAATGTCAGATGATATCATCATTTTTCGTATCTAAGCAGTCAGATCAATGTACACACCGAATTCCACTATTCTAAATGCAGCCGTCTTGTTGGTACCATTTTTTCACCTTTCGTCCCATTTTCCGCCTAAAAGTACAAATTGCATATGCATATACCAAATTTCATGGTTTCAACTTAAGCGATTTGATTGGTGCCATTTGTATCCTCAGGGCCGTGCGCAGGGGGGGGTTTTGGGGGTTCAAACCCCCCCAGAGAGGTTTCGAACATATACTTTTTAAAACCTTCTAGACTTTCTGAAGCAATAAAATATAGAATTTTTAAGATTTTTTTAAAATAACTCGTCTGAAATGGTAATTTTGCAGTAAAATCATGAAAACACGAAAATTACATAGAAAAATCGTGGACACTTTCTTGAATTTCGGACAAAGGTTATGAAAAATACAAACAAACTATATATTTCAAGATTGTGTAGTGCTAATTTCGCTAATGGACACCCAATTGTTCGGAAAATTTTCATTTTTATTAACCGATACCACTTCTTGACATTCGACTAGAGCTATATCTTATGAACTTTTAATTATGTACCGCAATAAAAGTTTGGAAATTTAATAACAAAATTTTTTAGTAATTTTATAAAAGTGTAGATAAGAATCATAATGAAATCTAAAATATTCTTAATAAAAGAAAATAATTTTTTGATGCTTGTAGAGCGCTAGAGCGATGTAACATTTGCGATTGGACATTTTTATGGAGCTGTATCTAAATATGAAATGATGTGTCCTATTTTCATCACAGATGCAACAACAACGGTTTCTGTTACTTCCAATGTTGTGGGAGTTTGCAATTACAATACAAATCCATTTCGACAAATGAAGAAAGTTGTTTGATATACATAAACTTATTTCTCTTTGTTCATTTACATCAACTGATGACATGTTTACCGCAAACATACTAATTTTTCCCACAAAAGAAATGCATTTTTTCTGCGAAACAATAAGAAATGAGTATTAACTTACTAAAATTTTTGTTATATTTATCACTTATGTAAAAATATTTTCAGAGTAAGTATTTTTGTGTACATATGTAACAAGTATTATTCAAAAGAGAAACAACAAATTCAGTAACTTGGATCTACGTAGGAAAACGAAACTCTAAAATACCAGTTATTTGGTTTTTTGGAATTAAAATTTCTAGTTGTTTCTTCTTGCATTTCATCGAATACAAAAAACTGTATTTGTTAATTGAATTTATACATATTTAAGATTATAACAAGTAAGGAAAGGCTAATGTCGGGCGGGGCCGACTCTATGATACACTCCACTTTCAATCCAAATACAATTTAATTCGGTGAAAAAGTGAAAGCGGGAAGGATTTTTGTATCCTGTAAATGTATGTGTTTGACAAAAATGTTAAATTTGTATGCGGGTATATTGAAATCTGGAACGAAATAGGTGAAATATAATATGTATAGTTTGGACAAAATCGGTTAAACATTTGGGAGCAACATTTGTATTTGCGCTATATCTAAATCTGAACCGATCTTAACCACTTTCACCATAGGTTTTTTACTTGGATTATAAGCTGTTGTGCCAAATTTAAAAAAAATCGAGTACAGTATGCGGATTTTAGAGCGGAAAAAGTCAAATCGGGAGCTACATTTGTATGGGGGCTATATCTAAATCTGAACCGATCCAAATTCAATACCGATCGTCCTTGGCCCAAAAAAGTAACATTTGCCAAATTTCATGATAATCGGGCAACAATTGCGACCTGTAGAGTGCGAACAAGCTTAGATGGACAGCAGACGGATAGGCGGACGGACAGACAGAAATCGTTAAATCGATTCAGCTGGTGATTCTAAGCCGATCCGAATACTTAAAGGTGGGTCTAGCTCGATTATTTCTTGGTGTTACAAACATTTGGCGGAAAACTAACTTATAATACCCTAGACCACGAAGTGGTGTAGGGTATAAAAATAGATAAGTGTTCGTAAGCGAGTTTAGCTCGAATTTTCTTTTATATTAGCTTGGGACAAAATGCGTATCATATATATTGCTAAAAACAGCAAACGGCTGTTTACCATCTCAGCAGATACAACTCTGCTGTGTCTTTTTAACAGCAGAAAATCTGCTCTTTCAGTAGACTTTCTGCTTTCTTTTACTGACATATTCCTTTGAATGTACTGATAGATGGATTACTGAAATGCAATTTTGCCGACAATGAGAAAAGTAAAAAAAATCTGAAACTTTTTGTATGGAAAAAATTAAAATTTACTTTATCTTAAAAATGTGTTTTTTCCTAAAATGAAGTTAAAATGTTTACTGAAATTTATGCCGAGTTCTTCATACATTTAAGTATTAATGAACTTATAAAAAATATTTGAAATTGTTAAGAAAATCTTCAATATTAATCTAAGAAGCAATTCTCGTTCGTTTGCAGAGACTTATTTTTTAAATACTTTATTAATTATTCTAAACAACCACTGTGAAGGCGCCTATCTTGCCTTCGTAACAATCATGGAGTAATAGCTCAATTCTTTATGGCAGAGGTATCATGAAACTTTTGAGAAATATTTCATGTTGTCATTTTTTGTATCAGTTTTGCATACTCTGAAGCAAAACTATTTGTTTCATTTTTTAGTTAAAAAGAACTTATTTTAATTTCACCTTTTTTCTTGTATAAAATAAAATTGTCCTCAGTTTGAGTAAAAATTTACTTGATTTGAGTAAACATTCACTTAGTTTTAGGAAATTTTTTTTTCAGCAAAATTTTACTAAAATTTACTTAGATTTAGGAAAATTTCAGCAAAATTCTACTTATTTAGTAAAAATGTACTTGGTTTCCTAAATTTTAGTTAATTTTATTTTAACTCATTATAGGCAATTTTTTTTTTTGAGTGTACATGAAAACCCCCCCCAGGGGAAAATCCTGCGCACGGGCCTGTGTATCCTTCTTTTCCAATTGTATCCCTACAAAACTTCACCAAATTTCATGTTTCTATCGTATCATTGGTACCATTTTTATCCCATTTTAGCCACTAAATCTTTTATTTACTTTTTGGTGCTTTCACGGTAGAAGAGGAATGTACGCAACAAATTTCAAGTGCATATAAAACAGAAAATTTCAAAACTATTTGCTTAGATAGGCTATATATCGTCGCCGTCGTAGCAAAATTAGCTATGTGTTTTTTCCCAATTGTTCAGGCGAGCATAAAAACTGTCTACTTTTTTCATTTCGCGATATTTTTGATATGATTGATTTTTGGTTTTTTCCTACACCCATTTCTCATAAATTTATCAAAAAAAAAAAATTGCATTAATTTATGCCGTTTTAACGTGGTTAAATGATTTTATTAAAAATTACACATAGATATTTTTATTACGGAATTTATTTATTGAAATTTCAATATTTCATACACATAGCTATTTTTGCTGAAAGAGATTTTAAGAGATTAATAATATCATTAATTAATATATATTTGATATAACATTCATGAGTTTTAGCGTTTTAAGATGAGATGCTGGAATATAAATTACTTCAAATGGACAAATATAGTAGTCCATCTAAATATTATCTAGTAAACTAACTTAAAAATTTGTAGGTCCATAATTGCTTCATTTTTATACCCTAAACCACAGCATGGAATAGGGTATTATAAGTTAGTTCCAGGCCAAATGTTTGCAACACCAAAATTAATCAAGCTATACCCTTAAGCTTATGATCCAATAACAGATAGCAAATGTTATGCGATCACCGTGAAATTTGACAGTAGATTTTTTCTGTTAAAATTCGGACCAGATTTATTCGTTCGATATACTGATCAAGAATCCACATTTTAAATTGGATCTTGATCAACTTATCCATATCATGTTACATTTCAGCTAAGGAACATTTACAGCAAAAGTGGAACAGGTGGAAAAAGTGGAACATACAGTCCAAGTTTTGATATGAGATATAACCGTTCCAACGCATATGTTCCAAATCGATTTTTGGAGTTAATTCCGTAATTTTTAAACGGACGAAATTTCACATGTCCAGAGTAGAAGTATTTTCCAAATGATTTGCAAAATTTTGTATCTCTAGTGCGTATGAGGCCAACAGTCCAAGATTGGTAACCTCGACCATGCCAAATTTTGAAATGAGTGCCAAAACTACAATAATGCACCGATTGCAAAGACAAATACAAATTATACAGTAGTAATAGGATGAATCGGACCGACATTCGAAAGGGGGCGTATAACAACACTTGGGGCCTGGTCTTATTCACGGTAGGTATTCATAGTTGTCATGATCCAATGTAAGACGTAGTTTCTAGAACTGTATTAGAGTAGAATGGGTGCCCCATTTGGGTTATTCCAAAGTGTGGACACATATATTTGACTTTGTATTCTAAGTTGAAATATAATATAATCTGCAAAATTTGAAAAAAAACTGATGTAAAACTTGCGTTACTGAGGGGTAAAAATTAAAATGGCACCATTTGTAAGGCACTACATTAAAAAGTGGTTCCATATAGTTCACTTTCAAAGTAGGTATTCTTAGTTGAAATATCACATGATATGCAAAATTATATCGATATATTATGTGGGTTCTAGAGATGTAATAGAGTAGAATGGGTGCCCAATTTTTTATAGGGATTATACTAAACTATGGACCCATATATTTGACTTTCATTATATGTCTTCTTAGTTAAATTATAATTCAAAATTTGATAAACTTCCGATGTAAATTGTGGGTCCTAGAGGGGTAATAATAAAAATGGGGGCCATTTATAAGGGCGCTACATTACAAAGTGGACCCATATAACTCACTTTCAAAGTAGGTATTCTCAGTATGAAATATTAAGATAACACTGTGCAACATTTTTGAAGTCATTTCAAAATAACCATATACGGACACCGCTACATGATAAAAGACCAAAAAAAAAGACCCGTGTTTTTTTTCCCCCCAAAGTCATGCACTTTTTTTTATGGGCCCCAGAGATTTGAGGCCTCGGTGTAATTTTTGGAAAAAAGTGATCATATTCTCAGGCTCATATCTTGCAAACCGTTCGGAATTTTGATTTACTCTCTGAGGCAAAGTTCTAGCTCTTGTCATAAAGAACAAAAATTGTGAACATATAAAATCAAAAAAACTTCATCTTCAAGGTCAAAATCGCAAAAAACTTAAAAAAATCGATTTTTTTTAACCTTTTTTCCCCTGTTCAGGTCCATTCCATAGGTAGCAAACCGCTGAAAATTCAGGAAAACAATCAACTACAAAAATGTACCTAAGATCTCAATAAACAACTTTCTAGAACATATGAACTTCCTAGGAATTATTCTTAACACCGTTTAGGTAGCGCTTAGGTAGCCGCAAAATTGAAAAATTTCCCAAAAATGCTGTAGCACTTTTTCTATAACTTTGTCCGCTGAGTTCTCGTTGACGTCGCGCTGTGTACTACCTCAATGTGAGCGTCGTGTCGCTTTTATATTGTGTGCTGCGGCTACATATGTGTTGTTAATGTTGTTGGTACAAATGGATTGCGACTACTTCGCTGCTTTGAATTGTCATGTGTTTTGTTAGTGCAAATTTTTGGACCGACGACTTTGTTGTTTTTTTGTTGAATGGCATCGATGATGTCGCGTGGGTAAGAAATACTGGAATAAACAATTTTTCACTTTTGCGGCTACCTAAGCGCTACCTAAACGGTGTTAAGAATAATTCCTAGGAAGTTCATATGTTCTAGAAAGTTGTTTATTGAAATCTTAAGTACATTTTAGTTGTTGATTGTTTCCTTGAATTTTTAACGGTTTGCTACCTATGGACCTGAACAGGGCAAAAAGGAAAAAATCTAATTTTTGGAAAATTTTTCACTTTTGCGGCTACCTAAGCGCTACCTAAACGGTGTTAAGAATAATTCCTAGGAAGTTCATATGTTCTAGAAAGTTGTTTATTGAGATCTTAGGTACATTTTTGTAGTTGATTGTTTCCCTGAATTTTCAACGGTTTGCTACCTATGGACCTGAACAGGACCTGAAAGGTTAAAAAAATCGAATTTTTTAAGTTTTTTGCGATTTTGACCTTGAAGATGAAGTTTTTTTTGATTTTATATGTTCACAATTTTTGTTCTTTATGACAAGAGCTAGAACTTTGCCTCAGAGAGTAAATCAAAATTCCGAACGGTTTGTAAGATATGAGCCTGAGAATATGATCACTTTTTTCCAAAAATTACACCGAGGCCTCAAATCTCTGGGGGCCCATAAAAAAAAGTGCATGACTTTGGGGGAAAAAAAACACGGGTCTTTTTTTTTGGTCTTTTATCATGTAGCGGTGTCCGTATATGGTTATTTTTTTCGTGTTGCACTGTGTTATTAAAACAATCAGTACTTTTTTCTATTGTACGCCAAAGGTTTCCATCTCTTTCCCCTATAACTTTGGACGGATGCTCTTATATTTATTACTGTCTCTGTTGCTATTTAGTCATATCAATGACATTATTCCGCAGTGTATCCTTTTTTCCTCCTGCCTTTGGACAGGGAATGTAAATTAGACACTCTCTTAATTAAGCCACTTTAGTGCTATGACAACGAGAATGAGGCGTAGTAGAAACATGGTGCCGCTTTAGGGTGTGTATATTTCATTGTCGAACATTGTTACATTGATTACAATATTGTGTAGTATGTATGTGTGTAAATGTCTGTATTGGGAATAAGTACTCAATGTTAACTAACAATGATTAAGTACAGACTTAATTAAGCTGAATAATGGATTGACTTCATTAAACGAACACCAGCAAATACTAGAACGCGGTGAACACAAAACACTTTAATGGAGAGTTTTTGAAAATAATGAATAATCACGAATAATATGTACTGAACATTTTAAACCCAGACCTCAAAAAAAAAACTTCTTCGAATAGGTATGCAAATGCCCTTTCTCCCATCCTGGGATGATAAAGTCGTTACCCCTTTTTATGAAATGTACATTTCGCCAACAAAATGACTTATACAATCAAATGAAAAGTTTACGGATGTTTAAAGTTGTAACAATTTTTTCCAACTGTAAGTTATATTTTAATTAATTCATTAATAACTCACCTTCGATGACAGATGCAACAATTGCAATTAGTACAGCTGTTGTATAGAGAAATTGTGTGGTTTAGAATAATTTGAGCATTTTCAGTGGACAACGTTATTTATATTTTGTTATATGAAGCTACCAAAATGGAAACACGTTTAAGGGGAAGACGGCATCTAAACTTTATCTATACATCCCAATTACGGTACTCTAGTAGACGCAAGGTTAGCATTTGCCACAAGCACTCAAACAAACATTTACCAAACAATTTTAGTTTTGCAAAAATATTTTCATATTTTTGACAGTTTGTGTTTAATAAATAAAAAAGTTTTTAATGCATTCAGGGCACAGATAGTAGATATATTGAGGAGACGGAAGAAGCACATTTTTAATTTGATAATTTTGTTTGTCACGAAATTACGAAAAGGGACAATTTTTAATTATATTAAATGATTATGATCGCTTTATAAACAGTCAGTATATCAGAAAAATGCAAATTGAAAAAATATATGAAATTCTATGAACTCCGTCCGTCAGACGTTGAAGAGTGGTTCATATTGCTGGCTAATCGACGTACACCTTTTCTTTCAAATAACCCCAAAGAAAGAAATCCAACGGTGTCAAATCTCATGATCTTGGTGGCCAATTGACTTTGCCACCAAGTGAGATAACACGGCCATTGAATTGTTCGCGCAAAAGAGTCATTGTTTCGTTAGCTGTGTGGCAAGTGGCACCTTCCTGTTGAAACCACATATCGTCCACACACATATCATCCAATTCGGGCCATAAAAAGTTCGTTATCATCTCACGGAGACTATTCACATTAATTGTCTGACCGGCCTCATTTTGGAAAAAATACTGCCCGATGATGCCGCCAGTCCATAAACCGCACCAAACAGTCAGTCTCTGTGGGTGCATTGGTTTTTCGACAATCAGTCCTGGATTATCATTCGCCCAAATGCGGCAATTCTGCTTATTGACGAATCCTCTGAGGTGAAAATGTGTCTCATCACTGAAGATGATTTTCTTCGAAGTGCACGATATGCTTTTTAATTTGAACGCCCATTTTCATAATAAGCCAGAATAACTTTAACGCGTTGCTCGATTGTGTATCTTTCCATCGTTCAAATTGAGTTAGTCTGAAATTGGGAAATGTCAAATGAAATGCAGAAAAAACCTTGACGTTTAGGTGTGATTCACATTCAACATCGGCCCATACAATTTAACCACCCTTTAAAACAAGTGAAAATGTGTTAAATTTGTCTGGGGTGAATCTTATATACCTTCCGCTGTGGATTGTATTCCCTTGTATTACCAGGATATCAGAGGCTGTCGACTTTAAGCAAAAGTATGGTACCATACACGGAAAATTGCAATATTTTTATCAAAATTGTGATATTTGTATTCTACAATTGCCACTTATAGGGATATTGGAGTAGTTGTATGTACATTAGGATGGGTCTTGAAAAACATTGACCATAACATGAAGTGAAGATTATTATTATTATAAAAGCGCCTGAAACTACGTTAAAAAAAAAAAAAAACAAGTTTTCCCGTGTAATTTTTTACACCCTCCACCTTAGGAGGGTTTGCAACACCTTGAAAATTTCATCATAAAGTATATATTCTGGATCATGGTAAAATTCTAAATTCTGTCTGTGTCTTATGGTTGCAGATCGGTTGGGATTGAAAGTGGGCGAAATCGGCCACGAGGAAAAAAATCCCAACGAGGATTGAAAATACCACCTAATATCGTCGCCGTCGCAGCAAAAGTTGTATTGTTGAATTTTAAACCTAATTCCATTATACGTTTACCCACCAAAGCATTTTCCGATATCTTTATTGGTTCAGATTGTAGCCAAAGTAGCTTGTGTTTCAGGTATAAAAATTCTTATCAAAAGTATCTATGTGTTCTCCAGCACATAGCTATTTTTTTCGAACAAATTTCAAGTGGAAAAATTAACATTTATGGAAATCGAAGGATAATTGAGAACGATTTAATAGCGTTTTACGACACATTCTGACAAAACCAAAACTGATGTCGAAAAAGTTATTTTAAATGAAAAATATAGGATCTAACCACAACATTCGTTAACGTAAGTATTCATTTTCTAATCGGTGTTTTCCATTTCGAGAAAGCACCTGTGAAATAATGTTGTCGCCTTTTGGGAAACGATTTAAAATGGTACATTTCTTGGATGTTTTGCTTTAGAAGCGTGTAAATTCTAATTGAAGTAAAAAATTGACACCAATCTTTTAACTAGTTTATTTAAAATTTAATAAACAATCTAAATATATAATTTGAGCAATAGGCCTAAAAATGATATCGGAAGATTAGAAATACCAAACCAAACTCGCCAAAAAAATATGAATTTTTTATAACCTACACCACTTCGTGGTGTAACACCAAGAAATAACTGAGCTAGACCCATGTTTAAGTATACGGTCGGCTGAATCGATTTAACATCTGTCTGTCCGTCCGATTGGTGTCCATCTAAGCTTGTTCGCACTCTACAGGTCGCAATTGTGGTTCGATTGTCATGAAATGTGGCAGGAGTTACTTTTTTGGCCAAGGACCATTGGTATTGAATTTGGAAAAAAATTGGTTCAGATTTGGATATAGCCTCCATACAAATATCCATATAATTTTCACTATTACTGCTCTAGAATACACATTCTACATGGGATCATCACCAAATTTTCAGGATTGTGTTTTATTTTAACTAGAAATAGCTCACGGGAAAGTGGACCACATGGGTCTATGTTTTTATATAGCCCCCATACAAATGTACATCCGATTTACAATATTAGTGCTCTAAAATGCACATTTTACATCGGATCTTGATTAAATTTTCCACACAATGTTACATTTATACTAGAAATACATATTTTGAAAGCCAGCTATATAGGTCAATGTTTTGGCCCCATACACTATTATCGCTCTAGAACCCACATCTTACATAGGATCTTGTTAACATTTTGCAGATCATGTTATATTTCAATAAAGAATACCTACTTTGAAAATGATCTATAAAGGCCCACTTTTTAATGTAGCACCCTTACAAGTGGGCCCCCATTTGAATTATTTTACCTCTCTAGGGCCCACATTTTACATCGGAAGTTTTTCAAATTTTGCAGATTATATTACACAGTGCAACACGAAAAAAATAACCATATACGGACACCGCTACATGATAAAAGACCAAAAAAAAAAAAAGACCCGTGTTTTTTTCCCCCCAAAGTCATGCACTTTTTTTTTATGGGCCCCAGAGATTTGAGGCCTCGGTGTAATTTTTGGAAAAAAGTGATCATATTCTCAGGCTCATATCTTGCAAACCGTTCGGAATTTTGATTTACTCTCTGAGGCAAAGTTCTAGCTCTTGTCATAAAGAACAAAAATTATGAACATATAAAATCAAAAAAACTTCATCTTCAAGGTAAAAATCGCAAAAAACTTAAAAAAATTCGTTTTCAAATTTTTCAATTTTGCGGCTACCTAAGCGCTACCTAAACGGTGTTAAGAATAATTCCTAGGAAGTTCATATGTTCTAGAAAGTTGTTTATTGAGATCTTAGGTACATTTTTGTAGTTGATTGTTTCCCTGAATTTTCAGCGGTTTGCTACCTATGGACCTGAACAGGGGAAAAAAGGTTAAAAAAATCGAATTTTTTTTAAGTTTTTTGCGATTTTGACCTTGAAGATGAAGTTTTTTTGATTTTATATGTTCACAATTTTTGTTCTTTATGACAAGAACTAGAACTTTGCCTCAGAGAGTAAATCAAAATTCCGAACGGTTTGCAAAATATGAGCCTGAGAATATGATCACTTTTTTCCAAAAATTACACCGAGGCCTCAAATCTCTGGGGGCCCATAAAAAAAAGTGCATGACTTTGGGGGAAAAAAAACACGGGTCTTTTATCATGTATCGGTGTCCGTATATGGTTATTTTGAAATGACTTCAAAAATGTTGCACAGTGTAATGGAACACAATGACTATCTCGACTGGATCAGCAGTACCTCATCCGATCAATCCAATTTTTCAGTGGGTTCTTGAACCCCATATGCGACAATTTTGCTTATTGACATAGCCAACGAGATGAAAATGAGCTTCATGAAGGCTGAACCGAAGGCCTATCTCTTCTCTCGTTTCTACGTAAATTTCTTACAGTTTGCGTTAAAGACTAACTACTTTGGAAGTAAGATTTTAATATTTCCAAATATATCAAACATAAACCTGAAAATAACAAGTAAGTAAGCTTCAGTCGCCTAAACCGACTTATATATAACCTCACTCTCAGAGAACATATATACGGAAGTTATAAGGAATCCAATTTTACGTAGGACAGGATAGTTTGTGTGGAAGGTACTACTTACAAGAAGGGACTTGGCTAAAGCGTAAATATTTATACACTCCACGAGAGTATTATGGCTTTGTGCATTTGTTAGTAACACCCAAAAGGAAGCGGGATAGGCCCATTGTTAAGCATACCGATCGACTTAGAATCACTTTCTGAGTCGATTTAGCAATGTCCGTCTGTCTGTCTGTCTGTCTGTCCATCTATTATTGTAATCAAAGGTCGCAATTATAGTCCGATCTTAACAAAAATTGGCACAAGTAAGTTTTGTGGATCAAGAACGAACGCTATTTAATTTGAGGCAAATCGGTTCAGATTTAGATATAGCCCCCATACAAATGTCGCTCCCGATTTGACATTTTCCGCTCTAGAAACGACATATTGTACCCGATTTTCTTTAAATTTGACACAACATCTTACAATCCAACTAGAAACACCTATGCAAAAATTGGGTAACATCGGTTCAGATTTAGATATAGCTCCCATACAAATGTCGCTCCCGATTTGACATTTTCCGCTCTAGAAACCACATATTGTACCCGATTTTCTTTAAATTTGGCACACCATCTTATAATCTAACTATAAACACCTATGCAAAACTTGGGTAAGATCGGTTCAGATTTAGATATAGCCCCCATACAAATGTACTCCCGATTTGACATTTTCCGCTCTAGAAACCACATATTATACTCGATTTTCTTTAAATTTAGCACAACATCTTATAATCCAACTAGAAACACATATGCAGAAATTAGGTAAGATCGGTTCAGATTTAGATATAGCCCCCATACAAATGTCGCTCCCGATTTGACATTTTCCGCTTTAGAAACCACATATTGTACCCGATTTTCTTCAAATTTGGCACAACATCTTCTAATCCAACTATAAATACCTATGCAGAAATTGGGTAAGATCAGTTCAGAATTAGATATAGCTCCCATACAAATGTAGCTACCGATTTGACTTTTGCCGCTTTAGATCGATTTTCTTTAAATTTGGCACAACAGCTTATAATCCAAGTAAAAAACCTATGCTGAAAGTGGCTAAGATCGGTTCAGATTTAGATATAGCGCAAATACAAATGTTCCTCCCAAATGTTTAACCGATTTTGGCCAAACTATACGAATTATATTTCACCTATTTCGTTCCAGATTTCAATATACTCCCATACAAATGTCGTTTCCGATTTAACATTTTTTGTCAAACATACACATTTACAGGATGCAAAAATCCTGCCCGTTTTCACTTTTTCACCGAATTAAATTGTATTCGAATAGAAAGTGGAGTGTATCATAGAGTCGGCCCCGCCCGACTTTAACCTTTCCTTACTTGTTTTTAGGTTTAAAGTGATTATAAAAACATTTTCAAATATCAAATTGGAAATTATTTTGACTACCCGTGTAGATGTTATGTCGGTTTTATTGTACCCAAAGTTAATGCCACTTTGTGTGGGAGGTACCAGAAGGGGTGAGTCAATACCGCCCTTTATAAAAGCGTTTATAAATATCAAATTTCAGAGTATTCCGATCATCAGTATAGAAGTTAAACAGCTTTAATTTTACATAGTTTTGTGTGATTTGTGTGGGAGGTACTGGAATTGGCATGGGTCTTAGGGTCTTAAGTCACTCCTTCAATGCGTTACACTTTTTTCTGTCCCAAATGATATATACCCTCCTACTCTGTAGAGTGAGGGTATAAAAATAAAAATGATTGTTATTCTACCTTTCAAAGACAAAGTAATCGGTAGTTCAAATTTAAAATCTTAAATGACCCGAGCTATATATGAAACCAGTAAGAAGTGGTCCTTTAAAATTGTTGTTGGAGACTTTAAAAATAAAAATCAATTTGATTTCGAATATTTCTGTTTCTGTAAAATATTTTATTATCTATACGATTTGAAGATTTGTTTTAAACATACTAGTTTTTTGTGTCCTTAAATATATTCAATGTCAGCCACTAGTTTCTGGGACTTTAAAGTCCTATCTATGATATTTATATATTTTCAAAAAACTCATTTTGTAATTTGCCATTATTTAAAATAAAGCGCATCAGTTACTGTAATATTTGTAACCATAATGTAGATATTTTAAACCACATTGAACATACCTAAAAGGAATTAATTACCGGAAATGCAATTTTTTATTTCCGTTTTACCAGAAATATACCCTAAATCCAAGACACACGCTGGTACAGGCAGACACTGTATTATATGAGGGTAAAAGCGGATTGATGCTGTTGTTGCTAATTCCGTATCTATAAATGAGTATATGCAGTTGCTGTATTAGGAGATGTTGCTACGAGATAATGATGATAATTGAACGTTGTCTTTGTTGTTGTTGTCATAGTTGTCGTATTTTATTTATGACATACAAATACGCATGTAAACTGCAAACACACTCAGACACACACTACACTCACCTTGTTTTCTGAATGAAAACTTAATGCTCATTTTGCCTTACTTTTGCGTCGTACGACGACGTAGAGCACAACGATGCAAAGGTAACCAAACAAGCGGAGAGATGCGAAACGCAATTTAAAAGAACATTCAAGACATGTATAGATACGTTAGACATATGAAAGATTTAGGTGCGTATCTCTATCTTATAAATATGACAGCAAATAACCTCTTCGTGTTTCATGGCCCAGCCAGACGAATAGACAGACATAACAAATACCCTGCTCAGAAGCATACACGAAACACTAAAGAAGACATGAAGACTGTCTTATGTGATGGTGATATGGGTCTTAGAGATGCCAATGGTTATTTTCGATTTTGAGGGAGTTTTTTGTTATTGCATATGCGAAATGCTTTTTCATTTAATTAGCATAATTTTTTGCACAATTTTTGAATTTGTTTTTCTTATTTTCGACATGCTCTGAAATATTTTATATTTGAATGAAAAAACTTCTACATGCAAAGTTGATTTTCAATCGGATAAAAAAGAAAAATATGCAAAAATCCCAGGCATAGTAATAAATACAGTGTGGGCCATTTAAATTTTAAATTAGTATCGGCTATAAAAAAGTACTGATTATTTTTTTCAAATTTCAGGTTTTATTTATTTTTTTTTATTTATGTCGTCCATGTCATTCTCTTGAATTTTTGGAACGGTGGCTCCTTGCTCATTTTCGAAGAAAAATGGTCCAATGATGCTGCCAACCCAAAAACCACAATCAATAGTCACGTGTGGGTGGCAATTTTGCTTATTGACATAGCCACCGAGATGAAAATGAGCTTCATCTGAAAACACGATTTTTCGGTAAAATTCTTCATCTCCTGCCAAACAATCTTCAGCCCATTGGGCGAAGCGAAAACGCATCGGATGGTCATGAGGCTTCAGTTGTTGGACCAATTGAACTTTGTAAGTCTTCATATCGAGGTCTTTATGTAAAATTCTTCTCAAAGAAGTGCGAGAATTGTCCAGTTCCTGAGAACAATGATGAGTTGATGGATGTTCATGGACAGTCACAGCAAAAATGTTTTCGATTGAACGCACGAGACGAGAACGTACACGGGTTGGTTTGTCCAATAACGATCCGTTTTCATGAACTCGCTTCACAAATTGGTGCACAAACTGAACTTAGGCCGATCCTTTCTCGAAAATTGTCCACGCAAATTTCTTTGCAGTTTCAGTTAAAGATTCACTACTTTGGAAGTAAGTTTTTAATATTTTCCAATTTTGATCGAGCGTACAGCGTCCCATTTTGCAAATTTCAAACATAAACCTGAAAATAAAAATTAATGTTATTCTACCTTTCAAAGTCAAAGTAATCGGTAGTTCAAATTTAAAATGGCTCACCCTGTACTTCACTGAAATGAGGATACCCCACAACCATCTGGAAACATCAATAGACTGAGACTCACATGTAAATGGAACGACTCATACGTACTTATGACGTTATTAACTTCAGTATTGATTTAACCTTTCACATCTGCGTACATATATAGATGAAATGAAGGTGTATGAGTAAATATATACATACATATGAATACGTGTTCGTTTGACAATCCTAAATAGGTTGTCTCATCCTCGTCAATTCATGTGTCCCAGCTACGCATCGACACGTTTTGTGAACGTGTCACAATGCCAATTGAATCTTGACGATTTTCTTCTTGAGAGGTTTCTATATGTTTAGTTGTACTTGGCAGAATATAAGTTTTGCTTTGTATTTGGAGGTTATTGAAAATAAATATAATTGACATTCTAAACTTTAGCCAAATGTTAGCTAAAGGATTCAGTCAATATTTGTGTGTGAAAACCTGTACAACAATAGTTTTACAGTTATTGTTTTTTGCTCATGTTTTGTACATGAGGAAGTCTACATTTTACGATTTCGAATTTCTAAAATTGAGAGTACATACTTAACAAGAGAATGTTTAAAGTTTTCATTTTTAATTTCTTTTCGTGACCCAATATGTCGACAGTAACGACAATATTCGTTGCTGCAAATATATGTAAATGATACTCCCACATTTACACAAAATGATAATTTTACAGAAAGCACAGGCTTTTATTATTTTGTATTACATTTTTTGAGTGCATTGAGGGATGCTGATTGATAAAATCAACACAAAAAATTGTATGAATATTTTTTTTTATTTTTATTAAAACTACAATTTTTGTCGTAGATATTTGTACTCTCATTTTGGATATATAGGTCAGATCATAGCCGCTTATATGCTAATTAAAATGTCTACAAATGTCACTTTCACATAGAAACAGTGGTTTAGGAGCAGCTTTAAAAAATTTGTGAAAAAATATATTTTTTAAATCTACTTTTGCTGGCGTAGAAATAGAAAAAAATCGGAAAAATATTTTTGTTTTATTAATAAATAACATTATAACGCAAAAAAACAATGATTATATGTAAAAAATCTATGGATAAATGTAGAAGTTGTGTGTAGACGCAAAAGAATTAAAAAAACATGATTTTTTAATTTTTATTTAAATAGCGCAATTTTAAATTATATAAAAGAATATATTGTTTTAGTTTGTAATAGAAAAGAAAGCAATGCCTTTTCACCCTTCTGAAGGAATTTTAGTAAAAATTTAAAAAAATATCGTTTTTTATTTTGTAAAGATAAAATACGTCAGAAAATCGTATACAAAATGTTTATTGCATTTGACAAAGCTATAAAAGAAAATTAGTAGTGGTCGATGTTTAATGTGAATCACACCTAAACGTCAAGTTTTTTTCTGAATTTCATTTGACAGACTAAATCAATTTGAACCATTGAAAGATACACAATCGAGCAACGCGTTTAAGTTATTCAGGCTTATTATGAAAATGGGCGTTAAAATCAAAATGCTTATCGTGCACTTCGTGATTTATTCGGTACTTGATGAGGCACATTTTCACATCAGTTGATGCGTCAATAAGCAGAATTGCCGCATTAGGGCGAATGATAATACAAGAGTGATTGTCGAAAAATCAATGCACCCACAAAGAATGACTGTTTTGTGCGGTTTATGGGCTGTCGGCATCATCGAGCCGTATTTTTTTTCCAAAATGAGGCCGGTCAGGCAGTTATTATGAATGGTCTTCGCTATCGTGAGATGATAACGAACTTTTTGTGGCCCGAATTGGAAGATATGACATTAACGGCATAGAACATCAATTATGCCTCAGTGCCATCACGCCGCCGATTTCATCGACTAATATCGACTTAAACAACGCCACCGAGATTTGGCGGAGTTCAAACTCAGTCAAATCTTACTACCAAAATAGACAACCCACTTAAAATTACAAAAGAAAATAATACGGTTGACTTTGGCAACCTTCTAATGTGAAATTGGTATCCCACTAGATGATGACGTCTATAGAAAGTGTAATGATTGTATATTGATTTTAAAGTCGCATTTATACAGTAGCGCCGTCTTGTTGACAGTAAACGTTGTCCAGAGGCTTCTCAACAATAATTCTTGGATTTTCCGAGCCCCAGATGCGACAACTTTGCTTGTTGGCGTAGCTACCTAGGTGGAAATGGGCCTCATCAGTCAAGATGATTTTTCGATGGAATTCCGGATAATTTTCATTCATGAATTTTAATAATTTCAATGCGTTGTTGAAGTTTCTACTTGTCAACAGTCAAAGATTAAAAACTTCAAAAGTGACAGCTACCGAAATACCGGGTGATGTGTGTTCCTATGAAAAACAATAAACAACAGCTCCTCATTGTACATATTTCCTGTGTCAAAGTAGGTAGGTTTTATCAATCTTTGGAAGGATTATGATATTCAAGGTGACAGTTGAAATATGCCTCACTTGAATAAATTTTGGAAATGGATTTACATTCCTAAAAAATAAATGTAAGGGATAATAATATTAAATTATGGGAAGATTGGCTAATATTAACGAATATTGAAATAATTGCCAAAAAATAAAAGAAAATGTATTAAAAATCAATACAAATTTTTCCTTCCATTGTCCCAAAATTGTCAAATAATTAGGGGTAATCGAATGACAGAACGAGCCGGCAAATCAACCGAAAGCCGCCGCCGCCGACCCATTTTGAGTAGCGCCGCCGCCGCCGATAATTATGGGTCGGCTTGTAACTCTGGGTATATTCACTTTGCATTCCGTTTGTAACACCTTGAAATATTCAACGGAGACCCCATAAAGTATATATATTCTGGGTCGTGGTAAATTTCTAAGACGACTTAGCCATGTCTGTCTGTTGAAAGCATGCTACCTTCCGAATGAAATGAGCTAGGAGGTTCAAATTTCTCCTAAATGTGTCTTATGTTTACAGATCGGTGGGGATTGAAAGTGGGCGAAGTCGGCCCAGAGGTAACAATTTTTCCCTAACAAGGACTGAAAATAACACCTAATATTTAGATTATTAAAGTTTTTTTCCAATTTCTACTTTATATAAACTTCCAATTTGTTGCGTACATTCCTCTCGTAGCCTGAAATCACTAAAAAGTAAATAAAATTTTTGGCGGGCCAAATGAGACGAAAATGGATAAAAATGGTTCCAATGATACCATAAAAGCTAGAAACATGAAATTTGGGATGTACATCTCTCTAATTGCGTACACACGTAATTTAAATAGATTTTTCAAAATTCGTACTTTTAAGGGATATAATTTGAAAAGAGGGATAAAAATGGTACCACCCAAACCGCTGAAGTTGAAATCATGAAATTTATTGTATAAATTCATCTGACAGTGTAGACGCGAAACATAAAGGAATTTTTCTAAATTTGTACTTTCAGGGGTAAATGACGCTACCAACCAAACGGTTTCAGTTAGAATAGGGAAATTCGGTGTGTGCATTACTTAGACTGAGTAGACGCGAAAAATAAAGATATCTTTCGATATTCAGGAAGAAATTGATATCAAGCAAACGAAATTCTTTGTTTACATTCGTCTAACTGGGTAGACAAAGAAAATAAGAGTACTTCCCCAAATTCGTCCTTTTAAGGTCGAAATGAAAATAAAATAAAACTGGTACCAAGGAAACAGTTGTAGTTAGAAATATGAAACTATGTATATGCATTCCACTATGACGTGAAACAATTGGTCCTTAGCTAGAATACAAAAATGCAAATAGGCGAAATCAAGCCGTCTGTGAGCTAAACGCTCCTGAAAACACTCATAAAAAACGTCCTGTGTAATTTGTTTTGTTTTGCATTTATGTCATTATTTTTTCTAAAATAATAGACACTTGAAAGCACTTTAAATATAAATTTTGATTTTTGTATTATTATTGTAACTTATTATATTATTGTAACTTTTTGGTCGAATTATTGAACGTTTATAGTATTTTTTTGTGTTTTTTCAATATGACAACTCTAAATTTTTTCGTATTTAGTGGTAATATTTTATAAAAAGTAAATAAAACAAGTAAAAACGGCGTTAAGTTCGGCCGGGCCGAACTTTATATACCCTCCACCATGGATTGCATTCCACAGAGGTTGTCAGTTTTCGTAGAAGTGCAGTAATATTACAGGAAAATATAAATTTTTTAATATAGCCAAACCAAACAAATACAAATATTGAAAAAATAATTTTATATATAAATATAATATTTTAATTATTTTAAACCATTAGTTATTTCAAATCAAATCAAATAAATATTCTTCTATTTATATTTTCAAAAAGCTTAAATACCATAAATATTGGTAGATAGTGGGTGCTACAGTTGGTTGTATTTCCATTCTATTTTAATTCCAAAATTACAAATTTTGAAAATTCACTATCAGACGTACATAGTGCAATATAACCTAACTTCATGATTCAACCAATTTTTGCCGTAAAAGAAGAAGTACGAATTTGGAAAAAATTCTATGCAGTCAGAGGAATGTATACACCGAATTTCATGATTCCAGCTGCGCCCATTTGGTTGGTACCATTTTTATCCCCTTGACGTTTCTACGCAATTAGAATTTCATCATTCTAGCTGTAGTCGTTTAGTTGGTACCATTTTTATCCCTCTGTACCATTGTATCCCTTGAAAGTACGAATTTCGAAAAATCCATTTATTTTCCGTGTCTACGCAGTCATAGGTATACTCCGAATTGCATGACTCTAGCTGCGGTCATTTGGTTGGTACTATTTGTATCCCCTTTTTCCATTTTAACCCCAAAACGTACGAATTTCGAAAAATTCGTCTATTTTCGTGTCTACGCAGTCAGAGGAATGTATACTCCAAATTCATGACTAGGTGTAGCCGTTTGGTTTGTACCATTTTTATCCCTCTATTCCCATTTTACCCCTTAAAAGTACGAATTTGGAAAAAATACTTTTATATTATGTATCTACTCAATTAGAGGAATGTACACACCGAATTTCGTGTTTCTAGCTGCTGTCGTTTAATATGTACCATTTTTATCTCTTTTTGCCCCAATTCACCCCCTACAAATAAGAATCAATTTATGGTGCACGTTTTTGCTATAAGTGGAAAGCGCATACCAAATATCAAGCAAATATAAACAGACATATTCAAAAAACATTCTTAAATACGCTAAAATATTAGGGATTATTATGGGTATTTTTAGTAATTGTGTGAGCCGATTTCGCCCTGTTTCAATCCCAACCGATATACGACTATAAGACGCATTTATGGAAAATTTGAACGTTCTAGCTCCTTTCGTTTAGATGCTAGCGTGCTTTCAACAGACGGACGGACGGACATGGCTAGATCATCTTAGAATTTTATGACGATCAAGAATATATATACTTTATAGGGTCTCAGGTAGATATTTCAAGGTGTTACAAACGGAATGACAAAGTTAGTATACCCCCATCCTGGAGGTGGAGGGTATAAAAATATGAATATTGGACGCTGCAGCGCTTATTTTTGTATAACGAGATTGAAAATGTTAGCTCTCCTGTACAAAGGTAGTTCACAAAATTGTAGTGACGGACGTAATTTTTTATTCGATAATCATCTATATATTATTCATAACACGTTTTACAAGATTTTTCCAAGAAATATTAATATTTAGCTGTCACTTCCGAAAACCCGAAAAAATTCGTGACCCATCCTAGTATATAGTAGCAATATATAATAGTATATGGTAATATCGCAATGTGCAATCAAAATTTCACAATTTTCCAAGTATGGTTCTGAATTTCTATGAAAAGTCGACAGCCTCTAATCAGTCTGCAATACTGTAGATTGCACTCCGTGGTGAAGGGTATATAAGATTCGGCCCGGTCGAACTTAACGACTTTTTTACTTGTTTTTTTTTGAAAGGTTGAACTTTGTCATTTAATAATGGAACACAATATCATTCATATGACTACCACGACTCGCAGTACCTCATCCGATCAACCCAATGTTTTTTTTTTCAGTACAGCCCAAAATCCACACAGAACAGTGACTCGTTGAGGATGCATTGACTTCACAATAGTCACGTGTGGGTTCTCTGAACCCACTATGCGATTATTGACATAGCCACCGATATTAAAATGAGCTTCTTCTGAAAACACGAACATTTTCCATGTAAATTTCTTACAGTCTGCGTTAAATGCTCCCTACTTTGGAAATAAGTTTTTAATATTTCCCTATTTTGTTCGAGCGTAAAGCGTCCCATTTTACAAATGTCAAACATAAATCTGAAATTAAAAATGATTGTTATTCTATCTTTCAAAGTCAATGTAATCGGTAGTTCAAATTTAAAGTTTTAAATGCCCAACCCTATAAATGTGTATGTGTTCGTTGTAAAATGTACATGTCTACTAGATGTACATTTTAAATTATAAATCCATCTACCTATTAATTAAAATGTGTGTCTGGAAAACCACAACTTGGTTTGTTTTGTGACTACCCACAGAATATTTCGGCTATATCTTTTAGCGTCCTGTAGCTAGAACGATTTCACATAATCTCTAAAAATCTTGTTTTCTCAAAAACGGCTTTGGATATAGATTCACTCAAATTTTACTGTATTTTCATTTGGCCACAAACCCAGCCATTTTTAAGAAAAATATGATTTTTAAAGTTTGTGTAAAATCGTTTTAGCTACCGAAATATATAACCGAAATATTTTTAGCTTTAATTTTTTTTTGCAAAAAACAGCAAATTTTTTCGATCCAGTCTAACGCACATTTATTATTACATATTTCTATTTATTCATTTAAATTGCGAATATTTTCCGAAAAGTTTGAATAAATATCTAATTTACCAGAAATGACACCGACATTTACATGTGCCATGATTTACAAAATGTTGTAATTGTAATAGTTAATTTACCACTTTGCATAATTTACATTAAAAATTTACCAGATTTTATGGGCCATGTAAAAATCTCTAAATTTCAGTGTATTTCCGCTTCCTTCTAATCTTCCGGCTGAATTGTGACAAAACAAAAAAAAAACAACAAAGTTCCTAATTAGCTATTACTGACATTCATTAGTAGACTGATTTAATAAATATGTCACAATTGTTTATGTTAATATCGCATATATATACACACTCGTGTGTTTTTGTCTGGATTCCATGCAGGTTGTGCGTGCATGTGTAACAAATACGACTTAATTTAATGCAAAGGTAATTAAAATGACACATAATTCTATTGTGTGTGTGTTTACATTATGTATGCATAGTCATTGTAATAATTTTCGACATATTCATTAAATGAAGCCATGCAAAGAGATATTTGTAAAAATCGTTACAACGCTCTATACATTAAGAGCAATTGTACTTGAGAAAAAAATGGGAAAGGGAAATTTAGAGGGATGCATACAAACCCCAAAAAAATTCAATTGTAAAATTGTCAAGATTACATATATTTGTTAATGAAATGAGGGGCTATATATTTTTATCTCCGAAATGTAAAAGTTAAAAAGTTTTTTTTTAAATGCGAACGTCCAAATTTTACAAAAATACAGTAACGATGGAAAATGGACGAAATCAACCCAAAGGGACAATTTTTTCCCTATCAAGGACATGATATACCCCCAATAACCCTAATATTTCAAGTATTTAAGCATGATTTTTATACCCTACACCATAGGGTCTTTGTGCATTTGTTTGTAACATCCAAAAAGAAACGAGATAGACCGTTTATTATACCAATCGACTTAGAATCACTTTTTGAGTCGATTTAGCGATGTCCGTCCGTCTGTCCATCTATTCTTGTAATCAAAGTCCAGGTCGCAATTGTTGTTAGAACTGAATGAAACTTTGTACAACAGAGTTTTATGGGATAAGGACGAACGCTATTTAATTTGAAGCAAATCGGTTCAGATTTAGATATAGCTCCCATACAAATTTTCCGATTTTACTTTTTCCGCTCTAGAAACCATATATTTCAACCTATTTCTATATTTTAACTAGAAACAGCTCTGGTAAAAATAGGATGGATCGGTTCAGATTTATATATAGCTCCCATACAAATGTCTCCTCCGATTTGACTCTTTCAGCTCTAGAAACCACAAACTTTGACAGATTTTCTTAAAATTTGGCAAAACAGCTTATATTCCAACTAAAAATAGCTCTGGTAAAAATAGGATAGATCGGTTCAGATTTATATATAGCTCACATACAAATGTAACCTCCGATTTGACTCTTTCCGCTCTAGAAACCACAAACTTTGACAGATTTTCTTCCAATTTGGCAAATCACACATTCACCTGACTGCGTAGACTCGCAAAATAAGAAGTGTTACCAAATTGTAATAGAGGGATGGGTCAAAGTGGTTGCAACCAAACGGCTACAGATTTAGTAATGATTTCTGCTGTATTAATTTGATATATAGATACTTTTATGGCGTGAACGCGCACCATAAAGTGATCCATATTTTTAGGGGCTGAAATGGGACAGCAAGGGATAAAACTGGTAATAGAAGCGACAATCGCGTGTCCTCATAAAATAAAGTGATTTTCGCAACTCGTACTTTTAAGGGGGAAATGTGGCAAAAGGGATCAAATCCAGTAGACGAAATCCAGTATGTACATTCCTAGACGTGCAAAATCAAAGATTTTTTGCAGGAAGAAGGGGATCAATCAAACCGTTGAAAATCGAAATCGAAAAACCACACAATTGTCTCTATCCTAGGTAAAATTAAATCCATTATAATTTTTATAACGGCGTATTAAATCTACTATTTTATTAGAATCGCCTATAAAATAAAAAGTAGTGATTATTTTTTTAAATTTCTGTTTTTACTGACAAAGTTGAACTTTGTCATTTGATAATGGAACACAATATCATTCATATGACTACCACGACTGGCCCGGCAGTACCTCATCCGATCAATCCAAATTTTCAGAAGATTGTTCCGACTAGAATCTCTTCAATGGCGACTTCAATTTCATGTTTCAACGCTTCCATTGTCTCTGGATGGTTTGCGTAACATTTATCCTTATTGGCTCCTCACAGAAAATAATCTAAAGGACTTAAATCACAGCTCCGAGGCGGCCAATTAACGATCAATCCAAAATTTCAGTAGATTGTTCCGACTAGAATCTCTTCAATGGCAACTTCGATTTCATGTTTCAACGCTTCCATTGTCTCTGGATAGTTTGCGTAACATTTATCCTCACAGAAATAATCTAAAGGCGGCCAATTGACATCACAATTTCGGCTGATTATTTGATTTTCAAAAACAGTGAGTATAATATCGGTGGTAGCATTGGCTGTATGACATGTGTGCATTTAGTTTAGCTCGGTAAATCGTCAAAAGAAAAATAGTTTTTTTTTTCAAAAAAAAAGTTTTTTATTATTTTATACGACTGTTTCTACGTTAAAGAGACACTTGTAACATATGTAGCCCTCATAATTACCTTAAAGTTATTGCGTTAGTCACCTCGATAGGGCTTATACTTCAATAATATAAAGGGCTACAAGTGTTACAAGTGTTATCTCTTTAACGAAGAAGCAATGATTTAATAGCAGTCGTTAAAAATTGAAATAACGTGTTTTTTTAAATCGATTTATCGAGCTAAACTAAGTTTTAACAAAAAAAAATATTTTTTTTATTTATTTATTACAATTCAAATTATATATATAGGGTAACCTTGGATTGCATTCCACAGAGGCTGTCGATTTTTGTAGAAGTGCAGTAATATTACAGGAAAATATAATCTTTTTGAATATAGCCGAACAAAAACAAGTAAGAAAGCGTTAAGTTCGGCCGTTCATTGCTTCTTCGTTAAAGAGATAACACTTGTAACACTTGTAGCCCTTTATATTATTGAAGTATAAGCCCTATCGAGGTGACTAACGCAATAACTTTAAGGTAATTATGAGGGCTACATATGTTACAAGTGTCTCTTTAACGTAGAAACAGTCGTATAAAATAATAAAAAACTTTTTTTTTGAAAAAAAAAACTATTTTTCTTTTGACGATTTACCGAGCTAAACTAAATGCACACATGTCATACAGCCAATGCTACCACCGATATTATACTCACTGTTTTTGAAAATCAAATAATCAGCCGAAATTGTGATGTCAATTGGCCGCCTTTAGATTATTTCTGTGAGGATAAATGTTACGCAAACTATCCAGAGACAATGGAAGCGTTGAAACATGAAATCGAAGTTGCCATTGAAGAGATTCTAGTCGGAACAATCTACTGAAATTTTGGATTGATCGTCCTTTAGATTATTTTCTGTGAGGAGCCAATAAGGATAAATGTTACGCAAACCATCCAGAGACAATGGAAGCGTTGAAACATGAAATTGAAGTCGCCATTGAAGAGATTCTAGTCGGAACAATCTTCTGAAAATTTGGATTGATCGGATGAGGTACTGCCGGGCCAGTCGTGGTAGTCATATGAATGATATTGTGTTCCATTATCAAATGACAAAGTTCAACTTTGTCAGTAAAAACAGAAATTTAAAAAAATAATCACTACTTTTTATTTTATAGGCGATTCTAATAAAATAGTAGATTTAATACGCCGTTATAAAAATTATAATGGATTTAATTTTACCTAGGATAGAGACAATTGTGTGGTTTTTCGATTTCGATTTTCAACGGTTTGATTGATCCCCTTCTTCCTGCAAAAAATCTTTGATTTTGCACGTCTAGGAATGTACATACTGGATTTCGTCTACTGGATTTGATCCCTTTTGCCACATTTCCCCCTTAAAAGTACGAGTTGCGAAAATCACTTTATTTTATGAGGACACGCGATTGTCGCTTCTATTACCAGTTTTATCCCTTGCTGTCCCATTTCAGCCCCTAAAAATATGGATCACTTTATGGTGCGCGTTCACGCCATAAAAGTATCTATATATCAAATTAATACAGCAGAAATCATTACTAAATCTGTAGCCGTTTGGTTGCAACCACTTTGACCCATCCCTCTATTACAATTTGGTAACACTTCTTATTTTGCGAGTCTACGCAGTCAGGTGAATGTGTGATTTGCCAAATTGGAAAAAAAAAATATTTTTTTTATTTATTTATTACAATTCAAATTATATATATAGGGTAACCTTGGATTGCATTCCACAGAGGCTGTCGATTTTTGTAGAAGTGCAGTAATATTACAGGAAAATATAATCTTTTTGAATATAGCCGAACAAAAACAAGTAAGAAAGCGTTAAGTTCGGCCGGGCCGAATCTTATATACCCTCCACCACGGAGTGCATTCCACAGTATTACCAGCAGATTAAAGGATGTCGACTTTACATAGAAGTGCAGTACTATATTACGAAAATTGTGATATGTTATACATTACTATATTTGTTTAATATTTCAAACTATAATGTATACTTATGCGCACTGTTTAAAATCTACTACTATAAATAAATACAATGCTGTAATTGTGAAAGTAAACATGCCTAAATATTAGGCGATTGTCAGTCGCCATTAGGGAGAAGCATTTTCAGATACAGAAAAAGTGACTGTATTATTTTGATAAGAAAAGTACAAATTTTAAAGATATCCCCATTCGCCCCATTCTCCGCCCAAATGTACAAATTTCGAAAAAAAAACTTTTTGTTTCGAGTCTTCATAGTCAGTACACCGAATACACACCGAATACACACCGAATTTCATGATATCAACTTCAGCGGTTTGGAAGGTCTCATTTTTATCCCTTTTTTTCAATTATATCCCTTAAAAGTACGAATTTCGAAAAATTTACGTGTCTATGTAATTAGAGGGATGTACATACCGCATTTCATGATTCTAGCTGTTGTCGTATCATTGGTATCATATTTTATCCCTTTTTGTCCCATTTCGCCCGCTAAAACTTTTATTTTGTTTGTGGTGCTTCCAACCTATAAGAGGAATATCCGCAACAAATTTCAAATGTATGAAAATCATCTGCAACCATAAGACACATTTAGGGAAAGTTTGAACCTCCTAGCTCATTTCGTTCGGCCGTTATCGTGCTATCAACAGACAGACGGACATGGCTATATCGTCTTAAAATGTTACCACGACCCAGAATAAATATACTCTACGGGGTGAATATACCCCGATCCTGGAGGTGGAGGGTATAAAAATACAAATATTGCAAAAATAATTTTATAAATAAATATAATATTTTTATTATTTCAAATGCACAAAGCGTTATAAGGCAAGACTACCAACACGTTTACAAATTGAAATAATACTTCAATTCAAAAAATAAATATTCTTATTCCGCCAAATAACTTTTTTTTGAAAATGCTATACAAAAACTACTGAATATTTTCTCAAATTTATTTTTTTATTTGAAAGTACAACCCTTCCGGTTAATAATGAAAAATAATTTCATTCAAATGGGTGCCTCGGCTGGCCATGCAGTAGCCTACACGATCGGTCCAATTTTTAAGCACATTATCGAATGTGCGCAGCTGTATTTCACCAATGGCTTCACGAACATTGTCCTTTAAAGCGTCAATTGTCTCTGGCTTGTCGGCGTAACCCTTATCTTTGAGGACACCCCACAAATAATAGTCCAACGGTTGAATAATTGAAAAAAAAACGTTAGATTGCGGACCCTTTATTTATATTTTCAAAAAGCTTAAATACCATAAATATTGGTAGATAGTGGGTGCTACAGTTGGTTGCATTTCCTATCTATTTAAATTCTAAATGTACAAATTTTGAAAATCAATTATCTCACGCACATAGTGCAATATAACTTAACTTCATGATTCAAACAATTTTTGCCGTAAAAGTAAAAAGTACGAATTTAGAAAAATCTTTTTATTTTGAGTGTCTATGCAGTCAGAGGAATGTATTCACCGAATTCTGGCTGCGGCCATTTGGTTGGTACCATTTTAATCCCCATTTTACATTTTAGCCCCAAAAAGTACGAATTTTGAAAAATCCCTTTATTTTATATATCTATGCAATCAGACGAATGTATACACCGAATTTTATTATTCTAGGTGCAGCCGATTTGTTGGTACCATTTTTATCCCTCTATTCCCATTTTACCCCTTAAAAGTATGAATTTGGGAAAAACACTTTTATATTATGTATCTACTCAATTAGAGGAATGTACACACCGAATTTTGTGCGTCTAGCTGTTTTCGTTTGATAGGTACCATTTTTATCCCTTTTTGGCCCATTATACCCCCTACGAATAAGAATCACTTTATGGTGCACGTTTTTGTTATAGGGGGAATGCACATACCCAAAACATACTTAAATACTCTAAAATATTAGGGGTTATTATGGATATTTACAGTCCTTTTGAGGGGAAAATGTTTCCCTTTGTACCGATTTCGCCCAGTCCCAGCCGATCTACGACTATAAGACGCATTTATGGAAACATTTTACGTCCTAACTCATTTCGTTTAGATGCTAGCATGCTTTTAACAGACGGACGGACGGACACGGCAAGATCGTCTTAGTATTTTATGACGATCAAGAATATATATATACTTTATAGGCCATCTGGTCAATATTTTAATGTGTTACAAACGTATACCCTCCACCTCCCTCCTGGAGGTGGAGGGTATACAAATTAATGTTATTCTACCTTTCAAAGTCAAAGTGATCGGTAGTTCCAATTTGAAATGTTAAATTTCCCACCCTATATCACTTCATATTTGGTGATGGTTTTACAATTGTTTACAAATGTGGAAGCTGGTTCCATTTGCCACAAGGCTTCTAGTACCGCCCACACAAATAATCCGGTGCTAAGTAACACTTAAATCCTTCCTTACACAAGTTCTCTGAGAGTGAGGGTATAGATGAGTCGGTTTAGCCGAGTGAAACTTACTTACTTGTTGGAGGGGACTGTTCGTGGAAGATGCCCATATGGATCAATGAGAGTAATTAACCAAATTTAACAAGTTTAACAATATTTGTCCCTATTGCTAAAGACAACAGCACAAAGTGCATGCTGCTTGAAAGCGTTGTGAAAACGGCTAAAATTACAATATTTACGAAGACAACACTTTCAGTCCGTTTTGGAGCTCAATCATGAGAGGCCGGTGGGATTTTTGACAGAAAAATAGCTTTTTCGGAATGATAAGATTCTTAATCAACTTTATATGTGATTCATAATTTATTTTTTGCCTCTTTATATAAAATTTTGGCATTTTCCTTTCACATTTCTGAACATTTTCAGCTTTGAAAAAGTCCATTACCCCATTCTTCCTCTCTCTAGTTTTGTTCCAATTCACCCATGTGCTATCTTCCGCATTTAACGTGGTTGCTTTGCTTTGCATCCGTTTGAAATGACATGTTCGTATAACACCAGGCGTGGATATCTCTTCGTGAGCGTGTGCCTGATGTATTCCCGCGTGTCTTAAGCGTAATTCCAGGATAATACTCTATAAGCTTGTGTTTGGCGGTGTTGGATACTGGCGCTTGTAACTTTCAACAAATTTGTTATAATGTCATGTAATAGTTTTTACTATTTTATGTGGTGATACTTTTCTCATTTCACAAGAGTTACTGTGATAGCGTGTGGAAATCCGTAATGAAGATGATTATGGCGAACACTTTTGGCTAATGCTTGTTATCCTTTGGCTTACTTTTTATATTTTTAATGATAATATATAAAGAGGACATTAAGACTCACGCAAGATGTAATTTTGATAAAAAATCAAAATCTTATTTATCTTTATTGATTCATAAAGCGTACAGTAAAGTATGGTCCAAATACAATTTTATTTAAAAAAATTATATATCCAATTAATCGTAATTATGATGGTTAAAAATGTTGTGGGTATCAATTTAAGTTATGGGTATCTTTACAGACGCAAATTGATTAACAAATCATGTTCTTCTAATTTTAAATTTAAATGGCACAATTCTCAAATGTACAATTCAGGAATTTGTAATCGTGTATTTGTTGAAAAACATTTTTTAGATGCCTTTGTGAGAATTTCATGGAGCTGCATTACAGCATTATTTCCAACACAAATCAATTTGCAATCCTAGCCATTATTGAATAAATACTTATACTATTGGATCAAATCATTTGGAAAACGTGATTGGATTTACCGACAATCAATTTAGAAATAAAGTTAAATACCGTAAAATCCACTGTGAAACGTATTCCAATTTTCACATTCAGTCCATTCATTTAAACTTGAACCGCCACACATTCTAATGGAACTCGCCAGAGACACCGACAAATCAATCGTAATGTTGTGCCTTTTTTCCTCTTCTCATCATTCATTCTCTGTCATAATATATATAAATATATCGTAGGAGCATTTCCAAATACAGATGCATACACATCGAAAAAAATATATTATCAGACCGACATGACAAACAAAATTGATATACCCAATGTTTATGGACTAAATCAAATCATTTTCTCCGTGGAATTAACCAAAATAAAATAAAACAAGTAAGGAAAGGCTAAAGTCGGGCGGGGCCGACTATATAATACCCTACACCACTCCCTGCGTATGTACCTCGCTTTGATTACTAAACCCAGGTATTTCATGGGAGCAATTTTATGTAGTTCATACAAATTATATAAATTATATTCATATAATTTATATGCTATAAATTCATCTTCAGTCAAATTTAACGAGTATGGTAAATAATATGGTAATTGATCTAATTGTCCGACAGACAAATACAAATTATACAGTAGTATACCAAAGTCATTTCAAAGTATGGACATATGGACATCACCCAAACAATTCTCATTGCAATTCAATTCGGTAAAAAAGTGAAATCGGGAAGGATTTTTGCATCCTGTAAATGTTTGAAAAAAAATTTTAAATCGGAAAGGACATTTGTATGGGGGTATATTGAAACCTGGAACGATGTGACCCGCTTTCACCATGTCTGTTTATTGGTGAAATATAATATGTAAAATTTGGCCAAAATCGGTTAAACATTCGGGAGCAACATTTGTATGAGGGCTCTATCTAAATCTGAACCTATCTTACCCACTTTCACCATAGATGTTTCTAGTTCGATTATAAGATGTTGTGCCAATTGTAAAGAAAAACGGGTACAATGTGTGGATTTTAGAGCGGAAAAAGTGAAATCGGGAGCGACATTTGTATGGGGGCTATATCTAAATCTGAACCGATCTTACCCAATTTTTGCACACGTGTTTCTAGTTGGATTATAAGATGTTCTGCAAAATTTAAAGAAAATCGGTACAATATGTCGTTTCTAAAGCGGAAAAAGTGAAATCGGGAGCGACATTTGTATGGGGGCTATATTTAAATCTGAACCGATCTTACCCAATTTTTGCATACGTGTTTCTAGTTGGATTATAAGATGTTCTGCAAAATTTAAAGAAAATCGGGTACAATATGTCTTTTCTAGAGCGGAAAATGTCAAATCGGGAGCGACATTTGTATGGGGGCTATATCTAAATCTGAACCGATCTTACCCAATTTTTGCACAGGTGTTTCTAGTTGGATTATAAGATGTTGTGCCAAATTTAAAGAAAATCGGGTACTATATGTGCTTTATAGGGTGGAAAAAGTCAAATCGGGAGCGACATTTGTATGGGGTCTATATCTAAATCTGAACCGCTCTTACCCAATTTTTGCATACGTGTTTCTAGTTGGATTATAAGATGTTCTGCCAAATTTAAAGAAAATCGGGTACAATATGTCGTTTCTAGAGCGAAAAATGGCAAATCGGGAGCGACATTTGTATGGGGTCTATATCTAAATCTGAACCGATCATACCCAATTTTTGCATACGTGTTTCTAGTTGGATTATAAGATGTTCTGCCAAATTTAAAGAAAATTGGGTACAATATGTCGTTTCTAGAGCGGAAAATGTCAAATCGGGAGCGACATTTGTATGGGGGCTATATCTAAATCTTAACCGATCTTACCCAATTTTTGCATAGGTGTTTCTAGTTGGATTATAAGATGTTGTGCCAACTTTAAAGAAAATCGGGTACTATATGTGTTTTATAGGGCGGAAAAAGTCAAATCGGGAGCGACATTTGTATGGGGGCTATATCTAAATCTGAACCGATTTCCTCCAAATTCAATACCGATGGTCATTGGCCAGAAAAAATATCTTCTGCCAAGTTTCATGACAATCGGACAACAATTGCGACCTGTAGAGTGCGAACAAGCTTAGATGGGCAGCAGACGGACAGACAGACAGACATCGTTAAATCGACTCAGCTGGTGATTCTAAGCCGATCGGTATACTTAAAGGTGGGTCTAGCTCGATTATTTCTTGGTGTTACAAACATTTGGGGCGAAACTAACTTATAATACCCTAGCCCACGAAGTGGTGTAGGGTACAAACATGGAGCTTAATATCAGTTGAATTTGGTTTAAATGAAAAGTAAATGTAAAGAGTGATTTTTTTGAGGTTAGGATTTTCATGCATTAGTATTTGACAGATCACGTGGGATTTCAGACATGGTGTCAAAGAGAAAGATGCTCAGTATGCTTTGACATTTCATCATGAATCGTCTTACAAACGAATAACGCTTGCAAATTATTGAATTTTATTATCAAAATGCGTGCTCTGTTAAGAAAGTTCATTGCGCGCTTCCATTTTATGGTCAGTTTAATCGATCCACTGAAGCGGCTATTCGGGCTATTGTGACTAAATTTCGCACCAAATTTACATTGTTGGACATTAAACCACCAACACGCTTACGTAGAGTGCGAACTGAAGAAAATATCGCAGCTGTATCGGCCAGTGTTAATGATGACCACCAATTTTCGATTCGTCGCCGTTCGCACCAATTGGGTCTCTGTTACTCAAAAACGTGGAAATGCCAAAATTGGACTAAGCGGATGGACCACCTAAGACGCAGCCGCGGTCAACATTTAAATGAAATTATCTTCAAAAAGTAAATGTCATGGACCAATCTAACGTTTCAAATAAAGAACCGATGAGATTTTGCAAATTTTATGCGTTTTTTTTTTTTTAAAAAGTTATCAAGCTCTTAAAAAATCATTATTATAAAATAATCATTAGATAATAGAAAACTTAAAATCAACAATAACAAAACCGGCTCTAATCAAACGAATAGAACAACAACTCTGTATAGTCTGTAGGACTATACGATATAGGATGAAGTAAAGTAACATCAATGAAATCTAAAAAAATTGAATTTTAGCAAACGAATTGGAAACACCGTACGACAATCTTAAAAAAGTCGTTACACCTGAACCGGATGATATACGTTTGAAACTTTGACCAAAATGGAGTTACTGCGTGTTTAGTTTTTCGTTTCCTTATCTTGTTGTCCCTTCACAGGACTACAGAGTTCCAAAGTATACAATTTTTCAAAAACTTATTTTATATACTTGTTCACACCATAACGGTATTAGAGTCAAATTAAAGTGGAGAATATCTACTAAAAATACTTCAAATATTATGCTTCTGCCTGTATTAGTTCAGCATTAATATCTATCTCAAGTTTACCCCTTAGTTATTCTAGTTTACTCTAATCTTGCTTTTTAAGAGACAAAATTGTAAATGATTGTTAATACAAATAGAAGCTTGAAATATAAAGTATTTATAGCACATATTCCCTTCTTTGATTTGTCATCGGGTGCGAATAAGTATTAAACATAATTTTTGAAAAAAAAAAACGATGAATATAAATAGATATCCATTGATTGGAATTGAGTTTAGGGAAAACCTCCTTCGTCTCAACTAATTTCTTCGTATGAAGAAAATTTAAATGATTTGACGAGTAAATATGTGCAAAACATGCACAGTGTTGTGAATCGTCGTCAGGTTTCGAATATTTTATACTCTCAACTAGGGTATTATGTCTCTGTGCATTTGTTTGTAACACCCAAAAGGAACGAAATATACACATCGTTTATTACACAGATCGGTTGAGAATTACTTTCTGAGTCGATTTACCAATGTCCGTCTGTCTGTCTGTCCATGTAAGTTTTGTCGGCCCAGGACGAACGCTATTAAATTTGAAGTAAATCGGTTCAGATTTAAATATAGCAAATGTCGCTCGCGATTTGACTTTTTCCGCACTAGAAACTATATATTTTAACTGATGTTCTTCAAATTTGGCAAAACACATCATATTTCAAATAGGAATACTTATAGTGAAAGTGAGCAGGTTTGAATATAATCCTCCTATGTCCTTCCCGAATTAACTGTTAGACCCAGCCCGTCGTTAGCCTTTCCTTACTTGTTGTAATTGCAAATCTATGCGAGCATAAAAACAAAGCAAGGATAGTAAATCAACAGGAGTGGAGATGGAAAAAAACACATTGGCACGATTTGCAATATTTTGAGGTGCTCTAAACACAAACATAAATACTGTTTATACTTTACACCATAGGATTGGGGAAACTAAGTTTGTCCTTCCCTTTGTAAAATCTTCAAATATTGACCTGAGACCCTATAAAGTATATCGAAAACGTGTATATATAATGTCTACGTACAAAAACACAATTTTTCAGGAGAATGAAAAAACTGTTTTATTCTCAAATTATCAACAATTTTAATGAACCCATTTTGTACAATATTAACCGAATATGTTTAACGAACACCCTAACTAATATGATTCCTGAAATTCTCGTTATTTTAGTTTTTTTGGTAGATAGACTGTATTACATCAAAAATTAAATCTTTGTGTAAGAAAATAATATGGAGATAGACACTTCATTATAGGATGGAGGTATACTAAGTTTGCCATTCCGTATGTAACACCTAGATTTATATAGATATATATATATGTATGTTGTCATTTGTACTGTTAGGAGGGTAAAATGGGAATAGAGGGATAAAAATGGTACCAGCCACAAGTCTGCAGCTTGAATAATGAAATGCAATCCAGAGCCTAGACATAAAATGTTTTTTTTCCAACTTCGTACTTTTAGCGGATAATATGGGAAAGGGGGGATAAAAATGGTACCAACCAAAAAGCTATAGCTGGGATTTTGCTGTGTATTTACTTGATATTTGGTAAGTGATCCATATTTTTGGAAATTCAAAATTCGGTATGTCCTATGACGGCGAGGAAAGGATAAAAATGGTACCGCTGCAGCTAGAACAATGAAAATTGGTCTATATTTTGTTCTGGTTGCGTAGACTCGGAATATAAAGCAATCTTTCGATATCGTACAATATGGGCAAAAAGTGATGAAATTGGTGCAGACAAAACGACTGCAACTAGAATCATCATCTACAAGTTTTTTTTGAAATTTGTACTTTTAGGGACAAAAATGGTACCGATATCTAATATGTACATTTTTTCGAAGATTGCTGTCTTTCGGAAGAATTATTTTGATATATATATATTAGGAATGATTAATTTTTTTATCACGCAAAGTGTAACGTAAACACGTAATATACGGAATATTCTAAGTAGATTTCTCTAAAAAACCATTGGGGTATAATGAGCATAACTCTCGGAAATCGACTTGAGACAATGGATCGTCTTGTATGTAGCTTAAAGTCGATTGACGACGGCTAGGAATTCATCATAGCCCCATGGTTTCTTAGAGAAATATACTTATAATTTTCCGTATATTACGTTTTTGTTTAACTATTCGTTCATTTCTTTCTACACATATAAATTGGCCTGCCATAATATATGTCAAATACTATAATCAATTAAAAACATATTTGTAGGCACGCCCTGTAAGTGATTAATTAATTAATTTTAATTCAAATTTTTATACACTCCACGAGAGTATTATGTCTTTGTGCATTTGTTTGTAACACCCAAAAGGAAGCGAGATAGATACATTGTTAAGTATACAGATCGACTTAGAATCACTTTTTGAGTCGATTTAGCAATGTCTGTCTGTCTGTCCGTCTGTCCATCTATTGTTGTAATTAAATTACAGGTCGCAATTAGAGTCCGATCTTAACAAAAATTGGCACAACTAAGTTCTGTGGATCAAGGACGAACGCTATTTAATTTGATCGGTTCAGATTTAGATATAGCCCCCATACAAATGTCGCTCCCGATTTGACATTTTCCGCTCTAGAAACGCCATATTGTACCCGATTTTCTTTAAATTGTTCACAACATCTTATAATCCAACTGGAAACACGTATGCAGAAATTAGGTAAGATCGGTTCATATTTAGATATAGCCCCCATACAAATGTCGCTCACGATTTGACATTTTCCGCTCTATAAACGACATATTGTACCCGATTTTCTTTAAATTTGGCACAACATCTTATAATCCAACTAGAAACAGGTATGCAGAAATTAGGTAAGATCGGTTCAGATTTAGATATAGCCCCCATTCAAATGTCGCTCCCGATTTGACATTTTCCACTCTAGAAGCGACATATTGTACCCGATTTTCTTTAAATTTGACACAACATCTTATAATCCAACTAGAAACAGATATGCAGAAATTAGGTAAGATCGGTTCAGATTTAGATATTGCCCAAATACAAATGTTGCTCCCAAATGTTTAACCGATTTTGGTCAAACTATACATATTGTATTTTATCTATTTCGTTCCAGATTTCAATATACCCCCATACAAATGTCTTTTCCGATTTAACATTTTTTGCCAAACACATACATTTAAAGGATACAAAAATCCTTCCCGTTTTCACCGAATTAAATTGTATTCGGATAGAAAGTGGAGTGCATCATAGAGTCGGCCCGCCCGACTTTTCACTTTATCCGCTTTAGAAACCACATATTGTACCCGAACATCTTATAATCGAACTAGAAACACGTATGCAAAAATTGGGTAAGATCGGTTCAGATTTAGATATAGCCCCCATACAAATGTCGCTCCCGATTTGACATTTTCTGCTCTATAAACGACATATTGCACCCGATTTTCTTCAAATTTTGCATAACACCTTATAATCTAACTAGAAATACCTGTGACGAAAGCGGGTTAGATCGGTTGAGATTTAGATATAGTCCCCGAAACGAAATATTGTACCCGATTTTCTTTAAAATTGGCACAACATCTTATAATCGAACTTGAAACACCAATGCTGAAAGTGGGTGGGATCGGCTCAGATTTAGATATAGCCCCCATACAAATGTCGCTCCAGATTTGACTTTTCCGCTCTAAAATCCACATATTGTACCCGATTTTCTTTAAAATTGGCACAACATCTTATAATCGAACTAGAAACACCTATGCTGAAAGTGGGTAAGATCGGTTGAGATTTAGATATAGCCCCCATACAAATGTCGCTCCCGAGTTTTTAACCGATTTTGGCCAAACTTTGAATATTATATTTCACCAATAAACATACATGGTGAAAGCGGGTCACATCATTCCAGGTATAAATATACCCCCATAAAAATGTTCTTTCCGATTTAACATTTTTTGACAAACACATACATTTACATGATTCAAAAGTCCTTCCTGATTTCATTTTTTACCGAATTGAATCATATCAATCATATAGTTGCTCCGTTCGTCTTTAGCATTTCCATACTTGTTGGGGAGATGCCCATATGTCCATACTTTTGTATAACCCAAATGGGGCCCCATTCTTCTCTATTACAGCTCTAGAAACTACATCTTACATCGGATCTTCATCAAATTTTGCAGATCATTATATGTTTCAACTAGGAATACTTACCGTGGATTAGAAATATATTGACACATGTTTTGGCACATGCCTCAAGTGTTGTTATAGGCCCCCTTCAAATGTCCGTCCGATTCATCCTATTACCGCTGTATTATCATTACTTTACTCGGAATATCTGCTGGAAAATTGGATCAATTACTTTATTATTTACCGTATTCGTTAAATATGACTAAAGATGAATTGGTATTACAATTTATATGAACTACATAAAATTGCTCCCATGAAATACCTGGCGTTAGTTATCAAATCGAGGTATATACGCAGGGAGTGGTGTAGGGTATTATAAAGTCGGCCCGCCCGACTTTAGCCTTTCCTTACTTGTTATAAATGGCTTGTATTTTATTTCGTTGGTCGTCATGTTGTGACTGTGACACTATAATTGTGTTCTATTTGAGTGCTAAACAAGTGCTTTGTTCGAAGTCAACTACGCAAGCAACTTTGCAATGGGATGTTGCTGCGGATGATCGCCATCAGCTGCCGCTGATGTGTTATTGAACATTGCGGGTAATCTAAACAATTTGCATCGGTATTAACGTGATTAAGCAATTGTTGCTATAGCGGTGCAGACCAGAAATTGAAGCTCGAAGATAGAAATAATGAAAATTGACAGAATATTTGTTCTATGATGAAGGAGCAACTACAACAACACTTTTGGTAAGTTGAGTTTAGTTCATCTAACTATATTGGATAATGCACCATCTTCCGCACACACACACCTCGTTCCCTAATAAACGACCACTACCTGTTCATGGACACTTTTATCCCTTTTCGTACTTTGTCGTGAATTAATACAAACGGGACAACAATGTTTATACAATTTCCATCTCCTGACAATGGACAAGTTGAGGATGTTTTCTATGGGCCAATCATGATGAACTGAACTCAGTCAAAAGAATATTATATTTTGTGACATTGCATCAGAATCCGACAACAGCTTTTGCTTCCGCCACCAAACTAAAAACGGCATCAGTATCATCATGGGAAATGTGAACTACGTTTGCCAGTTGTTTGCAACAATTTGTGGCATGTTTTGTTTGTGATTCTCCGTACTTTATATAGAATTTGATATAGTTAAGTAACAAAATTATAAACCTCTGATTAAAGTGAGACATTTTGTGGAAAGGTAGCAGTCCGAATGACAATGAAGGCGATGCAACTTGATTAGTTTTGCCACAAGAGTTTGCCAATTGTCTAGACTTTAGCAAACAATATATGACAAATTTATTATAAATTTCGCAACACGTATATTTTGTTTAATTAAACACTGGGGTGAGCAGAAGAGTCCATTTTTTGGGAGTATATTAAATAAATAAAATAAATATATAAATATATGTATGAGTGCTGAATGCCAAAGTCATTATGTGTCCAACTTGCACTGCTGATGTTCTCAGGTGAATACTAAAAATTTTCCAATCGGAAGCACCGATTTAAGAATTTTTGCAAATAATTTTTATACACTCCACGAGAGTATTATTTCTTTGTGCATTTGTTTGTAACATCCAAAAGGAAGCGATATAGACCCATTGTTAAGTATACCGATCGACTTAGAATCACTTTTTGAATCGATTGAATGTCCGTCTGTCTGTCCATCTATTCTTGTAATCACGATGCAGGTCGCAATGGTAGCCAGAACCAAACGAAACTTTGCACAACGAAGTTTTTCGGGATAAGGACGAACGCTATTTAATTTGAAGAAAATCGGTTCAGATTTAGACTCTATTCACGCTGGATACCACATATTTTAACAGATTTGGTTCAAATTTGGTATAACATCTTATTTTTCCAATATGAACACCCATGATAAAAATGGGTCAAATCGGTTCAGATTTATATATAGCCCCCATAAAAATTTCGCTCTCATTTTGACTTATTCTGCTCTAGATACCACATAAAAGATTTTCTTCAAAATTGGCAAAATATCTTATGTTTCCACTAGAAACACTTCTAATGAAAAAATGTGTTACATCCGTTCAGATTTATATATATCTCCCATTAAAATTTCGCTTCCGATTTGACTTTTTCCGCCCCAGAAACCAACCACGTATTTTCACCCAATTTCTTTAAATTGAGCATAACACGTTATAACTGAACTGGAAGAACCTATTGTGTAAGTGGGTCACATCATTCCATGTTTGGATATAGCGCCGATACAAATATTCTACTCGCTTTGACAAATTGAACCAGGACATATTAGCCTATGATTGTGAAACATACAAAAATTCTTCCTGTTTTCACTTTTTTCCGAATTGAATTGTATTCTGATAGAAAGTGGAGTGTATCATATGGTCGGCCACGCCCGACTTTAGCCTTTCCTTACTTGTTTTTATATTGAAAAATTGGTAATATGGGAGAGGATATACCGGGGAACGGACCCCTTACTTATTGCAACACAAAACCATACTATGAACACGAGGAAGATATCTTAGTAGATTCTGTGTATTTATTCATCATCTCATCTTTGTCCTTCCATTCCTTCAAGTTTTACACTTTTTGGCGTTCTCTATTCTCGTTCGTTCGGCTATTCTCTAAACACATTACCAAAGAGCTTATCATTAAGTTTTCCGGCTTTTTGTCCCTGCTATGGGGATATATGTTTTCTTGTGACTTTTCTAAGATACATCTCTGCAGTTCCTGCTACACCAGGGACTCATCATCTGCAATGTTCGCTTTTTGTATGTCTGCGGCAAAGAACGCAGACATCGTAGACGAACGTTAAAGTTCATCCTGTTTCTGTTCTTGATGTCATTGTTGTTTTTGTGTTGTGTAAACTCTACAGTAATTTACTTATGCTTCCGTTTCGACTTCCTTGGTGCATTTTGTATTGTTTTTCGACGTCTCCCTCTATCTCCCTCTTTATCTTATTTAAAGCTTATATTTATACCCTCACTCTATAGAATAGGAGGGTATATATCATTTGGGACAGAAAAAAAGTGTAACTCACTGAAGCAGAGACTTAAGACCCTAAGTATGTTTGGACAAAATCCATTTCACGCGATAACTCCCGAAAGGAGCTGAGGAATCAATTCAAACTTCGCACATGGTAATATTCTCCCAGATTTGGTTTAAGTTCGAAGATGAGCGAAATTGGTACATGGCATCCACTATGACATGATATTTGATGGTGTTTTTATACCCTCCACCTCCAGAATGGGGGTATATTTACTTTGTCATTACGTTTGTAATACCTTGAAATATTCATCGGAGACCCCATAAGTATATATATTCTGGGTCGTGGTAAAATTTTAAGACGATATAGCCATGTACGTCTGTCTGTTGAAAGCACGATAGCGGCCGAACGAAATGAGCTAGGAGGTTAAAATTTTTCCTAAATGTGTCTTGTGGTTGTAGATCGGTTGGGATTGAAAGTGGACGAAATCGGCTCAGAGGGAAAAAATGTTTCCCTCACAAGGGCTGAAAATACCCCTAATATTTAGAGTATTTCAGCTTGTTTGCAATTCGCATTCCCTTTATAGCATAAATGGGTACCATAGAGTGTTTTTTATTTGTAGGAGGCGAAATGGGACAAAAAGGGATAAAAATGGTACCTATCAAACGACAACAGATAGAAACACGAAAGAATTCTAATAGAGTAGATACATAATATAAGAGTATTTTTTATAAATTCGTACTTTTAAGGGGTTAAATGCGGATAGAGGGATAAAAATAGTACCAACTTAACGGCTGCACCTAGAATAATGAAATTCGATGTATACATTCCTCTGATTGCGTAGACACGTAAAATAAAAGAACTTTCCAAAAATTAGTACTTTTTGGGGTTCAAATAGAAAAACGGGGATAAAAATAGTACCTACCAAATGACCGCAGCTAGAATCATGAAATTCGGAGTATACATTCCTCTGACTGCGTAGACACAAAAAATAAAACGTTTTTTCCAAATTCGTACTATCAAGGGATACAATGGCTACAGGGGATAAAAATAGTACCAACTAAACGAATACAGATAGAATGATGAAATTCGATGTGTACATCCCTCTAATTGTGTAGATACGTAAAATAAAGAGATTTTAGATAGTCGTACTCTTGAGGGGGCAAAATTGGAAAAAGGGTACCAACAAAATGGCTGATAGAATCATGGAATTCGGTGTATACATTCCTCTGACTGCATAGCCACGTAAAATATTTTTTTTCAAATTCGTACTTTATTTTGTTGCTTTTACGACAAAAAAATTGTAGAATCATGAAGTTGTTTTATACTGCGTGCGTGGGAGATAAGGTATTTTCAAAATTTATACTTTTGAAATTAAAATAGGATGGAAATACAACCAACCAAACGACTGTAGCTGAAAATACACTCTCTGTCCCCCAATATTTAGGGTATTTATGATTGCTCCCTTATATTTACTTTACGAATTGAAGTATTATTTCCTTTATATATATACATAGTATACAAATATTGGTAGCCTTGGCTTATTAATTAAATTTCTGATTTTCATACAGTTAAAATTTGTTGCGGCCATTCCTCTTGTAGCTTGGAAGCAACACAAAGAAAATAAAAGTTTTAGCTGGCGAAATGGGACCATAACGGATAAAATATGGTACCAATGATACGACAACAGCTAGAATCATGAAATTCGGTGTGTACATCCCTCTAATTGCATAGACACGTCAAATATAGGGATTTTTCTAAATTCGTACTTTTAAGGCATATAATTAAAAAAAGGGATAAAAATGGGACCTACCAAACCGCTGAAGTTGAAATCATGAAATTCGGTGTATTCTGACTCGAAAATTATTTTTTTCGAAATTTGTACATTTTGGCGAAGAATCAGGATATCTTTAAAATTTATACTTTTCTTATCACTTTGTCTGTATCTGAAAAAGCTTCTTTTTAATGGCGACTGACAATCGTCTTTAGGCATGTTCACTTTCACAATTTCAGCATTTTATTTATATATAGTAGTCGATTTTAAACAGTGCGCATAAGTATACATTATAGTTTGAAATAGTAAACAAATATAGTAATGTGCACAAAAATATCACAATTTTCGTAATATGGTACTGTACTTCTATGTAAAGTCGACATCCTTTAATCTGCTGGTAATACTGTGGAATGCACTCCGTGGTGGAGGGTATATAAGATTCGGGCCGGCCGAACTTAAAGCCTTCTTACTCGTTGCTATTGCAGATGCCACTACAACCTAACATAACGGTTTGAAGTGATAGTCTGCTAGGCGATATTTTTAAATTGAAAGGCAGTTCAGCTAAAATACATTTACTAAGGTCCCTTGGGAGGTCCTTTTTTTATAGCAAAGAAGTCCTTAAATTTACTTATCATAAATCAATTCTCTATTTGCTTTAGTGGCGACAAAGTGATTGGCAAAACTTTGATTAGAGAGCGGCGTTTAGACCCGAGAGAATAAGTTAATATTTTTTTCTATGTTCGCGTCCTTGACCAATTCCAGAAAATGCTCCTTCATCATCGCTATTGGAGATATCCCATCCATCGTGAACTCATGGCTGCGTTACAGCTCGTCCTACTGGACGTTGTTTGTCAAGTGTCTGAATGTTAATGTTTTTGGGGCATTTGTATGCATCCGATAACCTTTTATTATTAAAGGATGTCCTTCGGTCGTTAACTCTGTTCTTTAATTTGAGTTGCGTTATCAATATGAGGCCGATGAAACTAGTGGTGCTGCTATGTGAATTTTCCAAATTTTGGTGTTGACGATGATTTGTATTTATTTGGAACTTTTTCAATTTTTTGTATTGATGTACATTTCTTTGCGTAGTTCTCGCTAGGTTTTTCGAACATTTTTTCTTTTGCTATTTTGAATTTATTGTTGATTTAGTTCGGTTTCCATTTTTTTTTACATTTTTGTGGGTAACGAATAAATGCATTTGTGTCGGTTTGTATTTGTGCTTTCTGTTTTTGTGGGCAATTTAAATGAGTTTGTATGTGTTTTTGTGTGGCGGTTTTCAGCATGTGTACAACACGATTCAACACTCACATGCAATAAAGCATGAACATGAACAAGAAAATGCAATACATTAAAGAACTGTAAAAATTGCGAAACATTTAACATGTAGGCTACGTTAACACATTATGATTGTGGGTTTTCCACATATTTGTGCTTTTTTAATATGTTATTGAAATAGAGCTATATCCAGGAAAACATAGTAGAAACAAAAAATTCGAAAGAAATTCAATATTTTAATTTAATATAATTGGCAAAATTAAAAAAAAAATAATTTATAAAATGATTATATCCTTAAATTTTTGTATTGTTTTCTGCATTACTATGTTATAAAAAATAAATAAAAAACAAATAAAAATATTAAAAAACAAGTAAGGAAAGGCTAAAGTCGGGCGGGGCCGACTATATAATACCATACACCACTCCCTGCGTATGTACCTCGCTTTGATTACTAAACCCAGGTATTTCATGGGAGCAATTTTATGTAGTTCATATAAATTATACAGTATACTATAAATTCATGTTAAGTCATATTTAACGAATATGGTTAATAATATGGTAATTGATCCAATTATACGACAGACAAATACAAATTATACAGTAGTAATAGGATGAATCGGACCGACATTTCAAAAGGGGGCCTAAAACAACATTTTGGTGCTGGTCCAAAAAATATGGACCTATATATTTCTCATTCACGGCAGGTATTCATAGTTGAAAAATATCATGATCTGCAAAATTTGATGAAGATGCGATGTAAGATGTAGTTTCTAGAGCTGTAACAGATCAGAATGGGGCCCCATTTGGCTTATAATGAGTGATTTTTTAAGAGCTTGATAACTTTTTTTTTTAAAAAAAACGCATAAAATTTGCAAAATCTCATCGGTTCTTTATTTGAAACGTTAGATTGGTCCATGACATTTACTTTTTGAAGATAATTTCATTTAAATGTTGACCGCGGCTGCGTCTTAGGTGGTCCATTCGGAAAGTCCAATTTTGGGCAACTTTTTCGAGCATTTCGGCCGGAATAGCCCGAATTTCTTCGGAAATGTTGTCTTCCAAAGCTGGAATAGTTGCTGGCTTATTTCTGTAGACTTTAGACTTGACGTAGCCCCACAAAAAATAGTCTAAAGGCGTCAAATCGCATGATCTTGGTGGCCAACTTACCGGTCCATTTCTTGAGATGAATTGTTCTCCGAAGTTTTCCCTCAAAATGGCCATAGAATCGCGAGCTGTGTGGCATGTAGCGCCATCTTGTTGAAACCACATGTCAACCAAGTTCAGTTCTTCCATTTTGGGCAAAAAAAAGTTGGATATCATCTCACGGTAGCGCTCACCATTCACAGTTACGTTACGATTCGCATCATCTTTGAAGAAGTACGGTCCAATGATGCCACCAGCCCATAAACCGCACCAAACTGTGACTTTTTCTGGATGCATTGGTAGCTCTTGCAATGCTTCTGGCTGATATTCACTCCAAAATCGACAATTCTGCCTATTTACGTACCCATTGAGCCAAAAATGAGCTTCGTCGCTGAACACAATTTCTTTCTTTCTGAACTTTCTTAACAGAGCACGCATTTTGATAATAAAATTCAATGATTTGCAAGCGTTGCTCGTTAGTAAGTCTATTCATGATGAAATGTCAAAGCATACTGAGCATCTTTCTCTTTGACACCATGTCTGAAATCCCACGTGATCTGTCAAATACTAATGCATGAAAATCCTAACCTCAAAAAAATCACTCTTTAAATGTCACCATGCCATTTGTAAATGAATTTGAATTCTATTTAATATAGATGCAAAATGGTCTTGAGCCAGGACAATATCCCAGTTCAAATCAAATATTGATTACAGACAAAAAAAAATACAAACGAAAAAACTGGAAAAAAATAATTTTATAAATAAATATAAAATTTTAACTATTTTAGACCACGCTTAGAAGGCAAGGTAACCAATATTTGTATACTATATATATCGAAATAATACTTCTAGTCGGTTCAAAGTGTATTTATAAGGTAGCAATCTTCAAAAAAGCTTAAGTACCCTAAATATTGAGGGATAGTGGTTGCATTTTCAGTTACTGCGGTTTGGTGTATTTCCATTCTATTTTAATTCCAAAAGTACAATTTTTTAAAATCCATTATCTCTTACGTATACCGTGCAAGATAGCCTAACTTCACGATTCTAGCCACTTGCTCGCTACCACTTGTATCATATTTTCCCATTTTTAGCCGTAAAAGTATAAAAACAAGTAAAAACGGCGTTATGTTCGGCCGGGCCGAACTTTATTTACCCTCCACTATGTATTGCATTCCACAGAGGCTGTCAACTTTCGTAGAAGAGTAGTAATATTACAGGAAAAAATATTTTTTAATATAGCCAAAGTAATCCAAATATTAAAAAAATATTTTATAAATATTAAAAGGCAAGGCTATTAATACGAACAAATAGTTCAAGTCAATCCAAAAAATAAATATTTTTATATTCATGTCTTCAAAAAGCTTTAATATCATAAATATTGGTAGATAGTGGGTGCTACAGTTGGGTGTATTTCCATTCTATTTTAATTCCAAAAGTATAAATTTTGAAAATCTATTATCTCACGCACATAGCGCAAAATAACCTAACTTCATGATTCAGCTAATTTTTGCCATAAAAGTAAAAAGTACAAATTTCGAAACATCTTTTTGTTTTGTGTGTCTATGCAGTCAGAGGAATATATACACCGAATTCCATGATTCTAGTTGCGATCATTTGGTTGGTACCATTTTTATCCCCTTTTTCCTATTTTACCCCCTTAAGAGTACGACTTTCTAAAAAACTCTTTATTTAAGTGTCTACGAAATAAGAGGCATGTACACACCGAATTTCATCATTCTAGTAAGTCGTTTAGTTGGTACTATTTTTATCCCTCTGTACCCATTGCATCCCTTGACAGTACGAATTTGTAGAAAACCTTTTATTTTTCGGTTATACGTAGTCAGAGGAATGTATGTTCCGAATTCCATGACTCTAGCTGCGGTCATTTGGTTGGTACTATTTTTATCCCTTTTTTCCATTTTAACCCCAAAAAGTACGAATTTCAAAAAATTCATTTATTTTACGTGTCTACGCAATCAGAGGAATGTATGCGCCGAATTTCATTATTCTAGGTGCAGTCGTTTGGTTTGTACCATTTTTATCCCTCTATTCACATTTTATCCCTTAAAAGTACGAATTTGGAAAAAATACTTTTATATTATGTATCTACTCAATTAGAGGAATGAACACAACGATTTTCGTGTTTCCAGCTGTCGTCGTTTAATATGTACCATTTTTATCACTTTTTGCCCCATTTCACCCCCTACGAATAAAAATCATTTTATGGTGCACGTTTTTGTTATAGGGGGAATGCGCATACCCAATATCAAGTAAGTAAAGGGTGATTTTTTAAGAGCTTGATAACTTTTTTTAAAAAAAAAACGCATAAAATTTGCAAAATCTCATCGGTTCTTTATTTGAAACGTTAGATTGGTCCATGACATTTACTTTTTGAAGATAATTTCATTTAAATGTAGACCGCGGCTGCGTCTTAGGTGGTCCATCCGCTTAGTCCAATTTTGGCATTTCCACGTTTTTGAGTAACAGAGACCCAATTGGTGCGAACGGCGACGAATCGAAAATTGGTGGTCATCATTAACACTGGCCGATACAGCTGCGATATTTTCTTCAGTTCGCACTCTACGTAAGCGTGTTGGTGGTTTAATGTCCAACAATGTAAATTTGGTGCGAAATTTAGTCACAATAGCCCGAATAGCCGCTTCAGTGGGTCGATTAAACTGACCATAAAATGGAAGCGCGCAATGAACTTTCTTAACAGAGCACGCATTTTGATAATAAAATTCAATAATTTGCAAGCGTTGTTCGTTTGTAAGACGATTCATGATGAAATGTCAAAGCATACTGAGCATCTTTCTCTTTGACACCATGTCTGAAATCCCACGTGATCTGTCAAATACTAATGCATGAAAATCCTAACCTCAAAAAAATCACTCTTTATAAGCAGACATATTGAAAAAATGTTTTTAAATACTCTAAAATATTAGGGGTTATTATGGGTATTTTTAGTCCTTGTGAGGGAAAAATTTTTCCCTTTAGGCCGATTTCGTCCAGTTTCAATCACAACCGATCTACGACTCCTTTCGTTTAGATGCTAGCGTACTTTCAACAGACGGACATGGTTAGATCGTCTTAGAATTTTATGTCGATCAAGAATATATATACTTTATAGGGTCTCAGGGTCGATATTTCAAGGTGTTACAAACGGAGTGACAAAGTTAGTATACCCCCATCCTGGAGGTGGAGGGTATAATAAAGTACGAATTTGGATTTTTGTTTGTTTTTGCGTGTCGATGCAGTCAGAGGAATGTATACGCCGAAGTCCATTATTCTAGCTGCGGCCATTTGTTTGGTACCATTTTTATCCCACTTTTACACCCTTTAAAGTACGACATTAGAAAATCTATTTATTTTACGTGTCTACCTAATTAGAGGGACGTATACACCGAAATTCATTATTCTAGCTGTAGCCGTTTAGTGGGTACCATTCTTATCCCTCTGTACTCAACAATTTTAACCCCTTTTTCCATTTTACCCACTAAAAGTACGAATTTCGAATATTCTAGGTGCAGCCGTTTGGTTGGTACCATTTTTGTACCCTCCACCTAAGGATGGGGTTATATTCACTTTGTCATTCCGTTTGTAACACCTTGAACTATTCATCGGAGATCCCATAAAGTATATATGTCTGTCTGTCTGTTGAAAGCACGATAGCGGCCGAACGGAATGAGCTAGGAAGTTAAAATTTTCCCTAAATGTGTCTTATGGTTGCAGATCGGTTGGGATTAAAAGTGGGCGAAATCGGACCAGAGGAAAACAATTTTAGTTAACAAAGACTGAAAGCACCCGCTAATATTTAGAATATTTAAGCAATTATTTTTTTTTTAAATTTCAGCTTTATATGCACATGAAATTTGTTGTGTACATTCCTCTTGTAGTTAGCTTGAAATGATACAAAGAGGGATAAAAATGGTACCAATGATACGATAGCAGCTAGAAACATGAAAATTTGGAATGTATATCACTCTAATTGCGTAGATACATAAAATAGAGTGGTTTTTCAAAATTCGTACTTTTAGGGGCATTTGAAAAGGGGGTACAAATGATACCAAACAAACCGCTGAAGTTGATATCATTACAACAATAGATGGACAGACGGACATTGCTAAAAGGACTCAGGAAGTGAATCTAAGCCGATCTGTATAATAAACGATGATCTAACTCGTTTCCTTTTGGGTGTTACAAACAAATGCACAAATACATAATACTCTCGTGGAGTGTATAAAAACCTGAAATAGATATTAGGAATTTTTAGGGTTATTTTCAGTTCTTGTAAGGGACAAAAATTCCCTTTGGACCGATTTCGCCCAGTTGCAATTCCAACCGATCTACCACTATAAAATAGGTTACAAATTGTTTTCAGATTGTTTTTCTATTCTGTATAATTTTTCGTGCCGAAAGATTTTGTTTGAGATTTTTTTCGCATTTTTTTTCCTGAACAACTGTTTCCATGTGAAAGTGAAAATAAATTTGGCAATATTTGGCAAAATGGCATATTAATGTGTAGGGATAACATTTATTAGCAGTTAGATCGAGTAATTTGCAATCAACCCTCTTCTTCATTTAAAAATATATATTTACATTTCCCTTATTGTTATTATTATCGAAGTTCATTTAGTTAAATGGCCACAATTGCTGTGGCGTATAAAATGCAATTATCCCAGCACAATGGTCCATACTCCAGTTTTCCCCTATCTCAGAGTTCTTATCCGGCACAGTCATTAAAGATGCTTGTTTAAGGAAAAAATGCCGCTTGACTTCCTCAAACAAAAGGAAAGTTTTGAGACGCTATTAAAAAACAAAAAACGTATTTTAGCAAAGGAACGGACCATCAGTTATTTTGATTAGGTGATGGAGAGGAGGAGGTGTTGATGGAATGCATGAATTGTATGGCTGGATGAGCAAGCCAATGAATTGCTGATTGCGAATGAATTACAATTGAATGCCATTTTCAATTAGTTATAATAAAGAGTTTCTAGTTCAATTTCATTTTTGGCATTGCTGCTTTGTCGTTTGTCTTTTGGTGTGGGGTTTTAAATTTTTCTTCTTCTCTTTCATTGGCTTCATGGAAATGTGGTTTTTCGTCGTTGTTTTCGAAAATTAACTTAAATTAAATATTTTTCTTGTCCAACTTCTTTAACGAGATTCATTTACGATTTGTTAAGAGGTCAAGGATGATATAAATAAATTCAATATAACTTAAATCTAATTGGTCATTGCCGCTGAGGTTTGTTGCTGGCCATAGATTATCAGTTCATCCGCAAAAATGTTATGCTGTGAAACTTTGTAGGATGAGGAAATGAAAACCCACTACACTTCCTCGTGAAGGTGGCAGCCTCTAAGTTGACGGTAATGGGGCCATTTAAAACTTTATATTTGAACTACCGATTACTTCGACTTTGGAAGGTAGAATAACATTCAATTTTATTTTTATTTTCCGTTTTATGTTGGACATTTGCAAAAATGGCCCGAACAAAATTGGGAAGTATTAAAAACTTACAAACAAAGTAGTGAGTCTTTAACGCAAACTGTAAGAAATTTACGTGGAAAATTTTAGAGAAGAGACTGGACTTCAGTTCAGCTCATTTTCATCTCGGTGGCTATGTCAATAAGCGAAATTGCCGCATATGGGGTTCAGTGAACCCACACGTGACTATTGAGAAGCCAATGCGTCCACAACGAGCCACTGTTTGGTGTTGATTTTGGGCTGTATTGAAAAAATGGGTTAAACGAATGAGGTACTGCCGAGCCAGTCGTGGTAGTCATATGAATGATATTGTGTTCCAATATTAAATGACAAAGTTCAACCGGTCCAATAAAACAAGAAATTAAAAAAACAGTACTTATTTATAGCCGATTCGAATTTAAAGCTTTTAATTGGAATGTACTTCATGGTGTAGGGTATATAAGATTCGGTCCGGTCGAACTTAACGCCTTTTGCTTGTTTGTATTTGATAATGATCCAGCATTCCACACCGCTCTCAGCAGAACAGCGCACACAAAAAAAGGAAACGGAAACTGCTAATTCACACCTGTTTGAGTGTGAGTGTGCATGCTCTCACACATATGTGGACGTATATGTGTTTCTTTTATGATTAATCTAACGATAATAATCACATAATGAAATAATGATGATGGCGCTAACGACTCCTCTGATACGTATCTAAATGTATATCCACATCTACAGGTTTGTACATATTATGTATGTATATGTATTCTTTTTTATTTTATATGTATGTATGCATACTCATAACGTGTGTACTGTAAATATGTTTGATTCAAATATTCTTTCTTGGTGTCAGAGTGTGTCTGTACGTCTTTGTCTGTTTGTACGTTGCCTGTTTGCTTTGGTTTAAGAGGAAATGTCGGAAATTAGATTTTTCCTCCAAGTCAGGATGAAGAGTTTTCCTTATTGGCGGCGTTATCGTGTGCGTCGAAACCATGTTAACAATAGGCTAGAGATGAACAGGTTGAACAACGGATAACAAAAACATGAGAAAACGTAATTTGATGGTTTGATAAATATTCGATGCTCGTCATTTGTTATTGACATTTAACAGAAATGTTTCGGCTCCCCATGGGTGGTACTCGTATTATCCTTTGTGAGTGGAATATCATATAGTTATCATTACACACTGTACATAACATGGGTTGAGTTACATTTAAATCAGATATACAGATACATATATGGACATTAGGATGGATCACGAATATAAATTGCTGCGGTCACCCCAAAAAATTAAGACTCTATTATTTAATGATGATGTGCCAAATATTTCGTCGCTGGGTCAAGCCGTTTGTGCGCTAAACGCCCTTGAAAACTGTTTTAAAAATCAAGTTTTTTCCCGAGAATTTTTTTACGACGCACTTTTGTCAAAATGTATTTCCTTAATTAATAGATCCTTGGTAGCGCTTTAAATATAAATTTTTATTCATGATTTAGAATAACTCATTGGTCGTATTATTGGATATTTTGATTTTTAGTGTTTTATAAGCTAAACAATTTTTGTAAAAGGTATTATGAAACATAAATGGAAGGACCAAAAAGACGTCAATGACTTCATTTTTGTGAAATAATTTGATACAGGATATGGATTTTCAGAACCAACATTTTCAAACTCGTTTTACAAAAATGAGCTCTGCCGCATCAATTTCCTTCCGATGTTCATCAGTTAAGCATCATTCGAAAATCATTGACTGCACCTATTCATTTCTTATAAAATGCTATCACCAAATACGAAAAAGTTTTCAGAAATATTTTGCAAATCATCCAAACTTTATTTTAATGGGAAATTGTTTTTCCATTTTTATGGACGCGACCCAGGTTCGCCGTTTGATTAAAAAAATGTCTTTCTGTCGGTTAAGATTTAGACATTTCCCCCATACAAATGTCGCTCCCGATTTGACTTTTTCCGCTCTAGAAACAACACATTGTACCCGATTTTCTTTACATTAGGTACAGCATCTTACAATTCAAATAGAAATACCTCTAATTAAAGCGGGTAAGATCGGTTTAGATTTAGATACAGCCCCCATACAAATGTCGCTCCCGATATGCTTATTCCGCTCTAGAAACCGCATATTGTACCCGATTTTCTTTAAATTAGGCACATCGTATTACATTCAAACTAGAAATATATATGGTGAAAGTGGGTAATGGGTTCAGAGTTAGAGTTAGTTATAGCCCATATACAAATGTCGCTCCCTTTTCCGCTCAGAAACCGCACTGTACCCGATTTTCTTTAAATTTGGCTCAACATCTAAAAATCCCACTAAAAATAGCGGTGGTCAAAGGGGGTAGGATCGGTTCAGATTAAGATATAGCCCCCCTACAAATGACGCTCCCGATATGACTTTCTTCTTGTTAATATCCTTTGTAAAATTAAATCCTTCATAAATTCTATACTGTTGCATGGAATCAACTATGACTTGATGTTTGATCATGTTTTTGCAATTGTTTTATAACTGTGGAAGCTAGGACCAAATGTCATGAACCATCTAGTACCTTCCACACAAATCATCATTATAAGTTAGTATCGCGCCAAATGTTTGTAACACCGAGAAATAATTGAGCTAGACCCACCTTTAAGTATACGGATCGGCTTAGAATCACCAGCTGAATCGATTTACCGATGTCTGTCTGTCCGTCTGATGTCCATCTAAGCTTGTTCGCACTCTACAGGTCGCAATTGTTGTCCGAGTATCATGAAACTTGGACATTTTTTCTCGCAAAGGACCATCGGTATTGAATTGGAAATCGGTTCAGATTTAGATATAGCCCCCATACAAATGTCGCTCCCGATTTGACTTTTTCCACTCTAAAATCCACATATTGTACCCGATTTTCTTTAAAATTGGCACAACATTTTATAATCGAACTAGAAACACCTATGCTGAAAGTGGGTAAGATCGGTTCAGATTTAGATATAGCCCCCATACAAATATCGATTTCATTTTTTCCGCTTTAGAAACCACATGTTGTACCCGATTTTCTTTAAAACTGGTACAACATTTTATAATTGAACTAGAAACACATATGCTGAAAGTGGGTACGATCGGTTCAGATTTAGATATATCCCCCATACAAATGTCGCTCCCGATTTGACATTTTCCGCTCTAGAAACCGCATATTGTTCTCCATTGTCTTTAAAATTGACACAACATCTTATAATTGAACTAGAAACACCTATGCTGAAAATGGGGAAAGGTCGGTTCAGATTTAGATATAGCCCCCATACAAATGTCGCTCCCGATTTGACTTTTTCCGCTTTAGAAACCGCATATTGTTCCCGATTTTCTTTAAAATTGGCACAACATCTTATAATCCAACTAAAAACACCTATGATGAAAGTGGGTTAGATCGTTTCAGATTTAGATATAGCCCCAATACAAATGTTGCTCCCTTTACATTTTATAGGGGGCCCCATTCTTCCCTATTACAGCTCTAGAAACCACATCTTGCATCGGATCTTCATCAAATTATGCAGATCATTATATGTTTCAACTAGGAATACCATCAACTAGGAATACCATCATGTTATATTTACTTTACTCGGAATATCTGCTGGATCAATTACTTTATTATTTACCATACTCATTAACTTTGCCTAAAGATGAATTTATAGTAACTGTATAATTTATATGAAGTACATAAAATTGCTCCCATGAAATACCAGGGTTTAGTAATCAATGCGAGGGAGTGGTGTAGGGTATTATATAGTCGGCCCCGCCCGAATTTAGCCATTCCTTACTTGTCTTACTTGTTATATAAAATCTCACTACATTCAATTTTCATAAATCACATTACACTATGGTGTTCTTTTCTATTAAACTATTTATAAGGGTGTACTTTTTTCCTACAGGAGGTTCTTATACATAAATCTATTAGTAGGGTACTACCACACCACTTCATAGAATAGGTTATTGTAATTAGTTTCATGCCAAATATTTGTAACACCAAGAAATAATCGAACTAGACCCACCAGCTGAGTCTATTTAACAATATTTGTTCGTCTGTCCCTCGTGAAATTTTGTAGAAATACATTTTTATACCCTCCACCTCCAGGATGGGGGTATACTAACATTGTCATTCCATTTGTAACACCTTGAAATATCGACCTGATACCCTATAAAGTACATATTCTTGATTGTCATAAAATTCTAAGACGATCTAACCATGTCCGATGTTGGGATTGAAACTAGGCGAAATCGGGCCAAATGGAAAAAATTTTCCTTCACAAGGACTAAAATTACCCATAATAACCCGTAATATTTTAGAGTAGTTAAGCATATTTTTCCAATATATCTGCTTGTCCTTACTTGATATTGGGTATGCGCATTCACGCTATAACAAATTCAGTGTGGACATCCCTCTAATAGAGTAGATGCATAATTTAAAATTATTTTTCCAAATTCGTACTTTTAAGGGGTAAAATGGGAATAGAGGGATACAAATGGTACCAACCAAATGGCTGCAACTATAATAATGAAATTCTGTGTATACATTCTTCTGATTCCGTAGTCACGTAGAATAAAGGAATTTTTCGAAATTCGTACTTTTTGGGGTTAAAATGGAAAAAGTGGATAAAAGTAGTACCAACCAAATGACCGCAGCTAGAGTCACGACATTTGGAGTATACATTCCCCTGACTGAGTAGACACGAAAAATAAAAGATTTTTTCCAAATTCGTAGTTTCAAGGGATACAATTGGTACAGACGGATAAAAATAGTACCAACTTAACCACTACAGCTAGAATGATGAAATTCGGTGTGTACATCCCTTTAATTGCGTAGACAAGTGAAATAAAGAGATTTTAGAAAGTTGCACTCTTATGGGTGTAAAAAAGGAAAAAGGGGATAAAAATGGTACCAACCAAATGGCCGCAGCTAGAATCATGGAATTCGGTGTATACATTCCTTTGAAATATTAAAATGAACAGACTGTTGCATGTTTTGATGTAGCACAATATGGAATTTACGTATTCAGGGTTTCTTTAAATTTGCCATAATTTAATAATTTGGTTAAAGGTGAACTCATACTATACTGAACAATACAGGTCAGGAACAGAAGAGAAACAGAGAGTGCTCTAGGGTATCGTATCGTATATTCCTTACATGTTGATATTATTACTACATATTTGGGGAATATATTACTACATATTTGACCTTAGCTATAGACTACATCTCAGAGTGGCACTACTTCCCTTTAAAAGTATACTCGTGTTTCGTATTTGGCATATAAGCAATTATGGTAGGTCTTTTATATGCTTACAGCTGGCAGTGGTTTGAAGCAACTGCCACTGGTTTGAATCGAACTACTTTCAAACTGCTTAATGATTGACTTTAGAAACTGGGCTGATTTTATCTCAACTTTACACAATCAATTTCAATAAGAGAGCAGTTAAACTTTCTCGTACAAATTGTGAACAATTACGACACATTTTTATACACTCAACATAAATAAGGAATTAAAGGCATGCCAAACAAACAATTCCTTCATCGTGCACCAACTTAAACTTCTTACCCAGTAGCATTATGGTCTGCTACCTATGAAACAAATTATTGCTATATGCCAAAAAATTTTTGGCACTGTTTATTTTCCTTATTTAGAACAAATAACATTCAGCGCCAGTCGAAAGTCTAACCAACCAAACCGAATGGCAAACGAACCAGTTGCATGAGTCTAACTTAGTGCCGAGTTGTAGGTGACGATGCCACGATGTGGTGTTGTTTGCATTTAAGAGGGAGAAGAGCTAATCGTACTGTATGTTTGCCTCTGGTATAATGGATTTTCTATAATAATATATAAACATAAAAAATATTTACGCTTTAGCCACTCCCCTTCTTGTACCTCCCACACAATTGCCTATTATTTTTAGGGTGCCCGAGGCAGCCATTTGAATGCAATTATTTTCCATTATTAACCCGAAGGATTGTACTTTCAAATAATAAAAGAAATTTGAGAAAATATTCAGTAGTTTTTTTATAGCATTTTCAAAAAAAAAGTTATTTGGCGGACCCTATATTAAACACTTCATAGCTTCTATACTGGTGCATGGAATCCACTATGACTTGATATTTGATCATGTTTTTACAATTGTTTTATAAATGTGGAAGCTGGGACCATGTGACACGAACCTCCTAGCGCCTTCCGCACAAATTATCCTGCCCTACATAAATTGTATTCCTTATAACTTCCGTATGTTCTCTGAGAGAGGTATATATAAGTCGGTTTAGCCGACTGAAGTTTACTTACTTGTTTTAAGTATGTCTTATATTTTGTAATAGTAAACAAATATCGTAATAATCATAAAAATATATAACAACGGCTTTTAACTTGTTCCTTTTTGTGGCCGCACTCCGTAATAATTTACACTTTAAATTTATTACTCATTCATTTCCAACTTCAGCTAACTTTATTCAAACTGTTTAAGTTCGTCTCGATCAATTATAGTTTGATCAAGGTGTCATTTAATATTGCCATCAGCATTCTCTGGCTTCTGTAGATCTTCCTATTTTGCTGAGGGAATTTTAATGCTCTAACACAACTCATCTCTTGGCTTCTCTTGGATGAAACTGGTAGAGTTTGTCAGAGTCGTTGTGTGTTGTATGAAATATCTGTTGTCATCAGGGTTGTCAGATTATTTTGTACCTCTATCGCTCTATCAATTGTCAGAAATCGCCAAAACCCGCCAAACTTAAACAACTTCAGTTTTTTTTGTAAATTGACAAATTCTATTTTATATTTAGTTTTTGTAAAAAATGTGTGGAATTTAGATATTATATTTGAATTGAATATTTTCAACATTTCATGATAAAGAATTAAAACAGATTTTATTTGTATTTATTATTCTAAATAAAAGTTAAACATTTTCTTATACCGTGACATAGTTTAGACAATTCATAATACAGAATACATTTTCAGCGCTAGGATTACTGGTTAGAAAACAATTAACATTAAAAACTATACTTTTTCTCCTTTATGAAGCAGTTTATAATATTGAGTTGATATCTTTCTCCCATTTTCATGGACCAATGTCTCCTAAATATTATTTCAGGTATTTTAAATAGAACGAAAAAGAAACATATCTGAATAAAATCATATAGTTTATAAATCATTAAAAAACAAGTAAAAAAGGCGTTAAGTTCGGCCGGGCCGAACTTTATATACCCTCCACTATGGTTTGCAGTCGACAAGGCTATCGATTTTCGTAGAAGTGTATTAATATTAGAGGAAAATATAATTTGTTTATTATAGCCAAACCAAAACAAATACAAATATTAAAAAAATACTTTTATAAATAATTATAATATTTTTATTATTTTATATTTTTATAAGGCAACGCTGCCAATACGTTTACATGATCACAATTCAAAAAATAAATATTCTTATATTTATATTTTCAAAAAGCTTAATACCATACCATAGATAGTGGGTACTGCAGTTGTTTGCATTTCCATTCTATTTTAATTCTAAAAGAACAAATTTTGAAAATCCATTGTCTGACGTACTCAGTGCAAAATAACTTAACTTCATGATTCAACCAATTTTTGCCGTAAAAGTAAAAAGTACGAAATTGGAGAAATCTTTTTATTTTGCGTGTCTAAGAAGTCAGATGAAGTGTATGACTTTATAAAATCTCTTTATTTTACGTGTCTACGCAATTGGAGGGATGTCCACAGCGAATTTCTAGCTGTAGTCGTTTAATTTGTACTAGTTTTATCCCTCTGTACCCATTGTATCCCTTGAAAGTACGAATTTGGAAAAGACCTTACATTTTCCGTCTCTACGCCGTCAGAGGAATCTCTACCCTGAATTTCATGACTCTAGCTGCGGTCATTTGGTTGGTACAATTTGTATCTCCTTTTCCCATTTTAACCCCAAAAAGTTCGAATTTCGAAAAATCCGTTTATTTTACGTGTCTATGCAATCAGACGTACCAACCTTTTGGTTGGTACCATTTTTATCCCTCTATTCCCATTTTATCTCTTAAAAGTACGGATTTCGAAAAAATACTTTTATATTATGTACCTACTCAATTAGTGTGTAGCACCGAATTTCATGTTTCTAGCTGTTGTCGTTTAATATGTACAATTTTTATCCCTTTTTGCCCCCATTTCACCCCCTACGAATAAAAATCACTTTATGGTGCACGTTTTTGTTATAGGAGGAATGCGCATACCCAATATCAAGTAAATACAAGCAGAAAAACTTGCCCAAAAACTCTAAAATATTAGGGATTATTCCCATAATAATATTTTATATTATTATTTTTAGTCCTTGTGAGGGAAAAATTGTTCCCTTAGGGCCGATTTCGCCAAGTTCCAATCCCAACCGATCTACGACTATAAGACGTATTTATGCAAATTTTGGAAGCTAGGAAGCTCCTTTCATTTAGATGCTACCGTGCTTTCAACAGACGGACGGATGGATATGACTAGATCGTCTTAGAATTTTGTGACGATCAAGAATATATACTTCATAGGGTCTCAGATAGATATTTCAAGGTGTTACAAATGGAATGACAATGTTAGTACACCCCAATCCTGGAGGTGGAGGGTATAAAAACAGTTTTAGTAGAAAAGTCAATGCAAACATACAATTATATTTAAAATACGCTTTCATTCTTTGAATTGTACTTACGCGTTTTACAATACTATTTTCAATGTTTCTACCTCGAGATCTTGAGTTTATTAATTCTCAATTGGTCATATCTTTTACAAAAATTATTTTTTCCATCCTCTATAAATCAAACATTTTATAGAGTGTAGTTATCCAACTAAGTTGCAAAGAAATCGGAAATGGTAATTTAAAAAGTGTTCGGGTTGACATGAACACATATCTATGACTTGCATACAAATTGTAATATATTTCTCTACAAAGTAATGCAATATAATAAAATCGAAGGACAGATTTAAATTTTCTAAAATTAGCCAAGAAAATTGCCAACTATTTTATAAATCGCCATGTCGCCAAGTCGAAAATAAAGTCGCCAAACATATTTAAAATTCTTCACGTTTGGCGAGAAATCGCCATATCTGACAACCCTGGTTGTCATATATCATCAAACGTCTGCTACAGTTGTGTAGGTATAATCATACCATATAAAATTGCTTTAAATTAACCATGTCCAGATTAAACTGATATAATATTCTCTGAGTGGCTTATAATATTTCTGACAGACCCTACAAATGTGTGCATATAAACAACTAAAAGATAATAATCTTTAATTTCCTCTAATGCAATCAAGCATAATTTGTGGTTTGTACGTTTTGAGTAGATCTAACCACATATAGGCGCCTTTGTAAAATGTGTTCGCAAGTGTTTCATTGACTCAAATGTGGTTGGCCGCAAAATGAAGGTCAACAACAGCTTGTTGTCAACTTTAACAATTTCTTTCATTTATTCGATGAGGGGAGGTCAACGGTAAGAAGGTGAAACCGAAGCCCTTACTAATTATTATGAACAGATATGGTTTGCTAATTAGTTATGAACAGATAAGCAAATTAAGTTATAAAACTTAATCCAGTTGTCACCCACATTCATGGAGGGACCCCAACGAATCTGAACCGGCACCTGCTTGACATGGCTAATATTGGCGCCTGCATAAATGTAACAGAAAATCATCACTTCCAGGACATTTTCTAAATTCAACGTTTCAAAGCACAAAGCTTATTCTTCAGAAAACTCTTCATTATTGTAATAGCCAACGCCAACATCACAGCTGTAATTCGAAATGCCGAGCGGCAAAAAGTAAACAAAAGATTTAGCGGACGAAATGGGACAAAAAGGGATACATATGGTACCAATGATACGGCAACCGCTAGAAACATAAAATTTTAAATGTACATCCCTCCAATTGCGTAGTTACGTATTTCGTTCTTTTGGGACGAAGTGGGATAAATATGGTACCAATGATACGACAACAGCTAGAATCATGAAATTCGGTGTACATCCCTCTAATTGCGTAGACACGAAAAATAGATGGATTTTTCGAAATTCGTACTTTTAAAGGATACAATTGAAAAAGAGAGATAAAAATTGTACCAACCAAACCGCTGAAATTGAAATCATGAAATTCGATATATAAATTCATCTAACTGTATAAACGCGAAACATAAAGGTATTTTTCGAAATTTTTAATTTTAGACGTAAAATGGGCGAATGGGTATAAATATGGCATGGTAGGATTACATTTTGCACTAATCAAGCGGCTGTAGCTATAATCATGAAATTCATCCGACTGCGCAGACACGCCATTTGCCAAATCCGTACTTTTAGGGTCAAAATGAAAAAGCAAACGGCTAAAATCGTGTAAATTCTACACATTGAATCTTCAATATTAGTGCTGTGCTGTAGCGGGAATTAAGAAATTGCAAATTGGAAAATCGGCACAGATGGAAATTGTAATAATAAGTAATAACGACTGAAAGCGCCTAATAATAAGGGCATACTTTTGAAGATTTTTGCCCGATGTTCACTTTTAGATTACTTTTGAAGTTCTATATTTATAAAGTAGAGAACTATTAATATTATAATAATGAACAAATATTGCTATGTGCATAAAAAATATCACAATTTTCCTAAAGTCGGTAGCCTCTAAGATACCGGTAATACTGTGAAATGCACTCTGTGGCACTGTGGGCCAGATTCCCTGTTTTTTTGCCAAAAGGTAAGTTCACGTACGAGAACAATCTAAAGAAATATTTAGAATGTAGACATATTGAATATTTAGTGACAAATGTGGGTTTTCGCTGTGACTTGCTGTTGCTTACTTACAGGCCGCCAAAATAATTTTTTATTTATATGACATTTTTATTATCTTTGTATAAAAGCGAAAAATCTTCAAAGGGTGTTGAAACAAGTGATTGTATTCATGGATTTTTATTCAACCGGTACAGATTCACAAATTAATAAGAAGAAGCATACAATTATTTTCGTTTTTTGTCCCCGAATTTGATATTTGGCTCAAAATATTATTTTTCGAACATACAGATTCAAGAGATATTTGAATAAATTTGGTATGGGTTGTTTATGGTGTGAATAAATTTGGTAGAGTTGTCTTCTATCTAAAATTTTGCAACTGTTTGCATCTGTTCATAAACACCGACGAGAAAACAATATTATTGAAGTATGACCTCTGAATACGCCCTCTAGTGAAAACCACTAGAGCCGAGATCACAAAAATTTCCCCCATCGGCTGTACAAGTGTGGAAAAGTAAAGGAAATTACCTAATGAATATTCTGTTCGTATTCGTTTAACATTAATTGACGGCAAAGTTCTCAATGTTCTAACAAACTCGAAATCCTCACAAGCATGTTCTATTTGCCACGCAACTTCCTCACAATTCAATGATCTTTCAAACAAGACGTCTGGAAATGTTTTACCCGATCCAAACTCATTACAGCATGGAATTGGTCTTAATATTTATAATATTTATCACCCGTACATTTACTTATGATTTTATTAGGTAGCCCACTATCCTATAAATATTGCAACATCATAGCTATGTTGTCTAGCATATCCTAATTCATGTTATTCTCTTTCAAATCGAAGAAGATAGCTTGCATAACACAAACTGTTTATTTACATCCATCCATTCGTTGTATATTTCATTTTACACAGACATTATAAAATGCATAGATTAGTTAGCATAAATGTGTGGGATTATAAAAATCTTATTATATGTTGTATAATATTAATAAATGTATTAATTTAGCAAATATATATCCTACACATAATCCTTTTTCAATGTATTTTTAAAATATAAAATTCAGTTGTCCGTTTTCACATAATCATCTAAATACCACGTGCTTGAATGTTATTATATTGCACTGTGCAACACGAAAAAATATAACAATATAGGGACACCACTACATGATAAAAGACCAAATATACCAGTGTCTCCCAGTTTTGCCCAAAGTTATGCACTTATTTACGGCCCCAAATATTTGGGGCCTCGGTGTAATTTTTGCGAAAAGTGATCATTATAACCTACACCACTTCGTGGACTAGGGTATTATTAGCTAGTTTCGCGCCAAATGTTTGTAACACCAAGAAATAATTGAGCTAGACCAATCTTTATGTATACGGATCGACCTAGAATCACCAGCTGAATCGATTTAACGATGTGTGTCTGTCCGTCTGCTGTCCATCTATGCTTGTTCGCACTCTACAGGTCGCAATTGTGGTCCGATTATCATGAAATTTGGCAGAAGTTACTTTTTTTGGCCAAGGGCGATTGGTATTGAATTTGGAGAAAATCGGTTCAGATTTAGATATAGTCCCCATACAAATACCCCTACAATTTACAATAGTACTGCTCTAGAATACACATTTTAAATGGGATCATGACCAAATTTTTAGGATCGTGTTATATTTGCATTTGATATTGCCCCCATACAAATATACATCCGATTTGCAATATTACTGCTCTAAAAGGCACATTTTACATCGGATCTTGATCAAATTTTCCACACAATGTTACAATACGTACAATAGAAATACGTACTTTGAAAGCCAGCTATATAGGTCAATGTTTTGGAATAGCACCCATACAAATTTGGCCCCAGTTTACACTATTATCGCTCTACAACCCACATCTTACATTTTTATACACTCCACGAGAGTATTATGTCTTTGTGCATTTGTTTGTAACACCCAAAAGGAAGCGAGATAGACCCATTGTTAATTATACCGATCGACTTAGAATCACTTTTTGAATCGATTTGACGATGTCCGTCCGTCCGTCCGTCCGTCTATTCTTGTAATCAAAGTACAGGTCGCAATTGTAGCCAGAACCAAATGAAACTTTGCAAAACAAAGTTTTTCGGGATAAGGACGAACGCTATTTAATTTGAAGAAAATCGGCTCAGATTTGGATATAGCCCCCATACGAATTTCACTTCCGATTTGACTCTTTTCACTCTAGATACCACATATTACAACAGATTTTTCTCAAACTTGGCAAAACATCTTACATTTCAACTAGAAACACCTATGGTGAAAATTGGTCAGATCGGTTCAGATTTAGATATAGCCCCCATACGAATTTCACTCCTGATTTTACTTTTTCTGCTGTAGAAACCACATGTTTTAACAGATGTTCTTCAAAATTGGCAAAACATCTTATATTTCAACTAGAAACACCCACGGTGAAAATTAGCCAGATCGGTTCAGATTTAGATATAGCCCCCATACGAATTTCAGTCCAGATTTGACTTTTTCTGCTGTAGAAACCACATGTTTTAGCAGATGTGCTTCAAGATTGGCAAAACATCTTATATTTCAACTAGAAACACTCACGGTGAAAATTAGCCAGATCGGTTCAGATTTAGATATAGCCCCAATACGAATTTCACTCCCGATTTGACTTTTTCTGCTGTAGAAACCACATATTTTAACAGATCTTCTTCAAAAATTGGCAAAACATCTTCTATTTAAACTAGAAACACCCATGAAACAGACCAAATGAGCCAGATCGGTTCAGATTTAGATATAGCCCACATACGAATTTCACTCCCGATTTGAGTTTTCCGCTCCAGAAACCACATATTTTAACAGATTTTCTTCAAATTTGGCAAAATATCTTATATTTGCATGAGAAACACCCAGGATGAAAATGAGTCAGATCGGTTCAGATTTATATATAGCTCCTATACAAATTTCGCTCCCGACTTGATTTTTCCGCCCCAGAAACCACGTATTTTCATCGAATTACTTAAAATTGAGAACTGGAAGAACCTATTGTGAAATGGGTCACTTCATTCCATGTTTGGATATAGCCGTGATACAAATATTCTTTTAGATTTGACAAATTGAACCAGGACATATTAGCCTATGATTAAGGAAACATACAAAAATTCTTCCCATTTTCACTTTCTTCCGAATTGAATTGTATTCTGATAGAAAGTGGAGTGTATCATATAGTCGGCCCCGCCCGACTTTAGCCTTTCCTTACTGGTTTAAATTATATTATATTTATATTTCATACCAAGAATACCTACTTTGAAAGTGCTCCATACGGGCCCACTTTTTAATGTAGCGCCCCTTACAAATGGCCCCCATTTTATTATTACCCCTCTAGGACCAACAATTTAGATCGGAAGTTTATCAAATTTTGTATTATATTTTAACTAAGAAGACATATAATGAAAGTCAAATATATGGGTCCATATTTTGATATAACCCCCATACAAATTGGGCCCCCATTCTACACTATTACATATCTAGAATCGTGTCATATTTCAACTAAGAATTACTAATTTGAAAGTGATATGGAACCACTTTTTAATGTAGTGAATTACAAATGGCCCCATTTTAATTTTTACCCCCCAAGAACAAATTTTACATCGGATTTCTTTTCAAATTTTGCAGATTATATTATATTTCAACTAAGAATACAAAGTCAAATATATACGTCCATACTTTGGAATAACCCAAATGGGGCCCCCATTCTACTCTAATACAACTCTAGAAACTACGTCTTACATCGGATCATGATATATTTCAGCTATGAATACCTACCGTGAAAGAGAAATATATAGGCCCATGTCTTGGACCAGGCCCCAAGTGTTGGTTTAAGCCTCCTTTTAATGTCGATCCGATTCATCCTATTATAATAGGATGAATCGGATCGACATTAATTATTATTAATTATTTACCATATTTGTTAAATATGACTAAAGATGCATTTACTGTATAATTTATATGAACTACATAAAATTGCTCCCATGAAACACCTGGGTTTCCTGGGTAATAAAAACGTGGTATATACACAGGGAGTGGTGTAGGGTGTTATATAGGCGGCCCCGCCCGACTTTAGCCTTTCCTTACTTGTTTTCTCCTGCTCATATCTTGCATACCGTTTGTAATTTACTCTCTGCGGCAAAGTTGTAGCTCTTGTCATTAAGAACAAACATAGTGAACATATAAAATAAAAAAACTTCATCTTCAAGGTCAAAATCGCAAAAAAACTTTTTCCCCTGTTCAGGTCCATAGGTAGCAAACCGTTCAAAATTTAAGGATACAATCAACTACAAAAATGTACCTAAGATCTCAGTAAACCATTTTCTAGGACATATGGACTTCCAAGGAATGATTCTTAATACCGTTTAGGTAGCCAAAATATATCTGTTTCTTTTAGTGGACAGTCCGACTACAGTGCGTATGAGTGATATTATCTTTAATCAATAGCACGCATACGCTACAGACACCCACTATAAGATTTGTTCAACGACATTTGCGAGTTCGACCTTGAAGATTCAGTTTTTTGATTTTATCTGTTCACAATTTTTGTTCTTTATGACAAAAGCTACAACTTTGCCTCAGAGGGTAAGTCAATATTACAAACGGTTTGCAGGATATGATATAGATATGAGGATATGGCTGTCAATTAGTTTTGACAATTGAATCCAATTTAGGTTTGCTTGGGTTAGCGTCAGCTAGGTTAGATGGGTAGTTTTCTTGTTTTTGTGGATTAACCCAAATATAAATATAATAACAAATCTAAAATAATTCTATTGAACACAAGCAAAATGACTTCCGTTCAAGTTTATCGCTGACAATATATTATGTCGAAACAATGTTTATCTGAAAAAATATCAACCGAATTGTAAAGTTTATGAAATATTATACGAATAGTTTTAAAAGGAACATATAATGGAAACAATATCGAAGTTATACTGTGTAAGGATGTTTCGCGTCCACCGTGGATTATAAACTCCTAATTTCGTAATTCCAGCTACAGCGGTTTGCTTGTTACCAGTTTCATGCTTTTTTATTGATTTGATCCTAATATTACGAATTTGAAAGATCATCTTATTTTGCATATTGTCTTCAGATTTGGCAATAGATCTTATATTTAAACTTGAAAATAGGTCAGATTTATATATAGCTCCCATACAAACTTCGCTCCCGATTTGACTTTTTCAGCTCCAGAAACCACATATTGTATAAGTTTTCTTTAGATTTGGCAATACATCTTATATTTAAACTAGGAACACTTTTGGTGAAAATAGGTCATATAGGTTCATATTTATATATAGCACCCATTCAAATTTCGCTCCCGATTTGACTTTTTCCGCTCCAGAAACCACTTATTGTATCAGATTGTCTGCAAATCTTGCAAAATATCTTGTATTGCAACTAGAAACAGCCATGGATGATCGGTTCAGATTTACATATAACGCCCGTAAAAAATTCGCTCCCGTATTGACTTTCTCCGCTCCAGAAACCACATATTTTCACCGAATTTCTTCAAATTGATTGTGAAAGTTTGTCACTTCATTCCATGTTTGGATATAGCCCCGATACAAATATTCTACTCGATTTGACAAATTGGACCAGGTCATATTAGCCTGTGATTAGGAAACATACAAAAAGTCTTCCCGTTTTCACTTTTTTGCCGAATTGAATTGTATTCGGATAGAAAGTGGAGTGTATCATATAGTCGGCCCGCCCGACTTTAGCCTTTCCTTACTTGTTTTTCACTGTTACATTGGTCATAACTTGTGAACACAAATTTTAATTTTTTTTTTTTTTCAAAAATATGTGTACCATATTTTTATGAGAAGATTACATACACAAACTTTCAGGACAATCTCAGCTATCGAGGTCAAAACCTCTACCGCTTGACATGGAATGACACATATACTACACGCAGAGAAAAAATTCATTGCACGGAAACACAATTTTAGACAAATGTGACTTTGTGAATTTCTTTTGTGGCTAACGAAGTCTTTCATGAGAAGGGAAATATGTTTATATCAAATAGTTTTCTAGATCCCCCTCTCAAAGAGGGAGTAATCGTAAATAACCCTAAAATGGAGATCTTACTGATTGCAAAAATTAGAGGGGAATAACAATTCTCAGCTCTGTGAATAGATTATTTCACACTTCGTAAATAGCAGAATATGCAAAGCTGTTATTCCATACATCCGGTGTAAGTAAGACCACAAAAATCCTGCCTCGATTACATTAATAGCTTGCGGATGATAACGGAACAATGCACCGAATGGCAGTATACGGTGGACCATTTAACATTTTAAACGTATTTTCAGATGAAGCTCATTTTTATCTAGGTGGCTACCTCAATAAGCAAAATTGCCACATGTGGGGTTCAGAGAACTCTCACTATTGACTATTGAGAAGTCAATCCATCCACAACGAGTAACTGTTTGGTGTGGCTGGCGGTATCATTGTACCATGTACTGAAAAATTGGGTTGATCGGATGAGGTACTGCCGAGCCAGTCGTGGTAGTCATATGAATGATATTGTGTTCCATTATTAAATGACAAAGTTTTCCTTTCCAATAAAACCAGGAATTTTTAAAAATAATCAGTATTTTTTATAGCCGATTCTAATTTAAAAGTTTAAAATTGTCCATCCTATTTATAGTCGACTTCGAGAAAGCATTCGATACTCTCAAACATGAAGTAATCGGGACCTTGCTTGCAAAGTCTTTCGACCGAACTCATATCGCTGATCCAATCGCACTACACGGATGTTAAATGTCGTGTCATGCATGACGATGTCCTTATCAACGACTTCTTATCCCCTTTGAATTTCAATATTGTTTTTGACGTTATTGCACGAAATGTAAGTGAACTACTCAAGATTTTTGTCAAAAAAGTCGAAAATCGAAAAAATGGAACCCATCATTTCAGCGATTGAAATTTCCTTCAAAACATTAAAATCGAACAAGAAATTCAGTAGTTACAGGCGATTGAATGAATACACTTTTTAAAAAAAAAAAATCGTAATTTTACCACTGTTAAATTGGTCATTCGTCACTCGTAAAAAAAAATATTGATTTTCCAAAAATACGCATAAAATATTTTTATTAAAATAATATATAAACAAACTTTCGAAACAATCCATGATCCATCCATGGAATGACTTACATATATACATAGGCTTGTAAGTTGTCAATATGTGATTTGTTACTTGGTGCGATTGCTTTGCTAAACAAAATTAAACAGAATTATTTTCTTTTAGAAAAATAAAATATTTTTATTTAAAATTTTAGGTAGCCGTTTCAAAATATATTTATATTTAGTACAAACTCATATTAAATTCCTGAACCATTACAATTTCTTGAGTATATTTGCAGTTTTTCTTTTTAAATACTATACTTGGTAATTAACGAACATACTCACGTTTCTCTAATTAATATTCTCTCTAATTGAATCAGTTTGTGGATTTTCCTTTCACTTTTTTCTGCCAGGCTCCTCCTTGGCAAAATATAATTCAATTTGGATGATTGACATTTTCTCAATTCCAACATGAATATCGTTGAAGGAATTTCTTCCATTCACATAACGAAGCATGGCCCAAAGTGTAGCATCTCAATGGCGCTGCGCTGTGTGTGACCTAATGCAGCTGCCACTTACACTCTGTTAGGCAATTTCATAAACAATTGGTTGAGCAAATATGTATTTTATATTTACATCTCCTTTGTTGGAGATGTTGAGTGGATGTGTGTATGTCCTTCTTTAAAATATTTCACAGGAATTACTGTGGAAATGCTTAATTAGCATGCATAGCAGCACCCACCTTCCTTTCCACCTGTGACTCGACCATATGTCACTTAATAAGTTTCTTATTATGCTCGCCTGATAATGTTTACAGCACTGGAAGTAATAGCTTCCGATGAGTGTTGCATGTTTAACAGGAGTAATTCCATAGCACGGCAGCAAATTTTCCAGTTTTTGTTATTAACACAATAAATTACTTAACAAAGTGCTATTTCGCTGCAGCTATGGCCAAACATTAAATAATTTCCATTATTAAAGATATAAACGGAAATTATCTACGTCACATACTTATAGTTTAATTTGTAGTAAGTATGGGAAACTATCAAACTACGAAGTATGAATGAAGATATGATGTATATACGCCTTGAACGTACAGCAAATTGTCTTCCTTTCCAGTTCTGGTAGGAAACCTCCTAAAAAGAGAGAAGTAAGCATGTGCTATTTTAGAAGGTGTATAGAATAACTATTGTGGGCAGCGAGTTGGGAATCTCTGGCGACTCTTTCGATGTGATTTAAATTGGCCAGAAGAAGACTCCTAGCAAGCATGCAAAGTTAAATTAGTAGTGCATTTTATAGAAGGCTTATTTCCAGGACCGTAACGGCATAAATCATCATATACGGTACGGAAGTGCCTTCGTTGTAGCTGTTTTTTTTTTTCAGATATTGTTTTTGGAGCTTATTTCAAAGATAAATTAAATTTAATTAAATTGTTATTAACGTAAAACTTTTGTACTAAATTTTACATTTTTGAAATTCCAATATGCTTTTAAATAAAAAATTATGTATTCATTGCAAATATTTTTGTGTTTATTGATTTCAATTAATTTTGGACATTATGGACAATTCATTGATTGCAGTTTGGGATTTGTCAGTTGACTTTTAAACATATGTACCAATTTAAAGCTATCTTACCGTTTTATGTGGGAGAGATTGAGACGTGGTTTATGCCATTTAATATATCATGTGACGATCTGTGGATGTACACAGAAGCTTTTATAAAGTAAAGGGTGTCCCAAGAAGAGCGCAATTTTTTAATTTTAAATAAAACACAGATATTTAAGAAAAAATCGTGAAACTTTATTATATCGTAAAGTAGACAGAATGAGGTTATGTATGGAACAATATATCGTGCAGATGGCCGCCGCGGCTTTGCTGGCATGCACGCGATCTTTTAATGAAATTTTCAATGACCGTTTTGCATGAATGCTGCGGTATTTCATTAATGCAGCGTCCAATTTCGTCTTTTAAGGCTTGAGTCGTCGTCGGCTTATTCGCGTAAACCATTGACTTCAAAAAACCCCAAAGAAAAAATCTAATGGTGTTAAATCGCACGATCTAGGCGGCCAATTCTGATCTCCAAAACGCGAAATAACACGACCGGGAAATGACTGATGCAGCAATTGAATTGTTTCTCTGGCTGTATGACATGTGGCGCCGTCTTGTTGGAACGACATGCCCTCCACATTCATTTCTTCAATTCTAGGCAAGAAAAAACTGGTTATCATTTCACGATACCGAACACCATTGACTGTTTGCGCTTGACCTGCCTCATTTTCATAAAAAAAGGTCCAATGATTCCTCCAGCCCAAAAACCACACCACACAGTGACACGTTGAGGATGCATTTGCTTCTCGTGAATCACTCGAGCCGCAAAACTTTCACCATTTTGGTAAAACAATTTCACAATGAGAATGCGTTGTTCATTCGTGTAGCGCTCCATTTTTACTAACCTCGTACCTTCTACTAACAAACAATAAGAATTGTTCAAATGTCAAACAATGACACTTCGAATGTTGCCAGATTTAAAAATTGCGTTCTTCTTGGGACACCCTTTATATGAAAGTAGTTTTGCGTGTTTGCTGTTACAGTTGAGATCCCCTCCACGTATGCTTAATTTACAGATCTTCAATACGTATACGCCATGGTGGCACTATTTTTATTGTTCTTTAATCTATATATAAAAGAGTTGCGTTACTGACTGAATTATCATTGACCCACAAACCAAAGGGTTTTACGAAATTCGTACTTTTAGGGGGTAAATGGGACAAAACGGGATAAACATCGAACCTTCGTCCTGACTAAACGGCAGTAGCTAGAAACATGAAATTCGGTGTGTTCCTTGCGCTGTCCATGCAGAAGAGCTACAAATAGGGATTTTTCGAAATTTGTACTTTAAGGGGCGAGTGGATACAAATGGTACCAACTGAAGTATTACAGCTAGAATCATGACATTTGATATATAAATTCCTCTGACAATATAGAAACGAAGAAAAATTGAATTTTTCGCAATTTGTACTTTTAAGGGAAGAGCGGGACAAAAAGGGATAAAAGTGGTATGTAGATTCCTCTGACAACGTAGAAGGGCAAATCTTAATAAATTTTTCGAAATTTGTACTTATTATGGTTGTGCGGGACAAAAAGGGATACAAAGTGTACCAACTAAATTATTGTAGTTAGAATCGTGAAATTCGGCGTATACATTTCTCCGACCATGTAGGCGCGCAACATAAATGGATTTTTCGAAATTTGTACATTTAAGGGATGAGATGGGCAAAAAGGGATAAAAATGGTACCAACTAAAGTATTACAGCTAGAATCGTGAAATTTGGTATGTAAATTCCTCTGACCATGTAGAAGCGCAGTATAATTGGATTGTTCGAAATTTGTACTTTTTAGGGGGTATGCGGCACAAAAAGGGTTCCAATTTAAGAATTTCAACTATAGTCGGGAAATTTGGAGTGTAAACTGTGTGCAAAGCGCAATCTAAATGGATTTTTTCGAAATTTTCTTATAGGGGGTTAGCAACAAGGATGAAAGTAGTACCAACTAAAGTATTGGAGCTATAGTAGTGAAATGTGGTGTGTAAGTTCCTCTGACAACGAGAAGCACAAATTTAAAAGAATTAAGTACTTATAAACAACGAGCGAGATAAAAAAGTACCAACTAAAATATTTCAGCTATAGTCATGAAATTTTGTGTTTAAATTTCTCTGGCAACGTAGACTTGCAACATAAATGGATTTCTCGAAATTTGTTCTTTTAAGGGGCGAGCGGGATAAAAATGGTACCAACATTAGTATTACATCTAGAATCGTGAAATTTAGTGTGTAAATTCCTCTGACCATATAGAAGCGCAGTAGTTTGATTTTTCGAAATTTCTACTTTTAAAGTGTGCGCGGGATGAAAAGGGATAAAAATGCTGTACAATCCTTTAGTTACGTAAACGCTGAATATAAATGGATATTTCAAAATTTGTACTTTTTGGGAAAGAAGTGCAAAAAGTTATAAACTGGCTGGCTGAATCTATAATGGTTGTAATTTTTTGTTCAAAACTTGGTAGAAAATTATACATACGAAGTAGTTCAGCTTTGACTGTGTGTGAGTGCTAGCTAATAAGAGGTTTCCAAATTAATATTTTAGATTTATCCATATCCACCAAAAGAAAATTAAATAAATACTATCCAAAAACAGAGACGGATAAAATTAACAAATAACTGGCTTTTTCGCGTGCGAATCAGCGGGTACTGCTAGTTGTAATATAACAGAGTAGTGACCCTAAACCAAAGAAATAAACTTATAGTCCAGCTGGTCTGAGTTTCTTTTTATAAAGTTTTCATTTTTTGGTCTAAGTGAAAAAATGTTGTAAGTTACTGTCTGAGATAATTCTTATGGGTCATTTTTACCCCTTTTTCGAGAAAGGAGTCCCCTCTATCCTCATTAAAGGATTAAAATATTCTACGAAAGAAACACCAAAGTTGTAAATAAAGCTCTTCACGTTTAAATAGCAAACAAAATTGTTCATGTTTTTTTGTAAAATTTTTTTGGCAGATATGTGGGTATTTCACAATAAATATACAAATTGGATATTTTCTATAATAAGATATTTAGACGCGCGAAGATGCGTTTGAAAGGTAACGGGATGCATATCATAATAACATAGACAAATAAAAAAATTTGTTTTTGTTTTGTTGTTCATGGAATTCGGAAGTATGAAAAGAAATTCAAGCAGAGCTGTTACAAGTCTAATAAAAACAAAATTTAATTATTTTTTGAAATATTCGATGTTAGAAGTCATTTTCATACTCTTTCAAATTGGATCAATCATTCATATCCCATACTATACTAGCACTTGATGTATCTGCTTCGATTGGAAGATACATGCAGTGTCGTGTAGTTATCTCGTACAAGAGCTTCTGGTATGTAAATAAATACGAAGCTCGAATATTATTATTATTTTTCTACTCGTGCCTGTTTCGCCACACAAGTTGAAGAATGAATGAGAATATTCACTCCTACTGCACCACTTGTAATATGGAAGTTTGTGTGTAGGTTCATGCTCTTGTTCTAGACAACATTGTTAAACATGCAAGCATTGCAATTCAGTAAAAACATTTATATGTATGCAAAAATCCATATAAAATTGAATTCTAAATTGCTGATGAGCACGGTATTGACTAAACGCAAGCTTATTCAATCGTGTGAATACGGATGACACCAATTGCCTTTGTGATTGATTATCATTTGCTACTTTAAAAGCCATCAATTTAAGTGTTCAGAATATTCAAATTAAAATTGAAAAAAAAAACAAGTAAAAATGGCATTAAGTTCGGCCGGTCCGAACTTTATATACCCTCCACCATTCCACAGAGGATGTCGATTTTCGTAGAAGTGCAGTAATATTACAGGAAAATATAATTTTTTTAATATAGCCAAACCAAAACAAATACAAATATTTATAATAAATATACTAAACTTTATAATAAATATAATATTTTAATTGTTTCAAGACAAGACTACCAATACGTTTACATATCGAAATATGTCAATTCAAAAAATAAATATTCTTGTATTTATATTTTCTAAAAGCTTAAATACCATAAATATTGGTAGATAGTGGTTGCTGCAGTTGGTGAATGTATACTCCGAATTTCATATCTGTATCCCCTTTTTCCATTTTAACCACAAAAAGTACGAATTTCGAAAAGTTTATTTTACGTGTGTACGCAATCAGAGGAATGTATACACCGAATTTCATTACTCTAGGTGTAGCCGTTTGGTTGGTACCATTTTAATCCCTCTGTACCCATTGTATCCCTTGAAAGTATGAATTTCAAAAAACCTTTTATTTTACATGCCTACGTAGTCAAAGGAATGTATACTCCGAATTTCATGACTCTAGTTGCGGTCATTTGGTACTATTTCATTGGTACTATTTTTATCCCCTTTTTCCATTTTAACCACAAAAATTACGAATTTTGAAAAATCAGTTTATTTTCCGTGTCTACACAGTCAGAGGAATGTATACACCGAATTTCATTATTCTAGGTGCAGCCGTTTGGTTGGTACCATTTTTATCCCTCTATTCCCATTTTGACCCTTAAAAGTACGAATTTGGAAACACAATTTTTATATTATGTATCTAGTAAATTAGAAGAATGTACACTAGGGCGTACCTCAAAAAAAAAGTTCGCCGTACACCTTCGAATATGAAGTATTATTGAAAGGTAGTTTCAAAAAAAAAATTTTTATTTTTTTATGCCGAACGTAGGGGTCGCGCTTTTACATTTTTCTATATAACTTGTATTTATAAACGGATTTTAAAGTGTGATACATCGATGTTTTTGTCTCGACGAGGCCGATTTTTTTGTCTTTGAAGTCATTGAGCTCAAGCACCCCCTTCTGGTACTTACCCATCATTTCTCAGTTGCTACTACCCTAATGTACCACTCTAATAATCGAAAATTAAAGCTCGCATAAAATCATGAATCATGTTTGAGCTCAATGACTTCAAAGACAAAAAAATCGGACAAAAACATCGATGTATCACACTTTAAAATCCGTTTATAAATGCAGAAGTTATATAGAAAAATGTAAAAGCGCGACCCCTTCGTTCGGCATAAAAAAATAAAAAAAATTTTTTTGAAACTACCTTTCAATAATACTTCATATTCGAAGGTGTACGGCGAACTTTTTTTTTTTTACTTGTAACCTGGTACGCTCTAATGTACACACCTAATTTCGTGTTTCTAGCTGTTGTCGTTTAATATGTACCATTTTTATCCCTTTTTGCCCCATTTCACCCCCTACAAATATGAATCAAATATTGTGAGGGAAAAATTTTTCCCTTTGGGCCGATTTCGCCTCATTTCAATCCCAACCGATCTATGACTATAAGACGCATTTATGGAAAATTTGAAAGTCCTAGCTCTTTTCGTTTAGATGCTAGCGTGCTTTGAACAGACGGACGGACGGACATGGCTAGATTGTCTTAGAATTTTATCACGGTGAAGAATATATATACTTTATAGGGTCTCAGGTCGATATTTCAAGGTGTTACAAACGGAATGACAAAGTTATTTATTTCTGTCTTTAGGAATTCATATAAACCCATGTTCTTAGAATTTTCGATAGATTACGTATTTGACTGACGCTTTGCGCAAAAAAAATTTCACTACTAGTGGTTGCGATTAATGAAGCGTTAACCGTAGTTCACAGCAGTACATCAGATTTTAACGATATCAGTATCATTTGAAAGGGTTGCACATCCTATTTCCGAATCGTGTGCACTTCATTTTGAATATCCCGAAAATCATATATTTATTTTTTGTGTTAAACTTTATTTAATTCTCTATAAAATATCAAGAAGATGTGTAGTTGCAGAAATTAAAATTGCATTCCAAAAATTTTTATTTATATTTCAGCAAGGTTTAGTTTTTACGATTTTGGAAAACAAAATGTAGGAAGTAAGTAAAACTCTAAAAAAAATATTTAAAGCAAGTAAGGAAAGGCTAAAGTCGGTCGACTCTATGATACACTCCACTTTCAATCGGAATACAATTTAATCGATGAAAATGTGAAAACGGGAAGGATTTTTGTATCCTGTATGTATGTGTTTTACAAATGGACATTTGTATGGGGGTATATTGAAATCTGGAACGAAATAGGTTAAACATTTGGGAGCATCATTTGTATTTGGGCTATATCTAAATCTGAACCGATCTTAGCCACTTACACCAAAGGTTTTTTACTTGGATTATAACTGCTGTGCCAAATTTAAAGAAAATCTAGTAGTGGTTTCTAAAGCGGCAAAAGTCAAATCGGGAGCCACATTTGTTTGGGGGCTATATCTAAATATGAACCAATCTTACTCACTTTCGGCATAGGTGTTTCTAGTTGGATTATAAGATGTTGTGCCAAATTTAAAGAAAATCGGGTACAATATGTCGTTTCTACAGCGGAAAATATCAAATCGGGAGCGACATTTGTATGGGAGCTATATCTAAATCTGAATCGATCTTACTCCCTTTCGGCATAGGTGTTTCTAGTTGGATTATAAGATGTTGTGCCAAATTTAAAGAAAATCGGGTACAATATGTCGTTTCTACAGCGGAAAATGTCAAATCGGGAGCGACATTTGTATGGGAGCTATATCTAAATCTGAACGGATCTTACCGGATTTCGGCATAGGTGTTTCTAGTTGGATTGTAAAATGTTGTGTCAAATTTAAAGAAAATCGAGTACAATATGTTGTTTCTAGAGCGGAAAATGTCAATTCAGGAGCGACATTTGTATGGGGGCTATATCCAAATCTGAACCGATTTGCCTCAAATTAAATAGCGTTCGTCCTTGATCCACAAAACTTACGTGTGCCAATTTTTGTTAAGATCGGACTATAATTGCGACCTGTAATTTGATTTCAACAATAGATGGACAGACAGACGGACAGACGGACATTGCTAAATCGACTCAGAAAGTGATTCTAAGTCGATCGGTATACTTAACAATGGGTCTATCTCGCTTCCTTTTGGGTGTTACAAACAAATGCACAAAGCCATAATACTCTCGTGGAGTGTATAAAAATTGTTAATTGAGTTTTTGTAATGGACCAAAATATTCCACAAATGAAGTCAATTGCTAGGCAGGAAAATTAAGAGTCAATTTCGAAAATCTTTAGTGTTCTGAATGCGAATATTGTCCCTGCAATTAGCTTTTTTGAGGTATAATAACCGAAAATTTTGCATTTGGTCATATTTGTAGTCAGCAATGCACAGAGGTAACAAACGACCAAAAGTAAAAAAACAAGTAAGGAAAGGCTAAAGTCGGGCGGGGCCGACTATGTGATACACTCCACATTCTATCGGAATACAATTCAATTCAGTAAAAAAGTAAAATCGGGAAAATTTTTTGTATATTTCCTAATCACAGGCTAATATGACCTAGTTCAATTTGTCAAATCGAGAAGAATATTTGTATCGGGGCTATATCCAAACATGGAATAAAGTGACTAACTTTCACAATAAGTTCTTCCAGTTGAAGTATAACGTGTTATGGTCAATTTTAAGAAATTCTCTGAAAATACGCGGTTTATGTGCGGGGAAAAGTCAATTCGGGAGCGAAATTTATATGAGAGCTATATGCAAATCTGAACCGATGTGACCCATTCTCATCATGGGTGCTTCTAGTTGAAATAAAAGATTGTTTGCAAGATTTGAAGAAGATCTCTTAAAATATGTGGTTTCTAGAGCAGATAAAGTTAAATCGGGAGCGAAATTTAAATGGGAGCTATATATAAATCTGAACCGATCTGACTTATTTTTACCATAGGTGTTCCGAATTTAAATATAAGATGTTTTGTCAATTTTGAAGAAAATCTGTTAAAATATGTGGATTCTAGAGCGGAAAAATTCAAATTGGGAGAGAAATTTGTATGGGAGCTATATATAAATCTGAACCGATGTGACCCATTTTTGCCACAGGTGTTTCCAGTTGAAATATAAGGTTTTTTTGCGAATTTTGAAGAGGATCTGTTAAAATATGTGGTTCTTAGAGCAGAAAAAGTCCAATCGGGGGCGAAATTTTAATGGGAGCTATATATAAATCTGAACCGATCTGACCTATTTTCACCATATACATATATTGAAATCTGGAAAGAAATAGGTGAAATATAATATGTATAGTTTGGCCAAAATCGGTAAAACATTTGGGAGCAACATTTGTATTTGCGCTATATCTAAATCTGAACCTATATTACCTATATCTATATCTAAATCTTAGCCACTTTCACCATAGGTTGGATTATAAGCTGTTGTGCCAAATTTAAAGAAAATCGAGTACAATATGTGGTTTCTAAAGCGGCAAAAGTCAAATCGGAAGCCACATTTTTTTGTGGGCTATATCTAAATCTGAACCGATTTACCCACTTTCTGCATAGGTGTTTCTAGTTGGATTATAAGATGTTGTGCCAAATTTAAAGAAAATCGGGTACAATATGTCGTTTCTAGAGCGGAAAATGTTAAATCGGGAGCGACATTTGTATGGGGGCTATATCTAAATCTGAACCGATTTTACCCACTTTCTGCATAGGTGTTTCTAGTTGGATTATAAGATGTTGTGCTAAATTTAAAGAAAATAGAGTATAATATGTGGTTTCTAGAGCGGAAAATGTCACAGCAGGAGCGACATTTGTATGGGGGCTATATCTAAATCTGAACCGATTTGCCTCAAATTAAATAGCGTTCGTCCTTGATCCACAAAACTTACTTGTGCCAATTTTTGTTAAGATCGGACTATAATTGCGACCTGTAGTTTGATTACAACAATAGATGGACAGACGGACAGACAGACGGACAGACGGACATTGCTAAATCGACTCAGAAAGTGTTTCTAGGTCGATCGGTATACTTAACAATGGGTCTATCCCGCTTCCTTTTTGGTGTTACAAACAAATGCACAAAGCCATAATACTCTCGTGGAGTGTATAATAATAATAATTTTTGATGTCAAATGAAAGATAACTACGGAAAAAGAAAATTTCATATGTTTTAAAATATATATTTTCTAATACAGGTTTTACAGTGGTTATAACTTCAAACTTATAGGTTGCATTTATTCTAACAAACTAATTTTATTTACAACTTCGAAAAATTACTAGGTCATGATTTCTGTGTCAACTTTTTTGATGAAAATTAAGCATTTTCTGAAAATTTGGGTTGTAATCTTCATTTGTGTATATTGTTTGTGAAATTCGCGTACGTGTTTTTTGTGTTCGTGTTCCATGGAGTCATAATTAATCTTAAGTTGCGGTTCTGTGCAATATTTTCATTAGAGCCATTTTATGTGACCCATATTATTATAAACGCAGAACTTTTCGAATGTGGAACCTACACCACAACAAGAAAAGAAGTGAAATAATAGTGAATAAATATTGAAAAACGTGCCAACAATATATTTAAGATGGATGTATTTTTTCTAAATAAGGGATTTTTTATTAAAAAATTCAGATACAATGTGACATGGCAATTTTCTGATGGTAATGTCGTATGTGATGCAATGTCGCCAACATTAAAGATGGTCTTAGACGATGTTACAGGTGGATTGTCTGGACGGTACCCACGCATAAAACGATGGAGCACTGGAATGTATGTTATAGAAGTGGATCACATCTTTAACTTGAACTGTTGTCTCAATTGAACTACATATTTTTTGACTGTTAATTTGGAAAATCGTCCATTTATTGCATGAATGTCTGTTATAGAAGTGGATCACATCTTTAACTTGAACTGTTATCTCAATTGAACTACATATTTTTTGACTGTTAATTTGGAAAATCGTCCTTTTATTGCAGATTTTCTTCAGATCTACATAAACTTCAAGCTTTATGAAAGTAAATTAGAACGATTAGTAGATATTTTGACGATTTTTAGCACATTTTCCTTTTCTGGATATTCCGGTTGCGTATGCGTAATATTATCCATAGTGATTATAACTTATACGCCCCCACGTCGGTTGACTACTAGTCGACGAGAGTAAATGATCCAATTTTAAATCTCTCAGTTTTATACATAGTCCAACACAAATTTGAAGTTACCATTCATTAAGTTAATCATTTTTAAATTATACCATTTCCTTTAAATTTATGGCATCACAGAGATTTCAACGTCACCCCTCCATTTAGAGCCAACATTTGTTTCATTTATTGTAAATTATTTGATTATTATTTTTATTCAATTTTAAATAGGCCACTTTATTTTCAAAAGTAATTAAAATTAATTTGAACTGGGATATTGTCCTGACTCAAGAACATTTTGCATCTATATTCAATAGAATGCAAATTTATTTACAAATGGCATGGTGACATTTATTACTTGGCTGCAGACTATCACGATCATGATTTCGACCATGTCAAAAGTTTTTTAAAGTGGCGTCGCAGCGACTTTTCATCATCAAACCCGGCCTATATAAGGAGATGATTCTCACAAACGAACGAGAAGCACAACTCACTTGCCGAATTTGCGTTTAAAAAATCGCATCAAGTAATAAAGTACACATGCCATCTTACTAGCATCTCATTGAGTTGCATATGTAAATATGTGTATATGCAAGTATAGTTACCCAGCCACTTGAAAATACTTTGGACATGGTCGAAATCATGATCGTGGTAGTCTGCAGCCAAGCAATAAATGTCACCATGCCATTTGTAAATAAATTTGCATTATATTAAATATAGATGAAAAATGGTCTTGAGCCAGGACAATATCCCAGTTCAAATCAAATCGGTCAAAAAAAAAATAGCAGCGACGAGATAAAAAATGTCGACAAAGAAAAATATAACTCTTTCTTCGAAAATCCTAAAATTGTTTACGGCGATTGAATAAAAAATAAAATTAAGTTTTTGTAATTTTGAGATTAAGCCTTTAGAACCATTTATGTCAAAAATGAGACTAGTCAAAACAAGTAAGGAAAGGCTAAAGTCGGGCGGGGCCGACTATATAATACCCTACACCACTCCCTGCGTATGTACCTCACTTTGATTACTAAACCCAGGTATTTCATGGGAACAATTTTATGTAGTTCATACAAATTATATAAATTATATTCATATAATTTATATGCTATAAATTCATCTTTAGTCAAATTTAACGAATATGGTAAATAAAATGGTAATTGATCCAATTGTCCGACAGACAAATACAAATTATACAGTAGTATACCAAAGTCATACCAAAGTATGGACATATGGGCATCACCCAAACAATTCTCATTGCAATTCAATTCGGTAAAAATTGAAATCGGGAAGGATTTTTGCATCCTGTAAATGTATGTGTTTGACAAAAAATGTTAAATCGGAAAGGACATTTGTATGGGGGTATATTGAAACCAGGAACGATGTGACGCGCTTTCACCATGTCTGTTTATTGGTGAAATATAATATGTAAAATTTGTCCAAAATCGGTTAAACATTCGGGAGCAACATTTGTATGAGGGCTATATCTAAATCTGAACCGATCTTACCCACTTTCACCATAGGTTGGATTCTAAGATGTTGTGCCAATTTTAAAGAAAAACGGGTACAATATGTGGATTCTAGAGCGGAAAATGTCAAATCGGGACCGACATTTGTATGGGAGCTATATCTAAATTTGAACCGATCTTACCCAATTTTTGCATACGTGTTTTTAGTTGCATTATAAGATGTTCTGCAAAATGTAAAGAAAATCGGGTACAATATGTCTTTTCTAGAGCGGAAAATGTCAAATCGGGAGCGACATTTGTATAGGGGCTATATCTAAATCTGAACCGATCTTACCCAATTTTTGCATACGTGTTTCTAGTTGGATTATAAGATTTTCTGCAAAATTTAAAGAAAACCGGGTACAATATGTCGTTTCTAGAACGGAAAATGACAAATCGGGAGCGACATTTGTTTGGGGGCTATATCTAAATCTGAACCGATCTTACCCAATTTTTGCATAGTTGTTTCTAGTTGGATTATAAGATGTTGTGCCAATTTTAAAGAAAATCGGGTACAATATGTGGTTTCTAAAGCGGAAAAAGTGAAATAGGGAGCGACATTTGTATGGGGGCTATATCTAAATCTGAACCGATCTTACCCAATTTTTGCATACGTGTTTCTAGTACAATATGTCGTTTCTAGAACGGAAAATGTCAAATCGGGAGCGACATTTGTATGGGGGCTATATCTAAATCTGAACCGATCTTACCCAATTTTTGCATAGTTGGATTATAAGATGTTGTGCCAATTTTAAAGAAAATAGGGTACAATATGTGGTTTCTAAAGCGGAAAAAGTGAAATAGGGAGCGACATTTGTATGGAGGCTATATCTAAATCTGAACCGATCTTACCCAATTTCGGCATAGTTGTTTCTAGTCAGATTATAAGATGTTGTACCAAATTTAAAGAAAATCGGGTACAATATGTGGTTTCTAGAGCGGAAAATGTCAAATCAGGACCGACATTTGTATGGGGGCTATATCTAAATTTGAACCGATATTGAACCAAATTCAATGCCAATGGTCCTTGACCAGAAAAAATAACTTCTGCCAAGTTTCATGACAAGCGGACAACAATTGCGACCTGTAGAGTGCGAACAAGCTTAGATGGACAGCAGACGGACAGACAGACATCGTTAAATCGACTCAGCTGGCGATTCTAAGCCGATCCGTATACTTAAAGGTGGGTCTAGCTCAATTATTTCTTGGCGGAAAACTAACTTATAATACCCTAGACCACGAAGTGGTGTAGGGTATACAAATAGCAGCACTAATAAAAACTAAAAATATTTTGTTTCAATTCAATTTAATTGAAAACTTTTTTGAATAATTACTTAAACAACGATATTTTCTTGAATTTAACACTTAGTTGTACTGACTTTATTGCTTAATATTGCTACATAACGTCGTTTCTTGGAGTCAACTAGTAATTTGCACCTTTCATGTTGTATTTTTGACCATGCCTCTACAATTTCGTGTCAAATATAGTTATTGTCTTTCAGTATTGCTAGTGAGATCTCATTTTAGTCATCACACTTAAAATTTTTGATTATATTGAGATGTGGTGTCTGCCCGAACCATTCCATAACATCGATATTATTGACTTCAAACCACATTTTTGCAAGTCGGCTGGTGTTTTCGGGATAATTGACCTGCTAGAAGGCTCTTTTAAGTGAAATTCCATATTCTGCATACGTAAGCATAAAATTAGGCAGTATTTTGATGTACTGGACAGAGTCTATAGTAGTTCTCGTCCAATGTATTGACCTAACTCCATAATATGAAAAACAAGCCTAAGCGATTATGCTTGATCCTCCCCATTTGACAGTTTTGTTACTATACCTGTAGATGTATTCCGTGTTCTGTGGACGTCTTACAAACTGTCGAGGGACTGGCCCACCGTATAATACAATTTTTGATTCAATTGACTATAAAACGTGCAGCTACTTTTTGGTTGGCTACTGCAGGTATGTTTTTGCGAATGGCAACTTTTTTGTGACATGTCTTTTATTTTTTTTTGCTTTTTGTTCTTTCTTCTTATAATATCGAATTTCTGATCATATTAATGGAACACTAGAAAGAAATCGAACTTCACTATATGATTTACCCTCAGTTTTCAAACATTTTATATGAACTCGATGTTGTTCTCCACAATGCTCCCCTCGCCCTACTTATGAAGAAAAATAAAACAATAACATTTCAGAAATAGTGTACATTTCATAATATCTTATTTATAATATCAAATCGAATTGAAAAAAGACATAAAATTCCTTTTTCTTGAGATTTTTTGAATGCTGCTATTATTTTGACCGGTCCAAAATGTCTAATATTCCACAACAATTAATGCAGTAGTAGCAATAAAAAAATTATCACACAAATAAATATATGAAAATGTATGGTAAGCTGTGGTGCGCTGCTATTATTTTGACCGCAACTGTACCTATACATACCTCAGAATTTGAGCAACGGTGATGGACTGGCGATGTTCTCAATCGACTTCTTAGCGTTTTATGTGCTCTTCCTCCTATTCTACAGGTGTTTTTGTTTTGATTCCGTCAATCACATTGTCTTTTAATTTTCCGTCTCTGTTGATTTTCCATGAACCCTTTGTTTGGCATTCATGTATATATCATTGTGTGTACTTCCCTGTCTTTCTAACTGATAACGAAATTGGCTGGTCTGTAGCGCTTTTCTAACGATTCTTTCATTATCGTTAATTAACGATATGCTTTTTCTCTATAATTTCATAACGACATTTTTCGCTTTAAAAGTTAACGATGAATATCGATACAAATAGTCAACTGTCAGAGAGTTTGATTAGAAAATTTTGGAAATAAAGAAAACTAGATTTTTTTTAGCTCATGCAAAAAGTTTTTCAATTTCTTTACCAAAAATACGTATACCACATTTTTTTGAGTAGAATACATACACAAACTTTCAAAACAATCGCAGACATTGGGTAAAAAATCATACCGCTTGACATGGAATGACTCATATATTACTCTGTAGGGGGAGGGTATAAAAATGTTATCTCCAGATGTGACTTTTTGAGATGTTTAAAAGAAGAACTTCAACGGTCATATCCTCACTCAGAAATATCTCTTATTAATCAGCCTTGCTCATCCAAATTCACCAGAAAAATCCTATCACGACCTCTTGCTTTTAGATACCGTTATCGTATTCCCCCAGATTTATCACCACATATAAGCGTAGTCACGCTAGTCACATAGTCAAGCTAGTGACATTCGCAGCGACTCACGTATAACAAATTTGGATACGATTTTCCCTGAATTACAATTATTTGACGTAGATGTGAAATGAAAATTGCCATCAATTCCCATCATCATCATTAATTGACATGTTTTCCATTTGAATATCACCCAATTTTCGCGTTACTGCTGTATTTTTCTTCTTTGCAAAAAAGAAGGCGTTTCTTTTGATGGAAAATGTTCCCCCCTGTAAATGTGTATGTATGTGTAATTTGTGGCAATTAGTCGTCAGTACCTTTCGTAAATGTACCATTGTTGCCAAACAAATCAAATTCGATTTCTATCAATCATCTGAACTTCCTTTAAACCGGCTAATCATCGCAGCATGTTTGTTGTGCGTTCGATGAATGCTGTCATCTGTCTCGTGGGGTGGCTGGAGCATAGACATGAACATCATTTGTCATTTGTTTGTTAATCGTTAATTTCCGATTTTCTTCAATTCGATTTTTTCGTAATATATTTAAATATAGGGATGAATGTATTCAAAAAAGATTTGAAAGATTTTTATATTTAAGTGTGTCTGAAGTCATGGGTTTGTTTCTGGTGAAAAACATTGAATTTCGTCAAATTTCAAATGGGGAGGGATGATGACTGTTTTATGATGGAAGAGACAGAAGGAAGTAATATTATCTAAGGCTTCAAATATATATTTATTTGGCTGGGTTGCGGTCCATAATGTTAAAGAAATAATTGCCAGTCACCGCTTGGAAATTAAATTTGGAATTTGGCTTGACCCAGGAACAAAATATTTTGCTAGCCATCTTAAACGACCCTAATTGTATTCCTAACCTTTTGTAGTGATGAGACTTGGCATAAAAAGATTTTAACGGCCCAATTTGAAAAAATGAGTTCTTCTTCAGAATCAGTACCCCCATAGAGGATATTATAGTCAGATATCATATCATAATTTTTATCATTAAAAAACTTAGGTACTGGGAGTTAGTTTCGCGCCAATTGTTTGTAACACCAAGAAATCATCGAGCTAGACCCACCTTTAAGTATACGGGTCGGTTTAGAATCACCAGCAGAATCGATTTAACTATGTCTGTCTGTCCATCCGCCCGTCTGCTGTCCATCAATGCTTGTACGCACTCTACAGTTCGCAATTGTTGTCCGATTGTCATGAAACTTGGTAGCAGTTATTTTTTCTGGCCAAGGACCATCCGTATTTAATTTGGAGAAATCGGTTCAGATTTAGATATATCCCCCATACAAATGTCGCTCCCGATTTGACTTTTTCCGCCCTATAAAGCACATATAGTAGCCGGTTTTCTTCAAAATTGGCTTAACACCTTGTTATCAAACTAGAAATACCTGTGGCGAAAGCGGGTTAGATTGGTTCAGATTTAGATATAGCATCCATACAAATGTCGCTCCCGATTTCGCTTTTCCGCTCTAGAAACCTCATCTTGTACCCGATTTTCTTTAAATTTGGTACAGCAGCTTATAATCGAACTAGAAACACCTATGCTGAAAGTGGGTAAGATCGGTTCAGATTTAGATATAGCCCCCATACAAATGTCGCTCCTGATTTGACATTTTCCGCTCTAGAAACCACATCTTGTACCCGATTTTCTTTAAATTTGGTACAACATTTTATAATCGAACTAAAAACACATATGCTGAAAGTGGGTATGATCGGTTCAGATTTAGATATAGCCCCCATACAAATGTCGCTCCCGATTTGACTTTTTCCGCTCTAAAATTCACATATTGTACCCGTTTTTCTTTAAAATTGGCACAACATCTTATAATGCAACCAGAAACTCCTATGCAGAAATTAGGTAAGATCGGTTCAGATTTAGATATAGCCCCCATACAAATGTCGCTCCCGATTTGACATTTTCCGCTCTAGAAACCACATCTTGTACCCGATTTTTCTTTGAATTTGGCACATCATTTTATAATCGAACTAGAAACACCTATGCTGAAAGTGGGTATGATCGGTTCAGATTTAGATATATCCCCCATACAAATGTCGCTCCCGATTTGACTTTTTCCGCTCTAAAATACACATATTGTACCCGTTTTTCTTTAAAATTGGCACAACATCTTATAATCCAACTAAAAAACCTATTGTGAAAGTGGGTAAGATCGGTTCAGATTTGGATATAGCTCTCATACAAATGTTGCTCCCGTATGTTTAAACGATTTTGGCCAAACTTCACATATTATATTTCACCAATAAACATACATGGTGAAAGCGGGTCACATCGTTCTAGGTATCCCATACAAATGTCCTTTCCAATTTAACATTTTTTGTCAAACACATACATTTACAGGATGCAAAAATCCTTCCCGATTTCACTTTTTTACCGAATTGAATTGTAATGAGATAGAAAGTCCGTCCGTCTTTAGCCTTTCCTTACTTGTTTGGGAGATGCCCATATGTCCATACTTTGGTATAACCCAAATTGGGCCCCATTCTGATCTATTACAGCTCTAGACACTACATCTTACATCGGATCTTCATCAAATTTTGCAGATCATGATATTTTTCAACTAGGAATACCTACCGTGAATGATAAATATATAGAACCATGTTTTGGACCAGGCCTAAAATGTTGTTATAGGTCCCATTTTGAAATGTCGGTCCGATTCAACCTATTACTACTGTATAATTTGTATTTTTCTGTCGGATAATTGGATCAACTACCATATTATTAACCATATTCGTTAAATATGACTAAAGATGAATTTATAAATAGTAACTGTATAATTTATATGAACTATATAAAATTTCTCAAAGCGAGGTACATACGCAGGGAGTGGTGTAGGGTATTATATAGTCGGCCCCGCCCGACTTTAGCCTTTCCTTACTTGTTTTTTATATATTGGTGAAGATTATGAATATTATAATAATGATGCATCACAATTTTCCTAATACGATAGTACACTTCTATGTACATTTGGCAGCCTCTAATCTGCCGGTAATACTGTGGAATTGACTCCGTAGTGGAGGGTATATAAAAATCGGCCCGGCCGAACTTAACGCCTTTATACTTGTTGTTACTTGTTTCGTCAACTGAGATAACAAGAATGCAAAAAATACCGCTATAGGTTGATACAAAAACAATCTCAGCGTGTATATGCTCTTTAAAGTATTGAGTACATATTTTTGTGTTACCTCAATACACAATTAATTAACTTTATGAATCACCGATATTATAAAAATGATACTCTCACTGTACATCCTTCTCACCCATACAAGTTGTAATATACATATTAATTTTCATTATCACCACCACCTCATTTCTTCCTAAGCTCCTCCATGTATAGTTGTGATCTGGAAGTGTTTATGTGCGTACATACATAGTCGTATGTGTACGGATATGTATTGTTAGTACATAGTTTCGAATGTAGGTAATTGTGGTTTTTGTCGTTGCTTTGGCGAACCCACGCACATACTCCACATTCATTTAAACCACCATATACCTGAAAGTGTTTATACCGGTGTGTTGTTAGTGTTTTCCTGTGTATGTGCGGTCTCCAATATATGTGGCAACCAGACAGTAGTGTTGGGTTCCTGTGCTATCCTGTAGCATGACAAGGTGTTCTTTCCGAGCGTACCTCAAATATTTAGTTGTAGTTAATTAAAGTTCATGAGAAACAGTTTTCATTGCAGCAAAAACTTACAAGTGCGAGGGCGAGGTGTTCTCTCAGATGTTTTCGGGCTTTAAGCGTTTTAAGGTTTTCGATTAAAGATTTCAATCAGAGCTAGTTTTGGTTGGTACGTGTGTGTGTGTGTGAAAATATGATATGAAATTGCATTTGAATGGCATGATTTTTGAACATGTTAATGGACAAATTTAAATTGTGTTCTTTGGTGTGGTTAATTGGGCCACAGTTGTAATTGGTGGAAGCAAACAGATTAAATTTAAATTTAAGAATATACATTTTAAGACTATCTTTCAGACATTATTAGAACTTATGGCTTAATATTTACTACTTTACAGAACACGTAATTATTATCAATTTGTATCCAAGTAGATTACAAACATAATCTCAAAGAAAATAAATTAGTGTTGAGAATTCGATTCTTTCTAACGAAAATTTGAGATACAATTCGGTGAAGGAACTTTCGAACATCCAAAGAGCACTGAACTCTAATGAAATTTAGCTTGATTGGAACAACCGCTTGTCAAGCTGTTAAACGCCTCACTTTAAGGAAGTCGATGCAGTCAATAGCCATCAATAAATATTTATAATATCAGTTTCAGTGAAAATTTACCTTTAACGAAATTAAAAATGCTCGTATATACAAAATGGAAACCAAGCCATACATTTATAAAGCATACATTTGATAAATCGTTTAACCTTTAACAAGGTATCCCATAAATCCCCCATTTTAACATTGCTCCATTCAGGTGAAACCAATAACAAAAGGAGTCGAGAGAAAAAGTTAACTTTTCTCAACCATGACTGCTATCAATGTGTCTGTGTGTGTGAGTCACACTTTACTGTATGTTAAATGTAAGCGAACAGGGGAGGAAGTTCCGGAACCAAACTTAAAACGTATTGCATGAATTTTAAATTGTCCTGTCATTATAATAACAACCAACAAACCCAACCTGTCATCCAATCCTACTGTCCTTCCATTACTACATGTCTGGGAGTTGAAGTTTAAAAGTTTTGCCAGAGAGTGACAGAGAACTTTCTTTCAGACTTTCCATAAAGTGTTAAAAGACAAATACAACATAAGATTAAACTCCGCAAAAAATGGTCAGACTATTAAGAATATTGTTAAATATAAATTACAGCACATCCAAAACAGAAAGGGAATGAAGATTCAAAAATAACTCTTACGAAATATAATTGACAAACAAAAGATGTATTTATACCAGAGCTGCAGACGAAATGGAAACTTACTCTTTTCTCCAGATAGTATTTGTTTCCAATTTGCATTGCGGTACGATGCGCTACATATGTTCTTCTTGTTTGGTTTATTTTAATTCAAAAACAAGTAAGGAAAGGCTAAAATCGGGCGGGACCGACTGTATGATACACTCCACTTTCAATACAATTTAATTTGATAAAAAGTGAATACGGGAAGGATTTTTATATGTTTCCTATCATAGGCTAATATGAACTGACCCAATTTGTCAAATCGAGAAAGAATATTTGAATCGGCGCTATATCCAAACATGGAATGAAGTAACCCACTTACATAATAGGTTCTTCCAGTTCAAATATTACGTGTTATGCTTAATTTGAAAAAATTCGGTGAAAATACGTGGTTTCTGGGCGGAAAAAATTAAGCCGGGAGCGAAATTTGTATGGGTTTTTCGAATTGAAATATAATATGTTTTGTCAATTTTGAAGAAAATCTGTAAAAATATGTGGTATCTAGAGTGAAAAGAGACAAATCGGGAGTGAAATTCGTATGGTGGCTATATCTAAATCTGAACCGATCTGACCCATTTTCGCCATGGGTATTTCTAGTGGAAATATAAGATGTTTTGTCCATTTCGAAGAAGAATGTCTGTTAAAATATGTGGTATCTAGAGTGAAAAAAGACAAATCGGGAGTGAAATTCGTATAAATCTGAACCGATTTTCTTCAAATTAGCATTTTTCTTCGAATAGCGTTCTTCCTAATCCCGAAAAACTTTGTTGTGCAAAGTTTCATTTGGTTCTGGCTACAATTGCGACCTGTACTTTGATTAAAAGAATAGATGGACGGGCGGACAGACGGACAGACAGACAGACGGACATTGCTAAATCTCAGCTGTGTATATGCTCGATTCAAAAAGTGATTCTAAGCCGATCGGTATAACACCTTTTGGGTGTTACAAACAAATGCTCAAAGACATAATACTCTCGTGGAGTGTATAAAAATGACAAATGCCAACTAGGGCATTTATCTTTGGAATATCTGCAATGGTAACGATATTAAATGAAACAGAAGTTAGAAAAGACCAATTTAGTAAAAACGATGCTGAGCAGTGTGAAATACAGCTAAGCCACAATATTTACACTATGAAAACAGTAAATTACATAAAACAGCAATATTCCGTTGTAAGGACATTATAGCAATGAGTAATGATACATAATTTTAAAAGAACACAATAACCTAAAAAATGTGAGGTATTCTTATATAAAAACACAATAAAAATTTAAACTTTTCAAAGAAGGCAAGTAGGAGTGTATATCGGATATCATGCAGTTCAAAGACATGCTGACATTCTCGAGGCTGTCATATCGTACATTGTATCGTCGAGTGTGTGGTGCAAGAAGGCCTCCTGCAAGGCTGGGTGTTTATCAATTTTGGAACATTTGACAGAAATATAGCTCATTTAAGAAATCGTTGTGCTTTTGTCCAGAAAACACATTTTTTTAAACACTTTTGTAAATTTGCTTTAACAACACATTTTGTAAGGAGTAAATTGCCGCTTTGTTCTTAAAAATCCTTTAGTAATTGACTGAGTTATTGAAAGTTTTATTAATACTAAATTTTTAGAAAAATACAAGTTTTGATCATTCCAATACACATCTCTCATTATTTTACGAATTGAAGTCAAAATCTTCTTTTCAAATACGATGAGAAATTATAGGTGTGCAAAGGTACGAAGAACCGGCTTTGTAGCCATAATTAACATTTTTGGCTTGCCTGGGAAATTATCAAATACCGGTTCTTGTTCCACTCGGCAATACCTACCTATCATGTAACTAATGGAGCTTAATGACATTACTAACTACACTTTCCAACAGCATTTTTGGAATTGAGTAGCTACCCTATAATTCTAAAAGGGCATGTTGAGCATATGATTTTTGTAGAATAAACTTATAGTACAGCTGGTCTGAGTTTCTTTTTATAGCGGGTCAAATTCATTTTTTTGTCAAAGCGAAAAATGTTTTTTAAGTTAATGTCTGTCACAACTACATTGAATTTTATGAGGATAATTTTTGTGGAAGATTAAGAGGGTTACTCTTGCTCGACTCTTTATAGGTCAATTTGACCCTTTTTCGAGAAAATTAAAAAAAGTCCTTTGAAAAAGAATATTAAAGTTGTAAATAAAGCTCTTATTTTTTTCTTTTGATTTGAAGTGGGATATTATCCTGGCTCAAGATCATTTTGCATCTATAATTAATAGAATGCAAATTTTTTTATTAAAGTGTAAATTGTACATGGTATAAAGGGTGATTTTTTAAGAGTTTGATAACTTTTTAAAAAAAAAAAACGCATAAAATTTGCAAAATCTCATCGGTTCTTTATTTGAAACGTTAGATTGGTCCATGACATTTACTTTTTGAAGATAATTTCATTTAAATGTTGACCGCGGCTGCGTCTTAGGTGGTCCATTCGGAAAGTCCAATTTTGGGCAACTTTTTCGAGAATTTCGGCCGGAATAGCCCGAATTTCTTCGGAAATGTTGTCTTCCAAAGCTGGAATAGTTGCTGGCTTATTTCTGTAGACTTTAGACTTGACGTAGCCCCACAAAAAATAGTCTAAAGGCGTCAAATCGCATGATCTTGGTGGCCAACTTACCGGTCCATTTCTTGAGATGAATTGTTCTCCGAAGTTTTCCCTCAAAATGGCCATAGAATCGCGAGCTGTGTGGCATGTAGCGCCATCTTGTTGAAACCACATGTCAACCAAGTTCAGTTCTTCCATTTTTGGCAACAAAAAGTTTGTTAGCATCGAACGATAGCGATCGCCATTCACCGTAACGTTGCGTCCAACAGCATCTTTGAAAAAATACGGTCCAATGATTCCACCAGCGTACAAACCACACCAAACAGTGCATTTTTCGGGATGCATGGGCAGTTCTTGAACGGCTTCTGGTTGCTCTTCACTCCAAATGCGGCAATTTTGTTTATTTACGTAGCCATTCAACCAGAAATGAGCCTCATCGCTGAACAAAATTTGTCGATAAAAAATTTCGAACCGAACACTGATTTTGGTAATAAAATTCAATGATTTGCAAGCGTTGCTCGTTAGTAAGTCTATTCATGATGAAATGTCAAAGCATACTGAGCATCTTTCTCTTTGACACCATGTCTGAAATCCCACGGTATCTGTCAAATACTAATGCATGAAAATCCTAACCTCAAAAAAATCACTCTTTACAACATTGTATAATATCGAATAATTGTGAAGAAAACGAAAAGAAAATTGAAAATGACAAACTGTCAAACTAAGTTTTTTAATAAAACACCCCGCTTTATTTCTAATTTAAAAACTAATTTATGGGTTTTATTTAAAATTTGGGTAAACTATTTTATTTTACTCCCCGTAAAATCAGTGACATTTAGTATTTGGCTAAAGACTACCACTATAATGATTTCCACTCTGTCAAGGGTTTTCTCAAGTGGCTTCGCAGCGACTTTTCAAGAACATACCCGGCCTCTTTAAGTAAATGATTCTCACAAACGAACGAGAAGCACAACTCACTTGACGAATATCCGATTTTAAAAAATCGCACCAAGCAATAAAGCACACACCCACCTTACAAGCATCTCATTGACTTGCATATGTTAGTATGTGTATATGCATGCTTTGACAAAAAAAATGAAAAATTTGACCCGCTATACAAAGAAACTCAGACCAGCTGTACTATAAGTTTATTCTACAAAAAGTATCTACTCAACATGCCCTTTCAGAATTATAGGATCGCTACTCTGTTCCAATAATGCTGTTGGAAATAAATTGCAGCGGTCACTCCCAAAAATGAAGATTGGATTGTTTAATGATGATCTACAAAGTGAGCTAAACGCTCCTAAAAAACCTCTAAAAATCATGTTTTTTGTGTTTTTTAAGTTGCATTTTTACCCATTTTTTCTGAGTTAATAGACCCTTGGAGGGACTTTAAATAAAATGTTTTATTATTGTCTTAGAATAACTCATTAGTAGAATTATTTGGCGTTTATATTAATTTTTTGCGGGTTTTCAAGGTGACAGCTAAAAACTCATATTTCTTGGAAACATTTTGTAAAATATGTAATAAAAAACCAGTAAGGAAAGGCTAAAGTCGGGCGGGCCGACTATATAATACCCTACACCACTCCCTGCGTATTTACCTCGTTTTGATTACTAAACCCAGGTATTTCATGGGATCAATTTTATGTAGTTCATATAAACTATACTATAAATTCATCTTTAGTCAAATTTAATGAATATGGTAAATAATAAAGCAGATATTCCGAGTAAAGTAAATATAACATGATCTGGAAAAATTGATCAAGATCCAAAGACAAATACAGATTATATAGAGGTAATTGGATGAATCGGACGGGCATTTGAAGGGGGCCTATAACAACACTTGAGGCCTTTGCCAAAACATGCGCCAATATATTTCTCATTCACGGTAGGTATTCCTAGTTGAAACTTAGAATGATCTGCAAAATTTGATGAAGATCCGAGGTAAGATGTAGATTCTAGAGCTGTAATAGAGCAGAATGGGCCCCATTTATGTTATACCAAAGTATGGACATATGGGCATCTCCCCAACAATATGGAAAGGCTAAAGACGGATGGAGCCGACTATATATCTCACTACAATTCAATTCATTCAAAAAGTGAAATCGGATGAAATGAATCCTGTAAATGTATTGGTTTGACAAAAAATGTTAAATCGGAAAGGACATTTGTATGGGGGTATATCGAAACCAGGAACGATGTGACCCGCTTTCACCATGTATGTTTATTGGTGAAATATAATATGTAAAGTTTGGCCAAAATCGGTTAAACATTCGGGAGCAACATTTGTATGACGGCTATATCTAAATCTGAACCGATCTTACCCAATTCTTGCATACGTGTTTCTAGTTGGATTATAAAATGTTGTGCCAATTTTAAAGAAAATCGGGTACAATATGTAGTTTCTAGAGCGGAAAAGGTCAAATAGGGAGCGACATTTGTATGGGGGCTATATCTGAATCTGAAACGATCTTACCCAATTCTTGCATACGTGTTTCTAGTTGGATTATAAGATGTTCTGCAAAATTTAAAGAAAATCGGGTACAATATGACGTTTCTAGAGCGGAAAATGTCAAATCGGCAGCGACATTTGTAGGGGGCTATATCTAAATCTGAACCGATCTTACCAAATTTTTGCATAGGTGTTTCTAGTTGGATTATAAGATGTTGTGCCAATTTTAAAGAAAATCGGGTACAATATGTGGTTTCTAAAGCGGAAAAAGTGAAATAGGGAGCGACATTTGTATGGGGGCTATATCTAAATCTGAACCGATATTACCCAATTTTTGCATACGTGTTTCTAGTTGGATTATAAGAAGTTCTGCCCAATTTAAAGAAAATCGGGTACAATATGTTGTTTCTAGAGCGGAAAATGTAAAATCGGTAGCGACATTTGTATGTGGGCTATATCTAAATATGAACCGATTTCCTCCAAATTCAATACCGATGGTCCTTGGCCAGAAAAAATAAATTCTGCCAAGTTTCATGACAATCGGACAACAATTGCAACCTGTAGAGTGCGAACAAGCTTAGATGGACAGCAGACGGACGGACGGACGGACGGACGGACAGACTTCGTTAAATCGACTCAGCTGGTGATTCTAAGCCGATCGGTATACTTAAAGGTGGGTCTAGCTCGATTATTTCTTGGCGTTACAAACATTTGGCGCGAAACTAACTTATAATACCCTAGACCACGAAGTGGTGTAGGGTATAATAAATAGAAGGAATCAATACTTTTCGAATGATGCATAAATGATAAATAACGGACAAAAAATGACGTCACTGACTTCATTTTTGTGAAATAATTTAATGCAAGCGATGGTTTTCACAGCCAAATTCTTCAAACACTTTTTACAAAAATGAGCTCTGCGGCGTCAATTTCAATCCGATGTTCATCATTTTGGCATAATTCGAAATGTATTGAATATAGCTATTTATTTTTTATAAAACTACCACAAAATACGAAAAAGTTTGCAGTAGTCACCGAAGAAATCCACTAAATATTACTATAAACGACCAATAAGTTACTCTAAGACAAGAATCAAAATTTGCATTTAAAGTGCTTTCAAGGGTCTATTATTTCAGAAAAAATTTTTGGGAAAAATTGTCTCACAAAAAAAATTACACCGGAAAAACATGATTTTTAGGGTTATTTTCAGGAGCGTTTAGCTCACAGATGGCTTGATCTAGGAACGAAATATTTTGCAAATCATCATTAAACAATCCAACTTTATTTTCGTGGGGTGACTGGAATTAGTTTTTCCGTATGTATGGACGGCGACCCAGCCTAATGTATATTAAATTCCATGTCACTTTAGAGTTTACCTCATATCGCGAATTGCGGCACTACCTAGAGAAATAGTGTTATTTATCATATAACTTCGATTTAAGTTTGTAGCGTATTTGAATTAGCCAAAAGCCAACGGAATTCTCGATGCATATTCAATCCATGCAATGGACTTTAGGTTATTTTACCCAGTATTTTATTAAGAACTTAACCAGTTTGCAGTCGACAATAGTGAATTCTATTCTCTGCCATTAACTGGCTGAATTTTATTAGTTGCATATCCGTATAGATCAAACTCACAATATTCAAAATTGTGTTACAACAATTGTTGCTTTATCTTGTTGGTCTTAAAGTATATAATAATTTGCTAAATTGTTTTAATGTGGCCACATCATGAAAAACATGCTGTAGGACTGTAAATATGTATCAAAGTTACTAAAAATTATTGCTTGTGAAATGTTTGTCCAACAGGACACCAAATACTGCCTGCCTGTCTGAGTGTAATATTTCCTATCTCAGAGATTTAAAGTAATTTCTGTGTGGTATCTTTCCTGAGATCACAATTTCTGGTGTGTGGTCTCTTCTCGGTAATTAAGATTAGACAATTGTTTTATAGTCATTGCTGTTTTTTCCTCCGGTATTTTGGCGTTGTTGTTCAACTATGGTCGACAACTATGTACAATAAATGTCAACAATTTATTTTAGTTGGGATATATGATAACTTTAACAAGCGTTTTATTTTCAGTTGGTTTGGATTGTTGCCTGCCTTCGAGATATTTCGAGAGATTAAAGATTAAGAAGTTGTCTTATTATGGCAACCACATTGGCGAGGGCGATTTGGTTACTACAATATACTGTTTCGATGTTTAGTGTCGAAATGTCCTGATTTTGATTTGTTTTTAAGAGAGGATATAAGTTTCCTATGTTACGAAGACAATGCTAATTTCTTTACGGAATTTAATTCGCCTCTTCCCAATATTAATGGGGAATATTTCTTATCTATCGTTGAGTTACTGTTATAACATCATAAAAAGGTCGTTTAGAGCAGATAGAGTGATTGTAAGAGGCGACAAGTGGCAACAATATTTAATACATTTTATAATTTTCTGGTTTGGAATGTATAGAGATTTCTGACTCCTTCCATTTATGAACATCTGCTTGTATTGTATCAGAGTGAGTACGATTTCTAGGACACATTTAAATTTAAGTATTTCCGTCTTTTACTTTCTGCTCACAAAGAGAATGAAAAGGTCAGAAATTTATAATTTTTCAATAATGCTAATTTTAAGTATATCTTCGCATTAATATTAGATATTTCAATTTTCATTCTTTGATAAATCAGTGGGTTTTGCAAGGAGCAACTAAGTAAATATTGAGTGAATTGCGTGTGACCTCTGCAGATCAGAGACGTCTGTTAACGTACATTTGAAGTCCGTATGTTGGCGTAGTTGTAACATGGCAGTCACATATGTTCATATGGGGGCGACTATTTTTGTGTTTTATGCTTCTCTATGAATTTAATACGCTGCTCTAGTTTGATTATTATTCTTTCACAGTATTTTTCTTTTCTGGGATTTTCATTCTTTTTTATACCCTCCACCTCCAGGATGGGGTTATATTCACTTTGTCATTCCGTTTGTAACACCTTAAAATATTCATCGGAGACCCCATAAAGTATATATATTCTGGGTCGTGGTAAAATTCTAGGACGATATAGCCATGCCCGCCTGCCTGTTGAAAGTACGATAGCGGCCGAACGAAATAAGCTAGGAGGTTGAAATTTTTCCTAAATGTGTCTTATGGTTGCCGATCGGTTGGGATTGAAAGTAGGCGAAATCGGCCCAGAGGGGAAAATTTTTCCCTCACAAGGACTGAAAATACCCCTAATATTTAGAGTATTTCAGCATGTTTTTTTAACATAATAGCTTATATTTACTTGATATTTGCAGTTCGCATTCCCTTTATAGCATAAAAGGGCATCATAGAGTGGTTTTTATTTGTAGGGGGCGAAATGGGACGAAAAGGGATAAAAATAGTACCTATCAATCGACAACAGATAGAAACACGAAATTTGGCACACCTCTAATAGAGTAGATACATAATATACAAGTATTTTTTCCAAATTTGGGATAAAGAGGGATAAAATAGTACCAACCAAACGGCTGAACCTAGAATAATGAAATTCGGTGTATATATTCCTCTGATTGTGTACACACATAAAATAAAGGAAATTTTTGAAATTCGTACTTTTCGGGTGTAAAATGGAAAAAGGGGATAAAAAGTGTACCAAACAAATGGGTGCAGCTAGAACCATGAAATTCGCGGTATACATTCCTTTGACTGAGTGACACGAAAAAAAACGTTTTTCCAAATTCGTACTTTCAAGGAATTCAATGGGAGCAGAGGGGTAAAAATGGAACCAACTAAAAGGCTACAGCTAGAATGATGAAATTTTCCAAAGTCGTACTTTTAAGGAGTAAAATGCGAAAAAGGGGATAAAAATGGTACCAACAAAATGGCCGCAGATAGTATCATAGAGTTGGGTATATACATTCCTCTGAGTGCATAGCCACGTAAAATATTTTTTTTCCTAATTAGCACCTTCTATTGTTGCTTTTACGAAAAAAATTGTAGAATCATGAAGTTGTCTTATACTGCGTACGTGAGATATAAGGACTTTTCAAAATTTATACTTTTGAAATTAAAATAGGATGGAAATACAACCAACCAAACCACTGTAGCTGAAAATACACCCCAATATTTGGGTATTTATTGAAGTATTATTTCCATTCTATATAGACATAGTATAAAAATATTGGTAACCTTGGCTTATTAATTATATTTCTGATTTTCATACATTTGGAATTTGTTGCGGACATTCCTCTTGTAGCTTGGAAGCACCACAAAGAAAATAAAAGTTTTAACGGGCGAAATGGGACAAAAAGGGATATGATATGGTACCAATGATACGACAACAGCTAGAATCATGAAATTCGGTGTGTACATCCCTCTAATTGCATAGACACGTAAAATAGAGGGATTTTTCGAAATTCGTACTTTTAAGGGATATAATTGAAAAAGAAGGATAAAAATGGGGTCTTCCAAATCGCTGAAGTTGATATCATGAAATTCGGTGTATATATTCGGTGTGTATTCGGTGGTCTGACTATGAAGACTCGAGACAAAAAGGTGTTTTTCCAAATTTGTACATTTGGGCGGAGAATGGGGCGAATGGAGATATCTTTAAAATTTGTACTTTTCTTATCAAAATAATGCATTCACTTTGTCTGTATCTGAAAATGCTTCTCCCTAATGGCGACTGACAATCGCCTAATATTTTCGGCATGTTCACAATTACAGTATTGTATTTATTTATAGTAGTAGATTTTAAACAGTGCGCATAAGTATACAATATAGTTTGAAATAGTAATCACATATAGTAATGTGCATAAACATATCACAATTTTCGTAATATGGTTCTGTACTTCTATGTCGACATTCTTTTATCTGCTGGTTATACTGTGGAATGCACCCCGTGGTGGAGGGTATTTAAGATTCGACCCGGCCGAACTTAACGCCTTCTTACTTGTTTTGAACTGGGATATTTTCGTGGCTCAAGACCATTTTGCATCTATATTTATTAGAATGCAAATTTATTTACAAAGGGCATGGAGACATTTATTACTTGGCTGCAGACTAGCACGATCATGATTTCAACCTTGTCAAAAGTCTTTTCAAGTGGCTTCGCAGCGACTTTTCAACATCAAACCCGGCCTCTATAAGGAGATGATTCTCACAAACTAACGAGAAGCACAACTCATTTGCCGAATTTACGTTTAAAAAATCGCACCAAGTAATAAAGTACACATGCCACTTTACAAGCATCTCATTGAGTTGCATATGTAAGTATGTGTATATGCACTTTAAAAAAAAAACATAAAAAATACTATAAAGGTCCAATAATAAGTAACTCTGAGACAAGAATCAAAATATATATTTAAAACGGTTTCATGGGTATATTAAATTAGAAAAAATGACAAAAATGCAATCTAAAAAATTTTCTAGGTAAAAACATGATTTTTAGGAGTACTTTCAGGAGCGTTTAGCTCACAGACGTCTTGATCTAGGAAGGAAATATTTTGCAAATTATCGATGAACAGTCCTGTGGTAACTGGAAATTGTTTTTCCATTTGTATGAACCACGAACCAGCCTAATATAAATATATGTATGTAATTTTTGTTGTCAGGTTGTGTAAATAGATACAGAATATTTTTTTTTTTCGTTTCAAAAGTAAATCGAAAATTTGAGAGTCCCCATTGAGTTTTTCATTATGCCAATTGCTACATGTCAGTCAGGCTCCATGTGGAACTTTTCTAATACCAGCCGTGCATAAATGCCCTGCTCGTTTAAATGGCGACAAACGTGTGTAAAATAATGCATGTATGTATATAAAGGGTGTTTTTTATTGGGGTATAGAACTTTAAGTTGGCATCACTTTTTTAACTGGCGGCCATTTTGTCACCTGTCAAGTGATTAATATTTAGTTTGGTTTGCCATTTCATCATGAACAGGTTGACAAAAGAACAACGCTTGCAAATCGTGCAAATTTATTTCGAAAGTAATGGTTCAGTTCGCGTTCACCGGCGCTACATGCCACACAGCGCACGTCACAATCGAATTATTGAAGGAAACATTAGATAAGCGCATAATTTCGCGGAATGGACCTGTCAATTGGCCACCAAGATCGTGTGATTTGACACCATTGGATTATTTTCCTTGGGGATATGTGAAGTCGGTCGTCTACGCCAACAAACCAGAAACGTTAGGGGACTTGGAAGCCAACATTCGTGGCGTTATTGAAAATTGGACCTGTAGAATTGGCTATATTCGAGCCAGCCGCGGCGGCCACATGCCCGAAATCATATTTAAACATTAATGGCATAAAATTATCCTTCCAATAAAGCCAAATTGATGGACATTAAAACGATTTTCTTGTGTTTTATTTCAATTCGAAGTTCTATACCTCAATAAAAAACACCCTTTGTATGTATATCACTGCCGGTAAGTGCGTGTATTTTCGGTCCATGACTAAGTGCGTCGATAAGATTTGCATATACGCACTTGTTCCAGCTGAAATTGCTGGTACGAGATGTATTAACATAATGTGCGTAAGAAATGTTTATTAAATTCAAATGCGACACTCGCAGCACTGAATGTCCTGACACAAACGAACTCTTGTCGACTGACTGACAAAGCTGGCAACTGTTTCGGTATTTAAGGTGAGGGGGAAATTGCTATTTATGTTAAGCTTTCCTTAGAGTAAAGTCATTGTGACTGGAAAATCATAATACACGGCAGGCACACGTCACGTCACACGTACATTCGTCTACTACACTAAATCTGTTAAATCACTTTTAAGTTGCCTTTATGATAACAACAACAGACGGTCGGACGAACGAACGGAGAAGGGAAGGAAGACAGGATGAATGATGCTTTGCAAATTTTGTGAAAAAATTTATTCCATCATGAATTCTCAATGACACAGAGAGCGAGAGACTGCAACCAAAGAACGTAAATATACAAGAGGGGAAATCTCGCTCTTTGTCTGCTAACTTGTCGAGAGGCCGAGCTATACCACGGAACAGCAATAACATTTGCTTCTGCAAAGCACAATTGTTTGCCGTTATTTTACTGTTTTTATAAGTTTTTGCTATAAAATTTATATATATAAAAGAGTTGCGTGATTGAGTGACTGACTGATCACTCCCCAGACCAAACGGCTAGAGCTAGAATCATGAAATTTGGTATGTACATTAGGGCGTACCTCAAAAAAAAAGTTCGCCGTACACCTTCAAATATGAAGTATTATTGAAAGGTAGTTTCAAAAAAATTTTTTTTATTTTTTTATGCCGAACGTAGGGGTCGCGCTTTTACATTTTTCTATATAACTTCTGCATTTATAAACAGATTTTAAAGTGTGATACATCGATGTTTTTGTCTCGACGAGGCCGATTTTTTTGTCTTTGAAGTCATTGAGCTCAATCACCCCCTTCTGGTACTTGCCCATCATATCTCAGTTGCTACTACCCTAATGTACCACTCTAATATCAGAAAATTAAAGCTCACATTAAATCATGAAACTCTTCCTAAGGAAGTATGTCGATTTTCGCAGCAGAAAAAGTGTTAAACTAGTTTTTTTCTTATTTTACCGAGAGCATTGCATGTATTTATAAGTTGTTCTTTGTATCTTCGATGTTTACAGTCGGTTGTCAAAGTGTAATACATATATTGGTGTTTTTTTATTGTAACAATAAAAATTAGTTCAGTAATAAGGCGTTGGTGGCTCAACAAAGCATTATTAAATATTTCAATTTCCATTATACAACGGTAAAAAAACTAAAAAATGTCTTTTACGATCAGTGCATTAAACAACACTATGTTACCGACTAAGTACGATGTTATTAATTATTTCTTGTATCTGCGGCATAACACTAATCCCAATAGAAAATTGAGTGCTTTTAAACAAGAAGCTTTCAGAAGCATTACCCTTTTATGGGAGCGGGCAGGCATTCCAATTATATCGGTATCAGGTGTTCGTAAACGGTTGGATAAACTTCTAAACGATTACTATAAATTGGTTAAAAGTCCATTGAAATGCAATGTAAATGAGTGGAATAAATTGTTCTCAATTTCGCGTTGTAAGTGTGGCATAGAAAGAAATGTTCCATGCAGTTGCACCGCCTCTGATAAAATCGCAGACGATGCGAAAGACTTTTTCATCGATCAATGGGGTCCACGGCTGATGACTTTGGATAATGTTTATCATATGATGTCGATGAAAAATTGCGGTGTTCAAACGTGCTCAATTGTTGAACCATCAAAAGCGGTATATACCGAGTTCAACAGTATTGGGTATCAACCAGGCAGCGATGAAGAGCTAGAATTTGAAGAAAATGTTGGCGATTCCTCAGAGAAGATTAAAACAACATTTACGGTGGCGGACATTTCTTTGCGTAATTTTAGTTCGGCTTTGGATCGCATCGATACTTCAGTTCGCTACGGTGCCTTGCTTGCGACCATGTTAATAAAAGATTTAAAATTGTCTATTGCCGCAAAAGCCAAAGAAGAGTTATCTGCAGAAACAGCCGAAAATATATGTCAGTTCTTTGAAGGGCTTATCATCAATAAAAATAAAATATTTCGAGAACGTGTGAAGTTCCGTAAGGAAGCAAAAGCGGCGGCCAAATGCCATCAATTATTAAAGTGTATCTCTTTCGATGGCAAGAAAGAGCCAACTTTGAAAAAAGTAACCGAGGCAAATGTGACGCGAAATATTGTTTTAAATGAAGAACACATCACCATTGTAAAAGAGCCTGACTCCAAATTCATTGGTTATGCTACGCCCACTGATAGCTCTGCTTTGGGGATCCAGAGGAGCATCGTGGATTACTTGAGTCGTGAAAACTTCAATTTGGATGACTTAGTTGCCATAAGTTGCGATGGAACTGCTACCAACACTGGGTACAAAAGTGGAGTCATTGTGAGAATGGAACGCCATTTACAGAGACCGCTGCAGTGGTTCGTGTGCCTTTTCCACTTCAACGAGTTACCATTTAATGCGCTGTTAAGATCATTGCTTGGAAAACAGAAAGGACCTGGAATCTGGCCCGGAAGTATCGGAGAAGGCATTCAAAATTGCATACACTACCCTGTAAGTTTAATATATTAATAGTGTTTCGTGTCCGTGTGTTCCGTATACTTTACTTGTGAGCATTTTATTAATTAATAATTCGCATATTTTGTTGCTTATTCCGTTTGGTCAGGTCAAACAAAATTTCGAACGCATTACAATGGGAGAAATGCCAGCGAACATAGATGGGTGGAATATTCGAGGCGACCAGCTTTACTTGTATCGTATGGTTCGAGCCGTTCATATCGGAGAATGCGATGAAAAATTAGCCAGCGAGAAGCCCGGCGCTATTTGCAAAGCGCGCTGGCTAACAACAGCCTCTCGAATTCTGCGCTTTTATATGACGTGTACGCAACCCTCGATGGTATTGAGAAAACTGGCTCAGTTCGTTGTGAAAGTGTATGCACCATTCTGGTTTCTTGTAAAAAGCCAACCACTGGCAATTCACGGAAGTCGGAATGTTTTCCTTTATATATGTTGGATTCGTCAGTTGCCAAAAGATATTCAAGAGGTCATCCGTCCGTTCATTGAAAATAACGGATATTATTTTCATCCTGAAAATATTTTGTTATCGATGATAACAGACCCAGATCAACTAGTGCGTTCAGATGCCTATGATAAGAGTTTATCAGCCCGCAATGAAGCCACGGGAAGCATTCGACAAATGTTCGGTCCACCAGTTCATAATTTTATCAATTTTGATAGTGACTCATATTTCAATATGATCGATTGGAAACAATTTGAATTGACTGAGCCGCCATGCTTGCAGTTTTTTTCGCAAGAACAGTTAGAAGCATTCCAATTTTCAGAAGAAATTATCGATTTACCAGGTTAGCACAAGAAAAACTTAATTTGATTGCTTTCTTTGCTGAACTCATTTATTTTCACAGATTATCCATGCCATTCTCAAAACACCGAGCGTTTTGTTCATGTTGTGCATGAATCAGCTATGGCGGTCACCGATGAGCAACGCATTTGCCACATCTTTTCTAAACTTGAGAGCCGCCAAAAATACACCCAACTTGAATCGCGTCGAAATATGGTTGATTAAAATTTTAATTGTACCTTAATTTTTATATTTATTGTTCTAAGAATTGAAATATGATGCATAAATAGTAGAAGGGGGTTGTTGAGGTCAACGACTTTAAAAACTGAAAATCTGGTATGTGCGGGACAAAAACACCAATATATGTATTACACTTTGACAACCGACTGTAAACATCGAAGATACAAAGAACAACTTATAAATACATGCAATGCTCTCGGTAAAATAAGAAAAAAACTAGTTTAACACTTTTTCTGCTGGGAAAATCGACATACTTCGTTAGGAAGAGTTTCATGGTTTTATGCGAGCTTTAATTTTCTGATATTAGAGTGGTACATTAGGGTAGTAGCAACTGAGATATGATGGGTAAGTACCAGAACGGGGTGCTTGAGCTCAATGACTTCAAAGACAAAAAAATCGGCCTCGTCGAGACAAAAACATCGATGTATCACACTTTAAAATCCGTTTATAAATGCAGAAGTTATATAGAAAAATGTAAAAGCGCGACCCCTACGTTCGGCATAAAAAAATAAAAAAAATTTTTTTGAAACTACCTTTCAATAATACTTCATATTCGAAGGTGTACGGCGAACTTTTTTTTTTTACTTGTAACCTGGTACGCTCTAATGTACATTTCTCTTACAGTGTAGAGGTGTGATAAGACGGGGGTTTTCGAAATTCGTACTTTTAAGGGGTAAAAAGGGATAAAAATGGTACCACCGCAATGACCAAACGACTGGGCATAGAATCTTGTAATTTGGTATGGGCATTCCTCTTGCGATATGAAGGCGTCCAAAAAAGTGGATTTTGAAAAATTTGTACTTTTAGGGGGGTTAAATGGGGCAAAAAGAGACAAAAATGGTACAAACAACGACTGAAGCTATAATCATGACATTTGGTGTGTACTTTTCTCCTACAGCGTAGAGATCAGATATGAAGTGAGTTTTCCGAAATTCGTACTTTTAAGGGGTAAAATGGGTTAAAAAGGGATAACAATGGTACCACCGCAATGACCAACCGGTTAGGCCTAGAATCTTGAAATTTGTACAAAAATTCCTCTTATAGCTTTAAAGCGCCCAAGAAAATATTTTTCAAAATTTGTACTTGTTGGGGGTGAAATCGGGTAAAAAGGGATAAAAAAGGTACCAACAACACGGATGACGCTACAATAATGAAATTCGGTGTGTATATTCGTTTCACATCGCAGATCATTGATAAGAAGGAATTTTACAACATTTGTACTTTTAAGGGATTAAATGGGATACAAATTGTACCACCGCCCTGACCAAACGGCTGGGCCTAAAAACTTGAAATTTGGAATGGGCATTACTCTTATAACACAAATGTGACCAAGATAATATTATTTAAAATTCGTACTTTTTGTGGATGAAATCGTGTAAAAAGGGATAAAAATTGTACTAATTAAACGGATGGAGCTGGAATCATAAAATTCGGTGTGTACATCCCTCAAAATGCTTAGAAACGCAAAATGGCTGAATTTTGTGATATTCGTACTTTTAATAGGTAAACGGGGAAAAGGGGATAAAAAAGGTACCAACAACACGGATGACGCTACAATATTGAAATTCGGTGTGTATATTCGTTTTACAGCGCAGATCACTGACATGAAGATATTTTTCGAAATTTGTGCTTTTAAGGGATTAAATGGGATACAAATTGTGCTACATCCCAGACCAAACAACTGGGTCTAGAATCATGAAATTCAGAACGGGCATTACTTTTACAGCACGAATGTGACTAAGAAAATAGTTTCCAAAATTTGTACTTTATGTGGGTGAAATTGGGTAGATTGGGATAAAAATGATATCCAACAAAAAGGAGGAGATGGAATCATGAAATTCGGCACTATAAAGGGGGAAGCGAATCAAAAGTGGTTAAATGGTACCAACCAAATTGATGGAATCGGGATAAAAATGGTACAAACCAAAGTTTTCAGCTAGAATATGAAAAGGCTATTAGAAATGTGTGTAAATTTCTCCGAGTACGTAGACGCGCAACATATTTTTTTTTAGAAATTTGTATGTTTAAGGGCGCAAGCGGCATATGGAGAGTTCTGTGTGAATATTATAGTCATTATCTACAGCTAAATAAAAAATGTTTGTTCTATTTATATGTTCCGATTACAAGTCACCGGTATAGCAGTTATATGTAAGGGTTTTAATTTTAACTTGGATAGGGACTACAAAGTGTGTGCCAAAAGCATAAATATTTTGTAGGTTTAGACTGATTATAAAAACATTTTAAAATCTCGAATTGCAACTAATTTCGATCATAAGTCTGGAAGTTATATCAGTTTTATTTTGACCAAAGCTTGTGTCAATTTTCGTGGATAGGGTGTGACAATATCGCCCATATTCTGTTATGTGAAAATATTGCTAAATATAATATTTAGGTTTAATTTTACGTATGTACGGGTCGTTTATTTTGGAATATCGACTATATATGTGATGTATATCAATACTATGTGCATAGTTTGAATAAATTCTTTAAGTCCCTTCCACAGTTTTCGTGTATACCAGCGAGCCAGACGGACGTTGGACACACTTATGGCTTTAAATCTCTCATTCAATGCGTTACACTTTCAGTGCGTTACTTTCTATCCCAAATGATATATACGCTCCTACTCTGTAGTGAGGGTGTAATTATCACAGCTTTATATGATTTTTGTAAAAAATTGTTTGCATTTTGTGCCTATAAATTAAACTATTGACTACGTATAAATGGATGGCACAGTGTAAATGGATTTTTTTTAATTTGTACAGGGTGTATAAATCGAATCGAAAGGTTAGTTTGAATATACCGCTGAATACGTAGTTGCGCAAAGTAAAACGATTTTTCAAAAGTTGTGAGCGTTTACAAACGATTTACCCTGAAAGTGATATACTTAGACTAAGGCAACTTCAAAATATAAAAAACAGTTTGAATACCGAGATAAAATACTGTCAATACCACCCCATTTGAAAAATTTCCGCGTACGAAGTAGCGGGTATTTGCTAGTTCAAATATATTTCAAACATTTAGCAATCAAACACATACATACACTTCATTTTCGTGTATATTTGTGTGTGTATCCATTGTTTTAATTAATATTTTGTTGTAAAAAGCTAACATGGATTTAACAGCAACAAACAATGAGTAAGATTTCTTGTCTTGTATATAGAAGGTCTTTGCTGAAACTCTTACGCTCTTACATATCCCCACTTGCTTCGGCCAGTCTAACTTGTACAAGTTAGACCACAAGCTTGATGACTTGTCTGAATTTCATTTACATGCAAAAATTTCATTGAGCTACATTTTTATGAGTTCCTGCGAATTTTACTTTTCACGCAAAGCCTAACAGCTGAAAATAAACGTATTTTTGTCAAAGTTTTTATTGTTTCACGTTTCACTATGACGTTATGCTATTTTTAACAAAGCGCCAGCTATATAGATGGAAAACTTTCTTGATATAAATATTCGTTTTTGGAATATATTTTCACATTTTTACAAACGAAAAAAACGCTATTTTTTTTCTTTCTTCAATCTCAACAGATTGCTCTCACACTGTGTGACACATTGTGACACCCCGGTGACAAGCATTTGTGTTCTATCCCCGAAAATAAGGCCAGAAAAGTTTTTCTCGTTTTGTATGCATTTTTCTGTGATTGTGTGAACACGAGATTAGGTTCCATAGATTAGGAACCATTATTTTTATACACTCCTCGAGAGTATTATGTCTTTGTGCATTTGTTTGTAACACCCAAAAGGAAACGAGATAGACCCATTGTTATTATACCGATCGACTTAGAATCATTTTTTGTGTCGATTTAGTAATGTCCGTCCGTCCGTGCATCTATTCTTGTAATCACGATACAGGTCGCAATTGTAGACAGAACCAGATGAAACTTTGCACAACGAAGTTTGTCGATACAACGACGAACGCTATTTAATTTGAAGAAAATCGGTTTAGATTTCGATATAGCCCCCGTACGAATTTTACTCCCGACTTGACTCTTTTCACTCTTGATAACACATATTACAACATATTTTCTTTAAAATTGGCAAAACATCTTATATTTCAACTGGAAATATCTGTGCTAAAAATGTGTTAGATCGGTTCAGATTTATATATAGCTCCCATACAAATTTCGCTCCCGATTTAACTTTTTCCGCTCTAGAAACCACATATTGTATTAGATTGTCCTCAGATTTGGCAAAACATCTTATATTTAAACTAGGAACATCTATGGTGATAATAGGTCAAATCGGTTCAGATTTAGATATATTTTCCGCTCTAGAAACCACATATTGTACTCGATTTTCTTTAAATTTGGCACATCATCTTATAATTCAACTAGAAACACCTATGCGGAAATTGGGTAAGATCGGATCTGACTCATATATAGCCGCCATACAAATGACGCTCCCGATTTGACATTTTCCGCTCTAGAAACCACATACTGTACTCGATTTTCTTTAAATTTGGCACAACATCTTATAATCTTACTAGAAACACCTATGCTGAAATTGGGTAAGATCGGTTCAGATTTAGATATAGGCCCCATACAAATGTCGCTCCCGATTTGAAGTTTGCCGCTCTAGAAACCACATATTGTACCCGATTTTCTTCAAATTTGGCACAACATCTTGTAATATAACTAGAAACACCTATGCAGAAATTGGGTAAGATCGGTTCAGATTTAGATATAGCCCTCATACAAATGTCGCTCCCGATTTGACATTTTCCGCTCTAGAAACGACATATTCTACCCGATTTTCTTTAAATTTGATACAACATCTTATAATCCAACTAGAAACACCTATACAGAAATTCGGTAAGATCGGTTCAGATTTAGATATAGCTCCCATACAAATGTCGCTCCCGATTTGACATTTTCCGCTCTAGAAACGACATATTCTACCCGATTTTCTTTAAATTTTACACAACATCTTATAATCCAACTAGAAACACCTATACAGAAATTCGGTAAGATCGGTTCAGATTTAGATATAGCTCCCATACAAATTTCGCTTTCGATTTTACTTTTTCCGCTCTAGAAACCACATATTGTATCAGATTCAGATTTATATATAGCTCCCACACAAATTTCACTCTCGAATTCACTTTTTCCACTATATAAACCACATATTTTAACAGATCTTCTTCAAATCTTTCAAAATATCTTATATTTCAACTGGAAACAGCCATGGTGAAAATGGGTCATCGGTTCAGATTTACATATAGCTTCTATACAAATTTCGCCCCAAAAATTTCCCATACAAATTTCGGATAGACTTTTTCCGCACGAATTTTCACAAAATGAGCTTAACACGTTATATTTGAACTGGATGAACTTATTGTCAAAGTTAGTCACTATATTCCATGTTTGGATATAGCACCGATATAAATATTTCCGATTTGACAAATAAGTAATATTAAATAATGAATAATATTAGTAATATTAGCCTATTCACTTTTTTACCAAGTTGAATTGTTATAGAAAGTGGAGTGTATCGTATAGTCGACTTTAGCCTTTCCTTACTTGTTCGTTTTTTGCTCTGGTTATTGAATATTTTCGGAATCGTTGAGTGCGTATAAGTGTCTTTGTGCATTTGTTTGTAACGCCCAGAAGAAAGCGAGATAGGTCCATTTTGAATCGGTTTAGTCATGTCCGCCTGTCACATATTTAAGTGATATATTATATATATATCCTTTGAGGGTCAACAGTATGAGAAAATGATAATTAACAACATTAACATTACATTAACTTCATTTGGCTTTTATAGGGTGTTTTTTATTGAGGTATAGAACTTCGAATTGAAATAAAACACAAGAAAATCGTTTTAATGTCCATCAATTTGGCTTTATTGGAAGGATAATTTTATGCCATTAATGTTTAAATATGATTTCGGGCATGTGGCCGCCGCGGCTGGCTCGAATATAGCCAATTCTACAGGTCCAATTTTCAACCACTTTCTCCAATTGCTGTGCAGCTCCAATTGCTGTGCACGGTGGCGAATCGATTCATTCGGGTCCTCTTCAACACTTTGCTCTACAGCGGCAATTGTTTCTTCGGTGCGCACTGTTCGACGTCTCTGCGGATGCGTATTATCACATAGAGTAAACGTAGTGCGAAAACGATCCATGGTTAACCGAATTAATTGCTCTGATGGACGATTATGTCGGCCATCAAATGGTGAACTTCGCGAACTGAACCATTACTTTTGAAATAAATTTGCACGATTTGCAAGCGTTGTTCTTTTGTCAACCTGTTCATGATGAAATGGCAAACCAAACTAAATATTAATCACTTGACAGCTGACAAAATGGCCGCCAGTTAAAAAAGTGATGCCAACTTAAAGTTCTATACCCCAATAAAAAACACCCTTTAGTTTCAAAATTATATCAAAATATTATCAAATAAAAAAAATCATAGGGTCCGAGTGCAATATGGACTGCCAGTAACTTTTTAAATCAATTACAAAATTAATTGAACAAATTTCATATATAAATTGAATCATTTCGTATATTAATTGATCATGCTATCGAACAAAAGCTAAATTTGTAATATTAATTTTTGTGGGCTGCCATGGTTTGGCAACCCAGGTTTAACTCCGGCTATTAACGCTGGCAACATTTGTGCAAATAATCATGTGAAACTTCTTTAATCTAAGCAGGAGGACCCCTTCAGTCAGTACGAAATTGTATCGTCCGCATCGAGTCCAAACTTCGAGTAAAAGTTATCCCTTAGTCTCAGTAGTTTATAAACATTATGGTGGATTCTTTTGTGAGGAAGAAGAACATTTTGTCCATGTTTCGGACTAAAATGAATTTAATGTTTGTTTAATGCGTTCTCCCAATATTTCACTTTCATTTTTGTCCGTTCATGAACTGTTCAGAATAATTCAGGTTTTTCTAGAAAATAATTCTCGATGAGAATGACATTTAGAAAATGCCAGCTAGAAATTAAAATTAGGCCAGGGCCTTATCAATATTTTTAATTATTTTGTGTAAGATTTTAGTGCAATTTTTGAATCATTTTGTATAAACTCCTTAATGCAGATTCGTTTCCCATAATGATATACTGTTTTTCCCAACCGGGTTATGGCAATTTTTGTATGTTCAATACAATTTTTAGTATCTCTCCCTCTCTTTATGTAGCTGATCCGCCTTCTACCACATATTATTGTATTTGCTAGCGGTTACTGTGAGATGTGAAATTAAAGATATACAGATTTGGGTGTAAGACAGCCATTAGCAACCTTTGGGCAAATGAGTCCTTTGTGAATACACTTCTGCCATCCCGAAGGATATCCTGCTATTTGTTTGTCCCTCACCGAGTGGGTCATCCTTTTCTAGCTCCTTCATTATTTACTTATTCGCTGTATTTATTTAGAAAACAATATTTAGCCTGAGGTTTATTGTCTTAACACAGAACATATTCGCATTTGCTGTGTCGTCGTTTTCCTTTTTATTTATCCCTTCTTGTTGCTTTCTGGCACTCTAATAAATTTCCTTTAGATGTAAAAAATGTAAAAAGGATATGGTACCATTGTTTCTACTATTGTCGGCACAAATTTCGTATCCGTTTTGCGCTAGTTCCCGTTTTGTTTTTCTAAATTTTAAATTTTTTTATCTGATGTTGTTGTTTCCGAAAATAACTTTGATAATTCATATTGACTTAAGGTGTGGGCTGTAGCTGCGTTTTTATGTGATCGGTTGGTTTGCTTCAGTTTTTGATCCCTTTCGCTCGTTGTCCCTTTTAGCCATGGTCGGAAGAACAAATAAACACTTGAAACATGGGTTGTTGGTTCAATTGTTATTGTTGCCAATGTTGCTGTTCTTGTTGATTTTATTAACGAAAGTCTGTGTGTGGGTGAGTCTATATTTGTGTATCCTATTGTCTGTCGGTCCTTGTATTTCTTTGTCCATTTGTATTTGTTTTCACTTATGACTGGACGTTGATGTTGGCCTTTGTTTTATGTTTCAATAACTTTGAATGTTTTTCTGTCACTCCCTCTCTCTTTCTTTTTCATGGATCCTTTTGTCTTTAATAGACTTTTTCATCCAAGCACTTCATTTTAATTTCTTTCAAATCTGTAAATACATCTGAGCAGAAAACTTTTCAAATATGCTCATCGTAAATATATTTAGCTTTAATGACTGGGAGTGTTTTTATTACTTTGTTAAAAATCCAGCGAATGAACATGAAAATCATTGCGACACTGAAATATGTTTCATTTCAGGGGCAGTTTTAAAATTATCCGAGATGATGATATAGGAAGGCGGAGGAGGAAGGAGGCTTTTTTCGTCAAAATCTAAAAAAAGTCCTTTCAAAAAGTATATATAAGTATTAAAATGTTGTACGAAAAAACTTGTCGGAAAAATTCAGTGGGGGCCACCGAAGACATCAAAGTTGTAAATAAAACTCTTCACCCGTAAATAGCACAATCACACGTCAACTTATACAACAAAATTACTAGGGTAAAAATTGGTACATTGAAGATCAATCTTTTTCATGGTATGATAAATAAACAAGTAAGGAAAGGCTAAAGTCGGACGGAGCCGACTATATGATACACTCCACTTCCTATCTCATTACAATCCAATTCTGTAAAAAACTGAAATCGGGAAGGATTTTTGTATCCTGTAAATGTATGTGTTTGACAAAAAATGTTAAATCGGAAGGACATCTGCAGGGGGGTATATTGGAACATGGAACGATGTGTCCCGCTTACGCCATATATGCTTATAGATGAAATATAATATGTAAAGTTTGGCCTAAAGCGGTTAAACATTTGGGAACAACATTTGTATATATAAACATTTATATCTAAATCTAAACCGATCTTACCCACATTCACCATGGGTGTTTTTAATTGAATTATAAGATTTTGTGCCAAATTTAAAGAAAATCGTGTGAAATATGTGGTTTCTACACCTTTTTCAATTGTAATTCAAAAGACATCACTTGAAATTCAAAAGACACCAGTTGAAATTCAAAAATTCCATTTGCAATTCAAAAATTATTCCATTTGCAATTCAAAAAGGGTAAACAAAATTATTTGAGCAAAATATACATTAGGTTGATATTAAGAAAACAGATTTACGTTTTTTTAAATTTAAAGATTTTATAACTTCTATACGGACGATCGGATTACTCTGAAATTTGGTCATTGGTAATGTTTTCATAGACGTTATATACACCTGCAATATGAGCGATATTGCAAGACCTCTCACACAAATTGGCATAAGCTTTGGTTAAAATAAAACTGATCAGGAACAATTTAATATTGGAAATGGTTTTACAATCACTTTATACCTGTAAAATAGTTATGATTTGTTGTACCTCCCACACAAATAATCCAACCCTAAGCAAAATGCAGGTCATTATAAGCTGAGCTGGTGAAGGTTAAATAAGTTTGTTTAAATTTTTGAATTTCAGATGGAATCTTTTGAATTTCAAAGGGAATAATTTTTGAATTTCAAATGAAAACTTTAGAATTTCAAATGGAATAATTTTTGAATTTCAAATGACGAGTTTTTGAATTTCAAATGGTGTCTTTTGAATTACAAATGACGAGTTTTGAATTTCATATGACGACTTTTGAATTACAAATGGTGTCTTTTGAATTACAAATGACAAGTTTTGAATTACAAATGACGAGTTTTGAATTTCAAATGGAATTTTTGAATTTCAATCGCTATTTTTGAATTTCAAATGGAATTTTTGAATTTCAAATGGTGTCTTTTGAATTACACTTGAAAATGGTGTAGAGCGGAAAAAGTCAAATCGGGAGCGACATTTGCATGGGGGCTATATCTAATTCTGAACCGATTTACTTCAAATTAAATAGCGTTCGTCCTTGATCCACAAAACTTATTTGTGCCAATTTTTGTTAAGATCGGACTATAATTGCGACCTGTAATTTGATTACAACAATAGATGGACAGACAGACGGACATTGCTAAAGCGACTCAGAAAGTGATTCTAAGCCGATCTGTATAATAAACGTTTCCTTTTGGGTGTTACAAACAAATGCACAAAGACATAATACTCTCGTGGAGTGTATAAAAATATAAATTGGATATTTTTGTAAAATTTTCATTTTCGCGGGATATATAGCTAAAATGATTTGTACTCGTGACATTTCTGTTTTGTAATTTTTTTGCAATATATCCAACGGATTCGGCTGATTTTTTGAATGTGTTTAAGCACCAATGTCGCCTATAACTTACATGTATTAAGTCGCGAAAAAAGTTGTGGTTGTTGCAGTTGCAATTGCATTTATTTCAACTTTCTCTATATGTGTTTCTAGCACAATCATATGCCTTTGGTTCTGATGATGAGAGAAAAATAAAATCGTTTCAGTCATCTTTCTTATCTTATCGCCCTCTAATAATTAATTTTGAACACATTTGTGGCTTTATCATTTTTATACTTTCAGCCCTGTTGGTGAACTTATTTATTTCTCCTCCGCTCTGTCACAAAGTATGCAACTTTTGTACTCAAGAAACCACCAGAGTAAACAGAAAAGGAAACACGAACCCCAACGACAATTTCTTTAAAAGCTATCAATTTTTTATACAACAAAGTCGTTATGGGTCATCTAGAATCGTTTTTTCTTTGTTGGCACTAGCTCGCATTTACACTCTCGCCCTCGCAACATATTTTTTGTGGGATTTTGCCCACCATTCCCTTACACCAGCATACTGGTGTGGAAAAAGTATAGAATCAATATGATGATGTTATCGCCATCGACCAAAAAACATTGCAGAACATGAAAAATTGGTATCTGGTATAAAAAACAAGGAACAAACAAATGCATGAATGAGTTCTAGCCATAGAATGAGTCCTAGTCTATTGCGGATAGATATTGGTTTAGATGGAGGCTCATTGACGTACATCCAAAACAAATGGAGGGAAGGCCTGTGAAAAAAGTAGTTCATCTTGAAACTTCTCAATATCATGGTATTTCGCCTAGAATATGAAAAATTGCAATTCCTTTCGGTGCAGTTACAGTCATCACCTTCACATAATAGCATGTGTCTGCCCAGCAGATATTCTATAGGTTTCGAGGCAATCGAAATAAATGTTGTTTTTTTGAAAAACGTGCGTTCATTCAATCGCCTGTAACTCCAGAAATACTTGGCCGATTTTAATGTACTATAGCTTGTTTTGAAAGCAATTTCAGTTTATTTTAGAATATTAATGTGGAATGATCACATTAATCCCTTTTTTGAAACTATAGATGTCTTCTTTTGTGACCGTGTGAGTTTGGAAGTGGTGACTTCTATTTTTTACGATTATTTTTTTTTGCAAAATCAACCAGAATTTCGGTGAAAATTTTTCAGTGGCTTATTAACACTATGTTTAAAAACAATGAAAAATCAAAGAAACAGTAGTGGATGCTGACGTAGATCTATATATATGTCCGACAAATCGGACAGTTGAAAAAAAAATATTTTTGATTTCCTCCAATTTTTTACATTTTGTAGTACCCATTAAAAACACCCCCTGGTATACTTTGAGCTTTTTCCGATTACTCGTTAAAAAGATACAGCTTTTTTAAAAATCGTTAAATAGTAGTTCTTTTTTCAGTGTTTTGTTCATAACTTTGTCAATAATGGTCCGAATTGGATATTCTTTCTTTAATATTTGTGTTTGATGGTAAAGAAATGTTACAACAAAAAAGAAAATTCATCAAAAGCCGACTTAAGTCAATAAAACGGAAATTATATTATTTTTTCAGTTTTTATGTTGTTTGATTAGTGAACAATTTGATTGATTTCATGTGTTTTGGATGTAGTACATTCGAATTCCACGTATTCATTAGGTAAGTTCTCTCACGTAGGAAGTTTTTTGTTTTTGGTAATTTGAAAGGAGCGGAATAACACTCAAAAAAATCAATTTGATTTTTGACATTTCTTCCTTTATTCGTCATAAACTAACGTTCTGTTCTTCAATATTATCCATGGAACACATCCACTATAATTGGTACATATATTACCGATCACAAGAAAAAACAATATGAAACCTGAAACCCGTTTGTTTTTCTGCCTGGTGAAGCGGGCGGGGATCAGCTAGTATGAAATAAACCACATAGAGCTTTGAGCGACTATGTACATTAGAGCGTACCAGGTTACAAGTAAAAAAAAAAGTTCGCCGTACACCTTCGAATATGAAGTATTATTGAAAGGTATTTAAAAAAAAAAAATTTTATTTTTTTATGCCGAACGTAGGGGTCGCGCTTTTACATTTTTCCATATAACTTCTGCATTTATAAACGGATTTTAAAGTGTGATACATCGATGTTTTTGTCTCGACGAGGCCGATCATCGATGTATCACACTTTAAAATCCGTTTATAAATGCAGAAGTTATATGGAAAAATGTAAAAGCGCGACCCCTACGTTCGGCATAAAAAAATAAATTTTTTTTTTTTGAAACTACCTTTCAATAATACTTCATATTCGAAGGTGTACGGCGAACTTTTTTTTGAGGTACGCCCTAATGTACATAGATATACAGGGCATTAAATTATTAACAAATAAACATTAAACAAGTAAGAAGACGTTAAGTTCTGCCGGGCCGAATCTTATATACCCTCCACCACGGAGTGCATTCCACAGTATTACCAGCAGATTAATGGATGTCGATATGGAAGAACAGAACCATATTACGAAAATTGTGATATGTTTATGCACATTACTATATTTGATTACTATTTCAAACTATAATGTATACTTATGCGCACTGTTTAAAATCGACTACTATAAATACATGCTGTAATTGTGAAAGTGAAGATGCCGAAAATATTAGGCGATTGTCAGTCGCCATTAGAGAGAAGCATTTTCAGATACAGATAAAGTGACTGCATTATTTTGATAAGAAAAGTACAAATTTTAAAGATATCCCCATTCGCCCCATTCTCCGCCAAATGAACAAATTTGGAAAAAAAAACGTTTTTGTTTCGAGTCTTCATAGTCAGACCACCGAATACACACCGAATATATACACCGAATTTCATGATATCAACTTCAGCGGTTTGGAAGGTCTCATTTTTATCCCTCTTTTTCAATTATATCCCTTAAAGTACGAAATTCGAAAAATCCCTCTATTTTACGTGTTTATGCAATTAGAGGGATGTACACACCGAATTTCATGATTCTAGCTTTTGTCGTATCATTGGTACCATATTTTATCCATTTTTGTCCCATTTCGCCCGCTAAAACATTTATTTTCTTTGTGGTGCTTCGAAGCTGCAAGAGGAATGTCCGCAACAAATGTATGAAAATCAGAAATTGAATTAATAAGCCAAGGCTATTTTTATACTATGTATATATATAATGGAAATAATACTTCAATCATAAAGTAAATATAATGCAGCAATCATAAATACACTAAATATTTGAGGATAGAGAGTGTATTTTCAGCTGCAGTTAGGGTTTGGGGTTTCCCGGACTTTTTTCATTTCCCGGGAAAACGGGAATGAAAAGTTTCATTCCCGGGAATTCACGGGAAAAAAGTAATTTATTTTAGGTATGTCCAATATGGTTTAAAACAACAATATTTAGTAACGGATGTGCTTTTTAAAAATACTGTCATATTACAAATTAAAAGCGAATGTGTTTGTCAAAATATTTTACATTTTACAAATATTTTATTCTAGACTAATTGTCGTCATTAAATTGGGCATTTAAATCATAGGCACAAGTGCCTGACAACAATAACTCGTATGGCTGAGAACGTCTTTAATTTAGAAGATTCATTCGTCTAGAGACGAAAATATTTAACAGCAACGGGGGGAAATATTCTAAACTGTAAAAGCAATAGAAACATTATAAAAAATTAATATTAATTAAATAAATTCATACAAAATTAAAACATTGAAATAGTCCAGTCATTAGTTCTTACAGAAGGTCATTTAAATATACCGTAGGATATACATATTTCTATTCCTATTAGATTTCTCTCGAAAGTTTCCAGGTGAACAATTTTAATGTTTTATCTATTTTTATACCATTTCTTACTGGCTTCATATGTAAAATAAATTCTTCATTAAGAATATTTTCACCTTTTATCTCGTAGATTCTTCTGGTAAAACAAGAAATTTAAAGTTAAACCAGATAGCACGAGGGGTTACTATGTCAGCCATAGTATTGTCAGTATGATATTTTCGATTTATAAATGGTGATTTGTGAGCTATTATCTTTTTGGCAACAATGGTTTAAACAGCTGATGCACGTTTCGTGTTTTGTTTCACTGTCAAACATCTTCAGTTTGGTCTATAATTTAACCATGAATCGTCTTGCAAACGAACAACGCTTGCAAATTATTGAATTTTATTATCACAAAGCGTGCTCTGTTAGGAAAGTTCATCGCGCGCTTCCATTTTATGGTCAGTTTAATCGACCCACTGAAGCGGCTATTCGGGCTACTGTGACTAAATTTCGCACCAAATTTACATTGTTGGACATTAAACCACCAACACGCTTACGTAGAGTGCGAACTGAAGTAAATATCGCAGCTGTATCGGCCAGTGATAATGATGGCCATCAATTCGCAGCAATTGGGCCTCTGTTACTCAAAAACGTGGAAATGTCAAAATTGGACTAAGCGGATGGACCATTTGAGGCGCTGTCAAGGTCAACATTTGCATGAAATAATCTTCAAACATTAAATTATATGGACCGTACTATCGATTCAAATAAAGATTTCATGCATTTTTCTGAATTTTATGTGTTTTTTTTTTTAAACTTTCCTATAGCTTTTAAAAAATTACCCTTTATTAAAAATCCTGCAAATATCCTAATAAAAAGTGTGTATTCCCCTAGCTAGCAAAAATAGCGACTTAGCGAATTTAAAAAGATTTTTGCAGTAATATGATGTAAAGAAATGTTCATTACTATTGTCAATAATGTAAATATATGAATTTAAAATATAATTAAATATATAAAATTTAATTATATTTATTATAATTTATATTATTATATATAAAAAATAATTTTACAATTGTATAGTAAAACTAAATTAGTGCTCAAAATAATCAATAAAATATTTTTTAATATTTCCCGTATTCCCGGGAAATTTAAAATTTTTTCCCGGGAATTCCCGTCCAAATTTTTCCGGGAATTCCCGGACCCCAAACCCTAGCTGCAGTCCTTTGGTTGGTTGTATTTCCATCCTATTTTATTTTCAAAAGAATACATTTTGAAAATACCTTATCTCTCACGTACGCAGAATAAAACAACTTCATGATTCTACCATTTTTTGTCGTAAAAGCAACAAAATAAAGTACGAATTTGGAAAAAAATTACGTGGCTATGCACACAGAGGAATGTATATACCCAATTCCATGATACTATCTGCGGCCATTTTGTTGGTCAGAGGAATGTATACCGCGAATTTCATGGTTCTAGCTGCATCCATTTGTCTGGTACAATTGTTATCCCATTTTTCCATTTTACACCCTAAAAGTACGAATTTTTAAAATTTCCTTAGTTTATGTGTGTACGCAATCAGAGGAATATATACACCGAATTTCATTATTCTAGGTGCAAAAACAAATTTCGTGTTTCTATCTGTTGTCGTTTGATAGTTACTATTTTTATCCCTTTTCGTCCCATTTCGCCCCCTACAAATAAAAATCACTCTATGGTGCCGTTTTATGCTATAAAGGTGATGCGAATTGCAAATATCAAGTAAATACACGCTATTATGTTCAAAAAACATGCTGAAATACTCTAAATATTAGGGGTATTTTCAGTCCTTGTGAGGGAAAAATTTTTCCCTCTGGGAACCGATCTGCAACCATAAGACACTTTTGGGAAAAAATTGAACCTCCTAGCTCATTTCGTTCGGCCGCTATCGTGCTTTCAACATACAGACAGACGGACAGACGGATATGGCTATATCGTCTTAGAATTAGGGTCTCCGATGAATATTTTAAGGTGTTACAAACGGAATGACAAAGTGAGGAGGTGGAGGGTATACAAATATTAATATTTTTAAAAAATATATATATTATTCTTATTTATTTACCTTTAAATTGATTTTTAAAATATTAGGCCGATATGCGCTTCCTCTTTTCGTGGTCTAATTTCCACCAAATTTCGTTTCTGTTATTTCATGGTGGAAATGAAAGCCCAATCCAAACATTTACAGTGCATTTTTGGGTCGCTTTAATGTACATGGATAAATATTCATTAAAAGTTTAGCTACTAGTAAATGAAGTTTCCCTGCATAGCTTTTGGCATTTCTTTAACGATTTCAATAAGCAATTTATTTACTTTAATTGTTGTTGAAGTCCATAGTTTACTAAATTTTTATTATTCTTTCAAAGCAAAATGACAAAAAAGGTAAAAATAATGTGTCTTTTATTTTTGCCATTATTAGTATTTGAATTTATAACATATGGGTTTAAGTGTCATAAGCAAATTGATTTTTCATTGAATACAATTTATTCGATTTAAAGCAAATATTTGAATTACATGCGCTGTATACTGATTTTTCTCTCATTCAACAGTGTGAGAATGGAAAAACTAATTTCAAACAAATGGTGTTTACGCAAAAACTATTCAAATTTATTTTTTCGTTTAACTAACATTCATCGAACGTGATAACTAACGGCAGGCTTTTTTGTTGCGGCTGATATTTATACACTCCACGAGAGTATTATGTCTTTGTGCATTTGTTTGTAACACCCAAAAGGAAACGAGATAGACCCATTGTTAATTATACCGATCGTCTTAGAATCACTTTCTGAGTCGATTTAGCAATGTCCGTCTGTCTGTCTGTCCGTCCATCTATTTTTGTAATCACGATACAGGTCGCAATTGTAGATAGAACCAAATGAAACTTTGCACAACGATGTTTTTCGGGATAAGGACGAACGCTATTTAATTTGAAGAAAATCGGTTCAGATTTAGATATAGCCCCCATACGAATTTCACTCCCGATTTGACTCTTTTCACTCTAGATACCACATATTACAATAGATTTTCTTTAAAATTGGCAAAACATCTTATATTGTAACTAGAAACACCTGTGGTAAAAATGTGTTAGATCGGTTCAGATTTATATATAGCTCCCATACAAATTTCTCTACCGATTTGACTTTTTCCGCTCTAGAGACCACATAATGTATCAGATTGTCTTCAGATTTGGTAAAACATCTTATATTTCCACTAGAAACACCCATGGTGAATATCGGTCAGATCGGTTCAGATTTATATATAGCTCCCATAAAAATTTCGCTCCCGATTTGACTTTTTCCTCTCTAGAAACCACATAATGTATCAGATTGTCTTCAGATTTGGTAAAACATTTTATATTCCCACTAGAAACTCCCATGGTGAATATCGGACAGATCGGTTCAGATTTATATATAGCTCCCATACAAATTTCGCTCCCGATTTGACTTTTTCCGCTCTAGAAACCACATAATGTATAAGATTGTCTTCAGATTTGGTAAAACATCGTATATTTCCACTAGAAACATCCATGGTGAATATCGGTTAGATCGGTTCAGATTTATATATAGCTCCGATACAAATTTCGCTCCCGATTTGACTTTTTCCGCTCTAGAAACCACATCAGATTGTCTTCAGATTTGGCAAAATATCTTATACTAGCAGTACCCGCTGCTTCGCACGCGAAAAAGCCAGTTATTTGTTAATTTTATTTGTCTATTATTATTTATTTAATTTTCTTTTGGTGGATATAGATAAATCTAAAATAGTAATTTGGAAAACTCCTATTAGCTAGCACTCACAAACAGTCAAAGGAATGTGCTTGTCGATATGCACTATTTTAGCTGAACTACTTCGTATGTACAATTTTCTATCAAGTTTTGAACAAAATATTACAACCATTTATATCCTCGATCTCATGTTTCTAGATTCAGCCAGCCAGTATATAACTTTTAGCACTTCTTTCCCAAAAAGTACACATTTTGAAAAATCACTATAGGTAAAATGTGTTTTTGCTTCCCCTAAAAATATGTACTTTATTTGGTAACACATTTATTCCTTGTTGTCCCGTATCCCCCTCTTAAGTACAAATTTTGAAATATCCATTTATGTTCCGCGCTTACGTAATTAAATGATTGTACAGCATTTTTATCCCTTTTCGTCCCACGCACCCCTTAAAAGTACAAATTTCGAAAAATCAAACTACTGCGCTTCTATATGGTCAGAGAAACTTACACACAAAATTTCACGATTCTAGCTGTAATACTAAAGTTGGTACCATTTTTATCCCCTTTTGTCCCGCTCGCAACTTAAAAGTACAAATTTCGAGAAATCCATTTATGTTGCAAGTCTACGTTGTCAGAGAAATTTAAACACAAAATTTCACGACTATAGCTGAAATATTTTATTTAGTACTATTTTTATCCCGCTCATTGTTTATAAGTACAAAATTAGAAAAATTAGTTGGTACCATTTTTATCCCTTTTTGTCCCGCTCGTCCCTTAAAAGTACATATTTCGAAAAATCAAATTTTACTTCGTTTCTATATGGTGAGAGGAATTTACATACCACATTTCACGATTCTATCTGCAATACTTTAGTTGGTCCCATTTTTATCCCTTTTTGTGTCGCTCGCCCCTTAAAAGTAAAAATTTCAAAAAATTAAATTTTACTTCGTTTCTATATGGTCAGAGGAATTTACATACCAAATTTCACGACTATAGCTGAAATACTTTACTTGGTACCATTTTTATCCCTTTTTGTCCCTCTCTTCCCTTAAAAGTACAAATTTCGAAAAATCCAATTTTACTTCTTTTCTATATGGTGAGAGGAATTTACATACCAAATTTCACGTTTCTAGCTGTAATACTTTAGTTGGTACCATTTTTATCCCTTTTTCTCCCGCTCGCCCCTTAAAAGTAAAAATTTCGAAAAAATCTAATTTTACTTTGTTTCTATATGGTGAGAGGAATTTACATACCAAATTTCACGTTTCTAGCTGTAATACTTTAGTTTGTACCATTTTTATCCCTTTTTGTCCCGCTCGCCCCTTAAAAGTACAAATTTCGAAAAATCCAATTTACTTCGTTTCTATATGGTCAGAGGAATTTACATATCAAATTTCACGATTCTAGTTGTAATACTTTAGTTGGTACCATTTTGATCCCTTTTTGTCCCTCTCTTCCCTTAAAAGTACAAATTTCGAAAAAATCAAATTTTACTTCGTTTCTATATGGTCAGAGGAATTTACATACCAAATTTCACGATTCTAGCTGTAATACTTTAGTTGGTACCATTTTTATCCCTTTTTCTCCCGCTCGTCCCTTAAAAGTACATATTTCGAAAAATCAAATTTTACTTCGTTTCTATATGGTCAGAGGAATTTACATACCAAATTTCACGATTCTAGCTGTAATACTTTAGTTGGTACCATTTTTATCCCTTTTTGTACCGCTCGGCCCTTAAAAGTACAAATTTCGAAAAAATCAAATTTTACTTCGTTTCTATATGGTCAGAGGAATTTACATACCAAATTTCACGACTATAGCTGAAATACTTTACTTGGTACCATTTTTATCCCTTTTTGTCCCTCTCTTCCCTTAAAAGTACAAATTTCGAAAAATCCAATTTTACTTCTTTTCTATATGGTGAGAGGAATTTACATACCAAATTTCACGTTTCTAGCTGTAATACTTTAGTTGGTACCATTTTTATCCCTTTTTCTCCCGCTCGTCCCTTAAAAGTACATATTTCGAAAAATCCAATTTTACTTCGTTTCTATATGGTCAGAGGAATTTTCATACCAAATTTCACGTTTCTAGCTGTAATACTTTAGTTGGTACCATTTTTATCCCTTTTTGTACCGCTCGGCCCTTAAAAGTACAAATTTCGAAAAAATCAAATTTTACTTCGTTTCTATATGGTCAGAGGAATTTACATACCTAATATCACGTTCCTAGCTGTAATACTTTACTTGGTACCATTTTTATCCCTCTCTTCCCTTAAAAGTACAAATTTCGAAAAATCAAATTTTACTTCGTTTCTATATGGTCAGAGGAATTTACATACCAAATTTCACGATTCTAGCTGTAATACTTTACTTGGTACCATTTTTATCCCTTTTTGTCCCTCTCTTCCCTTAAAAGTACAAATTTCGAAAAATCAAATTTTACTTCGTTTCTATATGGTCAGAGGAATTTTCATACCAAATTTCACGTTTCTAGCTGTAATACTTTAGTTGGTACCATTTTTATCCCTTTTTGTACTGCTCGGCCCTTGAAAGTACAAATTTCGAAAAATCCCTATTTGTAGCTCGTCTGCATGGTCATTGCAAGGAGCTCACCGAATTTCATGTTTATAGCTACTGCCGTTTAGTCAGGACGAAGGTTCGATGTTTATCCCTTTTTGGGCCATTTTATCCCCTAAAAGTACGAATTTCGTAAAACCCTTTCTTAGTCGACGTCTACGTCATATTTGGGAACTACTCTGAAAATTTTTTGGTCTGGGGGCTGGTCAATGATAAGTCAGTCAGTCAGTCAGTCAGTCAGTCAGTCAGTCAGTCAGTCAGTCAGTAACGCAACTCTTTTATATATATAGATTTAAACTAAGAACATCTATGGTGAAAATATGTCAAATCGGTTCAGATTTAGATATAGCCCCCATACATATGTCGTTCCCGATTTGACATTTTCCTCTGTAGAAACCACATATTGTACTCGATTTTCTTTAAATTTGGCACAACATCTTATAATCTTACTAGAATCACCTATGCAGAACTTACGTAAGATCGGTTCAGATTTAGATATAGCTCCCATATAAATGTCGCTCCCGATTTGACTTTTTCCGCTTTAAATGCCACATATTCTAATCGATTTTCTTTAAATTTGGCACAACATCTTATAATCTAACTAGAAACACCTGTGGCTAAAACGGGCTAGATCGGTTCAGATTTAGATATAGGTCCAATACAAATGTCGCTCCCGATTTGAATTTTGCGCTCTAAAAACCATATATTGTACCCGATTTTCTTTAAATTTGCAGATATTGGGTAAGATCGGTTCAGATTTATATATAGCCCCCATACAAATGACGCTCCCGATTTGACTTTTGCCGCTTTAAAAGCCACATATTGTGCTCGATTTTCTTTAAATTTCGCACAACATCTTATAATCTAACTAAACAAAACTATGGTGAAAGTGGGTAAGATCGGTTCAGATTTAAATATAGCCCAAATTCAAATGTTGCTCCCATAAGTTTAACCGATTTTGGCCAAACTATACATTTTATATTTCACCTATTTCGTTCCATGTTTCAATATACCCTCATACAAATGTCCTTTCCGATATAAAATTTTTTGTCAAACACATACATTTACAGGATACAAAAAACCTTCCCGTTTTCACTTTTTCACCGAATTGAATTGTATTCGGATTGAAAGTGGAGTGTATCATAGAGTCGGCCCGCCCGACTTTAGCCTTTCCTTACTTGTTTTCTTTTGTGGTAATTGACGATGTTAGCAAAAATGTTATTTTTTATTTTAGTTTTTGTATTTTTGACTATCAAAAAACTATGAAAGCTATTAACGACATCGGCTTTATGGCTATTATTGAAGAATTGAGTCACGCGCATGTAATCGTTCTTGAGGTCTTCCATGCGGTTTCCTACTAAACAATTTAGAGTCTATGCGTTATTGGGACATTTTGTAAACTACAGAGAGAGGGACATGTAAGATAATTAAACGTTGGCTTTACAAAGAGCTACACAATGATTAAATGAATTTATCCGAATTGTGATAAATTGTTCTAGAAGCGGGTTAAACATTCTTAGAACAAACACATTCCTATTAGAAAACAAGTAAGGAAAGGCTAAAGTCGGGCGGGGCCGACAATATGATACACTCCACTTTCTATCCGAATACAATTCTATTCGGTAACAAAGTGTAAACGGGAAGGATTTTTGCATGTTTCCTAATCATAGGCTAATATGACCTGAGCCAATTTGTCAAATCGAGAAGAATATTTGTATAGGGGCTACATCCAAACATGGAATGAAGTGACCCACTTAAACAATAGGTTCTTCCAGTTCAAGTATAACGTGTTATGCTCACTTTGAAGAAATTCGGTGAAAATACGTGGTTTCTGGGCGGAAAAAAGTCAATATATATAAATCTCCCGATATGACCCATTTTCACCAAGGGTATTTCTAGTGGAAATATGAGATATTTTGCCAAATTTGAAGAATATCTGTTAAAATATGCGGTTTCGAGTGGAGAAAATGTCTAATCGAGAGCGAAATTTGTATGACAGCTATATATAAATATGAACTATTTGCACCACAGGTGTTCCTAAATTAAATATAAGATGTTTTGCCAAATTTTAAGACAATCTGATAAAATGTGTGGTATATAGAGTGAAAAGAGTCAAATCGGGACTGAAATTCGTGGGGGGGCTATATCTAAATCGGAACCGATTTTCTTCAAATTAAATAGCGTTCGTTCTTATCCAGAAAAACTTCGTTCTGCAAAGTTTCATTTGGTTCTGGCTACAATTGCGACCTGTAATTTGATTGCAAGAAAGATAGACGGACATGGCTAAATCGATTCAAAAAGTGATTCTAAGTCGATCGGTATAATTAATAATGGGTCTATCGCGCTTTCTTTTGGGTGTTACAAACAAATCTACAAATACATAATACTCTCGTGGAGTGTATAAAATTTATTAATTTTAAATAATGTGGTCTTTCTTTTTATTAATAGTAAGTAGAGGATGTGCGAGAAATATAAATCGGTCCTGATCGCGCGTAGTATTTACAAATGAAGTACCGGACAAGACTTTCTTCAACTTCCAATGTGAGTTCATAAACGTGATATTCAACAAAGGACTACACCATTTTCAAGTGTAATTCAAAAGACACCATTTGCAATTCAAAATTCCATTTGAAATTCAAAAAATATCAATTGAAATTCAAAAATTCCATTCCAAAATTCCAAACTATATATGAAATTACCGACAGTTTACATCATAATAATTAATAGTTGCTTATCATTTTATTAAATCTGTTTTCAAAACTGCAGAATATTCAAATTTGCAGAAAAAAATGCTACCCCACCTAATGTATTTTTTCTTAAAAATGTTGTTTACATTTTTGAATTTCAAATGGAATCTTTTGAATTTCAAATGGAATAATTTTTGAATTTCAAATGAAAACTTTTGAATTACTTATGGCGAGTTTTGAATTGCAAATGACGAGTTTAGAATTACAAATGACGAGTTTTGAATTGCAAATGACATGTTTTGAATTTCAAATGATGTCTTTTGAATTTCAAATGATGTATTTTGAATTTCAAATGATGTCTTTTGAATTAAATGCAACCCCACCTAATGTATATTTTTCTTAAAAAATTTTGTTTACATTTTTGAATTTCAAATGGAATCTTTTAAATTTCAAGAGGAATAATTTTTGAATTTCAAATGAAAACTTTTAAATTTCAAATGGTGTCTTTTGAATTACTTACTACGAGTTTTGAATTGCAAATGACGAGTTTTGAATTGCAAATGACGAGTTTTGAATTTCAAATGATGTTTTTTGAATTTCAAATGATGTATTTTGAATTTCAAATGATGTCTTTTGAATTACAAATGAGGACTTTTGAATTTCAAATGTTGTCTTTTGAATTACAAATGACGAGTTTTGAATTTCAATTGACATTTTTTTGAATTTCAAATGGAATTTTCGAATTTCAAGTGATATTTTTTGAATTGCAAATGGAATTTTTGAATTTCAACTGGTGTCTTTTGAATTTCAAGTGATACAATTGAAAAAGGTGTAGAGTGATCAAACCCGAAAACCGGGCCAACCGGTTTTTTCAACTAAGACCTACCGTCGGTTTTTTAAAATCACGGTTTTCGGAAAACCGGTTAAACCGGGTTTTTTAAGTCGGTCTCGACCGGTTTTATATTATTGAAAATATTCGTGTTTTTGTGTAACTTAATAATCAACTTTTAATATGTTCGCACACTTCACGGAACGCTTTTGATTGGGTGCCTCTTTTCAAAAAGCACACTCCAGTGCCTAAACGAAGTTAACAACCACGTTGGAGGCGTTCGACCTCGATTTTAGGATGCTACGTCAAAATCCGTTTCGCGTGACGTATATATGTCTAAATTTTTCGGTTGTATGAACTCGAAATGAACATTGATGGCGTTGACCGAATCTATTCGCGAATCTTATGGACGCCGTCGTGATTTTTATGACACACTACTGTAGAGCCCAATTGACGAAAGAATAATGCATATGAGAGACGTGCTTTAAATTTCTGCACCAACTGGATTTTATATGGGTGTAGGTCAAGATCTTTGCGCAAAATTTTCCACGCAATGGACTGGATTATGTGTGCCATAAAAATCACGAAGGTTGCTATAAGTTTCGCGATTTAGTGATTTTCAAGGTAAGTTTGTAAAGAGTGATTTTTTTGAGGTTAGGATTTTCATGCATTAGTATTTGACAGATCACGTGGGATTTCAGACATGGTGTCAAAGAGAAAGATGCTCAGTATGCTTTGACATTTCATCATGAATCGTCTTACAAACGAACAACGCTTGCAAATTATTGAATTTTATTATCAAAATGCGTGCTCTGTTAAGAAAGTTCATTGCGCGCTTCCATTTTATGGTCAGTTTAATCGACCCACTGAAGCGGCTATTCGGGCTATTGTGACTAAATTTCGCACCAAATTTACATTGTTGGACATTAAACCACCAACACGCTTACGTAGAGTGCGAACTGAAGAAAATATCGCAGCTGTATCGGCCAGTGTTAATGATGACCACCAATTTTCGATTCGTCGCCGTTCGCACCAATTGGGTCTCTGTTACTCAAAAACGTGGAAATGCCAAAATTGGACTAAGCGGATGGACCACCTAAGACGCAGCCGCGGTCAACATTTAAATGAAATTATCTTCAAAAAGTAAATGTCATGGACCAATCTAACGTTTCAAATAAAGAACCGATGAGATTTTGCAAATTTTATGCGTTTTTTTTTAAAAAAAAGTTATCAAGCTCTTAAAAAATCACCCTTTATTATTTGGTAGCGTTGTTTACGCGCAAATCTATTCATAATGATTTGCGACAGTACACTGATCATAAATGTCAACCCTGATATCTGTATGACAGTTCGAAAGTTCTATATAAGTTAAAAGGCATCATGTATATTTTTTTAAATTAAATATTTGTAATTGACATATTTCGTATGCTTTGCAGAGGTTAAAAAATAAATTGAAGAAATTGTTACTACAATATGTTACGACATACAAATCAAAATTTTTTATTTTTTTACTGTTTTAAGAAAAATCCGAACCGGTTTTTTCGAAAAAAGAAAACCGGACAACCGGTTTTTTTTAAATCACGGTTTTCGAAAAACCCGACATTAGAGAAATTAGAGAAAAACCGGGTTTTTGATCGCTCCACAAAGGATTTCGAGGCTCTTGAAACTAGCTTTCCTTGAATCAACTCTTCTGCGGTTAATAATGCTGAACCAAAATTCAGTAAAACAAATTTCACGTTTTTCTTCTGTTGCAATTACAGTTCTTTAATGTTTTTTTACAAAAATTTCTCTTAATGGTTCGAAGGAAAACAAATTTATTTTTTTTTTAATTTTTCTTCCGAAAATCCAATTTTCTTTTTTCGACAAATAATTGAATGAAAAATTAAAATGAAAAATAACAATTTCTGTTCCGTAAAGTAAAAAATACTGTAGTATCCTCACAAATTACTGCTATCAAATTGTCATCACTTTTCAGCATCAATTCATATGACCTCACAAAAGTCAACTCATTTTCACTTTTCCTTCGGTTTGGTACAGACATCCAAAGAGCATAGTCATCTGTGTGGGAACTTCGTCGTTGTCATTTCTGCTGCCTTTCGATACAACATTAACAAGCAATTAACTGACAACACTAAATGTCAACTTCATCTTAATAATAGATTAATTTTGCACCCCTCTAAATATTCGCAAATGTCCAAGTCACTACGTGTATCTCCTTTTGTCAGCAGCAGTAGTAATTCCCATTCAATCTGACACGTGCTGCTTGAACTGCTACCAACATTCGAACTGTAGCAGCAGCAATCATGGGCTAAGCTGCCTGTTAATATTTAAAATTTGAAAATTGTCTTCAAGAAAGATACACTAGGACAATATTACAACATCATCTCTCATATTTATCTGTAATCTGCAATCAAAGCAAATTTTCCTCGCCAAGAAAACCTGGACTACGAAAGGAAAAACTCAATGACAAAAGAATGGATGAACGGACAGACAGATAGTCTTAGTCAAGTTCTTGTGCTGGGTCGTTGTAGTATTTATGCGGTCTGAACGATGTTCGTTTGAAGGGGATTTGCAAATCTTATTGGGAGTTTTGTTGCGAGACGTCGTCATCTTTCATTGGTTGACAATTTATTACTGACTGCCTTTAGGTTTTTTCCACTTTTTGCTTTGTTATTACGATGTTGCTTTGGCTGTCAATGGTATCGTTACGCCAGTAGTAGTTTTGTGCTGTCGTTGTTCATGATGTTCTTCATTGTCGATAATATTGTTGTAAATTATTGTTATTGTTGTTGTCAAGCTTAGACACATAGATTTGTCAGGTGCTGTCATCTAAAAAACTTAAAAATACAAAATACTGTTACTATTGCTACTGTAAGTTGACGATGATACTTGTCGTTAGTAACTTACTGCAGTCATACAATCAGAGTCTTATAGGTATTTTGAGAATTTTGAAACATCTTTTAATATTCAATGCTGAATTGTCATGAGTGTGTGGGAGATGCCGTACTCGACATCATATTCGAAGATACTTAAAATTTTTATTGCCACTTGAGTTCAAAACAAATCCTTGGCAGTATCAGACACTGAAAATAAAACGAATCTCAGTTTAAGTATTAAGCCGCCCACACACACTGAGTGACTTATGGCGACAAGGCATAGTCCTTACAATGCACAGTGGCTGATTTTATAAACATAATGTAATCGGACGGACGTTCTTGGATTTATATTATAATTTAGCACTGAATTGGAGACTTGTGTATACAAGGGTCTTTCGTAAGAGTCTTTAAGTAAGAGATTCGTAAAAATTAACAACGATTGTATGAAATTCTTCAATAATGGCCACAACTTCTACAATTATCCATAGATTTTCTTCAAATGAATCATGTTTCCTCTCAGGTATTATAAAAAATAATTTATTATGTTGCATTGTGCGAAGGTCCAAAAATTCTGGGAAGTGATAAGTATTGTTAATTATACCGATCGACTTAGAATCACTTTTTTAATCGATTTAGCAATGTCCGTCTGTCCATCTATTCTTGTAATCACGATACAGGTCGCAATTGTAGCCAAAACCAAATGAAACTTTGCACAACGAAGTTTTTCGGGAACATCTTATATAGGGTGTTTTTTATTGAGGTATAGAACTTCGAATTGAAATAAAACACAAGAAAATCGTTTTAATGTCCATCAATTTGGCTTTATTGGAAGGATAATTTTATCCCATTAATGTTTAAATATGATTTCGGCATGTGGCCGCCGCGACTGGCTCGAATATAGCCAGCATATGGGGCCGTATGTTGGCAATAACGCCACGAATGTTGGCTTCCAAGTCCCCTAACGTTTCTGGTTTGTTGGCGTAGACGAGCGACTTCACATCTCCCCAAAGAAAATAATCCAATGGTGTCAAATCACACGATCTTAGTTAATTGCTCTTATGGACGATTATGTCGACCATAAAATGGACGGAGCTTGCGGTGAACTTCGCGAACTGAACCATTACTTTCGAAATAAATTTGCACGATTTGCAAGCGTTGTTCTTTTGTCAACCTGTTCATGATGAAATGGCAAACCAAACTAAATATTAATCACTTGACAGCTGACAAAATGGCCGCCAGTTAAAAAAGTGATGCCAACTTAAAGTTCTATACCCCAATAAAAAACACCCTATATTTCAAACAGAAACACGTGTGGTGAAAATGTGTCAGATCGGTTCAGATTTATATATAGCTCCCATACAAATTTCGCTCCCAATTTGAGTTTTTATACCCTACACCACAGGGTATAATGTCTTTGTACATTTGTTTGTAACACCCAAAAGGAAACGAGATAGACTCATCGTTTATTATACCGATCAACTTAGAATCACTTTTTGAGTCCATATAGCGATGTCCGTCCGTCCGTCTGTCCATCTATTCTTGTAATCAAACCTTGGTTAGAACTAAATGAAACTTTGCACAACGAAGTTTTATGGGATAAGGACGAACGCTATTTAATTTGAAGAAAATCGGTTCAGATTTAGATATAGATCCCATACAAATTTTGGTCCCGATTTTACTTTTTCCGCTCTAGAAACCACTTATTTCAAGAGATTTTTTTCAAATTTAGCAAAACGTCATATATTTTAACTAGAAACAACTCTGGTAAAAATGGGCCAGATCGGTTCAGATTTATATATAGCTCACACACAAATGTCTTCCACGATTTGATTATTTCCGCTCTATAAACCACACAATTTAACAGGTTTACTTAAAATTTAGCAAAACATCTTATAGCTCAACTATAAACATCTATGCCGAGTGTGGGTCATATCGGCTCAGATTTATATATAGCTCCCACACAAATGTCTCCACCGATTTGATTATTTCCGCTATAGAAACCACATATTTTAACAGATTTTCTTCAAATTTGGCAAAACAAATTATACTTCAATTAGAAACAGTTCTGGTAAAAATGGGCCAGATCGGTTCAGATATATATATAGCTCCAATACAAATTTCGCCACTGAATTGATTATTTCCGCTATAGAAATAGCATATTTCTACTGATTTGCTTAAAATATGGCAAACCAGCTCATATTTGAACTACAAACATCCATGGCGAAAGTGGGTCAAATCGGTTCAGATTTATATATAGCTCCCATATAAATGACTCCCCCGATCTAATTCTTTCCGCTCTAGAAACCACATATTTAATAGATTTCCATCAAGGAAAGCGTCTTATATTTCAGAAACCCTATGCTAAAAATGTGTCAGATCGGTTCTGATTTATATATAGCTCTCATTCAAAGTTTGTGTTCATTTTTTTACAAATACAGATAGAAGCATGAAATTTGTAGTATATATATACCCGGTTCAAATGTAACGACCTTTTTATAGCCTACACCACAGGGTATATTGACTAGATGTAGGGTATCATATAGTCGGCCACGCCCGACTTTAACCTTCCTTACTTGTTCAGATTGTCTTCAAATTTATTATATTTCCACTAGAAACATCCATGATGAAAATGGGTCAGATCGGTTCAGATTTATATATATGTAGCTCCCCTACAAATATTCTTCTCGATTTGACAAATTGGGTCAGGTCATATCAGCCTATGATTAGGAAACATACAAAAATCCTTCCCATTTTAGCTTTTTTACCGAATTAAATTGTATTCGGATAGAAAGTGGAGTGTATCATATAGTCAGCCCGCCCGACTTTAGCCTTTCCTTACTTGTTTGACAAAAAATTTTGTATCGGAAAGGACATTTGTATAAGGATATATTGAAACCTGGAACGAAATAGGTGAAATATAAAATGTATAGTTTGGCCAAAATCGGTTAAACTTATGGGATCAACATTTGAATTTGGGCTATATTTAAATCTGAACCGATCTTACCCACGTTCACCATAGTTTTGTTTAGTAAGATTATAAGATGTTGTGCGAAATTTAAAGAAAATCGAGCACAGGAAAAAGTCAAATCGGGAGCGACATTTATATGGGGTCTATATCTAAATCTGAACCGCTTTTCTTCAAATTAAATAGCGTTCGTCCTTATCCCGAAAAACATCGTTGTGCAAAGTTTCATTTGGTTCTGTCTACAATTACGACCTGTATCGTGATTACACGAATAGATGGACGGACAGACAGACGGACATTGCTAAATCGACTCAGAAAGTGATTCTAAGACGATCGGTATAATTAACAATGGGTCTATCTCTCTTCCTTTTGGGTGTTACAAACAAATGCACAAAGACATAATACTCTCGTGGAGTGTATAAAAAATAAACGGTAAAATTAAAATCTGCTTTCATATTGATTTTTCTCCTTTTTTTATTTTTCTCCATTTATAATCAAGGTACTTCCCTGAGATACTAAAGAAATGGATATGTTCCATGGAGAACGTTAATTTATGGCGAATAATGAATGAAATGTCAAAAATCGAATTGATGTTTTGTTAAGTGTGATTCTCCTCCTTTCCATTACGTAAACAAAAAACTGCATTCGTAAGAATGAATTACATAACATTCAAACACTTGGAAAATCAATCAAATTCTTCACTGAACAAACAACACAAAAACTAAAAAAATATAATTTCCGCTTTCTTGACTTAATTCGCCTGTTGACGAATGAATATTTCTCTTTTTGTAACCTTTCTTTACTATTGTGCCAAGAAAATCAAAAGAAAACGTGTATTTGTACAAAATTCAAATCAATAATGCCCCATCTTTCAAATCCCGCCAATTTGCATATTGTCTAAGCAGGTTACAACTAAATTAACTCACACAACAATATAGGAATCTTGGTGTCGAATATACTCAAAAACAGGTTTTAATTTCGTATGGGAAGGGTCACGGCCACTTTCCGCCCATCTCGGTGTCGAATATACTCTAAAACCGGTTTTAATTTCATATGGTTTAATTTCACTTTCCGCCCTTCTTTGCACAACTATTTACACTGACTAACTCGCACAAAATTTCAGCACTCTAGGTGTCATAGAACTGACAATATTCAATAATAGGTTTTAACATCGTATGGGAGGTGCTAAGCCCACTTTTCCAATACCGCCCATTTTCGGCAAAACAACGTACGTTTATGCTAGATGTACTGACACAAAATTTCAGTGTTGTAGCTGTCATATAACTGAATATATTCAATAATAGGTTTTAACATCGTATGGGAGGAGCCACGCCCACTTTTCCAATATCGCCCCTTTTTGGTACAACTGTGCCTCCTTGGGGCAGTTAGAACGGTGGTACCAAATTTAAAAAAATATTTTTTTTGTGTCAGATAGCTGATGGGTGTAGGTATGGTCGGGAAAAATGTTCTAAGGAGAAAATTTAGGGGAGGTTGGTCTTACATCTAACCTCTCTTGGGGCACTTATATCATAAAATGTATAGTTATGTTCGGGTAAATTGTTGTGGAGGGAAAACAAATGGGGGTCGGAGTTACATTTAATCCCTCTAGAAGCGATTCGGAGACAGTTTTGGCCCTTCTCGTGTAGTTTTACCCCTTTCAACAACATATTTTTCTATTTTTCCACTAAAACTTTGAAATCCCCCACTGTGCAACGACCTCAAGAACATTCACCAGCTGATGTTCTTGTAAAGTATGTATGTACTAAGCTGTTGTTTAGATTGTAAATCTTCTTCTTTTTCGACGTCGTCGATGTCATCCTTACTCTCATTTTCATCCTTGCCATGCCTGCAGTCATTCACTCACATTTTGGCAAAGTGTACGTATATGTATAGTTTTTGAGACAACATCTGTTGTTTTTATACGAGAACGTTCGTTGTAAGAATGTCTGTACGAATCGTACACGCTGATGACAGAATAAGAAGTTCCCTCAATGACTTTGGAACTGTTATTACTTCAAAAATGTACCAAATACTTCGCCGCAGTGGCAAACAACCATCAAGGACCAGAGGATCCTTTATAACAGAGGACCCTTAAAAATATAATAAGAGAAAAAAGCGGATGTGTCCTGCATCGAAAACAAACCAATTAAAATCAGACACCACAATGAGAGAATTAGATACAAAAATATCTTTTTCAATATTCCAGCATGTATATAATGTTTTTAATCGATTTGCTTCAAATTTGGCACAATACTTTATAACATCTGTGGTGAAATTGGTTCAAATCGCTTCAGTTTTAGATATAGCTCCCAAACAAATATCATTCTTCATTTAACTTTTTATTTCAAACATAAAAACCTGTCGTGAAAGTGGGCTACATCTTTTTTATGTTTTAATACAACCCTTCTCTTAATGTATTAAAGATTTTAATCTAATTTAGCAGAACAAGTAGGTCATGTTGGTTCATGATATAGCACCCATACAAAAATCGTTCCCGATTTCACTTTTTTCATCGAATTCAATTGTAATGTGGTAGAAAGCGGAAGGTGTCATATAATCGTCCTCGCCCAACTTTATCCTTTCCTTACTTGTTATAAATAACACTGTCCAACAAATTAAAACTTTTTGAATGGAACAGGATAGCGACCTCATATTTCTGAAAGGGCTGTTGATTGGATCATTTTTGAAGAATAGGAAATATTTGTGACAGAATTGTTTCAGAAACGCAGATAGATAAAGTTGAAATAAATGCAATTGCACCCGCGAATTTTGGATTTTTGCAGTAATTACAGCTTTTTTCGCGATTTACTTCATACAAATTACAAGCGACATTGGTTCTTAATACACATGCAAAACATCAGCCGGATCCCTTGGATAGATCGTGAGAAAATTACAAAACAAAAAAGCCATGCATACAAAATCATTTTAGCCATATCTCCGCGAAAATGAAAATATTGCAGAAATATCCAATTTGTATTTTTTGTTTACCGTGCTCTACCGAAATACCTAATTTTTTGTCGAAAAAGATCGATCTTCCAAAAAAACATGGACCAATTTTAACCCCAGTAATTTTGTTGTATAATCTGGTGTGTAATTTTGCTACTTAAGCGGGAAGATCATTATTTACAACTTTCGTGTCAATGGTGACCCGCATTGAAATTTTCCGGCAAATTTTTCGTAGAACTTTTTAATCCTTAAACGTCCTTTTTGAAAGGACTTTTTTTTGATTTCCTCGAAAAAGGGGTCTAATTAACCCATAAAGAGAGGAGCTAGAGGGTTAAGATCTTCCACAACAATGATTCCCATAAAATTCCACCATTAACTTACAACACTTTTTATACCCTACACCACTTCGTGAACTAGGGTATTATAAGATAGTTTCGCGCCAAATGTTTTTAACACCAAAAAACCACCTTTAAATATACGGATCAGCTTAGAATCACCAGCTGAATCGATTTAACGATGTGTGTCTGTCCGTCTGTCTGCTGTCCATCTATGCTTGTTAGCACTCTACAGGTCGCAATTGTTGTCCGATTATCATAAAATTTGGCAGAAGTTATTTTTTTTGGGCCAAGGACGATCGGCATTGATCGGTTCAGATTTAGATATAGTCTCCATACAAATATCCCTATAATTTATACTATTACTGCTCTAGAATACACATTTTACATGGGATTGTGACAAAATTGTCAGGATCCTGTTCATTTTGAACTGCAAACAGCTAGGGTAAAGTGGATCACATGGGTCCATGGTTTGATATAGCCCCCATACAAATGTACCTTCTATTTATAATAATACTACTCTTAAATGCACATTTTACATCGGATCTTGACAAAATACCTTCCACAATGTTACATTTAGACTAGAAACACCTATTTTGAAAGCAAGCTATATGGGTCAATGTTTTGGTTTAGCCCCAATACAAATGGGGACCCATTTACACCATTACCGCTGTTGAAACCACATCGTACATTGGATTTTGATAAAATTTTGCAGAACATATTATATTTCAATAAAGAATACCTACTTTGAAAGTGATCTATAAAAGCCCGCTTTTTAATGTATTATTAATTATTATTTTTCTAATTTTTATTATTACCCCTCTAAGACCCACATTTTACATCCGAAGTTTATCAAAATTTGCAGATTATATTGATTAAATTACCTTACTCCACGCCGACAGACTAAGTTTTGCGGGCAAGAGAGGTTTTAAATATGCTAATTACAACATTTTAAATTAGAATCTATAATAAATACTTGTCATTTTGTGGATGCCACACTAATGCATCCAAAATAATGGGTTCTCTGCTTTGCTTATTGACATAGCCACCGAGATGAAAATGAGCTCCATGAAGGCTGAACTGAAGGCCGATCTCTTTTCGAAAATTTTCCGCGTAAATTTCTTACAGTTTGTTAAGTTAAAGACTCACTACTTTGGAAGTAAGTTTTTAATATTTCCCAATTGTGTTCGAACGTATAGCGTCCCATTTTGCTAATGTCAAACATATAGCTGAAAATAAAAATAAAAATTAATATTATTCTACTTTTCAAAGTTAAAGTAATCGGTAGTTCAAATTTAAAATTTTAAATGACGCACACTTAAGCTTTAAAATCAATTGCTTATATAATGATTATCCTTGCTCGGGTGCCACTTTTCCTGAAATTGTTGTCCTAAATGTTTACTGAAATTTCCCAAGGACCCCCGAAATCTTGACAACTAGTTTTGCATACCTTTACTCACATATAAGCTTATAACTTAGTAACCAACCGATTTTTAGTTTCTCATCGGATTAGAAAAATGATATATAGACCTTTCGAATCTTTGTATATTTCTTCATCAATCAGGTATTGTTTAAATTTAGCCATTTTCTTACTTTGGTAATGGTTTTTCATATTAGTTTGTAAGGTTACCCTACTACATGTGATTTTTTCTTAATGAACGTTTGGTAGACAGCATGACGATACATTGTTTTTTTACAATCCGTCTATAATTGACTAAGTTTTTGAAGTTTTCGCTAAACCGAAATTGTTCCAAAAACACGTTTTCTAGTTCACATATATCAACATTTAACAAATTTGAGATAAAACAAAAATACCTAAAATTCATTAAACGGACAAAAATGATGGAAAAATTACTAGATTTGCAAATTTAGCATATTTTCCCAAAAATAGCCGAATTCCAAAACAAATTCTTATTTGTGAAGTAACTACAAGAAAAATAATATCACTTTATAGAGTTTTTGGACTGTGTTATTAAACACCTTAAATTAGTTTTAGATTTTTGATTAGAAATTTGATTAGTTCCACTGTGTGCCAGTGATTATTCTGTTATTATACCCTACACCACTACGTGGGCTAGGGTATTATAATTTAGATTCGCGCAAATGTTTGTAACACCAATAAATAATCGAGCTAGACCCACCTTTAAGCATACGGATTGGCTTAGAATCGCCAGCTGAATCGATTTAACGATGTCTGTCTGTCCATCTAAGCTTGTTCGCACTCTACAGGTCGCAATTGTTGTCCGATTGTCATGAAATTTGGCAGAAGTTACTGTTTGGCCAAGGACGATAGGTATTGAATTTGGAGGAAATCGGTTCAGATTTAGATATAGCCTCCATACAAATATCTCTATAATTTACAGTATTACTGCTCTAGAATACACATTTTACATGGGTTCATGACAAAATTGTAAGTATCGTGTTATATTTGAACTAGAAACATATCACGGGAAAGTGGACCACATGGGTCCATGTTTTGATATAGCCCCCTAGTTAACACTATTATCGCTCTAGAAACCACATATTAATTTGATCTTGATAAAATTTGCCGATCATGTTATATTTCTATACTTACTTTGAAAGTGATCAATAAGGGCCCACTTTTTAATATAGCGCCCTCACAAATGGGGCCCCATTTTTATTATTACCCCTCTAGGACCCACATTTTACATCGGAAGTTTATCAAATTTTGAAGATTATATTATATTTCATCTAAAAATACATTCTATGAAAGTCAAATATATGGGTCCATATTTTTGTATAACCCCCATACAAATTGTGACCCCATTCTACTCTATTACAGCTCTAGAACCCACATCGTGCATTGGATCTCGATACAATTTGCAGGTCATGTTACATTTCAACTAAGAATACCTACTTTGAAAGTGGTCTATGTGGGCCCACTTTTAATGTAGCGCACTTACAAATGGCCCCTCATTTTTAGTAGTTACCCCTCTAGGACTAAAATTTTACATCGGAAGTTTTTCAAATTTGTCAAATCATGTTCTATTTCAGCTAGGAAAACCTAGTATGATAGTCAAATACATGTGTCCATATTTTGGCAAAATTCCCGTAGAAATGGTCCCCCTATTTACACTATACCTCTTCAGAACCTATGTCTTACATCGGATCTTTATAAAAATTTGCAAATTATGACTCATTTCCATTTGGAATGCCTGAAGGGAATTATAATGACCCTTGTTATGGTAAAACCCCAAGTTTTGTTGTAGGCCAACTAAAGGGTGATTTTTTAAGAGCTTGATAACTTTTTTTTAAAAAAAACGCATAAAATTTACAAAATCTCATCGGTTCTTTATTTGAAACGTTAGATTGGTCCATGACATTTACTTTTTGAAGATAATTTCATTTAAATGTTGACCGCGGCTGCGTCTTAGGTGGTCCATCCGCTTAGTCCAATTTTGGCATTTCCACGTTTTTGAGTAACAGAGACCCAATTGGTGCGAACGGCGACGAATCGAAAATTGGTGGTCATCATTAACACTGGCCGATACAGCTGCGATATTTTCTTCAGTTCGCACTCTACGTAAGCGTGTTGGTGGTTTAATGTCCAACAATGTAAATTTGGTGCGAAATTTAGTCACAATAGCCCGAATAGCCGCTTCAGTGGGTCGATTAAACTGACCATAAAATGGAAGCGCGCAATGAACTTTCTTAACAGAGCACGCATTTTGATAATAAAATTCAATAATTTGCAAGCGTTGTTCGTTTGTAAGACGATTCATGATGAAATGTCAAAGCATACTGAGCATCTTTCTCTTTGACACCATGTCTGAAATCCCACGTGATCTGTCAAATACTAATGCATGAAAATCCTAACCTCAAAAAAATCACTCTTTATAAATGTTCGTCCAATTTATTTTCTCACCGGATCTGGGTCAAATTTTCCAGATCATATTATATGTACTCTCGGAATAACTACCCGAAAATTGGACCATATGGGTCAATGTTTCAAAATACAACTGTCCCACCAATTTTTAATATTATCGTTTTAAATCCTTCATATTATTTCACATAGGATCACTTACTGACGAAGTGGACCATGGATCCCGAGTTCAGACGTATTTTCAACATCACGTTTTATTTCAGTTAGCAACGCTCATTATCAGTTTCTGATTTGTTTATATAACACTTCAGATTCAACTTATTACAGCCAATCAATGTTGCCATATTCGTTAAATTTGACTAAAGATGTATGTATAATTTATCGCCCTAATAAAACAACTGGGTTTTGTAATCAATACTAGGTATATACGCAGGGAGTGTTGTAGGATATCATATAGTCGGCCCCGCCCGACTTTAGCCTTTCCTTACTTTTTTCTTTTTTGGGTTTTCTGTTTTACCGTCTTGAATTGCCCGCAGTCTTATTGCTTATTAGTGTACGTCAAGTAACACTTGTAATACTTCAAATACATCTCTACACACTTGTTCATCCAGTGCCGAGATACACTTCGCCTAAAACCGTCATCACGTTCCTTCTAGTGTTCGCTTTTTATTCATTTCTACATTCCCCCTACACATATTTACACTTCTTCAAACATGTCGCACGCAAATGTATGTGAGGCATGTACATTAGGATAGGTCACGAAAATAAATTGCAGTGGTCACCTCCCAGAAATGAAGATTGGATTGCTTAATGATGATCTGCAAAATATTTCGTCACTGGGTCAAGCCATCTGTGAGCTAAACACCCCTGCATTATTTTTTTGTACTTTTTTCTGTTGCAATTTTGTCCATTTTTTTCTGAATTATTAGACCCTTGAATCGACTATAAATGTAAATTTGTATTCTTGGCGTTTATTACATTGTTTGTAGTGCTCCATCCTAATGTACAAATATATGCGTGTGTTGTGGTGGCATATAAGTGCCGCATCCAGTGCCACTTGTACGATATGTGCACCCACTTCATCTTAGTGATCAACTTTTCACACACACATGTCAATGTTTATTTTCTTCATTGTCGTTTCTTGCGACTTTGTTGTATAATCGCACCGACAGCGTCCTCGTCCTTACCGTCATCACCGTCAACCATCATCCATATCCTTCGCAAACATATTTTTGACTTTCTAAATCCAATAATATGCTCTTGTCTCGTCGTCGTCGCAAGTTGAAGTAAAAAATAAATAAAATTCCATCAAACCATTTTTAAACTTTTTCTTGTACAGCGAGTATGGGAATGTGTATTCCTTATCCTGATTTCTGCAGTGAAAGTATGTCTGGAGCGTAGTAAAGTGTACATATTTCTTACGTTACACCATAACCAAGAAAAATTATTATTCACCCAAACTCTGAAAGGAAAGCATTCAACGCATCGCTTTCTTCATTTTATGATGTGGCTGAGATTTTTGTTTGTTTCTATTGTCCCTCTTATGTGTATGTGTGGTGGGTTTGAGTTGATTAAAAAAGAATTATGATTCGAATACAGAAACGTGATGTTCTTTCCACTTCTGTGTGCTTTAGCTAGCACTGCCAACTTAATCCTGTGAGTAGTACAAGTAAGAATTGCTATAGGAGAATTTAAGAAGCTAAAGAGTATGCATTACGCTTGTGGCAGACACACTATTGAATACTCTTAAATACTCGATATATTAGGGGTAATTGGGGTCATTTTCTGTCCTTTCCAGCAAAATGGAAGTACTTTCATGGGAAAGCATCTCAAAATCCAAATGTCCATTATTCCCACTTTTAACACATTGAGTGTCACGTCGTACGTTTCCGTACGACACCTAACCCGTCGTGGGGGTGCAACGTCGTACGTATCCGTACGACAGTGATTGCTTTTACTTAGAGCCAAAAATATTTTTGGCCTCCTGGGAAGGATTGCGTCAAAACCGCTTGGCACTCAATGTGTTAAGGAAGTTATTTTAAACAACTTCCAAAAAAGTCGATAATATGTAAATATCGCGTAACATTTTACGAACAGCATCTTTACATGTGAAAGGGAAGGTGTATGTTTGCACCCAGAAGGTATCGGGATTGAATCGTACCTCGGAAAAAACTTTTTTGTTTTATTTTTTTTTAATTTTATAAATAAACAATGTTTAATTTTATATAAATTTACCAATTTAGACATCTTTGGTTATATCATATTTTTATCAATTAGTCCAACTTTTTGGTTGGAACAGAAAAGCGACCCTATAATTCTGAAAGAGATTGTTGAGTAGACCATTTTGCAGAATAAACTTAAACTAAACAGCTGGTCTGGTTTCTTCTTACAGTGGATCAACATCTTAATTTTGTTGTCGAAGGGAGCATTAACTAAGTGAACAAAATTAATTAACTAAGTGAAAAGTTAATGTCTGTGAAAATTCTTATTGTCAGTACTATATTGTGGAATTTTATGAGGATCATTTTTGTGTAAGGTCTTAACCCCCTTTCTACGAAAATAATTGCCAGAACATTTTTTTTAAATCTCTTGGCGCTTAAACAGGAAAATTGGATGCCAGCTTATACAAAATACTATGTGGTTTGGAAGATCGATCCTTTTCGACAAAGAATTTGGATATTTTGGGTAGAGCACGGTAAATAAAAACTAGTAAAAAGGCGTTAAGTTCGGCCGGGCCGAATCTTATATACCCTTCACCACGGAGTGTATTCCACAGTACTATCGATAGATTAGAGGCTGTCGACGTTACACAGAAGTGCACTACCATTTTAGGAAAATTGTGATTATTCATTATTATAATACAAATAGTCCTCTACTATATAATTATTAGTCAGAAATCTTCAAAAATGTGCCCTAAACATTATTAGGTAGAAACAATTTTCGTCTAGCCCGATTTTCCCCATTTGCAATTTCTTGATTCCATCTACAGCCTAAATGTCTGTACCATTTTGATAAGAAAAGTAGTAATATTGTTTCAGAGTGGAATGTAAAGAGTGATTTTTTTGAGGTTAGGATTTTCATGCATTAGTATTTGACAGATCACGTGGGATTTCAGACATGGTGTCAAAGAGAATGATGCTCAGTATGCTTTGACATTTCATCATGAATAGACTTACTAACGAGCAACGCTTGCAAATCATTGAATTTTATTATCAAAATGCGTGCTCTGTTAAGAAAGTTCAGAAAGAAAGAAATTGTGTTCAGCGACGAAGCTCATTTTTGGCTCAATGGGTACGTAAATAGGCAGAATTGTCGATTTTGGAGTGAATATCAGCCAGAAGCATTGCAAGAGCTACCAATGCATCCAGAAAAAGTCACAGTTTGGTGCGGTTTATGGGCTGGTGGCATCATTGGACCGTACTTCTTCAAAGATGATGCGAATCGTAACGTAACTGTGAATGGTGAGCGCTACCGTGAGATGATATCCAACTTTTTTTTGCCCAAAATGGAAGAACTGAACTTGGTTGACATGTGGTTTCAACAAGATGGCGCTACATGCCACACAGCTCGCGATTCTATGGCCATTTTGAGGGAAAACTTCGGAGAACAATTCATCTCAAGAAATGGACCGGTAAGTTGGCCACCAAGATCATGCGATTTGACGCCTTTAGACTATTTTTTGTGGGGCTACGTCAAGTCTAAAGTCTACAGAAATAAGCCAGCAACTATTCCAGCTTTGGAAGACAACATTTCCGAAGAAATTCGGGCTATTCCGGCCGAAATGCTCGAAAAAGTTGCCCAAAATTGGACTTTCCGAATGGACCACCTAAGACGCAGCCGCGGTCAACATTTAAATGAAATTATCTTCAAAAAGTAAATGTCATGGACCAATCTAACGTTTCAAATAAAGAACCGATGAGATTTTGCAAATTTTATGCGTTTTTTTAAAAAAAAAGTTATCAAGCTCTTAAAAAATCACCCTTTACACACATAATTTCATGATTTTAGCTAGAGCAGTTTTATTTGTACCAGTTTCCTTTTTTCCATTTTGATCTTAAAGTACGAATTTAGAAAAATTCCACTCAAATTGCCACATTTAATTCCATTTAGATCCTGATGTTACGAATATCTCTCGCAGTCAGAGAAGTGTACACACCGAATTTCCTTATTATAGATGCAGCCGTTTGGTTGGTACCATTTTTATCTGCTTTCGCCCAATTTTCCGGCTAATAGTACAAATTTCGAAAAAATCCTTTTTATTTCGCATCATCATAGTCAGATAAAAGTACACACCGAATTTTATGATTTCAACTTCAGCGGTTTCGTTGGTCCCATTTTTATCCCTCTTTTCCAATTTTATCCCTTAAAAGTACGAATTTTGAAAAACCACTATATTTTACGTATCTACGCAATTAGAGGGATGTACATTCCAAATTTCATGTTTCTATCTGTTTTCGTATTATTGGTACCTTGTTTATCCCTTTTTGATCCTATTTCGCCCGCTAAAACTGGTATTGACTTTTTGGTTCTTTTACACTACCAGAGGAATGTACGCAACTAATTTAAAGTGCATATAAAGCAGAAATTTAATGAAAAATGTTTAAATATTCTTAATATTAGGGCGTACTTTCAGTCCTTGTTAGGGAAAAAATTTCCCTCTAAGCCGATTTCGGCCACTTTCAATCCCCACCGATCTGCAACCGTAAGACATAGTTAGGGAAAATTTGAACCTCCTAGCTCATTTCGTTCGACCGCTATCGTGCTTTGAACAGACAGACGGACATGGCTAGATCGTCGTATTACTTTGTCACGACCCAGAATATATATACTCTATGGGGTCTCCGATGAATATTTCAAGGTGTTACAAACGGAATGACAAAGTGAGGAGGGTATAAAAAAAAACAAATTTATATTCTGGCAAAATTTTCATTTCATTGGACGTATTTTTGGAATTTTTGGACGTCATAGCTTTTTTAGATGTTTTCAACAGAAGGACGAACGAACGGACATGACAAGATCGTCTTATAATTTTATGACGATCAAGAATATATATATTTTATGGTGATATATCAAGTGATATATATAGGGTGATATATCAAGGAGTTACACATGGAATGACAAACTTAGTAAACTCCCATCCTATGTAGGAGGGTGTACAAATGTCGATAATTTCTTTTGTAACTTTCGTTGCCAAAGTAGACATACTCTGATGGAGAGCATGCGTGTCTAATGTGACTGTGATATTATGCCAATTTAACTAACCAACCACTGCTCGAGAGCCTTTTCATTCGATTTTCAACATGATAAACCGAGTTGGTTTCCACCTGTTTTCTGGAAATCCAATGCTGATTATCGAGAAACACATAAAATCAAATTATAAGAAACGACTTAATAGATCTTATTTTTAAATCTCCGTCACAAGATTTTAAATTTCAACCTTAGACTGATCTGAGTTAATATTCAATTTCAAATAAGTGTCCTGATTATTATTTCTGGGTATTTGAAGCTGATTCTAAAGAACATTGCATCGTAATCATTAAATTTCTGTATTGCCACTGACAATTACTTGCTCGCTGGTTGGCTGCAAAGTTTTCCCTCGATACACCATTGAATGGAAAATAATTTAAAATTTACTTATTTTAAAACATCATCAAAAGCCGCTTCAGTCCATGGACGAGTTTATTCCTTCTTTGGTTCGTACTTGAATTCAATGAACTTCATACCTGCAACCCAAACCAACCCCACCGCGAAAAGAAACGTTGTTTTAGGCTGCTTTTCTTGGAAAACTTTTTGTAACAACATTGCAATAAAAAGTCGGAATACTAAACATTAACGAAGGCCAAATCGCTTTAAGCCATCACGTTTTTCAGACGAGAACAAAGAATTATTTTTACCAAAGACGCTTCATTTTGACTGTCTGGACGAAAATAGCAACAATTGAACATGACCAGAAATATTCTTCAACAAGACTGACACACTTTAAATGTATTTTTCATGAATAAACTTGAAACGTATAAAAAGATGGTGTTTTCTAAACACGCAATACTTTTTCATTGATTTCAAAAGTATATGCGCGGGTCTATAAACGATTCATATGTATTTTTTTTTCAACGTGAACAGAAAAATAAAATACAAAAAAAAATTAAAAAATAAATACAAAAATTAATAACAATTGTCTAAAAATTTAGAGGCACTTTTCAATCCTAAAAAAGTGTAAGTACGCTAAGGTAAACAACTAAAGAAATGCTGTCGTCGGGCTGAAACGCCTATCAAAGACTCTTCTTCTAGCAACTTACGTAATTTTCAGGAAAATAATACTGTACTATTTATTGTCCAGTATAATACTGTACTATTTATTGTACAGTTCTTTCAAAAGCGAATGAACAATGGATTCTAATAAATTGGACCAAAAAATAAACGCATATTAACGTTTTTAAAATGTCTTAAGTGGGGGAGTTAACCACACTCTCCCTTGACATTATATTCCAGCAAAAAGTAACAAGTAAGCAAAGGCTAAAGTCGGGCGGTGCCGACTATATGATACACTCCACTTTTTTGCATAGATGTTTCTAGTTATATTAAAATATGTTGTGCCAAATTTAAAGAAAATCGGGTACAATATGTGGTTTCTAGAGCGGAAAATGTCAAATCGGGAGCGACATCTGTATGGGGGATATATCTAAATCTGAACCGATCTGATATATATATATATATATATATATATATATATATATATATATATATATATATATATATATATATATATATATATATATATACAAATGTTGCTCCAAAAATGTTTAACCGATTTTATTAAAAATTTGCGATTCTTCATTATTATAAACAGTTCTCTGCTATTTATAAATATAATACTTCAAGTGTAATCGAAAAGTAAATATTAGACAGCAATCTTCAAAAATGTGCCCAAATATTATAAGGTAGAAACAATTTCCCTCAAGCTATGTTCCTTTATTTTTGGAAAGAAAAATATGCAAGCATTGCAAACCTTCGGGGTGGCTTTGGCCCCCCTGCAACTTTTAAGGTAGCAAAAAATGGGTCGCATTTACACTATTTTATCATGGCTGGCATTTATATGAAAGCTCTTACCCCTGCAAGTTACCAACCAAGCAGCCAGATCAATCAAGGATCAGATCAAGGTGGTTGAAAGTGCGTGCCAGACAAGGTCAAAGTTTGGGGCCAGCATCGAATTTCTTTATGGCCACTTCCTTATATTATTAGAAGATAAAAAATCCATATCTGGCAAACCTTCGGGATGGCTTTGGCCCCCATGCACCTTTAAACGTCGAATAAAAATACTGCTGTTTCCACCACTTCCGTATAAGCAAAACTGCCCAAGCTATTATGGTCGATTCCTATTCGGGGGTGGCTTTGGCCCCTCTGCAATTTTGTAGGTCGAAAATGGTAGTGATATTTCCACCACTTCACCGGACTATTAGGGGGTAAATAAATAGTCTAAATATTAGGTCTGAGCCGATTTCGACCACTTTCAATCTCAAACGATCTACAACCATTAGACAAATTTAGGCAAAATTTGAATCTTCTAGTTTATTTCGTTCGGCCGCTAACGTGTTTTCAATAGATAGGCGGACAAACAGACGGATATGGCTAGATCGTCTTAGAATTTACCAGGAAGGATAATGGGTCCGCCAAATAACAAGTTATTGAATTTTAGCCGATGGATTTTGATTCTGAACCAAACTGAATGGTGACTCGTCAACTCAATTGTGGATGCCATTTGCATTTATTATTCAAAACTAATGGTATTAATATCATCATCCCTCACGTATAACTCTTCTCATTTAATTTTAAACATCAGACATGTTTAATGATGATATTATACAACAGCGCTATTGTCCTTCGTTATTTAGTATTTTAATTTGTATACTCATATTACATTATTTACATAGTCTTTCATGGAATTCGCAGTTGGTAACTGCGGTAAAATTACATTGTTCTGCAAAGTGATTGCATAACTTTGCCCTGTGCTCCATCCACCATCACCCTGGCTGTCTAGGTGACATTAGCAATCACTGACACTCAATCTCACACTTTTGCCAGAACTCCAACATCAATTAATTTAAATGTGAGCATCAGGTGGTAGTAACTAAACATTATTTACTTCAACATTATGTACATGACAACAACAGCAGCGGCAACATACATACCGAACATTCATCTGTAGTATGACAACAACATTGGCAATGACATTGCCAATAATAGTTGTTATTTTCACATTAGAAACCCAGTTTTCAGAAATCTGTTTATGGAGTTAAACCACGATAAGAAGAAAGAAAGGTCACATTTAGAAAAAAATGTTTGGCATTATTTAAATATTTATATCAAAAATATATATGACTCTGAATTTCAGAATTACTCAATAGCGAATATTTAGTTGTAGTCTGGTGTTATGCTATTTACTGTGACTCTTTATGAATATATGTGATATGTATTACCTGCAATTGACTTCATCTATGACAGGTAATTAATTCAAGTCATTTATGACAATCCACTAATTGGACCAACGAAATAAACAACAACAAATTGTAGCTTGAACAATTTTAATTAAAGTCAATTCAGCCAACTTCTCAACCAATTCTCCAAAGTCATTTATTATTTTAATCAGGGTGCCTGATAAACAGGATGAATGGTGGAAGTGATTGCTATCCCACCGCCCGTCGCCCGCCTGATGTCATTTTATTGATTGCATTGTACAAATAGTCTGCGTTCGTCTCCTTCGTTATTATACCCTACACCACTTCGTGGGCTAGGGTATTATAAGTTAGTTTCGCCCCAAATGTTTGTAACACCAAAAAATAATCGAGCTAGACCCACCTTTAAGTATACCGATCGGCTTAGAATCACCAGCTGAGTCGATTTAACGATGTCTGTCTGTCCGTCCGTCTGCTGTCCATCTAAGCTTGTTCGCACTCTTCAGGTCGCAATTGTTGTCGGATTGTCATGAAACTTGGCAGAAGTTATTTTTTCTGGACAATGACCATCGGTATTGTATTTGGAGGAGATCGGTTCAGATTTAGATATAGGCCCCATACAAATGTCGGTCCCGATTTCACTTTTTCCGCTTTAGAAACGACATATTGTAACCGATTTTCTTTAAATTTGGCAGAACATCTTATAATCCAACTAGAAACACGTATGCAAAAATTGGGTAAGATCGGTTCAGATTTAGATATAGCCACCATACAAATGTCGCTCCCGATTTGACATTTTCCGCTCTAGAAACGACATATTGTAACCGATTTTCTTTAAATTTTGCAGAACATCTTATAATCCAACTAGAAACACGTATGCAAAAATTGGGTAAGATCGGTTCAGATTTAGATATAGCCCCCATACAAATGTCGCTCCCGATTTGACATTTTCCGCTCTAGAAACGACATATTGTAACCGATTTTCTTTAAATTTTGCAGAACATCTTATAATTCAAATAGAAACACGTATGCAAAAATTGGGTAAGATCGGTTCAGATTTAGATATAGCCCCCATACAAATGTCGCTACCGATTTGACATTTTCCGCTCTAGAAACGACATATTGTAACCGATTTTCTTTAAATTTTGCAGAACATCTTATAATCCAACTAGAAACACGTATGCAAAAATTGGGTAAGATCGGTTAAGATTTAGATATAGCCCCATACAAATGTCGCTCCCGATTTCACTTTTTCCGCTTTAGAAACGACATATTGTAACCGATTTTCTTTAAATTTTGCAGAACATCTTTTAATCCAACTAGAAACACGTATGCAAAAATTGAGTAAGATCGGTTCAGATTTAGATATAGCCCCCAAACAAATGTCGCTCCCGATTTGACATTTTCCGCTCTAGAAACGACATATTGTATCCGATTTTCTTTAAATTTTGCAGAACATCTTATAATCCAACTAGAAATACGTATGCAAAAATTGGGTAAGATCGGTTCTGATTTAGATATAGCCCCCATACAAATGTCGCTACCGATTTGACATTTTTCGCTCTAGAAACGACATATTGTACCCGATTTTCTTTAAATTTTGCGGAACATCTTATAATCCAACTAGAAATACGTATGCAAAAATTGGGTAAGATCGGTTCAGATTTAGATATAGCCCCCAAACAAATGTCGCTCCCGATTTCACTTTTTCCGCTCTAAAATCCACACATTTTCTTTAAAATTGGCACAACATCTTATAATCGAACTAGAAACATCTATGATGAAAGTGGGTAAGATATGTTCAGATTTAGATATAGGCCTCATACAAATGTTGCTCCCGAATGTTTAACCGATTTTGGCCAAATTTTACATATTATATTTCACAAATGTCCTTTCCGATTTAACATTTTTTGTCAAACACATACATTTACAGGATGCAAAAATCCTTCCCGATTTCCTTTTTTTACCGAATTGAATTGCAATGAGAATTGTTTGGGTGATGTCCATATGTCCATACTTTGAAATGACTTTGGTATACTACTGTATAATTTGTATTTGTCTGTCGGACAATTAGATCAATTACCATATTATTTACCATACTCGTTAAATTTGACTGAAGATGAATTTATAGCATATAAATTATATGAATATAATTTATATAATTTTCATACAAAATACATAAAATTGCTCCCATGAAATACCTGGGTTTAGTAATCAAAGCGAGGTACATACGCAGGGAGTGGTGTAGGGTATTATATAGTCGGCCCCGCCCGACTTTAGCCTTTCCTTGCTTGTTTTTCATATGATTAATTTCAATTTTGCGCTGCGAATATTAATGAAACATAAAATTGCGTTATAAATGTTCACTCATATAATACAATATCATTCATTAATTTCAATGCGAGCAGGCGAGAGCAAATTTCAAAGTGATTCTATATTTTATGGCCATCATCATCAGCAATCGTTACGTTTCGCGTTGTTGTTATTTAATGTTTGCTAAATAGTTTAAAATTGCCATATTTATGTTTAAATAATTTTATTATATCTTTTTCGTGTGTTATACAGGACAAATGCAAAGGCAATGGAGGCGACCGACGTGATTTGACTTTGTAAACATTTCATATTTCATGTTAACTGAAATGCAAAAGTACGTAACATTACTATTCATAATTTTACAAGGGGTGCTAAACGCTAAATAACTACAAAAACGTTGTATTTACAATATCCAATTACATTTTAAAGCATTTTTTATGTAATTTTCGAATTTCGTTAATAAATTCTCCATTTTTAACATTAGAAGGATGCAATTTTGTGAGGATGTATACTTTGGTCTAACACACTATGTTCAATTAATAACTCCATTTTCATTTTTTTGTGTTGTTCCACCCTTTTGCTCTTCAGCTATCGATATATATTTTTTGAGTAAATGGAAAAGAACAATTGTTAAATCATTTATTGTCTGGTAGGCTGTGTGTGACTGTGAATTTAATATGAGCCCGGGGACTATTCAAAATATTGTGTAAACATAATTTTTGCTGTTGTTGTAGTTTTTATTGTTTAAATTTAATACAATACTTAGCAGCATTTACTAGTCTCATAAAGGTGGTATTGACGTTGTCATTTTTTGTTTTGTTTTATGTTTTCAATTAAATAATTAAAAATTAAACGTCATTAACTTCGTATGCGTGGCGGCGCTGGCTGCCACAAACAAAATACTGTGAACAGGATTGAAAAGTAATTTATATGGAAATCAGTTTTTCGTTTGGAATAATTCTTTAACGAGAGTTTTTTAATAATTATAACGAGCTGTGTAGCATACGAAGAAGACTGCAGCATGAAATTATGGTTTAAATTCCCACACAACAAAGTTTTGATTTAATAAAATGTCTTTCTTCCAGATAAAGTTTTTAAGCCAAACAAACATACTAAACATATGAAGCTATAGGCAAAATGGAGTTACTTCTCGTTTTTATACCCTCCACCTAAGGATGGGGGTATATTCACTTTGCAATTCCGTTTGTAACACCTTAAAATATTCGTCGGAGATCCCATAAAGTATATATATTCTGGGTCGTGGTAAAATTCTAAGACGATATAGCCATGTCCGTCTGTCTGTTGAAAGCACGCTAGCTTCCCAACGAAATGAACTAGGAGGTTGAAATTTTCCGTAAATGTGTCTTATGGTTGCAGATCGGTTGGAATAGAAAGTGGGCGAAATCGGCCCAGAGGGAAAATTTTTTCCCTCACAATGACTAACACCTAATATTTAAAGTATTTGAGCATGTTTTTTTAATATGCCTGCTTGTACTTACTTGATATTCGGTATGCGCATACCCCTATAACAAAAACGTGCACCATAAAGTGATTTTTATTCGTAGGGGGAGAAATTGGGCAAAAAGGGATAAAAATGATACATATTAAACGACAACAGCTAGAAACATGTCCACGTGTGTCCATTCCTCTAATTGACTAGATACATAATATAACAATAGTTTTTCCAAATTCGTACTTTTAAGGGCCAAAATGGGAATAAAGGGATAAAAATGGTACCAACCAAACCGCTGCACCTAGATTAATGAAATTCGGTGTATACATTCCTCTGATTGAGTTGACACTTAAAATAAACGGATTTTCCGAAAATCGTACTTTTTGGGGTTAAAATGGAAAAAGGGGATAAAAATAGTGCCAACCAAATGAGCGTAGCTAAAGTTATGAAATTCGGAGTATACATTCCTCTGACTGCGTAGACACGAAAACTAAAAGGTGTTTTCAAAAATCGTACTTTCAAGGCATACAATGGGTACAGAGGGATAAAAATAGTACCAACTATACGATTACAACTAGAATGATGAAATTCGGTGTGTACATCCCTTTAATTTTGTAGACACGTAAAATAAAGAGATTTTAGAAAGCCGTACTCTTAAGGGGGTAAAATTGGAAAAGGGGGATAAAAATTGTACCAACCAAATGGCCACAGCTAGAATCATGGAATTCGGTGTACACATTCCTCTGACTGCATAGACACGCAAAGTAAAAAGATTTTTCCAAAATCTTACTTTTACGGCAAAAATTGGTTGGATCATGAAGTTGGGATATTTTGCACTATGGATATGGATTTTCAAAATTTTTACTTTTGGATTCAAAATCGAATGGAACGTTTAGTCTCATTTCACCCCCTAATAGTACGAATTTCGTAAAACCCTTTCTGAGTCCGCGCCTCCGTCATATGTGGGAACTACCCTGAAAATTTCATGACCCTGGCTGCAGCCATTTGGCCTAGCCGCTGACCAATGGTAAGTCAGTCAGGATTATATATCAAAAATGAAGGAAAGCAAACTTAAAATTGTTCTTCACATCTTCTATTTGGTATAATCTTAGGAGACTGATTTAAAGATTATATTCCATCATGTCTAATTTAGTAATTAGCTATAATACATCAGTATTTAAAATACACCAAGATTTAGAATTTTAAATTTTTTGCATATATTTATATACATATTTGCATAAAATATGCAAAATTGATAAAAATATTTTTATATATTTGGAATACATTTTTGATGAGAAACCCAATCAAAATATGCAATTGTATATATTCCGCTGTCTAATGATAAGTCAGTCGGTCAGTAACGTAACGACCAAAAGTAACGACGATGACAGAAAAATTTGACAAAACGGAGATATGTTTTTGAAAAAAGTTTTGGATGGCAGTGTGAACATATTATTATTAACATAGTCTGTGTTCTATTAAATTTACCCCTTCCGATTTCTTTCTCTCAAAGAAGTTCAGATCAAGTAATTATAGCTACTTCGGTGGACTTGCAGTTAAATTGGAGAAAGGTCGATATTATACCAAAACGATTCGGTTGCGGGTCAAGTAGTACAATATATTTCTCTTGTTGCTGCGGCCTCTATTTGACCAATTTTACAAAAAAGTCTTGAGCCATTAAACCTGCCAGTCTAACGAATCGACGGGGGGCATTTGAATGATATCCCTTTCCAAAAATTCAATTACTCTTAATTTATTAGTTTCAATCTTAATAATTTTTATAAACATTACAAACATGTGTATTTAGTCAATCTCAAGGTGATATGCTGTTTCACCTTGAGAGAATCGTTAAGAGAAATATTGCTTCAATTACAGTCAATTTTTCCCAGATCCCATCAACAAAGGAAAACATGCACATTTCCGCGTGATGGCAACCAATAAATTCAATATTTTATTAATCCATCAATAATGAATTTACCATCCAATTGCAATCCATAAATCTCTTCAAACATCTGCTCTGTCGCACAAAACACAAATGCCCAAAACATTTCAACGTTTCACAAATTTTAATTAAGTGTTAGAATTATCCACAAAAAAAAACTGAAAAATACAAAACTCAATAAACAATAACACTAAAGTATGTTGTTTATATTAACTCAGCGACTCCACAATTTGACATTTATCCAACATCCCAATACCACATCAACCCCAAGAAAAACAATTAAAATTCAGATTCCAATTGAGAATTAACAAATCGCAACGGCAGCATTGATGGGTTCCTTCCGGTACAGCTCAGCGGCAAAGTGACCGCCAATTCATCCCCCAAAAAGAAACAACAATAAAACACCATTTTTATTTTATGGAAAACCAAATAAACAACACCACTTCGAAGAGTGTTAAAGCGACAGGAGGAACATATTCATAAAAAATCCGGAGGAAAACTCTACAACAAAAATACCATAAATTTTCCCTCCGCCTAGAAAAAATAAACATTAAAAAATGTGTGAAAACAACAGAAAATGTCGTGTCGAGCGTGTGTATCAGATCTGAGATGCGACAGTGGTGACGATACATCTGTACCCGCTCGATTGTTTGTTTTCTTTCTATTAGAGAAGTTTGTTCATGCATTTGTTCGCTCTTAAAGACATCCAGCAGGGTAGGATATGGACAGCATCATGTCTCATGCCACACTTCTTGCACGGTTAAATGGAATGGAATGGATTTATTGCTTAATACAGTTCAAAGACAAGATAGACGCCACTGTCTTGTCAGCCGAGGCTGTGATCCAGCCCATTACGTTTAGGGCAAGGTTATAAAGGGTTTTAAATAAAACATGCCGGAATTTTAAAGTGAGGCAATACTTCTAATAAAATTTTGAAATATTTTAAGGAATTTTTAGCAACGGATTTCGTTTTTAACAATAAAATAAACATTTAAAACAAATATAATATTGACACTAGTCAGCCACATCTTTCGGTTTGGCATGCCATTAAACAACACTCAAGTGACTTAATTAAGCGAGTGTCCCCGTTCTATTTTCCTCCTTTCTATTTATTTCCGAAGAACAATGGACACCCAGTCCAGCAACAATACCGACGACGATGATGATATTAATAATGAGGACAACCTTGTCCCACTCTTCACTTATAAATAAAGTGAAATGTTGGCATCCTGCATGTTCTACAACTATCTATATTATTCCTAGTAAAATGACGTGGAACATTAGTTATAGTGTTTGCAATATTTATATTTTTTTTAAACTCTAAAACGTTTTAATTAGTTTAATGATATCATGCAACGTTGTCGCAAAATGACAAAATTTAATATTTTTCCCTTATTGTAAATCCTTTAAGGATTAAGCATAAGTCCTAAATTTTATTTTTTTTAGGTAAATCATTTTTTCATACGAAACGACAAATTATGGCTTTCACGCATTCAGATTTGTAGGTCGTTTGTCGGAAACAAAATTTATTTATCCCAAACGATATACTTCTACCATAACAGTTGAAACATTTCCTGCAGATTAAAACGTTTATCGTAAACGTAGTTTCCATTGCTGTGAACGAACGTTCTTTCATGACAAAATATTCATGATTTATGTTTATGACAAACGAAAAACTAAAGGACGCTTATTGTATTTAAATATGTTGAACATTTTAAAAAGAGTCGAAAGCGTAACTTGTTGCCATATTGTGCTGCACGTTATTATACCCTACACCACAAGAGGAGGGGAATAATAAGTTTGTCATTCCGTTTGTAAAGTATATATTCTTGACCGTCATAAAGTTCGAAGACGATCTATCTGTGTCCGTCTGTCCTTCTGTTGAAAGAACGCTATCATCTAAACAAAAATAGCTAGGAGGTCCAAATTTGCCACAAATTCGTCTTATAGTCGTAGATCGGTTGGCATTGCAACTGTGCGAAATCGCTTCAAGCGGATAATTTATCCCTCACAAGAACTGCAAATACCCCTAATATCCTTATATTTGATATTGGATTGCGATTTCCCCTTATAACAAAAAACGAGCGGATGGACCATTTGAGGCGCAGTCAAGGTCAACATTTGCATGAAATAATCTTCAGACATTAAATTATATGGACCGTACTTCGATTCAAATAAAGATTTCATGAATTTTTCTGAATTTTATTTTTTTATTTTAAACTTACACATAGCTTTTAAGAATCACCCTTTACTTACTTGGTATTGAGTATGTACATTTTCATTACAGCAGAAACGTGCACGTGGGGTAAAATGGGATAAAAAAGGTACCTGTCGAACGACAATAGCTAGAAACACGGAATTCAGTGTTTACATTTTTCCAAATTCGTACTTTTTAGGCGTAAAATGGGAAAAGTGGGATAAAAATAAAGGGATAAATAAAAAGGATTTTTCGAAATTCTTTCTTTTATGGCGTAAAAGGGAAAAAGGGGGCGAAAATTATACCAACCAAATGCCCGCAGCTAGAGTCATGAAATTCGGTGTATACATTCCTCTGACTGTGTAGACACGAAAAATAAAGAGGTTTTTCCAAATTCATACTTTCAAGGGATAAAACGGGAACAGAGGGATCAAAATGGTACCTAATAAACGGCTACAGCTGGAATGAAGAAATTTGGTGTGAACATCCCTAAACTTCGTAGACACGTAAAATACAGAGATTTTCGAAATTTGTACTTTTAAGAAGGTAAGATGGGGAAAAAGGGATAAATATGGTAGCAACCAAATGGTCACAGCAAGAATCATGGAATTCGGTGTATACATTCATCTGACTGCATAGACTCACAAAATAAAACGATTTTTCGAAATTAGTACTTTTTTTCGTTTACTGCAAAGATGGGTAAAATCATAAAGTTAGGTTATATTGCACTGTGTACGTAAGAGATAAACTATTTTCAAAATTATATATATGTATATATATATATATATACATATTTATATAAATCTATGCGCGTATGTATGTTGCGTATACAAACCGGTGGACCGATTCGCCTGAAAATTTTACTGTATCTAAGTTCTGGACAGAGGATGGTTCCAGGATATACTAGGTCATTATAGGACAATGGGGGTGGTGCCTCCCACTTAAAAATATTTCCATAGGCACTACTACAATGTGAAAGGATCACACCGATTTTCTTGTGTATGGGGCCTATCGTATGTAGGAGCAACATAGTACAATTGATTTTCATCAATTTTATCATATTCGCACTGAATTTATATGGACTACGTAAAATTGTTGTGTGTTGTGGGTATCATACAGTCGGCCCCGTATGATTTTGGACTTTCCAAACTTAAAACAAATGCAAAAACAAGGTAAGTGAAACAAAAATTTAATATTTTTATGGCCAGCAGACCTACCGATCTTTTTGTAAGTATACACCCTACGGATTTGTTTATGAAAAAGTTTGGGAATTTCGATTGGCGCCCGAGGTGGTACGTTTCATTTATTAACAACGCAGTTTGCTGTTAAATCCTGCTTTATTCCATTCCATTAACCAAATTCCTCAAAATTTTTAGAAACATCCTCCTTCCTCCTATTCATAATCAATTTTATTATTGTTCATTATTTGCAGCGTTCCAAACAAACACAAATGACATATCTTTACAAATAATTTATTAGTGTTTGCTCATAAAGGTTTGGATTGGGCGATTGGCGCCCGACCATGATCTAGTCTTTTCTTAAGAAGATTTTGATGTTAAACCCTTAATATAAATATTTCACGTGGCCAAGCACAATACTCATTTAGAGTGAAAATCGTGATAGATTTTTCTGTCGTTTATTCCTCCACCATTTCTCTTTTCATCCTATTCATAATTAATTTAATTTTGGCACATCATTCTATAAATTTCAAACGAACACAAAAGAAACACAAATGTCATATTTTTATGGCCAACAAACCAAGCGAACTTTTTGTGCTCTTTGCTTCCCAGTAACCCCTTGGCCAACCTTCTTAAAATCTTTCACTTCATATACATAGATATAATTTTAGACCACAAAATTACTCTTTGTTGTTTGTTTACACGATGTTGTGTCTCATCTCGTACCGTGTCGGCTCTAAAGTTAGTGTTGCCTTTAACACGCTTTTGCTTGGCTGTTGGTGAACTTTTTATCTGTTCTTCGAGTAATAAAAAATTTATTATAAACTTTTTTATGAAAAAAACAACAAGAAATGGAAAAATTACTAAAGTTATTTTGTTTTTTTTTTTTTTCAAAACACTGAAGGAACGGATAAATCTCTTTGTGTTGGCGTTGAACATTCAGTTATTTGGAGTTTAATAATTTCCATATTTTCCCTGAAAGATTTCACTTTCCTTGTTAGGGATATGTTCACACAAACAGCTACGTTTTGTGGGGTATTAAAAGGAAGTTCTGAGAGATTTTTAATTGTAAAATGTTTTTTGTTTCGCTGCAAAACTTATTCAATTGTATTTTTGTGTTTGTTAATAATAACTTTAACGGACATTTCAGCAAAATAATAGAGGTTATTATTTTGACTTTCCACGTTTGTCTGTAGAAATTTCATTAAAATATCATTTTGTACATTTAATAAGCAATGTTTTTTGCGAGGAATGACTAAAATACATTCAAATTAAATTAAAAAAAGAAAGTGGCATAAAAAATCCAAACGAAATGAACACAATAAATCTGCATATTTGTTAAATAATTTAACTAAAATGTATTACCTCGAACTTTGACCGAAAATAAAAATTTAACTCTACTGAATTACAGATACTTTAAATAAAACAAGTAACGAAAGGCTAAAGTCGGGCGGGGCGACTATGTGATACACTCCACTTTCTATCCGAATACAATTCAATTCCTTAAAAAATTGAAAACTGGTAGGATTTTTGTGTGCTTCCTAATCATAGGCTAATATGACCTGAACCAATTTGTCAAATCGAGAAGAATATTTGTATCGGGGATATATCCAAACATAGAATGATGTGACCCACTTACACAATAGGTTCGTCCAGTGCAAGTATAACGTGTTATGCTCAATATAAAGAAAATCTCTGAGAATACGTGTTTTTTGGGGGGGGGGGAAAAGTCAAGCTGGGAGCGAATATAAATATAAAGCTATATATAAATCTGAACCGATCTGACCCATTTTCATCATGGGTGTTTCTAGTGGAAACATTAGATATTTTGCCAAATTTGAAGAAGATCTGTTAAACTATGTGGTATCTGGTGCACTAAAAGGAGGGGGAGCGAAATTTTATATGGGAGCTATATATAAATCTGAACCGATCTGACCTATTTTCACCAGAGGTGTTCCTAGTTTAAATATAAGATGTTTTGCCAAATTTGAAAACAATCTGATAAAATATATGGTTTCTAGAGCAGAAAAAGTCAAATCGGGAGCGAAATTTGAATGGGAGATATATATAAATCTGAACCGATCTAACACATTTTCACCACAGGTGTTTCTAGATGAAATATAATATGTTTCGCCAATTTTGAAAACAATCTGATAAAATATGTGGTTTCTAGAACGGAAAAGGTGATATTGGGAGCGAAATTTGTATGGAGGCTGTATATAAATCCGAACCGATTTTCTTCAAATCAAATAGCGTTCGTCCTTATCCCGAATAACTTCGTTGTGCAAAGTTTCGTTTGGTTCTGGCTACAATTGCGATCTGTATCGTGATTACAAGAATAGATGGACAGACGGACGGACAGACAGACAGACGGACATTGCTAATATGATTCAAAAAATGATTCTAAGTCGATCGGTATACTTAACAATGGGTCTATCTCGCATCCTTTTGGGTGTAACAAACAAATGCACAAAGTCATAATACTCTCCTGGAGTGTATAAAGAAGGTGCTTACCTAGAATGTTAGCAGAGAAAATATCTTACTTGTTTTAGTTTTTTAATTTTTTGATTTGAACTGGGATATTGTCCTGGCTCAAGACCATTTTGCATCTATATTTAATAGAATGCAAATTTATTTACAAATGTCATGGTGACATTTATTACTTGGCTGCAGACTACCACGTCACCATGTCATTTGTAAATATAAAAGTGGTGGGGACACATTTTATAAAAAAAATATTTTTTCTATGGGAGCCTCCTTAACGAGTGGGGTCAGAGGTTATATGTGCTCGAAATAAATGTTGCGAAGGGAAAATTAATGGGGGTCGGTCTTACATTTAACCCCTCTGGGAGCGACTCCGAGGCAGTTTTGGGACTTTTCCTGTATTTTTACCACTTGACCCGACGAGCGCCCTCTTACACTCACCCCACCACCCCCATTTTTTGGCTCATGAATTTCATTTCCGAATCTCACAAAATATCAAAATCCAAAATTCGTGCACTGTCCCACCCCTACTGAACAATAACTAAATTAACCCCTAATGGGCAATCTTGAATTTGATTGATTTTTGGCGTTTGTGTTAATTTTTGAGTTTTGGTGTGTTCTGACATATATAGTACAATTTTATGGCCAACATTTTTGTAGAACATTTCATCCCCGCCCTTCCTCCTTTTCGGGATGTTTTTTACAAATTGTTAAAATAAAGCCAAAAAATGCCGTTATGAGGGGTAGTTAGAGGGTTAATATGTTCTACAAAAATATATATATATAATACCATATACCGATATGCTGCAAGAACACGTCAGAGCTGGGAAACTTTTACCGCCTATAAAATTTAAGTAAACGCCGACACAGGTATATTTTTTTTGGTCTCCTCTTTCAGAATCCATTGTCAGAACTCCGTAATTTTTTTCCGTGTAATTACTCTTGAAAAGTTGTGTTTTTGTTCATAGCCACGTATGACTATAAGCGCTAACATGGCACCGCACATTTGTGTAAAGTGGACACCCTGTAATCTGCCGGTAATACTGTGGAATGCACTCCGTGGTGAAGGGTATATAAGATTCGACCCGGCCGAACTTAATGCCTTATTAATTGTTTGAGCTTAGGTTCATCATAAAAGTACAGGGAAATGGAAATATTTGTTTGTTTCATATCGAGATTATGATTGTCCCTATTAATAAAGTGTTACAACTAGTATTTCAGTTTATAATGTCTTACTCCCTTATCACCTTTCTTGCCAGGCTTTCTCAGGGTGACCTGATGGACATGTAAATGCAATGAAATCAAAGTTTGGTTATACGTTTTTTTCATGGACATTTAAAGAGTCTGACGATTAAATTAATGTCTGTAGCTTAAATTTATTTAAATTTGTTCCGTCCGCTTTTCTGTGTAAATAAAGTTGTAATATGTCTGCTGCATTCACCCCTTGTTATTCATTTATTTACTTATTCTTTATGCTACAAGACGAAACGAGACTTTTACTTTTTGCTGCAGTGCAACGACACAATAAGTATGATGTGGCAACAGCCTTTTCCCATTCATATTTAAGAGTTGAGTGGTGTGGATGCTTAAAGTGTGGCAAGTGGTATGTATTCTTTAGGCGATATGAAAATGAACGAGTCAAAATTAATTTTTGCAATGGGGACATATTGGTTAATCGCCTACCTCAATGGCAAAATATGTGACTAATATATGTACTTTTCCAGTAACCCAACTTAAAACACTGTACATTCCACTGTAGTATGTAGATAAAGTGCGCATAATGATGACGAGAAAAGCGTAAATCTAAAAGTTATAATAAAAAGCATCATTGGCATTATAAAGTTGTTAAATTCAAGCTTTGTTATCGTTGATACCGGCGCTAGGCATAAATCCATACATTAACATCACCCACACACTCATACAACACTCAGCCAGATAAATATTGTGATATGCTTGGGTAAAAGCGGTTTGTTCTCGATACTGTTGCCACCGTATGTGTTGGTGTTGATGTTCCAGTTGCTATTGTACTAGGAGATGATGCTACATGATAATGACGGTAATTGAAGACTGTCGTTGTTGCTGTTGTCATAGTTGCCGTATCTTATTTATTACGTACAAATAGTCTGTATGTCTGACACATGCAGACATACTCACACTCCACTCGTTAACTTTGAATAAAATGAAAGCTGCTCACTTTGCCTTACTTATCGTACATTGTGCCGTAGAGGACAAGGATTCAAAGCCAACCGAGGGGCATACGAAGGAGTCGCTGTGTAAAGGAATCTTCAAGAGATGTGGAGACTTGTTAGACACATTCAGAAGGATTTAGGTGCGTATCTGTTATAAATATGACAGCACATAATCTCTTTATCTTCTGAGGCACAGACAGACCGTCCCGCGAACAGATACCCCACTCACATACACACACAGTAAAACGCTCAAAAAGACATAAATACTGAATTATTATGATGCTGCGATGATGATATAGGACCAGATATATTCCAGAGAGTGGTTACATTTGCGGGGGTATTCCCTTACTTCTGACACAAATAATCCGGTCCTAAACAAAATATATATTATACCTGTCTTTTACAGATATACACTATCTTCTTCGATACCTTAAACAATTTAAATAAATTTAAACAAGTAAGGAAAGGCTAAAGTCGGACGGAGCCGACTATATGATACTCTCACTTTCTATCCAATTACAATTCAAATATGTAAAAAAGTGAAATCGGGAAGGATTTTTGTATCCTCTAAATGTATGTGCTTGACAAAAAAAAATGTAAATCGGAAAGGACATGTGTATGGGGGTACATTGAAACATGGAACGGTGTGACCCGCATTCACCACGCATGTTTATAGGCGAAATATAATATGTAAAGTTTGGCAAAAATCGGTTAAACATTTTAGGAGCAACATATATATTAGAGTGGCTTCTTTTGTGAGGAAGGAAAAAATATTGTTGATTCCCGACTAAAATGAAAGATTGGTTTATTTTATGTGTTCTCCCAGAAAATAACAATACTATAAAAATAGTGAGCTGGACGCGTTCAAAATAACCTCCATAAATCAAGTTTTTCTTCAAAAGAATTCACGATGAGAATGGTATTGAGATGAAAAGCGCTAGAAATTAAAATCCGACCCATGATCCCGACTAAAATGAAAGACTGGTTTGTTTTATGTGTTCTCCCAAAATATTTCGCTGTTATTATTGTCCTTCGTGAGCAGAAAGTGATTCTAAGACGATCGGTATAATTAACAATGGGTCTATCTCGTTTCCTTTTGGGTGTTACAAAGAAATGCACAAAGACATAATACTCTCGTTATTTCTATAGTTTGTGGAAATTTGTGGGAGGACTTTCTCGATTAATTGCTGAATTGATTTCTGAATGACATTTTTACTCCTTTTCACTGCATCAACTGATACTTTTCCATTACCAACATCCAGTAGATGTTTCGAAAATATAGCTGCCGAGTCATCGTGATGCAGATGTACACGCATATTGGTGGACAGATTAATTTTTTGTACATATCGCCAGAGATGTGGGTGCTGATTTTGGAATTACTGGAAGGGTCTGTCGGAAGTCTCCAGCTAGTAAAATAAGAGTTCCACCGAATGGTTGTGTATTTGATCTTAAATCTTGAAGAGTCCGATTAAGCGATTGTAGGGATTTCTTATGTACCATGGTGCAGTCATCCCACACAATCAGCTTGCATGTTTTGAGCATTTTCGCCATGCCTGAACTTTTGCCAATATTACAGGTTGGAGAATCGACAAATTGCATATTCCATGGTAATTTCAACGCTGAATGTGCCGTTCGTTCTCCATTCAATAATGTAGCAGCAATACCGGGGGAAGCAATAGCTAAAGCTATCCCATTTTGAGAGCGGATGTGCGCTAATATTGAACTGATGAGAAAGGTTTTAACTGTGAATCCTGGTGTATCGAGAAAAAAGGCCGCCTCTGTCATTTGTTACTGCAGTCATTATTTGGCCAAAGGCCACTTGTTGCTTTGCAATTAATAGAGGTTTTTTGTTGCGACAAACAAACTCAAATCTCGATCAGTAATGTCAATGGTAGAACGTTTATGCACCACAATTCCAAGTTGATTAAGAGTTTTGTTGCTGATGGCTAGGCATATGTCTAAAATTTTTATCAGCGTATTGTTAAAAATGTTAATCGCAAATGGTATAGAATCGTAACGGTGCGATAATGATGCAAAATGTCCTCACTCATATCCTCTTTGAATTTTTCCCACAGGACTTTTGGGTTAGATGGCGAGCAAGTTCTTGTCGCAAACAAAGTTCGCATCTGGAGAGGATGACAGCTGACAGAAGCATACATTGATGTGGTCTCCCAGTTTCTGACACGCCTCTCTCAACTGCAATTAAATTTGAAACTGAAGTTTGTCCTCTCTTTGGGTGTGCGGTATAAACACGGCCCAATGCTTATGAAGCGTAAAAATTTTGATACCCATCTACTGGAACACCTTGCTTGGTTCGAGTATGAGGAGACGCGCCAATTGTTCATACAATGACCTCTTATATTCAAGAACCAAACCCTGAACGTAGCGGCAGAAAAAACTCGGCACGTGTTACTTTATAATATTGTTGTTTGGATGGAGCCGCGTCGTTTTTTGTAGCATGACCTTTTTATAGTCAAGTGTCATCCTCTGTTCGTTACAATAAAATCTTCAAGTGAATCAATGTATTTTGTTATAGTTTTAAAATATAGTTTTTGTGAGCGGTGTCATGCCCATTTGTCGTGTCTTCCCCTATTATAGCCAGAAAACATCCCCTTTCCACAGGCTAGATACAGTAAATTTTTCAAGAGAGTCCTCCATTCATTACGTGTTTTATGATGATTTTAATATATAGTTGGTTTGGGCAGTCTCACGTCCATTTGTATCATGACCATTGTATAGTCACCATTCAGAAACTATCCTCTGTTCAGAAGTTAGTCACAATAAAATTTTCAAGAGAACCCGCACTTCGGAACGTGCTTTAGGATAGTTTTAAAATATAGTTTGTGTGGGCGGTGCCACGCCTCTTTTTCGTATACGAACCTAGTATATCCTGGAACCATCCCTTTCCCAGAAGTTAGCTGCAGTAAAATTATCCAAACATCGGTATGCCTGTTGTGATAGTTTTAAAATATTTGTTGTCCAGAAGATAGATACAGTAAATTTTTGAGGCGAATCGGTCCACCGGTTTGGCGTCTTATTCGTAACATACAGACACACATTGATTTTCAATAGGGTTTTTTCACATATCACGTATAACTCATACCATACTGTTTTGTCAATTTTGTTCAGTGTCGTTAGGCAAGTCATCATGGAAAGACTCACACCACAACAGCGTCTACAAATTGTTTAGCTGTATTACAAAAACCAGTGTTCTGCGAGAAATGCTTTTCATGCTATTCGTGGAACTGATGGTGCGCATAATCGACCTACTGAAACCACTATTGTCAATACCAATCGCAAATCTGAGTCCCAGTTTGCATTAGTGAATGATACTCGACCGGTTAGACCACATCCAGCACAATGAATAAAATTTATCACATGTCGTTTCTTCGTGGTTTTTACAAAATAAGTAATTTGACCAAAATTTTTGAAATTTTAAAAAATGTGGCCACCCTTATTCTTATTCAGCAACTTGAAGTTCTGGAAACCTAGGCTCTCGGTTGTTAGCATATACATGGCATATTCAGTTCTTCACTTCTCTAAGTAGGCCCACTGTGCAACGGTGCGTTTTTGGCAAAATTGGCATCACATGTCTGTCAAGTATCTGTTATTATAAATGTGACTATCTGTATGTCGGGCTGTTTTCCATGCATGTGTCCTTAAACTATAATCCATGTCGTTTTCGGGGCCACATGTGAATGAGGATGAGTGCCAGGTGCTCTTAGTTTGGTGACCTAAATGCTGACATTGCACGAAATTATGTCAACTTGATTTGAGTTGATTGTTTGTTTACCTGGTAGTAAATACCTCTCAGGATTTAGGATAACCAGAATCCATCCGCCCACTTCACCCACTTCACCCACACACACATGGAACACTTTTCCTGTCATGTCGTTAGTCGCAATTACTCAGACGTACTTACACTATTCCACAAAAGTATACAAACGATATAAATAAACAAAAACTAATATGTAACGACGTATGCAAACTTCTGTGGCATAGTATATATCGTTAGTTTGCTCGGTTTTTATTTAATCTTTCTCCTATGCGTTTACATGAGTTGAAGTGTAGATTTTTGGGCAAATATTTATACACTCGTAGCCGTGTCCATGCCCCTTTCTATTGGCAACGGTAAATACCTTGTTACGGTTACACATCAACACGTTTTGCGAAAGTGTCTCAGTACCAACTGAATCCTGAAGTTGTTTTTTATTTTCTTCTATATTTTTAGTTGTGCTTGAAAGAATATAACATTTTCTTTGTATTTTTTTGGAATTATGAATGTTAGCTACGGGACTCAAACAACATTGAACGTGGAAAAAGCTGTAAGAGAAAACGTTTCCGAGATGTTGTTTTGTTTTCGGCATGGCGAAGTGGAAATTTTACGGTTTTGAAATTTTAAAATCGATTGACAATTGGTGCTCCAAAAAGTACACAAAAGAACGTTCAGTTTTAAATTCTTTCAATATTTATGTAGAAAGATACGAACGCTCATTGTTGATGACGCAGGGATATCCCCAAATAATGTTGATCCATGTTGTTTCCATGGCTTTGCTTGTACAGGGTGGGTCATTTAAAATTTTAAATTTGAACTACCGATTACTTTGACTTTGAAGGTAGAATAACATTAATTTTACCACCTCCAGGATGGGGGTATACTAACTTAGTCATTCCGTTTGTAACACCTTGAAATATCGACCTGATACCCTATAAAGTATATATATTCTTGATCGTAAAATTCTAAGACGATCTAGCCATGTCCGTCCGTCCGTCTGTTGAAAGCACGATAGCATCTAAACGAAACGAGCTAGGAGGCCCAAATTTTGCATAAATACGTCTTATAGTCGTAGATCGCTTGGGATTGATACTGGACGAAATCGGCCCAAAGAGAAAATTTTTTCCCGCACAAGGACTGAAAAAACCCCATAGTAACCCCTAATATTTTAGAGTATTTAAGCATATTTTTTCAATATCTCTGCTTGTACTTAATTGATATTGGGTATGCGCATTCCCCCGATAACAAAAACGTGCACCATAAAACGATTTTTATTCGAAGGGGGTGAAATGGGGCAAAAAGGGATAAAAATGGTATCTATTACACGACAACAGCTAGAAACACGAAAATCGCTGTGCTTTTTTCCAAATTCGTACTTTTAAGGGATAAAATGTAAATAGAGGGATAAAAATGGTACCAATCAAACGGCTGCACCTAGAATAATGAAATTCGGTGTATGCATCCCTCTGATTGCGTAGACACGTAAAATAGGATTTTTCGAAATTCGTACTTTTTGGGGTTCAAATGGAAAAAGGGGATAAAAATAGTACCAACCAAATGACCGCAGCTAGAGTCATGAAATTCGGAGTATACATTCCTTTGACTGCGAAGACACGCAAAATAAGAACATTTTTCCAAATTCGTACTTTTAAGGTAAAAATTGGTGGAATCATGAAGTTAAGTTATTTTACACTATGTACATGAGATAATAGATTTTCAAAATTTGTATTAAAATAGAATAGACTGGTAGCCTTCCAAATTTGTATTTTTTTATTTTTATTTTTTCATGAAGTTAGTTTATCTTGCACTTGAGAGATAATGGATTTTTTGGAGATTGCTGTCTTATATTTACTTTTTGAATTGATTTGAAGTATTATTTAGATATATAAAGGGTGTTTTTTATTGAGGTATAGAACTTTGAATTGAAATAAAACACAAGAAAATCGTTTTAATGTCCATCAATTTGGCTTTATTGGAAGGATAATTTTATGCCATTAATGTTTAAATATGATTTCGGGCATGTGGCCGCCGCGGCTGGCTCGAATATAGCCAATTCTACAGGTCCAATTTTCAACCACTCCAATTGCTGTGCACGGTGGCGAATCGATTCATTCGGGTCCTCTTCAACACTTTGCTCTACAGCGGCAATTGTTTCTTCGGTGCGCACTGTTCGACGTCTCTGCGGATGCGTATTATCACATAGAGTAAACGTAGTGCGAAAACGATCCATGGTTAACCGAATTAATTGCTCTGATGGACGATTATGTCGACCATAAAATGGTGAAGTTCGCGAACTGAACCATTACTTTCGAAATAAATTTGCACGATTTGCAAGCGTTGTTCTTTTGTCAACCTGTTCATGATGAAATGGCAAACCAAACTAAATATTAATCACTTGACAGCTGACAAAATGGCCGCCAGTTAAAAAAGTGATGCCAACTTAAAGTTCTATACCCCAATAAAAAACACCCTTTATATATATATTATATACGTATTGGTAGCTTTGAGTTATAAGCGTGGCTTGAAATAATAAAAATATTATATTTATTTATAAAATTATTTTTTAATATTTGTTTGTGTATTAAAAAAATATATTTTCTTGTAATATTACTGCACTTCTACGAAAATCGACAGCCTCTGTGGAATGCAATCCATGTTGGAGGGTATGTAAAGTTCGGCCCGGCCGAACTTAACACCGTTTTTACTTGTTTTTATTCTCATATATTAAAAAATTACGTCCAAAGTAGTGAATCTCTAAGAAATTTACATCGCAAATTTTCGTGAAGTGGTCAGCCTTCATGGAGCTCATATGAAATAAATGAAAATATTCATAAATTATATTATGAAAAGTAATAAAATTATAAAACAAAATTCATTGAATAAGGACTGCTTGGTGAATTTTTAATGAAAAATTTTCACTGAGATTATGACAAAATCATAACTATTGTGAAGATAATTCTTTCAGTGTAATGTAAATTATAATTATATAAAGTTTTATTAGTCATTTAAGTAAATCTATTATCTTCATATTCTTGAGACCCTTTGGCCAACAAATTTCTAAATCAACAACAAGAAGTTAAACCAACAAATTAATAATTCCGCAGAATTTCCTTGCCGCCAGCGGTTTGTTCAACAGCGTTATTTATTTCCTGTTAATTTTCCTACTTTGCTGAAAATTGTTTTACACATTTTGAACCAATTTCGGTTAATCTAATTGTTGGCTGTTTTGTTCGATACTGCCATTAAACTTTTCATATAAATAATCTTTAAATGTTTTGCCATTTGTAACTCTTCGCTGGAAAACATTTCATCTTCGTGCACTAAACGGAAAAAAGGAAAATTAGTTTTAATCTAAATGGGTGGGTGTGAAAAAGGCATTTAGTTAAATTACAGTAAGCGTGCAAATGCAAACAAACACCACAGAACTGAGTTCTCAAACAAACACAGCGCGAACAGAGGAAATTTCACAAAGAACTATTGGGCAGAATAAGGCTTGAAGGACTTTTGGTAAGACCCACTGCCAAAATAACCGACATTGTCATGAATAACAACAACAAAGACGGCATAGAGAAGCTTAAGCAAAATTATACCCACCAAGAATTATAATAGGTAAACAGAGGCCAATGAATGCTACTGAATGAAAATAAACAAGTAAGGAAACACTAAAGTCGGGAGGGGCCGACTCTATGATACACTCCACTTTCAATCCGAATTCAATTTAATTCGGTGAAAAAGTGATAACGGGAAGGAAAGGAAAAATGTTAAATCGGAAAGGACATTTTTATCGGGATATATTGAAATCTGGAACGAAATAGGTGAAATATAATATGTATAGTTTGGCCAAAATCGGTTAAACATTTGGGAGCAACATTTGTATTTGCGCTATATCTAAATCTGAATCGATCTTAGCCACTTTCACCATAAGTTTTTTACATGGATTATAAGCTGTTGTGCCAAATTTAAAGAAACTCGAGTACAATATGTGGTTTATAAAGCGGCAAAAGTCAAATCAGGAGCGATATTTGTATGGGGGCTAGATCTAAATTTGAACCGATCTTACCACTATCTGTATATCTGTTTCTAGTTGGATGAAGATGTTGTGGCAAATTTAATGAAAATCGAGTATAATATGGGGTTTCTAGAGCGGAAAATTTCAAATCGGGCGCAACATTTGTATGGGGGCTATATCTAAATCTGAACCGATTTGCCTCCAATTAAATAGCGTTCGTCCTGGATCCACAAAACTTACTTGTGCCAATTTTTGTTAAGATCGGATTATAATTGTGACCTGTAATTTGATTACAACAATAGATGGTCAGACGGAGAGAAAGACGGACATTGCTAAATCGACTCAGAAAGTGATTCTAAGTCGATCGGTATACTTAACAATCTATCTATCTCGGTCTATCTCGCTTTCTTTTGGGTGTTACAAACAAATGCATAAAGCCATAATCCGCCGCCGATCTGTAACCATGAGACACATTTAGGGAAAATTTGAACCCCTAGCTTATTTCGTTCGTGCTTTCAACAGACGGACATGGCTAGATCGTCATAGATTTTACCACTAACCAGAATACATGTACTGTAAGTAGTCCCCGATGAATATTTCAAGGTGTTACAAACGGAGTGACAAAATACTTCTGTGGAGGGTATACAAATCAATATTTGATGCAATGAGTTTTGCCAGTTTGGAATTTTGATTTACTTTCTGAGGCAAAGTTGTAGCTCTTGTCATAAAGAACAAAAATTGTGAACATATAAAATGAACAAAAAACTTCATCGCAAATGTCATCGAGCAAATCGTATAGGCTGTAGTGTGTGTATGTAGCGTATACGTGCTGATTACGTGATTAAGGATAATATTCCTCATACACACTGTAGTCGGACTGACCATTAACAGTAACAGTCCTGCAAGATATATTTTCCTACTTAAACTGTGTTAAGAATCATTCCTAGGAAGTTCATATGTTCTAGGAAGTTGTTTACTGAGATCTTAGGTACATTTTTGTAGTTGATTGTTTAATTGAAATTTGAACGGTTTGCTACCTATGGACCGGATCAGGGAAAAAGGTTTAAAAAATAGAATTTAAGTTTTTTGACCATGAAGATTAAGTTTTTTCATAGTTTGTATTATTGCCCGGCTTAAGGTCTCAAGTAAATGAAAACAAGATGTTGTTTGTTTATTATTTTATTTTTCAATTTTGTTCCCGATATTTCGAAAGACTTCGTCGATCATCCTCAGGGGCGTTACACTAAACAAATATACATAAGAATAACAATCAATATACAAACAATTTTAAGACAATTAATATAATTACAATTTAAAAGACAAAACGATCCTTCCACTTTCGCAAGTTTTTGTCAACTACTGCGTCTTTCCTATTCTTGTGTATGATATTTCTGTATATGTGTGCGCATTTGTCTGTGTCTGGCTTGTAATTTAGTCTCTTTTCAGTAGGAACGTCCGTAATGTAGAGCATTTCTAATGTATATCTCCTATGGTAGTTACTCTCTTCTGTTAATATGTCTACGTCGTCAAAGTTGGGTGTGTGTCTAGTCAGTGCACAGTGGGCTGCAAGTGCAGTTTTCTACTCTAATGCTTTGTCAAGCGCTTTTAGGTCAGATTTATGAGAAGAAAGTCTAGTTTTTTGTCTTTGTAGTACCAACATATACTTTATAGCATAAGTTGGACTTGCCACCATTACACTTAATTTTATATACTACATCCGTTCTGTCTTCTTTACTTATTTTTGATTTTTTCTTGCTGAATAAATTGTTGACCGTGTTGTGAGATTTTTGGGCTAATTCATATTTTTCTTTGTCGTATAAGTCTGAGTTTTTGAATCTTTCCGAGAATCCGGGTATATATGTTATAGCTTGTATAGCTTTATTGGTTTTTCTATGTGGCTTTTCGTACATTTCTAATTAATTGCATTATTGTTTTTATGGGAAAGTCATTACTTCTTAAAATATTTTTAATTTTCTCTATATTATTTTTGTGGAAGTCCTCATCACTTATGTCTAGCAGTCTTCTAATAAAATTGGTCGTGGTGTTTAAAATTGTCCTTATTGGGTGTTTCGAATAAAAGTTAATTAATCGGCCTGATGATGTGGGTTTTCGATACCAGTCCAGTTTTATAATGTTGTCTTGTCTGTGTACTATAGAATCCAGATATGGTAATTTTGAATTGAATCTGTCTGTTGTATCCATTTAGTATTTTGATCGTCTCATCAACATCATTTTGCTTCAAAATTGCGAAGAGATCGTCAACGTATTTTGTCAAGAACCTAGGTTTTCTGGTCATCTTCTCAATTTCTGTGTCAAGAAGTTGTTCCGTAATTATATCCGCAATTATTGGTAATGCAGGGGAGCTCATTGGCATTCCTTTTCTTTGCTCGTAGAATTTGTCGTCGTACTTAAAATATCTTGTGTCTTTAATGCAGAAAGTCAATATCTCTATAAATAAATACTTTGGTATCGTGGTGAATTCTTCTATTATGTGCCATTTGTCTTCAATTGTCCTTATGGCGAGGTTGACTGGTATACTTGGGAAAAGGGACACAACGTCAAATGATATTATTATTTCGTCGTCATCAATAAGTGTGTTGTTAATTTTCTTTTTAAATTCACTCGCGTCTTTGACATTGTCCTTCGTTAAGTTCTTGAGTACGCCAACAATATATCTGCATAGTCCATAAGATGGTGAGTTAATTGAGGATCAGATTGGTCTCAAAGGAGTAGCTTCCTTGTGAATTTTGGGGAGTCCGTATATTCTTGGAGCAGTAGCAATTTTATTCTTCAATTTATTCTCTTCCATAAGGTTTATCAAGTTTTTTATTAAATAGTTTGTCTACCAATCTGTTGTTTTTTGTTTGTAGACTCGAAATCGGATCTCTTTTTAAGCGTCTGTATGTACATATGTCCCTCAAAATTACTTTAATTTTTGATTGATATTCGTCCTTGTACATTGCCACTGTTTTCCCCCCTTTGTCCGCGTTTTTTGATAGTATATGTTCACATTTTTTGTTCTGTACAACAACTTTGCGTCAGAGTAAATCAAAATTCCAAACGGTTTGCAAGGTATGAGCTTGAGAAAATGATCACTTTATTGCAAAAATTACAGCTAGGCCCCAATTCTTTGGGCCTATAAAAAAAGTACATGACTTTGGGCAAAACTGGGAGACATTTATATTTTTGTATGCTGCCAACAAAACCACTCGCATATAGGTAATCATAAAGCCAATACAATGTGACCAATGTAATAGTTATAAATAATTAATTGCGAATCCAATTCTCTAGTGAGCGCAGTGTGAGGCCGCTAAGGCAACCAATTTAAAAAAAATCACCTTCAAACTTTAATGGTTAAACTTAGCTAAAAAATTGATTTCCTACTGGCTCAGCAAAAACCAAAGAAACGTTAAGCTGGTCAACACTTCCTTGCTTTTCCGTTTTCACATTGTTGTAATCTTAACCCATCAACAAAAATGGGAAGTACTTCCGTTGGAAGCACATTTTAATCCCATCTCAAAATCCAAATGTGCATTTTTCCTGCTATTGTAGAAGTTACTTTAAAAAACTTCCACAAAAGTCGATAGTATGTTAATAATCCGTAACATTTTATGAATAGCAGTTTCACAAGTGAATGGGAACGAATTTTTAGTATAGGGTCACAGAGGTAAGGTATCCGCTTTGCAGCCAGAAAGTCTCGAGTTCGAATTGTGGCTCGGAAAATACATTGTTTTAAAAGTTTTTTTTTTACTTTTATAAATAAACAATATTTAATATTAACAATTTTTGTTAAAAATACAAAATTTGTGGCTTTTTTAATGTACTTCAAATATTTAATTATACCATCCACTAGGATATTATGTCTTTGTACATTTGTTTGTAAAGGGTGATTTTTTAAGACTTGATAACTTTTTTTAAAAAAAAAACGCATAAAATTTGCAAAATCTCATCGGTTCTTTATTTGAAACGTTAGATTGGTCCATGACATTTACTTTTTGAAGATAATTTCATTTAAATGTTGACCGCGGCTGCGCCTCAAGTGGTCCATCCGCTTAGTCCAATTTTGGCATTTCCACGTTTTTGAGTAACAGAGGCCCAATTGCTGCGAACGGCGACGAATCGATAATTGATGGTCATCATTAACATTGGCCGATACAGCTGCGATATTTTCTTCAGTTCGTACTCTACGTAAGCGTCTTGGTGGTTTAATGTCCAACAATGTAAATTTGGTGCGAAATTTAGTCACAATAGCCCGAATAGCCGCTTCAGTGGGTCGATTAAACTGACCATAAAATGGAAGCGTGCGATGAACTTTCTTAACAGAGCACGCATTTTGATAATAAAATTCAATGATTTGCAAGCGTTGCTCGTTAGTAAGTCTATTCATGATGAAATGTCAAAGCATACTGAGCATCTTTCTCTTTGACACCATGTCCGAAATCCCACGTGATCTGTCAAATACTAATGCATGAAAATCCTAACCTCAAAAAAATCACTCTTTACCATCCAAAAGGAAGTGAGATAGACCCATTGTTAAGTATACCGATCGACTTAGAATCACTTTTTGAATCGATTTAGCCATGTCCGTCCATTTATTCTTGTAATTAAAGTACAGGTCGCAGTTATAATCCGATCCGAACAAAAATTGGCACACGTGAGTTTTGCGGCTCCAGCAGTATTACAAGCCGACCCAGAATTATCGGCGGCGGCGGCTTTCGGCTGATTTGTCGGCTCGTTCTGTCATTCGATCACCCCTTATTTTTTGCCAATTTTGGGAAAAGAGAAGGAACAATTTGTATGGGTTTTGAATACCTTTTCTTTTATTTTTTGGCAAGTAATTCAATATTCATTAATATAAGCCAATGTTCCCATTATATCATATTATTATTATTTGGGAATCCATTCCCATAATTTATAATATGAATGAATAACAATATTTTTGTAATTACAGCTTTTCATGTGAGGCATATTTGACCAGCTCTAACTACTTTGACACACTAAAGAAGCACAATAGAGTAGCTCGCATACTGGAATTGACTTTGCGACTTTCAAATCAAAATGTAGTCATCAATCAACTTTCTATCGACTTCATCCTAAAGTGGGATACCAAATTCAAAGAAAGAAGATATTTCACACTAGTAGGTGGTATAAGTCGGCAGTTATATATTCATTTGATATTTTAAGTTGGTTTTCTATTTTGGAAGTAAGATTTAGTTTAGTGGTAGGAGTTAGGTTAGGGTAGATTATAAGGACCAGAATGCTCCTGTATTCTGAACACCCGGTGATCCAGTTGGATCCATTATACATATCCTTTGTTCCTGGAAGTATAAGGTTAAAGGAGAGGGATAGGGAGTGGTGAAATGGGGAGCGAGTAAGAGGTGGTTGGAGATGGATAAGGGAAAGATGAGGAGTGAGGAGGAGCTTATGATGGAGGAGAAGCCGAGCAAACTTTGTGGTAGGAGTTAGAACTCCGTCAAATCTCGGCGGCGTGGTTGAAGTCGATGTGAGCCGATGAGATCGGCGGCGGCGCGGCTCGTGCAGGAACATGCGGCGGCGTCTTGCCGGCTTAAAATCGGACGGCTTGTATCTTTGGGCTCAAGAACGATCCCTATTTAATTTGAACGAAATCGGTTCAGATTTAGATATAGCGCCCATACAAATGTCGGCTTACATTTAAGTTTTTGCTCTAGTTACCATATATTTGAACCGACTTTCTTCGAATTTGGCAGAAAACCTTATATTTTATCTGGAAAAATTTGTGGTGAAAGTGGGTCAGATCGATTCAGATTCAGATATATCTCCCATAAAAATATCCATTTAACTTTTTGGGCTCTAGAAACCGCATATTTTTATCGCTCTTCTTCAAATTTGCCATAGCAAGTTGTATCTCAACTGGAAACATTATATGGCCAATTGTTATAGGCCTCATAAAAATGTCGCTCCTGATTCGATCATATATTTTAACCGATGTCGTTGGCAATATACATTATATTTGAACTAGAAAAATAGTCATATAGTCGGCCCCGCCAGACTTTAGTATTTCCTTACTTGTTTTATATTATTTATTAATACTACATACTATCAGTAAAATTAAGTAGTGCTTAATTTAATTTAATATTATTTTGCGTTACATATTAATTTATACTAAATAAATATTTTGTTAAGTTTCCTATTGTCAGTTCTAACGAACAAAATGGTTTGCTTTAGTTATTCAAAACTCACATTAGAGGATAGCTGAGATGGTTAGAGTGCCGTAGTAGCAACTAGAAGGTCCGCTGTTCTACCCCCGGCAGCGGCCGATTTTTTAAAACAGAAATAGAAATAGTGATTCCTTTGCAACACTTTAATACAACTTTTAAGGTTTTCAAAATGAAATGAACATCCCTCCTATGACAACTGCATGTTAAATTTATTGGTGAAGTTTCCAATTTTCACTACTTCCGAATCACAAGATGCACATCTTTTTCACTTTTTTGGGTGCTCTCTTTTTGCTGTTAAATAGAGTAATTCATGTAACTACACAATTACAGTAGCATACAACACAAGCTCTCACGTTGCATGTGTGTATCCACAACTCTCATATTTTTAACTTTTTCTCAAATAGCATTTACCAAATATTCTACATCAATTAAGCGCTAAAAATTTGCAACTAATGAGCGTTTACCGCGACAGCTCGCAAAACCAAAGAAAGAAAGAAAGAACTTCGAAACAATAGAATTCATTTCATTTAAACACCACTTTCAGCACTTCGCCTTCCTTAAAGCCATTAACACCTCCTCTTCATAACTCTATTTACAGAATATGCTTTAATAAATCCCATCTTTTGAAACCATAAAATGAAACAGAAACGACGCAAAGGAAACATAAGAAGAGCGAAAATATAAACGAAAATTCAAATATTCAAAACTCATTGTTGTCGCTGTTGAAATGCCATAAATGTGGATTTGTCATTGTTGTTGTTGTTTTGTTGTGGTGGTAGCGTTAAGTGCTTAATAAGAAATTTTTGATCTAATTACATCATAATCATAATAATCGTCATCGTAAAAATTATAAAAGTTATTTACTTTGGCTTCACTTCATACTTATTAATCTTCACAATTCACTTCTCCCTCGTTCAACGCCATCCAATCATTAGGTCGAATAGCATGACATTATTCTTGCCTATAGACGTATGTATGTGCGTCTTATTTGTAGAATTAAAAAAACCTTAACTAGAGCCATTAGCGCCTCTAATATTTATTAGTACGACTTAAATACATAATTTCATCAAAATGTTGTGAAATGATAATGATGATGATGTCCCTCATGATGACGATGATAATAACGAAGGAAATACATGAGAATTGTTAAAATATTAGCATAAATTTAGTGTGGCTACTTTTAGTAGAGCATTAGTCCTTAGGGTAGAAGAAGGGAAATAAATGTGATAAAAAAAGTACATTTAGCGAATTGCGATTCTATTATTAACATTTTCGCCATTGAAGGTGAAATTTATAAATTTAAAAAATTCTTGACCTATACCGTGAAATATAAGAAAATCATATCAATAACTCCTGTCTCTTTTAGATAACCAGTCTTTAGATTATCAAGGAAGAACATTTCAAACAAAACACTACTTAAATAAACATCAATAAACGTCAATCCGCTCCTGAATATAATTTCCATAAGAATTGATAATGTTAAATTGGATTTACTTCCTGCGCAATGAAAAACATATTTTAAATAATGTTAAGTGTTTGAAACCGACAAACCCTTGGAAACAGTCATTGGTTAAGCCACTAGTGTCTACGTGCTATTTCAGTCAGATATGGTAACATTTTAATATGGAATTTGGAACAAATGTTAGATGTAATGATTTATAATCTTTAAAACGTTCTCCTGAGCGATGCTCTTGCACAAACTGAACGTTATGTCAACGTTAAGTTAAAAATTTATTTAACTTTTTTTGTTGGTCCCTCTACGTGAAAAATTTAATCAGCGTTAAGGGATGCAAAATATTAAAACTGGTTAAAGTAATGATTGGATTAATCATACCTTCATTCTACAGAGTAGGAGGGAATATATCATGTGGGACAGAAAAAAATATATAACATTGAAGAAGTGATTTAAATTCCTTATGTTTGGACCAAATCCGTTTCACGATTTTTTATGCTGTTTGAGCCATGTCCGACCGTCCGTCCGACTGGCTGGCTGGTGTACACGAACTTTGCACATGGTAATATTTTTCCTAAGCTTAGTTTCAGTTCGAAGATGGGCGAAATTGAGACGCCCTTCTGTTACCTCCCACAAAATTTAGTATAAGCCAAATAACTCGGATTGTCGAAACCAATTGCAATTTGATATTTTAAACCTATAACATATGTATGCTTTTTCCACTTTCCTTACAATTGTCCCTATCCTAGGTAAAATTAAATCCTTTATCACTTATATACTGCTGCCTGCAATCCACAATGATTTGATATTTGATTACGTTTTTAGAATTGTTTTATAAATGCGGAAAATGCTTTCGACCCTAAGTAAAATGTAATAGCATCCATATATATATATCTGATATTGAGGGTATATATAAGTATGTTTAGCGGACTGCAGCTTACTTACTTGTTTTAATAAATCTATTGATCTAGCCAGCTTTATTAATCTAATATTTTTTGGAGTCACATCAATAATATATTTCTCTAAATAATCGATACAAAATCAACAATCTGTTTAATTGAATTAAAGATGTTTAATTAAATATTCAAATATTTGGGTTTCCCTTGTTTTGAAACCGGAAATATTAGGTGGCAGAATTTATAACAGGCCGCTCTAGTTGCAATGTTGAGTATCACAGTGGTCGATCAAATTTGGTGGCCGCGCCGGAAACGCTGAAGATTTGATAAGCGAGAAGCAGACAGTACCCGCTGCTTCGCACGCGTTAAAGACTGTTATTTGTTATTAGTTTTATCTATCTCTGTTTTTGGATAGTATTTATTTGATTTTCTTTTGGTGGATATAGATAAATCTAAAATGGTAATTTGGAAACCTCCTATTAGATAGCACTCATACACAGTCAAAGGAATGTGCTTGTCCATTTGCACTATTTTAGCTGAACTCCCTTCGTATGTATAATTGTTATCATTTTTAGACTAGTTTTGAACACAATATTACAACCGCAGAGTCTTTTAAATCTTCGACCTCATGTTTCTAGATGCAGCCGAACACTTTATAACTTTCTTTCCCCAAAAAGTACACATTTCGAAAAATCACTATAGACAACATATATTTCTGCTTCTCCTAAAAACATGTATAGGGTCCGCCAAATAACTCTTTTTTGAAAATGCTATAAAAAAACTACTGAATATTTTCTCAAATTTCCTTTTTATTTGAAAGTACAATCCTTCCGGTTAATAATGGAAAATAATTTCATTCAAATGGCTGCCTCGGGAACCCCACAAATAATAGTCCAATGGTTGAATAGTTGAAAAAAAAACGTTAGATGGCGGACCCCATAGCAATGTCTCCTATGATTTACTTTTTCCGCTCTAGAAACCACATAATTCAACAAATAACTTTTATTTTTTTGAAAATGCTATAAAAAAAATACAGAATATTTTCTCAAATTTCTTTTTTTATTTGAAAATACAATCCTTCCGGTTAATAATGGAAAATAATTTCATTCAAATGGCTGCCTCGGGCACCCCACAAATAATAGTCCAACGGTTGAATAGTTAAAAAAACGTTAGATGGCGGACCCTATACTTTATTTGATACCACGATTATCCCTTGTCGTCCCGCATCCTCCTTTCAAGTACAAATTGTGTAATATCCATTTATGTTCCGCGTTTACGTAATTAAAGGTTTATACACCATTTTTACCCCTTATTGTCCCGCGCGCACCTTAAAAGTAAAAATTTTTGACAAATCCAATTTGACTGCGCTTCTACATGGTCAGAGGAATTTACATATCGAATTTCACGATTCTAGACGCAATACTAAAGTTGTTACCCTTTTTATCCCTTTTTTGTCCTGATTGCCCCAAAAATTAAAAAATTCGAAAAAGCCATTTATGTTGCACTTTTACGTTATCAGAGGAATTTACACACCAAATTTCAGGACTATAGCTGCAATTTTTTTGTGGGTACTATTTTTATCCCGCTCACTCTTTATAAGTACAAATTTCGAAAAATCAATTTAGATTTGCGCTTCTATGTCGCAAGAGGAATTTACACACCAAATTTCACAACTATAACTGCAATACTTAAATTGGTACCATTTTTATCCCTTTTTGTCCCGCGCACCCCTTAAAAGTACAAATTTCGAAAAATTCAATTTTACTGCACTTGTCTATGGTGAGAGGAACTTTCATACCGATTTTCACGATTCTAGCTGTAATACTTAGTTGGTACCATTTTTATCCCTTTTTGTCTCGTTCACCCCTTAGAAGTACAAATTTGCATTTATGTTGTAAATCTATGCTGTTAGATGAATTTACACACCAAATTCCACGACCATAGCTGCAATACTTTAGGTGGTGCTTTTGGTTGGTTTTTATTCCTTTTGGTACAACTCACCCATTATAGGTACAAATATCGAAAAAATCCATTTAGATTGCGCTCCTACAATGTCAAAGGAATTTACACACCAAATTTCGCGATTATAAATGCAATATTTAAAATAGTACCATTTTTATCCCTCGCAACCCTTAAAAGTACAAATTTTGAAAAGTCTAATTGCATACAAAATTTCACGATTCTAGCTGTAATAATTAAATTGGTACCACTTGTATCCATTTTTGTCCCGCTCGCCACTTGAAAGCACAAATTTCGAAAAATCCAAGACAAATGGACTCTACGCTGTCAGATGAATTTGCACACCAAATTTCACGATTCTAGCTGTAATACTTTAGGTGGTACCAATTTTATCTCTTTTTGTCCCGCTCACCCCTTAAAAGTAAAAATTTCGAAAAATCCATTTATGTCAGCTGAATTTACACATCAAATTTCACGACTATAGTTGCAATACTTGTGTTGGTACTATTTTTATCCCGCTCACCATTCAGGACGAAGGTTCGATATTTATCCCTTTTTGGCCCATTTTACCCCCTAAAAGCCAGTCAGTCAGTAACGCAACTCTTTTATATATATATATATATATATATATATATATATATATATATATAAATGTGTCCATATTAGCTGGACATGTGAGAGAGTTATGGGCGAAGGATGGTATCCTCGTTTGTTGTTTTCTCAACACAATTCACCACGTTCCTAACTCCTAACATTTGGCTACCTCATATTATTTTCTCTATCTACAATTCCAAAAATCAATGTTTTATTTTTTGTTTATAAGAAAAATAATAATAAATACAAAAGTAGAAATAATAAATACAAGTTGGAAATTAGACACAAAAATTATATTTGTATTGCATAATACAAAATAAATAAATAAAATAAATTACCTTTTGACGAAAAAACTTTATTTCCACTATTTCAAAATTTCAAATGCTCATGGCGTAGTTTTTCTCATTTAAATTTCTTTAACTTCTACACAAGTTGTAATGACACCAATTTGAAGTCTAGTTTCATTTGCCCTCTATAGCGTATGATTTATTTCTACTGATTATTAAGCATACGGCACCAGGCCCAGTTTAAATATTTTCAACTGCGACTAGTTAACTGGAAATATTTGCTGCAATTCACAATCAATGTCGCGCAATACCCATCATGACTTAAAGCAAATAGCTTAGCATTAGCATTGATTTATTCTACTAATTGTACACACATATTTGTATAAGGTTTAATTCGTTATCATCATCATCGACGTCAAACAATTCCGCCACAAAATTCAATCCCGACTGTTGACATATTTATTGCTTTGCTATATATATTTTTTGCTGGGTGTAGTTTTTAGTTTTACGGGGATAAACATCTGCAACAAAGACAATGACAGTGTGGGAGGCTTAACTTTTTGCAACAAATTAAATGTCACACATAAATTTTGCACATATTCTCCAATGCCTACCATGCATAAGGTGACCATCCATCCCGCTTTCCGCGGGACTATCCCGCTTTTTGATGCCCAGTCCCGCTTAAATTTTCCCTCCCGCATAATCCCGCTTTTTACAAAAAGTTACGCTTTATACCGCTTTTTCGTTTTTCATTATTTTTGGTACAATATCGATTAAAACTTGTCACTTAAACATTTGTTGGTAACCGACAAAAGTGCACAATTTCTAAAATATTTAGTTAATTGTCCTTATTCTAATTTTTGGCTCTAGTTTTAAGGGAACATTAAAGATTATTAATAGTAATCGATACTTTGATAAAATGTAATTCAATTGGGCATGATTAATTTAAAACTTATATTCATAATACATGACATAGAATGTGAAACAGTTTATGAATGTGAAACAGTAATGATACTATCAGGTATAAAAATCAATTTCAATAATATAGTCGATTCTTTAGCAGGTTCAAAAACACCTGTAGAGCGCTTTTTCTACTATTAACAGAATATAGACCCATGCTGTTATAGCCTAATAGGAAGCTCTTTAAACAACATTATTAAATACAAATTATTCTTTACATTTTTAAGAAAGCATCCAACAATATGAAAAATTTACTAATAAAGAAACTAGTAAAAGGGAGTCAAGTTCGGTCAAGCCTAATCTTATAAACCCTCCACACTGGAGCGAATTTCACATTATTACCGAATCAAGCCTGTCGACTTTTAACTGTTTCTTTGTGATGTTTGTTTGGTGATATATTGGAAAATTTTAAATCATTTTAAAGAACACTCCCGCAGCAGTCTTCAAAAAATGTGCTTAAATACCCTAAAAATTTTTTATTTATTTGGTTATTTCAGTCCTTGTTAGGATAAAACTTGATGACTCTCGATCAGTTTTAACTATTTACAATCCTAACGATCTACACAATCGGGGTAGCCTGAAATTCATGATTCCTGATACAGCACTTTGATTGGTACCATCTGTTTTCTATTCCCAATGCGACCCTAAAAGTACGAATTTGGATTTTTTGTTTTGCACGCCCACAAGGTCAGCCAGTCGTATTTTTTTATTTTTTAAATTAATTAGTTTTTTATGTTTACTTTTTTTGGGTTAGATTTTCTCGATCCCGCGTTTTTATACACTCCACGAGAGTACTATGTCTTTGTGCATTTGTTTGTAACACCCAAAAGGAAGCGATATAGACCCATTGTTAATTATACCGATCGACTTAGAATCACTTTTTGAATCGATTTAGCAATGTCCGTCTGTCTGCCCATCTATTGTTGTAATCAAATTACAGGTCGCAATTATAGTCCGATCTTAACAAAAATTGGCACAAGTAAGTTTTGTGGATCAAGGACGAACGCTATTTAATTTGAGGCATATCGGTTCAGATTTAGATATAGCCCCCATTCAAAAGTCGCTCCCGATTTTACATTTTCCGCTCCAGAAACCACATATTGAACCCGATATTCTTTAAATTTGGCACAACATCTTATAATCCAACTATAAACACCTATGCAAAAAATGGGTAAGATCGGTTCAGATTTATATATAGCCCCCATACAAATGTCGCTTCCGATTTTACATTTTCCGCTCTAGAAACCACATATTGTACTCGATTTTCTTTCAATTTGGCAAAACATCTTATAATCCAAATATACACACCTATGCAGAAAGTGGATAAGATCGGTTCATATTTAGATATAGCCCCCATACAAGTGTCGCTTCCGATTTGACATTATCCGCTTTAGAAACCACATATTGTATCGGATTTTCTTTAAATTTGGCACAACATATTATAATCCAATTAAAAACTCCTATGCTGAAAGTGGGTAATGTCCGTTCAGATTTAAATATAGCCCCAAGACAAATGTTGTTCCCAAATGTTTAACCGATTTTGTCCAAACTATAAATATTATATTTCACCTATTTCGTTCCAGGTTTCAATATACCCCCATACAAATGTCCTTCATTTTTTGTCATTTTTGTCACCGTTTTCACTTTTTTACCGAATTGGATAGAAAGTGAAGTGTATCATATAGTTGGCCCCGCCAGACTTTAGCCTTTCCTTACTTGTTCGATTTCATAAATCTTTTTGCCCAATAAGAGATGGTCACGCCATGCCATCTAAATCCTGACATAAAATTGGAAGCAGTTGAACTGATGTGGGAAAACATACAAGGTTATACTTGTACATTCGTACTTATATAAATACATACGTATATTAGGCTGGGTCGCGGTTCAAACAAATGGGAAAACAATCAAGCCGTCAGTGAGCTAAACGCTCCTGAAAATACACCTAAAAATCATGATTTTTACCGTGTATTTTTTTATGCGGCTTTTTTGTCCATTTTTTTCTGAAATAATAGACCCTTGAAAGCACTTTAAATATAAATTTTGATTCTTGTCTTATGGTAACTTAGTGGTCGAATTATTGGACTTTTATAGCATTTTTTGTGTTTTTTTATAGTGAAAAAAATCTGGTGTTGGTATATAAAAAATAACGGAAGTCAATACCTTTCGAATGATGCCTAAATGATGAACATCGGATAGAAATTGACGCCGCAGCGCTCATTTTTGTAAAACGAATTTGAAAATTTTTGTTGTGAAAATCCATCTCCTGCATTAAATTATTTTTTCAAAGATGAAGTCAGTGACATAATTTTTCGACCGATATTCATTATTTAGGCATCAGTCGAAAGGTATTGATACCTTCTTTGTATTTTTCAAAACAGCATCTACCAAAAGTTTCCAAGAAATATGAGTTTTCAGTTGTCACCTTGAAAACCACAAAAAATCAATAAAAACGTCCAATAATACGACCAATGAGTTATAAATAATAAGGCTCTATTAATTTAGAAAAAAATTTCGAAAAAATGCAACATAAAAATAATTACACGGGAAAAACACGATTTTTGAAGGTGTATTCAGGTGCGTTTAGCTCACAGGTGGCTTGACCCAGTGACGAAATATTTTGCAGATCATCATTAAACAATCTAATCATCATTTCTGGAGCTGACCGCTGCAATTTATTTTCATGACGCATCCTAATGTATATTATTGTGTACGTTAATAAACACTGACTATACATATTTCATTATATGGCATTGTTATCAGGATAAATAAATCTAAAGCCTCATTGAAACTAATACAAACACATATTCACACATACTCGTCGAACACCCACACCAGCTTGCAGACACGCACACACATGCTCAAATAGAGTCCCATAAACAATAATGTAGATATAACGAAATGTTAATTGGAATCAATAACCACTCCAAGGACATTGCCAGCCAAAAGGCAACATCATCGGGATGCAGGCGCACATACAACCACCCACCAGAGCTCGTGTAAAACAAGCATATCCTGATATAAGAGATTTTGCAGGAGAGCAGTGTGAGTAGTTGAGCAAATACAGGAATGACAATTTAATTCAATAATCTCAGCATCAACATCGAATTAGTAATATTTAAGAGAGATAGTATTTATACATGAGTCTTTCACAGTTTCAGTATTTTTTAAGAAATTGAACAATTTTATATAATGACCGAAATGGTAATGCAGGGTCACTGAAATTTTGTGCTTTTTCATCCATCTTCGTTTGACTTACAAAGTGATGGGATTAGATATCAGAAGTAGATAAAACTGCTTTTATTTTTTTACAACTTTTGCCAATGTTTGCATTACAACATATAATACACGTGTATGTGTCTGTTCTGAAACCTATACACGTGAATATTTTAACTTGTAAACCCAAAACACAATTAATTAACAACATTTGCTTGTGCGCTTCATTTATGTAAAATCTAGATATTTATTTTGGTTTATTTTCTATTTGATGTTTTTAATTTCGAACATTTTTCAAAATGTTTGACTAAATATATAGTTTACCAGAAATGCCCCTGACATATACATGTGCCACTAAACCAAAATGTTGTAATTTTAATAGTTAATTTAACAATTTTGTGTAATTTAAATTACCAATTTTTTCCGATTGACCCCCCGTAATGGACAACAGCATATTCAATTTACATTGAAATAAATTCATTTCAATTAAAATAATGACCAGAGCAATTTATGTAGAAATATACACATGTGCGTGTGTGTCATTCGACATAGTTCATGTGGGTATGTGTGTGTATTTTAGTGTCGTTGTATTTAGCAGGGATTGCCTTATTTATAGTGTGGAGCGGTGTAATGTTTGCGTCGTGTAAAATCCCTAATTTTTTGTGTATTTCAGCTACCTCCTCCTCTCTCTCTCTCTCTGCTGGTGGATCTCCCCAGCTCCATCAGATAAATGCAGAGAGATAGGAAAAATGAAAAACCAAAAAAGTTCCTAATTAGCTATTATTGACATTCATTAGACGGCTAATTAAATAATTATGTCACTATTGTTTATGTTGGTAGCCGTACATAAATACATGTGTGTGCCTGTGTTTTTGAGGATTTTGAGGATTAAAGTTGTAGCTTTTGCCAGGCCATCTGTCCTTTTATCACAGCTAGTATTTGTATAATTACTTAGTTTGTTTATTGAGCGAAGATTTAATACAAAGTTAATTGCGGCCCTCTATGTGGGGGCGTAATTCTAGAGTATGTGTTTACATACTGTACTGTATGTATGAATATATACATATAAAGGGTGTTTTTTATTGGGGTATAGAACTTTAAGTTGGCATCACTTTTTTAACTGGCGGCCATTTTGTCAGCCGTCAAGTGATTAATATTTAGTTTGGTTTGCCATTTCATCATGAACAGGTTGACAAAAGAACAACGCTTGCAAATCGTGCAAATTTATTTCGAAAGTAATGGTTCAGTTCGCGAAGTTCACCGCAAGCTCCGTCCATTTTATGGTCGACATAATCGTCCATCAGAGCAATTAATTCGGTTAACCATGGATCGTTTTCGCACTACGTTTACTCTATGTGATAATACGCATCCGCAGAGACGTCGAACAGTGCGCACCGAAGAAACAATTGCCGCTGTAGAGCAAAGTGTTGAAGAGGACCCGAATGAATCGATTCGCCACCGTGCACAGCAATTGGAATTATTGAAGGAAACATTCGATGAGCGCATAATTTCGCGGAATGGACCTGTCAATTGGCCACCAAGATCGTGTGATTTGACACCATTGGATTATTTAAACATTAATGGCATAAAATTATCCTTCCAATAAAGCCAAATTGATGGACATTAAAACGATTTTCTTGTGTTTTATTTCAATTCGAAGTTTTATACCTCAATAAAAAACACCCTTTACATTAAATGAAGCTGTACGAGTGTAAAAAAAATAATGTAGTGAAAAAATCTCTGCTAAACTTTATAAATTAAAATATAAAAAATAATGTTCGGTTAGATTTTAACAAGGCCGAATCCTTCGCTCGGTGTAGGAACTTGCAAGTACGTATGCCTTTTAGAGCATCAGATTCACACCATAGGTTCGGTTGGTGGCATATTAGTGGTGCCATACGCGTCAGTTAGTATAATATGTTTGAGTCAATTGACAAATATTTTTCCACCGAAGAACAAAATTTTTTCTTGGGACCCCTACTTTCAAAGGATGCACCCATTTCATTCTTCTTAAAATGGAAAAAAAAATATTTTATTTTAATTCGAAAAAGTAATATTAGTAATATTTTATATAATACCTTAATATTTTATATAATACTTATAATACCAAAAATGAAAGAAAGCCAAAAATATTTTATTAAAAACAAGTAAAAAAGCATTAAGCCGGGCCGGACTTTATATACCCTCCACCATAGATTGCATTCCACAGAGGTTATCGATTTTCGTGGAAGTGCAGTAACATACAGCAAAATTTTAAAGTTTTTTTAATTTAGCCAAATCACAAAAAAAAAAATATAAATATTTGAAAAATAATTTTTTAAATAACTATAAATTAATTTATTTTAAACCACGCTTATAAAGCAAGGCTACCAATACATTTGTACTATATATATTGCAATTATACAATTCAAAAAGTAAATATAAGGCAGCAATCTTCAAAAAAGCTTAAGTACCCTAAATATTGAGGGATAGTGGTTGCATTTTCAGTTACATTCTTTTGGTTGGTTGTATTTTTAATTTAAAAAGACATGTCTAGATCATCTTATAATTTTATAACGATATATATACTTTATAGGATCTCAGGTCGATATTTCAAGGTGTTACAAACGGAATGACAAAGTTAGTATATCCCCATCATGGAGGTGGAGGATATAATGATGAAAATTTCGAAATAATTATTAGGAATATTTTCAGTCCTTGTGTATTTTCAGTCCGTCAGTTTGGTACCATTTTGATCCCTTTTTCCTAATTCTTTACAAAAAGTGTATATTGCAATAGGGCATGGTAATCAAAAAATACAAATTGGATATTTTTAGAAGTTTTCATTTTCGCGGGAAATATGGCGAAAATGATTTTCATGCATGACATTTTTGTTCTTATACACTCCACGAGAGTATTATGTCTTTGTGCATTTGTTTGTAACACACAAAAGGAAGGGAGATAGACGATCGGCTAAGAATCACTTTCTGAGTCGAATTATGTCCGTCTGTCCTGTCTATTGTTGTAAGCACCACATATAATAATAGATTTCCTTCAAAATTGGCAAAACATCTTATAGTTCAACTAGAAACACCCGTGCTAAAAATGTGTTAGATCGGTTCAGATTTATATATAGCTCCCATACAAATTTCGCTCCCAATTTGAATTTTCCGCTCTAGCATCCACATATTTTAACAGATTTTCTTCAAAATGGCAAAACATTTATTTAACACATATAGTGAAAATAAGTCAGATCGGTTCAGATTTATATATAGCTCACATTCAAATTTCGCTCCCGATTTGACTTTTTCTGCTCTAGAAACCACATATTTTAAATGATCTTCTTCAAATTTGGCAAAATATGTTATATTTCCATTAGAAACACCCAATGCGAATATAGGATAGATCGGTTCAGATTTATATATAGCTTCTAAACAATTTTCGCCGAATTTCTTGAAATTGAGCATAACACGTTATACTTGAACTGGAAGAACCTATTGTGTAAGTGGGTCACTTCACTCCATGTTTGGATATAACCCCGATACAAATATTCTTCTAGATTTGACAAATTGGATCAGATCATATTAGCATATGATTAGGAAACATACATAAATCCTCTCCGTTTTCACTTTTTACCGAATTGAATTGTATTCTGATAGAAAGTGGAGTGTATCATATAGTCGGCCCTGCCCGACTTTAGCCTTTCCTTACTTGTTTGATTTTAAAGCGGCTGATTTTTTGTTTTTTTTTTTTACTAAGAAGCAATTGTTGAAAAATCCAAAACTCGCGGTTGCAATTGCTTATATTTTAACTTTTTGCATCCAGGCTTCTTCTGAAACTATTCTGACACAAATATTCCCCATGAAGTCTGCAATCACATGCGAAAGAAATATTTTGGTATTCTCAATGTAATCAAAAGTTACGCGGGTTTTTTCTAAAGATACTTTTCACAATTTTTGGCTTTACAGCCACTATTTATCCTATTTTAGCCTGATAACTTGGGAATCAAATGCTATTAACGCGAAATAATGGAATGCGATAGTTTGATATGCCCTAAATCTAGAAAAATGTTTTAAACAGAATCGTTGTAGCGAATTATAACCTTCGGTTATATGCTGCTCCATTGTTGAACTATATTATTTCTATTATGCAGTGACAAAATAACGTGTTAGGGGATAGCCAAATCAGAAAAAATTGAAAAAATGACTTTAGGAAAAAATTCTTTTCCATATTTATATTACAGATGTCATCCAAATCTGAGAATAGTTTGACATCAAAAACTCATTTTCGAGAAAATGGTTCATAGCCACTTGTGAATATACACTTGTGTGAAACTAAATAGTCGCACCTTATCAAAAAATATAGCTCAATTAGATCCGGGCCCACAAATCAGTATTATTTAAAGGGTGATTTTTTAGCTATTATCTTTTTGGCAACACTGGTTTAAACAGATGACGCAAGTTTCGTGTTTTGTTTCACTGTCAAACAACCAAGAATCGTCTTACAAACGAACAACGCTTGCAAATTATTGAATTTTATTATCAAAATGCGTGCTCTGTTAAGAAAGTTCATCGCGCGCTTCCATTTTATGGTCAGTTTAATCGACCCACTGAAGCGGCTATTCGGGCTATTGTGACTAAATTTCGCACCAAATTTACATTTTTGGACATTAAACCACCAACACGCTTACGTAGAGTGCGAACTGAAGAAAATATCGCAGCTGTATCGGCCAGTGTCAATTATCGATTCGTCGCCGTTCGCAGCAATTGGGCCTCTGTTACTCAAAAAAGTGGAAATGCCAAAATTGGACTAAGCGGATGGACCATTTGAGGCGCAGTCAACGTCAACATTTGCATGAAATAATCTTCAAACATTAAATTATATGGACCGTACTATCGATTCAAATAAAGATTTCATGCATTTTTGTGAATTTTATGTGTTTTTTTTTTTGAAAAACTTTCCTATAGCTTTTAAAAAATCACCCTTTATAAGGCAGCAATCTTCAGCTTAAGTACCCAAAATATTGAGGGATAGTGGTTGCATTTTCAGTTACAGTCTTTTGGTTGGTTGTATTTTTAATTTCAAAGTAAAAATTTTGGAAACCCATTATCTCACACTGCAAGATAAGCTTACTTCTTGATTATACTCATACTTGCGTAAAAGTATAAACATACGAATGTGGAAAAATCTTTTTATTTTACGAGTCTATGTAGTCAGGTGAATGTATACACCGAATTCCACGATTCTAGCTGCAGCAATTTGTTTGGTACCATTTTTACCCCTTTTTCCATCTTATTTTCCCATTTTTATTTTTTCTATTTTCGAAAAATCTCTTTATTTTACATGTCTACGCAAGTAGAGGAATGTATTCACCGAATTCCATCATTCTAGCACCAGCCGTTTAGTTGGTACCATTTTTATCCCACTATTCCCATTCGAAAGTTCTCATTTTCCATCTCTTTTACCACCTTAAAAGTACTATTTTCGAAAAATCTCTTTATTTTACATGTCTACGCAAGTAGAGGAATGTATACACCGAATTCCATCATTCTAGCACCAGCCGTTTAGTTGGTACCATTTTGATCCTACTATTCCCATTGCATCCCTTGAAAGTACGAATATAGAAAACCCTGTTTTATTTTTCGTGTCTACGCAGTCAGAGGAATGTATACTCCAAATTTCATGACTCTAGCTGCGGTCATTTGGTAGGTACTATTTTTATCCCCTTTTTCCATTTGAACCCCAAAAAGTACGAATTTCGAAAAATCCTTCTATTTTACGTGTCTACGCAATCAGAGGAATGTATACACCGAATTTCAATATTCTAGGTGAATCTGTTTGGTTGGTACCAATTTTATCCCTCTATTCCCATTTTACTCTTAAAAGTACGAATGTAAAAAAAACTTTTATATTATGTATCTACTCAATTAGAAGAATGTACACACCGAGTTTCGTGTTTCTAGCTGTTATCGTTTGATAGGTACCATGTTTATCCCTTTTTGTCCCATTTCACCCCCCACGAATACCAATCAGTTTATGGTGCACGTTTCTGCACTAAGAGGAATGCACACACCCAATATCAAGTAAATATAAGCAGACATATTGAAAAAAAGATGAAATTTTCGAAATATTAGGGATGTTTTCAGTCCTTATGTGGACAGTTGCAATCCCAACCAACCTATGACTATAAAACGTTTCATGCTAAGTTTGGAAATCCTAGCTCCTTCGTTTACATGCTAGCGTGCTTTCAACAGACGGACGGACATGGCTAAATCGTCTTAGAATTCATGACGATCAAGAATATATATACTTTATAGGGTCCCAGGTCGATGTTTCAAGGTGTTACAAACGGAGGTGGAGGGTATAAAAAGAAAAGTTCTTAAATTAGAGATCTGGTCAAGGTAAATAAACAAATTTTTGGATTTTTTGACTTAGACCACTATCATACTAACTAGCACATATGTAGTTTGGAGTTGGTAGATGTCGTTGTGGGTGAATTTGTATATATAAAAAAAATTGAATGTATGTACCAAATTAACAGAAATTGTTTGTTTGATGATGACGAAAATTTTGTATATATAAATGAATCCGATAAGTGGCGTTGGGGTGTAGCTATTTCGAAAATTCATATTTATGGTCCGATTTTATTTAAATTCAAAATGTTGTATGTTATTCAAGCGAAGCGGGTTAGTAGTTCTTAGTCCAATTTAAAGAATATAAAAAAGTTATGAAAATCTTTCGCATTGTGTTATATGTGATTGGATTCATATACAAACAAAATCGGTGTGATCATATCTCACTGTAGCTGCGCCTTGGGAAAAAATATAACGATGATTATCATCAATATTGACTGTAATAAGGACTTATTTTTATGGGAGCAGTATGAAAACATGGACCCATATGGTCCAGTTTAACAATAGGTGTTCCTACTTCGTTGTTCTCTGTTAATATATTTAGGAAAATTTATTTAAAGCATAGTTTAGGGATGTAAGGTTTTATGGCATGCGAGCGCATGTAAATATTGGGCCGATATTAATCTGAAATTCTTTATATAGTTATAATAGCCGTTTGTCATCGATTAAAAAATAAAATAAAATAGTTCGCATATATTAAAAGACGAAATTTAGGACGTTTTTTCATTTTAACTTATATGGGAGGTGAGCGTGGTTGTGGGCGGATTTAAACAAAAAAAAACATTTGTGATCTAATTTGATGATATAAGGGATGTGTTCGAAATTTCAAGGTCCTAGCTATTTTCCTTCTAATTTTTGCCGCAGCTTGTATGAAAATATTCCACTGTGCCCCGTCTTGTTGAAACCAAATGTCGTCCATGTCATTCTCTTGAATTTTTGGAAACAAAAATTCGGTGAGCATGGCACGGGAACGCTCACCGTTGACGGTAATGGCGGTCCTTGCTTATTTTCGAAGAAAAATGGCCCAATGATCCACAAAAATAAAAAAAATACAACACAATTAGATCCGGGTCCAGAAATCAGTATTATTTAGTTTGGAATAAGAAGAATTCACACACACAATTTCACGTGTTGGTTTTTTTTGGACTTCGTGCACAAAACTAAAACCAAAGTGTTAGAGGGTTAATATTTCACAATTATGTTCGAGCGTATAGTGGCCTATTTTCCATATGTCAAACATTCTACCTTTCAAAGTCAAAGTAATCGATAGTTCAAATTTGAAATGGCCCGCCCTGTATAAAATTCCATGAAGCTGATTCAATTGTTGTATAAATTACAGAATTATTTCTAAAAATTCTAAATCAATTTCCAACTAAGATTACTAAAATTTGTTGTATTTTTGTATAGAGCCTCATCATACGTTTAGCTAAGCAAAACATTTGATCCACTTCTGTAGAACATTGATGGCCCTCTTTTTCGACTACCGATGTACAAATCCTGCACTGTATGCACTTCCTCTATTGGATTATCAACTATTACAGCGTATCCGTACTAGAGATTTATCAACATTTTTCTACTTTCCTCATGATGGTGATGATGGTTTTTTTATTTTTCCCCACAGGTTTTTCAAATCTCATGGTCGCAATTAAACTTTTTTTTCGTGGAGACAAATAAACATTCGAATTTTTTTCTGTGCGTAACAGAAATGGGTTGGAAAAAGTCCCTATACAAAAATGTGGTGTCGTACAGAAAAAGTGCCATGGAAAAGTTTTGACAATGGAAAAACGACTGACGGTCTTCCCCATGAAATGAGAACAAGTGTAGAGGATACAAATAAATACACACACACAATTACAATCCCGACATGTACCAAATGAACGAGGACTTGTGTGTGTGTAATGGCTACACAAATATGTATGTACAGATGTAGCAGTGTGTGTTGTGTGCATCCTTGAGTCCTTGGTTTAGTGTTTAATACATGCGTGCATACGTTCACAAAAAACTGCATGTGTTGCGTAAGTATTTCATACCTCTCTCGCCAACCTCTTCCCTCCACCAAAACAGGCAACACTGAGTTTCTATTTGGGAATAAATCATTCTGGCAGCAAAAAGTGAACGGAAACTGAACACGACAGCAGCAACACCAACAGCAAAAGTTGGCTTTTGTTGCAGTTGCAGTTGACGAAAGTATGAGCAAAACTTTCGAGTAGTATCGACGCCAACATGACAGGAACGAACGTACGTGTGAGCTGAAGCGCACGAACGTTGGGTTGATCATGTGCAGTATGTGGCATTGGGGAAAATGGAATGCTGATGCGGCAGATGCTGCTACTTATTTACGGGGGGTACCGTAAGAAATCTGCCTCAGATGTTGATATTGGCAGTAACTTTTGACCAAGTAACTTTACTTATTGTACAGGGTTTTCCAACAAGAGGTGTTATTTTGGTATTCAATGAAAAATGCCATTTTTTGAAATATGATCGGAAAATTATCGGATGTTTATTTCATAATAAATAGGAAGGTGTGCCGTAAATAATGAAAAACAACATCAGACAAATGGCCACCAAGACCGCGCTTGCAGGAGCATATCCTTTTCATGAAATTTTCCATAACCAAATCGCAAAGTTGCTGCCCTATGTCCTCGATAGCCTCACGAATTCTATCTTTGAAGTCATGAATCGACGCTGGGCTGTTGGCGTAGACCTTATATTTCACGTGGCCCCAAAGGAAGAAAAATAAGTCGCAAGGTGCTAAATCACAAGATCTCGGTGGCCAATTGTGATCACCTCTTCGAGAGATAACACGGTCCGGAAACTTTTCCTGTAAAAGAGCAATGTTTTCGTTGCTTGTATGGCACGTAGTGCCGTCTTGTTGAAAGTAAACGTTGTCCAGATAAACTCCGACCATAAAAAATCATTAATCATCTCTCGATAGCGCAATCCATTCACCGTAACTTTAGATCCATCCTCATTTTCGAAAAAGTAAGGTCCAATGACCTCGCCGGGCCATAAACCGCACCAAACAGTCACACGTCAACAACAACTCTTGGGTTTTCCGAGCCCCTGATGCGACAATTTTGCTTGTTGACGTAGCCACCGAGGTGGAAATGGGCCTCATCAGTCAAGAAGATTTTTCGATGGAATTCCGGATCATTTTCATTCATGAATTTTAATAATTTCAATGCGTTCTTGATGCGTGTATCGTTCCATTTTTAGTAATGGCATAGTTTCTACTTGTCAAATGTCAAAGAATAAAAGCTTCAAAAGTGACAGCTATCGAAATACCGGGTGATTCAAAATAACACCTCTTGTTGGAAAACCCTGTACATTTTGTCGTTTTTTAGCAGACCATTTTCCCCGTTTCCAGTTTCTCTTTTTGATTGTAACGCCACTAACTGGATCATGATGATGAGGACGATGGTGATGATGGTGGTGAGCTGCCTGCTACTCCATGGTTATCATTGCATAAAATTGCGTATCTAACAGAACAATATACACGAGTGCATGTCCCAGTATCAGCATGTGAAGCATGTTGTGAAATTAAATACTCTGCAATTCAAGGACGTTCGTTTGCCTTTTCGCACGAAAATCTCAAATGAGTGGAAAGCAACCAGAAACCCAAAGCACTTTTGAATGTGTGAGAATGTAAAAAGGTCAAATTATTTGCAGACTGGAGTAGAAGAATTATTGACGATGACAATTATCCGTAAATTTTATTTTCATAGGACACCCTAGTATCTCTTTATTCAATTAAAGATTGTAAATAATGTAAGAATTACTTAAATTGTGAAAATTTCGAGGATTTAATTTATTTGCTCTTTAAGGTATTTAACATAAATACATACTAATTTGATTCAAATCGTAATCGTGATATCATTAATTAATAGATTTTAAAATAGGTTCAGGTTTAGATATACAGCTGTTCTGTCTTCCAATGTGATTTCAAAGCAATTATTTTCTAAATTTGATATATAGTTTCAAAATATTTTGTTTAAAGAAATCTCTTCGTTTACACGAACTAAAAATAATTCGATTTCTGCAGATCAGTTTCGAAGTCATAGTCCAATTTTAAAAACAAGAATCCACGAAAAAGGCAATTTGCAACCACCATGGAAGTCAGAGCAGGGCTAATGGCCTCCATAGAGATATCCAGCCTATTTACCTCATTACACCTCGTGCCGCATCATGTTACATTTGAACTAGTTTCACTTACAGAGAAAGATAACTATATGGTTCCGTGTTATTTCTTACTTTGGACTAATTTCTAAAAAATATTCAGTTTTAAATATCTCAAAATAATCATTGGGTTCTTGTCTAATTACAATTTTTACAGAAAAATGTTCACTAGAACAAAATGGCTCAGAATCAAATTCCATCGGCCAAAACTCAATAACTTTTGTTCTAGTAAACATTTTTCTGTAAAAATTGCATATTTTTACGTACTTGTTCATAATGCAAAGAAAAAATTTAATTTATTTTGTATTATAGATTTTCACGTTTTTCTGATTTTGGAAATTGAAAAAGCGTAATTTCTTTTTTTGACTTTGTCGAACTGTTTCTCATACGTTTTGATAGATTTTGCACTCAAGTGCACTTTATGAATAAATACGTAAAAATATGTTAAAAAAAAACATAAAAACAAAAAATAAAAATTTTAATTTTCTTTAAAATCCAAAAATATGACAAGTAGTCAATTTTGGGATTTCTAAAAAATATCCGATTTCCCGATTTTTAATGTCAATATCTTAAAATAATCCTTGGCTGCTTGTCTAATGTTTTTACAGAACTAAAAAAATCTACTAGAACAAAAGTTATTGAATTTTGGCCGATGGATTTTGAACTGACATCCTGTCTCAAGATCAGTTTGCATCTATATGTTTTATAGAATGCAAATTTATTTACAAATGGTATGGCGATGTAACATGACCTTCTTCAGATGGCTTCACGGCGACTTTTTAATAAAATATCCGGACATGTTCCATACAAACAAATGAGAATCAGAACTTACTTTCCGAATATCAGCAAAAAAACCCCAACAAGTAACAAAGCCTTCTTACAAGCATCTCATTCAGTTGTGCATGTAAGTATGTATATTAGGCTGGGTTGCGGTCCATACAAATGGATAAACAATTTCCAGTCACCAACGATAATGTTTGCATTGTTTAATGATGATTTGCAAAATATTTCGTCACTAGATCAAGCCATCTGTGAGCTAAACGCTCATGAAGATACCCCTAAAAATCATGTTTTTTCCGCGCATTTTTTGTGCTGCATTTTTGTAATTTTTTCTAAAATAATAGACCCTTGACAGCACTTTATATATAAATTTTGATTCTTGTCTTAGAGTTACTTTTTGGTTAAATTATTGGACTTTTATTGGTTTTTTTTTGTCTTTTTTCATAGTAGCAACTGAACAATTTTTCATATTTGGTGTTAGTTTTTTACAAAAAATAAATAGCGGCATTCAATATCTTTGGAATTATGCCTGAATGATGAACATCGAAAGATATTGATTCATTTTATTTATCTATTCATAATACCTCTTACAAAATGATTCCAAAAATATGAGTTTTTAGATGTCATCTTGAAAAACCATAAAAAATCAATATAAACGTCAAATAATACAATCAATGAGTTATTCTAAGATAAGAATAAACTTTTTTATTTAAAGTGCATCCAAGAAAATTGAGAAAAAAAATTTGGACAAAAATCTAACATAAAAATATTACACGGGAAAAACATTATTTTCGTGACCCATCCTAATGTATATATAAATAACCAGCACTACTTTTCACCTGTGTCGCGCTCATTTTTTTGTCTGTAATCAGTATTTGATTTTTATACCCTACACCACTTCGTGGACTAGGGAATTATAAGTTAGTTTTCCGCCCTATGTTTGTAACACCAAGAAATAATCGAGCTAGACCCACCTTTAAGTATACCGATCGGCTTAGAATCACCAGCTGAATCGATTTAACGATGTCTGTCTGTCCATCCGTCCGTCCGTCCGTCGGCTGTCCATCTAAGCTTGTTCGCACTCTACAGGTCGCAATTGTGGTCCGATTATAATGCAATTTGGCAGAAGCCAAGGATGATCGGTATTGAATTTGGAGGAAATCGGTTCAGATTTAGATATAGTCCCCATACAAATATCGCTCCCGATTTGACTTTTTCAGCCCTATAAATCACTCGATTTTCTTCAACTTTTGCATAACACCTTATAATCTAACTACAAATACCTGTGACGAAAGCGGGTTAGATCGGTTCAGATTTAGATATAGCCCCATACAAATGTCGCTCCCGATTTAATTTTTTCCGCTCTAAAATCCACATATTGTACCCGATTTTCTTTAAAATTGGCTCAACATTTTATAATCGAACTAGAATCACCTATGCTGCAAGTGGGTAAGATCAGTTCAGATTTAGATATAGCCCCAATACAAATGTCGCTCCCGAGTGTTTAACCAATTTCGGCCAAACTTTACATATTATATTTCACCAATAAACATACATGGTGAAAGCGGGTCACATCATTCCAGGTTTCAATATACCCTAGGAATACCTACCGTGGATGAGAAATATATAGGCGCATGTTTTGACACAGGCCTCAATTTTGTTATAGACCCCCTTCAAATGTTCGTCCGATTCATCCTATTACCGCTGTATAATCTGTATTTATCATTCGATGTTGATCAATTTTTCCAGATCATGTTACTTTACTCGGAATATCTGCTGGAAAAATGGATTAAACTCAGTAAATTTGACTAAAGATGAATTTATAGTAACTGTATAATTTATATGAACTACATAAAATTGATCCCATGAAATATCTGGGTTTAGTTATCAAAGCGAGGTATATACGCAGGGACTGGTGTAGGGTATTATATAGTCGGCCCCGCCCGACTTTAGCCTTTCCTTACTTGTTAAATTTATTTTTTTACGCTAAAAACCAATAATACTCCTGCAAAAATTGTATCACTATCATTCACAGAACAGTTATAAAGTTAATTATCATAGGTTTCAAATTTTAAGAAAAACAATTGTCTAACAAATGCGTTTTCAAAATTTCATTAAAATCTGAAGACCGAGCGTGTCAGTATGGAACTGGTAACATGTTTCGATGGAAATTAAAAATTAAACTTTATTTTCGATTGTTTTACCACCATTCAAAAAATATCTTTGTTGGGACACCCTAATAGAAATGTATGTAAAAGTTTTTCGTTGCTCTGCATGGGTTTCCTGCGTATTTTAAGTGTAATTCGAGGATAATACTTGACAAGCTTCTAGCTGATGGTGTAACATGTGTCCATTATGGCGCTTGTTACTTTCATCGACATTGTAATAAGGTTATGTAATACCTATTACTCTTTTTCTGTGACGTTCACTATTTCTTTCACCAGAGTGACTGTGATGGTGTGCGGTAATCAGTAATGGAGATGATAATGGCAAACGTTGATGGCTAATAGCAGTCATCCTCATACTCTCACTGGGGAAATAAGCACAAGAAGTCATATAATGGGCGTCGCGATAAAAAGTACTGGATTTAAATCAAATTCCACTTTTCCCCATGGACAAACAATTGTTCGATTCTATTGAACTCAATAAAATTCCCCCTACATTAAGGGCACAATAGGGCGTTGAATAAATATTTCACAGAAATTTACCAGGTTTCGATTAAAAATAAATAAAGTAAAATCCACTGTAAAACAGATATCACTTTTAATATTCAGTACATCCAATTAAACCTTAACAACAGCACACATTCTGATGAAATTAGTCACAGCCTCAAAAAAAAAGGAATCGAAATGTTGCTTCGATTTGTTCTCTCATCCTTAATCTGTCATAATATACCGATATCAATGGGTTAATCCCATCACCACCAAACGAAAAAAAAATAAATAAAGTTGTCAAACAGATGGTTATGGGGTATAGACGAAATCGATAAACCCATTTTTTTGTGCCAAATTTTCAACTCTCTATGGAAAATAAAAACACGAGAATTAATCTCTATCGCATTTGTTTTAATGTAATGAAAAGTAAATGTTACAATATTATAAAATAATAATAGAATAATAGAAAACTCAAAACAAACAACAACAAAGTCCACTCGAAATAAGTAAATAGATGGCTCTGTTCAAAATGAACAATGGAGCACAGAACACAATGTAAACCAAACACAAATTGAATTTCATTGGAAATGAAGAGTGAAAAAAACACAGGAACGTAACGAACAACGAATGCCACACAATTCACTCCAAATCGAATACGAAATGGGAACTGTGTAAAATAAATAGATTTCCATTGATTGGAATTTAGTTTCTTTGGAGAGAAGAATCGTCCTTCTTATGCAGTTGGCAATATAGAAATTGGAAATGATTTGAGATAAATATACGACTAAATATGTATGTACAAGAAAGACACTGTGCTGTAAATGCATTTAAGGTTTGGGAAATAGTTCGGAATTGAGAAATTATAACAAGTACATCGGGAAAATAAAGCTAGAGAATAATAAAACGGTGGAACAAAATAAAGCTTTTTATACACTCCACCAGAGTATTATGTCTTTGTGCATTTGTTTGTAACACCAAAAAGGAAACGAGATAGACCCATTGTTAATATCTAATAGAATCACTTTTTGAGTCGATTTAGCAATGTCCGTCCGTCCGTCAGTCGTCCGGACAAAGACGAACGCTATTTAATTTGAAGAAAATCGGTTCAGATTTAGATATAGCGAATTACGAATTTCACTCCCGATTTGACTCTTTTCACTCTAGATACCACATATTACAACAGATTTTATTTAAAATTGGCAAAACATTTTATTTTGCAACTAGAAACACCTGTGGTGAAAATGGATTAAATCGGTTCAGATTTAGATATAGCCCCCATACAAAATTCCCTCCCGATTTGACTTTTTCCGCTCTAGAAACCACATATTGTATCAGATTGTCTTCAGATTCGGTAAAACATCTTATATTTCCACTAGAAACAGCCATGGTGAATATAGGTCAGATCGGTTCAGATTTATATATAGCTCCCATACAAATTTCGCTCCCGATTTGACTTTTTCCGCTCAGGAACCCACATATTGTATCAGATTGTCTTCAGATTTGGCAATATTTAAACTAGGAACATCTATGGAGAAAATAGGTCAAATCGGTTCAGATTTAGATATAGTCCCCATACGAATTTCACTCCCGATTTGACTCTTTTCACTCTAGATACCACATATTACAACAGATTTTCTTTAAAATTGGCAAAACATTTTATTTTGCAACTAGAAACACCTGTGGTGAAAATGGATTAAATCGGTTCAGATTTAGATATAGCCCCCATACAAAATTCCCTCCCGATTTGACTTTTTCCGCTCTAGAAATCATATATTGTATCAGGTTGTCTGCAGATTTGGTAAAACATTTTATATTTCCACTAGAAACACCCATGGTGAATTTAGGTCAGATCGGTTCAGATTTATATATAGCTCCCATACAAATTTCGCTCCCGATTTGACTTTTTCCGCTCAGGAACCCACATATTGTTTCAGATTGTCTTCAGATTTGCCAAAACATCCTATATTTAAACTAGGAACATCTATGGTGAAAATAGGTCAAATCGGTTCAGATTTAGATATAGCCTCAATACAAATGTCGCTCCCGATTTGTCATTTTCCGCTCTAGAAACAACATATTGTACTCGATTTTCTTTAAATTAGGCACAACATCTTATAATCCAACTAGAAACACCTATGCAGAAATTGGGTAAGAGCGTTTCAGATTTAGATATAGTCCCCATACAAATGTCGGTCCCGATTTCAATTTTGCGCTCTAGAAACCACATATTGTACTCGATTTTCTTTAAATTTGGCATAACATCTTATAATCCAACTAGAAACACCTGTGGCTAAAGCGGGCTAGATCGGTTCAGATTTAGATATAGTCCCCATACAAATGTCGCACCCGATTTGACTTTTTCCGCTTTAAATGCCACATATTGTACTCGATTTTCTTTAAATTTGGCACAACATCTTATAATCAAACTAGAAACACTTATGCAGAAATTGGGTAAGATCGGTTCAGATTTAGATATAGTCCCCATACAAATGTCGCTCCCGATTTGACTTTTTCCGATCTATAAACCACATATTGTATCAGATTGTCTTCAGATTTGGCAAAACAGCTTATATTTAAACTAGGAACAGCTATGGTGAAAATAGGTCAAATCGGTTCAGTTTTAGATATAGCCCAAATGTCGCTCCCGATTTGATTTTTGCCGCTTTAAAAGCCACATATTGTGCTCGATTTTCTTTAAATTTGGCACAACATCTTATAATCTAACTAAACAAAACTATGGCCCAAATACAAATGTTGCTCTCAAAAGTTTAACGATTTGGGGCAACCTATACATTTTATATTTCACCTATTTCGTTCCAGGTTTCAATATATCCTCATACAAATGTCCCTTCCGATTTAACATTTTTTGTCAAACACATATATTTACAGGATACACAAAACCTTCCCGTTTTCACTTTTTCACCGAATTGAATTGCATTCTGGTAGAAAGTGGAGTGTATCATAGAGTCGGCCCCGTCCGACTTTAGCCTTTCCTTACTAGTTTCAAAAATAACAAGGTTCTGAATACGGATTGTGATAGAGGGGGTAAAAAGAGAATATACGCGTATCGGCGTTTATATATGGAAGTCATTTTAGAGGCGATTCAATATTTTCCCCTTTTGCACATTCTAATGATGAATCGGCATAGGAAACCTTGAGATACCTATATTTTAAGTGTAGGCTATGTTCAGCAATATTACTTAAAACACATCAAAACAAAACAAAATTACATAAACACAATTTAGGGATATTTTTGTGAAAAAGGAAAAACACACTCCTAATACAGGGGTTTAACACACCGACAGATAAGTGTCGACAGCTACTTTACATAGAAATGCGGAACCATATTAGGAAAATTTGATATTTTCATGCACACTACTATATTTGTTTCAAACTATAAGGCATAATTATGCGCACTGTTTTATTGTAATCAAAAAGTAATTGTAATCAAAAAGTGATACCCTTCACTTTCGACGCCAATGGAATTGAATTCGCTGAGGATTTTAGAATTTGTCCTATATCATGGACCGATGATACCCACTTTCACAATGTATTTTGATATATATTTTGTATGGAAGCTATCTATAAATCTGAACCGATGTAAACCATTTTCAATAGTTAAAATATAATGTGTTGTGCCAAATTTGATCAAAATCGGTTAAACTATGTGGTTTATAAAGCGGAAAGAAATCAAATTGGAATCGAAATTTATATGCAGATATATAAATCTGAACCGAACTGACCCACTTACACCACAGATGATTTTAGTTGTAATATAAGGTGTAGTGCCAATTCGGTTAATTTATTTAGTTCTTAGAGCAGAAAAAGTCAAATCGGGAGTGATATTTGCATTGTATACATAAATCCGAACCGATTTGACTCATTATACCCTCACTCAAAGGAGTAGGAGGATATATATCATTTGGGACAGAAAAAAAGTGTAACGCATTGAAGTATGTTTGGACCAAATCCGTTTCACGACGTTTTAAACTGTTTGAGCCATGTCCGTCCGTCTGTCTGGCTGGTGTACACGATAACTCTCGAAAGGAATCAGGAAATCAATGTAAATTCTAAACGTATATTCGGAATCAGCTTTTTTTGATATTTGATAAAGTTTGTATAATCACTTTAAGCGTACAAAATATGGCGGGTATTTCCACACCCATTTAAAGCTGTTATAACTTTTATAGGGATGATAGGAATACTCTGCAATATGACCTTTAGCAATGCTTCTATAGAAGTTGCATTCATGTGGAATATGGGCCATATCATTTGCAATTTGGGTCAAAATCATTTGCAATTTGATATTTGGAAATGTTTTTATAATCACTTTAAACCAAAAAAAATATTTACGCTTTAGCCACTCCCCTTCTTCTGTATGCCATGAACCTTATAGTACCCTTCACACAAATCATCCGGCCCTAAGTACAATTTAAGTTCTTATTATTTCCATAGATATGTTCTCTGAGAGTGAGGATATATATAAGTCGGTGAGATTTCTGAAATTTGTGTAGGAGCTATATATAAATCTGAACAGATGTGACCCACTTACATCACAGGTTTTTCTAGTTGCAATATGAGTTATTGTGACAAATTTGAAGAAAATCGGTTAAAAGAAATGGCGTTCGTCCTCGGCCCGCATAACTTAAATGTGCCAATTTTTGTAACGATCGGACAATAATTGCGACCTGTACTTTAATTATAAGAATAGATGGACAGGCAGACAATGGATCTATCTCGCTTACTTTTAATTAAACTATAAGTAAAATATAGTTAATTTGCATTTTAGTTTTTCATTTTCTCATCCTGTTGCCCCTTAAAAGGACACCTCCAGGATGGGGGTATACTAACTTTGTCATTCCGTTTGTAACACCTTGAAATATCGACCTGAGACCCTATAATGTATATATATTCTTGATTGCCATAAAATTCTAAGACGATCTAGCCATGTCCGTCCGTCTGTTAAAAGCACGCTAGCATCTAAACGAAAGGAGCTAGAACGTTCAAATTTTCGATAAATGCGTCTTATAGTCGTAGATCGTTTGGGATTGAAACGGGGCGAAATCGGCCCAAAGGGAAAAATTTTTCCCTCACAAGGACTAAAAATACCCACAATAATCCCTAATATTTTAGCGTATTTAAGCATTTTTTTGAATATGTCTGTTTATATTTGCTTGATATTTGGTATGCGCATTCCCCTTATAGCAAAAACGTGCACCATAAAGCGATTCTTATTTGTAGGGGTGAAATGGGGCAAAAATGGGATAAAAATGGTACATATTAAACGACAACAGCTAGAAACACGAAATTCGGTGTGTACATTCCTGTAATTGAGTAGATACATAATATAAAAGTATTTTTTCCAAATTCGTACTTTTAAGGGATAAAATGGGAATAGAGGGATAAAAATGGTACCAACCAAACGGCTGTACCTAGAATAATAAAATTCGGTGTATACATTCCTCTGTAAAATACACGGATTTTTCAAAATTTGTACTTTTTGGGGTTAAAATAAAAAAGGGGGATAAAAATGGTACCAATCAAATGACCCCAGCTAGAGTCATGAAATTCGGAGTATACATTCCTTTGACTACGTAGACATGAAAAATAAAAGTTTTTTTCCAAATTCGTACATTCAAGGGATACAATGGGTACGGAGGGATAAAAATTGTACCAACAAAACGGATGTACCTAGAATAATGAAATTCGGTGTATACATTCCTCTGATTGCAGAGACAAAAAAATAACACGGATTTTTCAAAATTCCTACTGTTTGGGGTTAAAATGAAAAAAGGGGATAAAAATAGTACCAATCAAATGACCGCAGCTAGAGTCATGAAATTCGGATTATACATTCCTCTGACTGCGTAGACACGGAAAATAGACGAATTTTTCGAAATTCGTACTTTTTGGGGTTGAAATTGAAAAAGGCGATACAAATAGAACCAACCAAATGACCGCAGCTAGAGTCATGCAATTCAGAGTATACATTCCTCTGACTGCGTAGACACGGAAAGTAGACGAATTTTTCGAAATTAGTACTTTCAAGTACAATGGTACAGAGGGATAAAAATAGTACCAACTAAACGACTACAGCTAGAATGGGGAAATTCTAATTGCGTAGAAACGTCAAGGGGGTAATAATGGTACCAACATAATGGGCGCAGCTGGAATCATGGAATTCGGTGTATACATTCCTCTGACTGTATAGACACGCGAAATAACTAGTTTTTGCCAAATTCGTACTTTTTATTTTACGGCAAAAATTGGTTGAATCATGAAGTTAGGTTATTTTGCACTATGTACGTCTGATAATGGATTTTCAAAATTTGTACTTTTGGAATTAAAATAGAATGGAAGTACAACCAACTGTAGCACACATTATCTACCAATATTTATGGCATTTAAGCTTAATGATAAAAAAATAATGGTTTGAATATTATATTTATTTATAAAAATATTTTTTTAAATATTTTTATTTGTTTTGGTTTGGCTATATTAAAAAATTTATATTTTCCTGTAATATTACTGCACTTCTACGAAAACCGACAACGTCTGTGGAATGCAATCCATGGTGGAGGGTATATAAAGTTCGACCCGGCCGAACTTAACGCCGTTTTTACTTGTTAATACTTATTCGCACCATATGTACTTAACATACTTTAAATTGCAAGCTTTTACCTGTATTAGTTTGGTATTAACAACTATTTAAAAGTTTGTCTCTTATAAAGATTCTGTGAAATACTTACGTAAATCAAGATAAACACATTTGTCTCTGCAACCAAATGTCAGAACAAACAGTAACGTGGTATTGATTTGACTAGTTCATCTGCATATATAAGTATTAACATGTAGTTGTTGCTACATCTTGTTGTCTTCCCAACTGCAACCCAGTTTCGACTTTAGTTTGGAAGAACAAAAAAAAACATAAGATGCAAAATGTGACAAGAGTATGCAGAAATAGTTTAACTTAAAATTACCATATTTCTGCATACGTTCTTCCTTCTCAATCAATCCCGTTCCCCCTCTATGCTTCTATGAAAACACTTTGGTGAAAATTTCAATTTCTCTTGTTAACATTCCTTTTTCCCCATTTTGTGTTTGCCCTTTTGCTCATTTTCTGTACGATTTTTTTTCTTTTTCCCCAATATACCGTTCAATCTAATAAACACTGAAATCATTTTCGCCCAATTGCTTCAAAAGTGATAATAACGAGAAAGCAGCAGGAATGAAATGAAAAAGAAGTAGAATTGCAAAGTGATTCCATAAAATATGTTCAATTTTACATCTATATTTTATTTGATGTCATAAAAAATAACTTGTGTTCTTTTCTGCTGGCAGACCAAACATAAACCAACATTGCTGTGGAGGGTGGAGATGGGGAAGATGTAGTACTGTCGAGACAGTGGTTTGCTCAGCATATATATATATTAAACAAAATCAATCATAAATACAGAAAGGTAATATACGACAGAGCCTCCCAGTCAAGGTAAACTAAATACAGCTGAAGTTTGCAGATATGTAGCTGATGAATCTGCTCAATACAACATTACCCGACTCGCACTGATATGCTCAAGTTAAAATGTAATCGGTTTCAAACAAATATGTCAATTAAATATGCCGGTAACTCTAGAGAACTTGAAGATATAGAACATTCCAAAGGCCGTTGTCAAGCTCTAACAGAATTCAGAATTAGTTTCTTTTAAGAACAAAAAACACTCATAATGAAGAGATATTGGAATAACTTCAACATTTGTATACCCTCCACTTTGTCTTCCGTTTGTAACACCTTGAAATATAACACCTTGAAATACAAATGGTACCAACCAAACGGCTGTACCTAGAATAAAATTGGAGGTGTAAATAGACACGTAAACTAAAGAGGTAGTTTTTAAATTTGTACTTTTAGGGGGTTAAAATGAAAAAAGGGGATACAAATCTTACCACCCGAATGGCCGCAGCTAGAATCATGAAATTCGGTGTATAAATTCCTCTGACTGCGTAGACATGCAAAAAAATGTTTTTTCCAAACTCGTACTTTCAAGCGACACTATGGGAACAGAGAGATACAAATGGTATCAACTAAACGGCTATATGATGAAATTTGGTGTGTAAAATAAAGATATTTTTGAAATTCGTACTTTTAAGGAGGTAAATACAGCCGTTTCGAATATACTATTTTGACCCCTCTTTTCCTATGTTATTTCTTAAAAGTATAAATTTCGAAATATCCATTTATTTTAAAAGACTACGCAAGTACAGATATTTTCAAATTGATTTTCATATTTCTAGGTGTTGTGGTAGGATATATGTATGTAACAAATTTGAATTAATTTAAACAAGTATATGATACCCTACACCACTCCCTGCGTATATACCTGGTTTTGATTAAAAGAACCCAGTTGTTTAATGATGGCGATAAATTATACATCTTTAGTCAATTTTAACAAATATGGCAAAATTGATTGGCTGTAATAAGTTGAATCCGAAGTGTCATGTAAACAAATCAAAAATTGATAATGAGCGGTGCCAATTTCTTTGCGTAATGCTCCACCTTTGCTGTAAGTGTTCCTAACTGAAATATAACGTGATGTAGAAAATACGTCTAAAATCGGGATCCATGGTCCACTTCATCAGTAAGTGTTCCTATGTGAAATAATCCATGATCTGGAAAATTTAATCCAGATCCGATGTAATATGAAGTATTTAAAAAGATAATATTGAAAATTTATGGGACAGTTGTATTTGGAAACATTGAGTCATACGGTCCAATTTTCGGGTAGGTATTCCGAGAGTAAATATAATATGATCTGGAAAATTTGACAAAGATTCATTGAGAAATTCAGATTTTACAGCGGTTATAGGATAAATTGGACGGGCATTTATAGGGGGCCTATAAAAACACTTGGGGGTTGTATCATAACATAGGCCATTACAGTTCCCTTTAGGCATTCCTAGTGGAAATGAGACATGATCTGCAAAATTTTATAAAGATCAGATGTAAGATATAGGTTCTGGAGCGATAATAGTGTAAAATGGGGAGATCACTTTCAAAGTAGGTAATAGTAGTTGAAATATAACATGACCTGCAAAATTGTATCAAGATCCAATGCACGATGTGTGTTCTAGGGCTGTAATAGAGTAGAATGGGGGGACGTTCATAGTGTGTATTCTTAGTTGAAATATAATATAGTCTGCAATATTTGACAAACTTGCGATGTAAAATGTGGATCCTAGAAGGGTAATAATAAATATGGGGCCCTTTTGTAAGGCTACATTAAAAAGTGGACCCTTATGGATCACTTTCAAAGTAGGTATTCTTTATAGAAATATAACATGATCTGCAAAATTGTATCAGGATCCAATGTAAGATATGGGTTTTAGAGCGGTAATAGTGTGAACTGGCGGCACATTTGTATGGGGGCTATACCAAAATATTGACCTATATAGCTGGCTTTCAAAATAGGTATTTCTAGTCTCAATGTAACATTGTGTGGACAATTTGGTCAAGATCAGATGTAAAATGTGAATTTTAGAGCAGTAATATTGTAAATCGGAGGTACATTTGTATGGGGGCTATATCAAAACATAGACCCATGTGATCCACTTTCACTTTAGCTGTTTCTAGTTCAAAATTAACACGATCCTGAAAATTTGGTCATGATCCCTTTTAAAATGTGTATTCTAGACCAGTAATAGCGTAAATTATAGGGATATTTGTATGGAGGCTATATCTAAATCTGAACCGATTTTCTCCACATTCAGTACCAATCGTCCTTGGCCAAAAAAGTAACTTATGCCAAATTTCATGGCAATCGGACCACAATTGCGACCTGTAGAGTGCGAACAACCTTAGATGGACAGCAGACAGACGGACAGACAGACATCGTCTGCTGGTGATTCTAAGCCGATCCGTATACTTAAAGGTGGGTCTAACTCAATTATTTCTTGGTGTTACAAACATTTGGAGGAAAACTAACTTATAATACCCTAGTCCACGAAATGGTGTAGGGTATAAAAATGCCTAAATACTCTAAATGTTAGGGGTTATGCCAGTCCTTCCAAACCCAACCGATCTGTAACCATTAGGCCATGGGAAACCATTTAAAATTTAAACCGCCTAACTCATTTCGTTCGCTACATAGCGTGGCTTCAACAGACATACATGTCTAAATCGTCTTAAAATTTTACTAGGATACAGAATATATATACTTCATGGGGTCTCCGTTGAATATTACAAGATGTTACAAACGGAAGGACAAAATGAATATAACCCCATCATAAGCTAAAATCACATGAGTATTTCTAAAATTTTACCTATATCTGAAAAGTCCACTCTGAAATTTACAGAGCGTTTAGAACACAAGTGCAGCTATTTGCTACACAAAACAAGTAATAAGTAAGGAAATGCTAAAGTCGGGCGGGCCGACTCCACTTACTCTCCGAATACAATTCAATTCGGTAAAAAAGTGAAAACGGGAAAGATTTTTGTATGTTTCCTAATCATAGGCTAATATGACCTGACCCAATTTGTCAAATCGAGAAGATCGGCTCTATATCCAAACATGGAATGAAATAACGCACTTACATAATAGGTTCTTCTAGTTCAAGTATTACGAAAATATGTGGTTTTTGGAGCGGAAAAAGTAAAGCCGGTAACGAAATTTGTATGGGAGCAATATATACATCTGAAGCGATCTGACCCATTTTCACCATCGGTATTTCTAGTTGAAATATAATATATTTTGAAAGATTTGAAGAAGATCTGTTATAGGGTTTATAGAGTGGAATTTTGTGAGAGAGATTGTGATTTGGTGAGATTTTCATATTCATCCACTGTTCTTTTGCACACTTCATTTGCTTCTTTTATGGTGATATAAAAAGGAACATAGCAAAACAATATTTGTTTTTACCAGCATTTTCTGACTGTTGCTATATTATGACAATATTATTATCATCCTTTCTGTCGAGAACAAAGACTATGTCTGCGCTCTGCTATTTTCAACTCTCCCATCTAATGGAGTGTGAAAAATTGACTATAAACATCTCGATGTTAAAAATATCTATTTGACTGGGAGACCGACCGGCAACATAATCGTCATCATCATCATCGAGCATAAGCAAATACACTGGCAATTTGTGACAATATTGGCACTGGTTTGGCTGGTTCGGAAGGGAACAAACTCTAGAAGAGAAATGATGGCAACAGGATGGTGGTTAGAGTGATTATGATATTTAAATTGGGCAACGTACAGACATACTCCATTCATGTACTTAGCGATTGTGTAGTCGTTTGTATATGATTTTGCATGAAAATTTACTTATGAAATATTCAAAAGTTTCGGGGAGTTGGAGCTGGTTATGGGTGATGTTATCAGTAAACACAAATTCAAACAAATTAATCCGTTCACCAGGCTCTGTCGGCGGTGTAAATATCACAAATAATGGAATATTTTATGTACCTCAAAATTCACCGCATATGATGCCTCGAGAAGAGAAGACTGGTCGTAAAAAATAAAATCTCTTACATACCATATATGCATCCATTTTTTGTATCAATTGTCTTGTTATTTCAGCAGCAACAGTATCAACAGAACCCTGCAACATCATCATATCATCAAATGAATTGTGTTGGGTTGAATCGAATGAATCGGGTTGGCTCTGGAATGGCTGACACAGCGAGAATGAGTGACTGCATAAACCATAAATCTGATGATAACTTGTGTGCGTGTGATATAAACACCAGAACGGCAACATAAAAATCCGAGCAACATTACAATATGTGGCAGCAATAACAATGACATCAAAACTGGTCTGAACATCAACAGCTACATACTTCTACTCACGGTCTGACTCATATGTATATTAGGCTGGGTCGCGGGCCCTACAAATTGAAAAACAATTTCCAGTCACCCCAAATTTGGATTGTTTAACAATGATTTACAAAGTATTTGGTCCTTAGATCAAGCCGTCTGTGAGCTAAACGCTCCTAAAAGCGTTGCGTATCATTTTTGTCCAACATTTTTTTCTGAATTAATAGACCATTGGATACACTTTAAATATAAATTTTGATTCTTGTCTTACAGTTACTTATAGGTCGAATTATTGGACATTTGTAGTAATTGTTTGTGTTTTCAAATTTCATATTTGATGTTGGTATTTTATAAAAAATAAATAGCGACAGTCAATACCTTTCGAATGATGCCTAAATTATGAACATCGGAAGGAAATTGACGCCGCAGCGTAAATTTTTGTAAAAAGAGTTGGAAAATTTTGGCTCTGAAAATCCATCTCCTGTATTAAATTATTTTACAAACATGGAGTCAGTGACGTCATTTTTCGCCCAATATTCATCATTTAGCCATCATTCGAAAGGTATCGATTCCTTCTATTTATCTATTCATATGAGTTTTTTGCTGTCACTGTGTTTGAAAAACCATAAAAAATCAATATAAACGTCCAATAATACGACCAATTAGTTATTCTAAGATAAGAATAAACATTTTTATTTAAAGTGCTTCCAAGGGTCTGTTAATTCGGAAAAAAAATTTGGACAAAAATCCAACATAAAAAAATTACACGAGAAAAACATGATTAGAGGTGTTTTCAGGAGCGGTTAGCTCACAGATGGCATGGCCTAATGACGAAATATTTTGCAGATCATCATTAAACAATCCAATCTTCATTTCTGGGGGGTGACCGCTGCAATTTATTTTCGTGACCCATCCTAAGGTATGTAACCCATTGCATTGGCGCTCTCCTAGAAAGAATGACGTTGTATTACGTTAAAAGTAGATGCGTTTTTTGGTACGGTATAAATCATCGCATTGATGGAATGAGATACTCCTCAAAATGCGAAGGCGGATACGAAAATATGCAAAATAAATATTATTTATATTTATATTGCAATAATAATCAATAATAATATATTTATTTTAAAATTAAAATATTTTTCTCTTCGCATTAGTACCTAATTATACCCTACACCACTTCGTGGACTAGGGTATTATAAGTTAGTTTTCCGCCAAATGTTATAATCGCCAAGTAATAATCGAGCTAGACCCACCTTTAAGTATACGGATCGGCTTAGAATCACTAGCTGAATCGATTTAACGATGTCTGTCTGTCCATCTGTTGTCCATCTAAGCTTGCTCGCACTCTAAAGGTCGCAAATGTTGTCCGATTATCATGAAATTTGGCGCAAGTAATTTGTTTTGGACAAGGACGATCGGTATTGAATTCAGATTTAGATATAGCCTTCATACAAATATCCCTATAATTTACACTGCTCTAGAATACACATTTTACATGGGATTATGACAAAATTTTCAGGATCGTGTTATATTACAACTAGAAACAGCTAACGGAAAAGTGGACGACATGGGTCTATGTTTTTATATAGGCCCCACACAAATGAACCTCAGATTTACAATATTACTTCTCTAATCTGCTCGGAAACAGAAACAGCTAACGGAAAAGTGGACCACATGGGTATATGTTTTTATATAGGCCCCACACAATTGAACCTCATATTTTCAATATTATCAAATTTCCCACACAATGTTACATTTAGAACCATTTAGATTTAGAAACAACTTTTTTGAAAGCCGGTCAGCCTCGATACAAATGGGCCCAGATCATACTATTATCGCTCTAGAACCCACATCCTACATTGGATCTTGATAAAATTTAGGGTTTTTTCAGTACTTGTGAGGAACAAATTTTACCCTTTGAATTACTTTAAGGCCCAACCGATGTACGACTATAAGACACATTTATGGAAAATTTTGACCTTCTAGCTCATTTCGTTCAGATGCTAACGTGCTTTCAACAGAAGCTCTGTGGAAGAAATCGATACTTTCGTTGCGCGAACTTCAAAAAACCAGGTCATCCAGGTAAACAGTCTTCGGAATCGAGTGGCTATACACAACGAAAAAAAATTACAAATCTTGTCAGAACTACATCTAAAGAAGAATTAGTTAGTCGCTACGCGAATTAGCCTTTATAAAAGTGAAAAGATCCTGAGTGTGCTTCTAATATTATGAAAACACTATTTTGCCCTCAAAATACTCTAACTCCATATATACCTGAGGAAGCATTAACACTGTTGATGGAAAACACATTAAAATCGCTTATACGATTATCTAAGCTGCAGCCAAGAGCTGAAATGCGAACATTTTACTCACTAAAAAATGCTGTTGGATCCAACTATAAACGAAACTTCTCAAAGCTCTGACTCAGAAAGTGACTAAACAAGTTTTCAATATTTTTATATGTTAAAATATCCCTATGAATATTTTAGTTTTCATTAATAAATGAACTTTTTACTTAAATGCCAAAAAATAAAAAAAATAGTTTTGGACCTTGTAATTTTTAGTTTTGCCGCGCTAGATTGGTGATTTCTCCCACAGTGAGACGGACGGAAGGACAGACGGAACAGACGCTAGATCGTCTAAGAATTTTAAGACGATAGAATATATATACTTCAAAGGGTCCCAGGTCGATATTTCAAGGTGTTGCAAATGGAATGACAAAGTTACTATACCCCAACCTGTGGTGGTGGGTATCAAAATATTTGTATTTATTTATTGTTTATAATTAAATAAAATATTTTTTTCAGACTTTCCCATTCGCCCTCGTAGCACAGTTTGATTTTTATGGATGTATTTTCCCTGCCATTTTAATACTTTCTCAAAATAAGTGTCAAGTAACGCAATATAAACATAGATATCAATAAATTTTTAACATATTCATTTATTTATTAAAAACAAAAAATTCACATTTTTATTTATATCCATCAAATGGTAGGTGGAAAAACAACAACAATAGCAAGTAAACCATACCATATTGCAACTGAATCGCGGACATCGCAACAGGAAATCTGAATAAAAATATTAATTTGGTACAAATTATGATATTTGTTGGAAAATTGGACAGTTATTGTGACAAATTGCTGTAAAAAAGTATATTCTTATTGCTGTCTGCAGGATAGGTGTTGTTGGAATTATTTTGTCAGTGAATAAGAGTTTTACAGAACTATCGTTTCAACTATTCGGATTACTTTTTTCGGTAGTGGATTTAAAATACATAAATTCACAGTGATTTTGACTCATAGAAAGGATAATATTTTAAATGCATTTCGGTCTATTCAGCTCCAGTAATATAAACAATATGGATGAGAAAAGATTAAATGTTTGGAATATCTGTACCCAACATATAGAGTGGGCCATTTAAAATTGTAAATTTGAACAACAGATTAAAGTAAAGTAAAATTCGAAAAGTTTATGTTTGACATCTGCAAAATGGGACGCTATACGTTCGAACAAAATTTGGAAGTATTAAAACCTTACTTCCAAAGTAGTGAGTCTTTAACGCAAACTGTAAGAAATTTACGTGGAAAATGTTCGAGAAGAGATCGATCTTTAGTTCAGCCTTCATGAAGCTCATTTTCATCTCGGTGGCAATGTCAATAAGCTAAATTGCCGTTCAGACATGTGACTATTGAGAAGCCAATGCATCCACAACGAGTCGCTGTTTGCTGTGAATTTTGGGCTGTACTGAAAAGTTGGGTTGATCGGATGAGGTACTGTCGAGCCAGTCGTGGTAGTCATATGAATGATATTGTGTTCAATTATTAAATGACAAAGTTCAACCTTTCCAATAAAACCAGAAATTTAAAAAAATAATCAATAGTCGATTTTAATTTAAAGTTTTAAATGGCCTACCCGAAATATATATTCGTCGTTCCTATGTTGAACATAAGGTCAACATACTTATCTGCAAATGGGTCATTACTAATTTTGCTCGGTTATTTCTGTCTCGAGATGTAAGTGAAGTAGTGAAACTATCTTCTACGAAAAAAATTTAAAAATATCCATGAAAAAATGAGCGCCCCGGTAGTCGAGTTGGTAGCGTGCTCGGCTATCAGCGTGGGGGTTGTGGGTTCGATTCCCACCAGAGGCTTTGATCTGTCACTGCAATAACTAGCTACAATGGTCTTAGTCACCCCGGCTCAATCCCTGGACCCTAAATTAGAATATAAATTTACTTTGTATTGAAATTCATAATAAATAAATATCCATGATAGCCTAATATAACGAAATGTATTATTAATTTCTTCAATTTCTCCAAATTTTAAGTATATTTTAAATCATTTCGTGCTTTACCATTTTCTGAGTGTAAGTGAATGTATTTGTGGTTTCATATTTTACCCTGATGTCGATTTTTTGTGTGTTTAATTTATTTGATGCGGTTTCATTTCGTTGAAATATTCTGCGAGGAATTTGCAGAAAAAATTGAAAAAAAATCACCGCACATTCATACAAATGTCAGGCAAATAGTTGTTCATATCTGTCTCTTTGTTCCCTTTGTAACATATTAATTTCATTTATTTAACCCCAAACCGTAAGAATTCCTGCTGCAAACCGCAGAAAAACATACATCATGACATGTGTGTCAGCAGAGCATGTGACGCGAAAACAGACAGCGCTCGTCTTTACGCCGCCCTTTGTCTCGTACCATGTCACACGCTGACGCTTGTTGTAGCATTAATGTCACTTCATTAGTGAAACTATGGAGCACTTCATCCGAAGTAATGGATTGATGCCAAGATGAGTTCGACATTTAATAAAGGGAGTTTAATGAGTTACAAAAAGTATGTTGTATTAAATTATGTGTCAAACAAATTTTCCTGGCAATGGACCATTAAAAACATGATACATAAGACAATTAATTACATCTTAGTGCAGATGGTAAAAAAAATTACTTTAACAATTTCCAGAAGAGACCAGAGCCTGTGCGCGATATATTTACAACCGATGGGATAATCAAATAATCAATTCCTCTAATTAGCACATTTGCTTTTCTTTACGCCAAAATATTCGTTTGTTTATAAAGGGTGATTTTTTAAGAGCTTGATAACTTTTTTTTTTAAAAAAAACGCATAAAATTTGCAAAATCTCATCGGTTCTTTATTTGAAACGTTAGATTGGTCCATGACATTTACTTTTTGAAGATAATTTCATTTAAATGTTGACCGCGGCTGCGTCTTAGGTGGTCCATTCGGAAAGTCCAATTTTGGGCAAATTTTTCGAGCATTTCGGCCGGAATAGCCCGAATTTCTTCGGAAATGTTGTCTTCCAAAGCTGGAATAGTTGCTGGCTTATTTCTGTAGACTTTAGACTTGACGTAGCCCCACAAAAAATAGTGTAAAGGCGTCAAATCGCATGATCTTGGTGGCCAACTTACCGGTCCATTTCTTGAGATGAATTGTTCTCCGAAGTTTTCCCTCAAAATGGCCATAGAATCGCGAGCTGTGTGGCATGTAGCGCCATCTTGTTGAAACCACATGTCAACCAAGTTCAGTTCTTCCATTTTTGGCAACAAAAAGTTTGTTAGCATCGAACGATAGCGATCGCCATTCACCGTAACGTTGCGTCCAACAGCATCTTTGAAAAAATACGGTCCAATGATTCCACCAGCGTACAAACCACACCAAACAGTGCATTTTTCGGGATGCATGGGCAGTTCTTGAACGGCTTCTGGTTGCTCTTCACTCCAAATGCGGCAATTTTGTTTATTTACGTAGCCATTCAACCAGAAATGAGCCTCATCGCTGAACAAAATTTGTCGATAAAAAATTTCGAACCGAACACTGATTTTGGTAATAAAATTCAATGATTTGCAAGCGTTGCTCGTTAGTAAGTCTATTCATGATGAAATGTCAAAGCATACTGAGCATCTTTCTCTTTGACACCATGTCTGAAATCCCACGTGATCTGTCAAATACTAATGCATGAAAATCCTAACCTCAAAAAAATCACTCTTTAGTTGTATTTCCTAGAATATTATATTTTAACCATTATTTACAATTTAATATTTAAATTTTTTTGTTTGCCGACAGAAATATATTTTTATTTTAAACATTAATTTCTGACATTATTTTTCCCCACTTATATATATTATTGTCTTAATTAATTTTTTGGAATTTAAAACTTTGAACATGTTTTCCAAATGTTTGGTGGAAAGGCTGAGCGATGAAAGAATGCGTGAACACATGCCCTCGTTTACCTCAAGTCTCATGAGATATTAGCAAATTTATAAAGAAGTTTGTTTTGTTGACTCTACCACAAAACCCACAGCACGATGTCTGTGCGGTGGAGACTTTAATTAATTGACGAAAAATGCGAACCTTTTCCATCTTCCAACGACGATTTGTTTCTATAATGACGCGTGTCAACAAACGTTTTTGTATTTTTTTTGTGGGACAATCCGTGTGGGTATAAATATATAAAATTAATTCAGATAATTTGAATATTCACAATAAATATCATCGCAGCCGACATCAGCCCGTCCAGCACATATCGGCAACATTCATGTGCGATTTTTCATATGTACTTGCAACAAATAGCATGATGACAATTTGCAAGCTTTTGTTGTTGGTGATGCTGCCTCAGCCATTGGTAGTCGTAGCGCTTTTTTTGCACATGGACGGGTAAATTCCTATCCCATTCATCCACACCACATCGGAATTTGTTCATTTGCAGACAAACAGTTTGAAGGCATTTCACCAGCAGCGGATTGGAGGATGTGGGCCTTCAAAAAAGTATCTTGTTGTAAAAATGGTTTCTTAAGACTGTCTGATGATTTTTAATCGACACTTAGTTGCAAACAAACGGAAGTGGGAGTGCAAAGGCAGGATTGTCTTCTTTTTTGGACATGAAGACTTAAGAGAAGAAATGCGCGGAGATATACTCTAACAGCACGAAGAGAAGACATATGATTATTGCAAGCATAATATTATTACTGCTGATTAGGGCATTTGAAGGACTTCATATTATGGTTGAAAAATTATAATTATAGGTAATCAAAACATGGTTGTAGTTAAATATGAAATGGTCATAATGAATGTTATAAAGATCATATTATTATTAGCTGCAACCATACAATGATTACCCTAACCATAATCCCAATCATAATATGATGCTCTGGTTGCAGCAACCATATGTCTTTTTTGCGTGCGACCATCGACATAACATTTTGTTTTGATAAACATGATATATCACAACAAATACTGCCGCTCATTCTTCGTATGCTTGGTAAGGGGCGGTTCATTCTGTTATTAAGCTATAGTATCATACTAACTAAATATCCCAATAAGCGCAGATTTTTGTGGGGCATGTCACTTTTTCGAGCGCTTCTAAAGGGTGTTTTTATTGGGGTATAGAACTTAAGGTTGGCATCACTTTTTTAACTGGCGGCCATTTTGTCAGCCGTCAAGTGATTAATATTTAGTTTGGTTTGCCATTTCATCATGAACAGGTTGACAAAAGAACAACGCTTGCAAATCGTGCAAATTTATTTCGAAAGTAATGGTTCAGTTCGCGAAGTTCACCATTTTATGGTCGACATAATCGTCCATCAGAGCAATTAATTCGGTTAACCATGGATCGTTTTCGCACTACGTTTACTCTATGTGATAATACGCATCCGCAGAGACGTCGAACAGTGCGCACCGAAGAAACAATTGCCGCTGTAGAGCAAAGTGTTGAAGAGGACCCGAATGAATCGATTCGCCACAGTGCACAGCAATTGGAGCTTTGTCCATCAACTTTATGGAAGATTGGAATTGGACCTGTAGAATTGGCTATATTCGAGCCAGCCGCGGCGGCCACATGCCCGAAATTATATTTAAACATTAATGCCATAAAATTATCCTTCCAATAAAGCCTCCCACCCTTTACATTATCAATTACAGTATGTCTATTTTAAAATTAAAATATCACATAATGGATTTGACATGACGATATCGCAATTGTGCTACAAAAAGATCTAAAGTGAGATAATTTATTTCTGAGATATTGACGATTTAAAGTTTATTGGTTTAAGGGATTTTTTACAGGTCATAATTAAGTTCATTCCGTAAAAAAGTTGACTTGATATCTTTTTGCAGCACACCAACGACATTTTGTACAACAAGTAAAAACGACGTTAAGTTCGGCCGGGTCGATCTTTATATACCCTCCACCATGGATTGCATTCCATAGAGGCTGTCGATTTTCGTAGAAGTGCAGTAATATTACAGAAAAATATATGTATAGTTTAATAGCCAATTCAAAACAAATGCAAATATTGAAAAAATAATTTTATAAATAATTATAATTATTATTTCAAACCACGCTTGTAAGGCAAGGCTCCCAATAAATTTACATATCGAACATAGTGCAAAATAACCTAACATCATGACCCAACCAATTTTTGCCGTAAAAGTAAAAAGTACGAATTTAGAAAAAAACTTTATATTTTGTGTGTCTATGGTTGGTACCATTTTTTCCTAGTTTAGCCCCTTAAGAGTAGGACTTTGTAAAATCTCTTTATTTTACGTGTATAGGCAATTAGAGGGATGTACACATAGAATTTCATCATTCTAGCTGTAGTCGTTTAGTTGGTACTATTTTTATCCCTCTGTACCCATTGTATCCCTTGAAAGTATGAATTTGTAAAAACCTTTTATTTATCGTAATGTATACATCGAATTTCATTATTCTAGGTGCAACCGTTTGGTTGGTACCATTTTTATCCCTCTATTCCCATTTTACCCCTTAAAAGTACTAATTTGGAAAAAATACTTTATATTATGTATCTACTCAATTAGAGGAAGGTGCACACTAAATTTCGTGTTTCTAGCTGCTGTCGTTTAATATGTACTATTTTTATCCCTTTTTGCCCCATTCCCCCTACTAATAAAAATCAATTTATGGTGCACGTTTTTGTTATAGGGGGAATGCGCATACCCAATATCAAGTAAGTACCAGCAGACATATTAATAAAATATGCTAAATACTCGAAAATAGTAGGGGTGATTATGGGTATTTTTAGACCTTGTGAGGGAAGCTAGCGTGCTTTCAACATTCGGAAGCTAGCGTGCTTTCAACATTCGGAAGCTAGCGTGCTTTCAACAGACGGACGGACGAACAGACAGACGGACATGACTAAATCGTTTAAATTTTACAACGACCCAGAATATATATATTTTATGGGGTTTCCGTTGAATATTTCAAGGTGTTACAAACGGAATAACAAAGGGAATATACCCCCATCCCGGAGGTGGAGGGTATAAAAATATAGACAACAAGTAAGAAAACGTCAATCGGCTAAACGGACTTATATATACCCTCACTCTCAGAGAACATATTTATGGAAATTATAAGAAGTTAAATTTTACTTAGGCCTGTATGAAGGCACTAAAAGGTTCATGGCATATATCCTAGGTTCCACATTTATAATATAATTGAAAAACATAATCAAACAGCAAGTCATAGAGCATTCCATGCACCAATATAGAAGTGATGAAGGATTTATTTATATTACCTAGTATGGAGACAATTGTGTGGGAGGTACAAGAAGGGGCTTGGCTAAAGCGTGCATATATTTTGGTTTAAAGTGATTATAAAAACATTTTCAAATATGAAATTGCAAATGATTTGACTACGTATATGACTGAAACAGTCGGTTTTATTTTAAACAAAGCTTATGTCACTTTGTGTAGGAAGCACCAGAAGGGGTGTGGCAATATCGCCCATGTTCCACATGAATGCAACTTCTATAAAAGCATTGCCAAGTATCATATCAAGTATCGATATAACTGCTTTAATTTTACATTGTTTAGGGTGATGTGTGGGGGAGGTACCAGAAGGGGTGGGGCAATATCGCCCATATTACACATGAATGCAACTTCTACAAAAGCATTGCAAAAATAAAATTTCAAAGTATTCCGATCATCAGTATATAAGTTATAACAGTTTTAATTTTCCTTATGTTAGGGTGATTTGTTTGGGAGGAATCACATTAGAATCACATTTTGAATCGATTTAGCAATGGCCGTCTGTCTGTCTGTCCATTTATTCTTGTAATCACGATACAGGTCGCAATTGTAACCAGAACCAAACGAAACTTTGCACAACGAAGTTTTTCACTCCCAATTTGATTCTTTTCACTCTAGATACCACATATTACAACAGATGTTCTTCAAAATTGGCAAAACATCTTATAAAGGGTGATTTTCTAGCTATTATCTTTTTGGCAACACTGGTTTAAACAGCTGACGCTCGTTTCGAATTTTCTTTCACTGTCAAACATCTTCAGTTTTGTCTACAATTTAACCATTAATCTTTTACAAACGAACAAAGCTTGCAAATTATTGAATTTTATTATCAAAATGCGTGCTCTGTTCAGAAAGTTCATCACGCGCTTCCATTTTATGGTCAGTTAAAGCGACCCACTGAAGCGGCTATTCGGGCTATTGTGACTAAATTTCGCACCAAATTTACATTGTTGTACATTAAACCACCAACACGCTTACGTAGAGTGCGAACTGAAGAAAATAGCGCAGCTGTATCGGTCATTGTTAATGATGACCATCAATTATCGATTCGTCGCCGTTCGCAGCAATTGGGCCTCTGTTACTCAAAAACGTGGAAATGCCAAAATTGGACTAAGCGGATGGACCATTTGAGGCGCAGTCAAGGTCAACATTTGCATGAAATAATCTTCAAACATTAAATTATATGGACCGTATTATCGATTCAAATAAAACTTTCCTATAGCTTTTAAAAAATCACCCTTTATTTAAACTAGGAACACCTGCGGGGAAAATAGGTCAGATCGGTTCAGATTTTTATATAGCTCCCATACAAATTTCGCTCCTGATTATACTTTAACAGATCTTCTTCAAATCTTGCAAAACATCTTATATTTCAACTTGGAACACCTACGGAGAAAATACAAATTAATTTCGCTCCCGATTTGACTTTTTCCGCTCCAGAAACCACATATTGTATCAGATTGTCTTCAAATTAGGCGAAGTATCTTATATTTGTATTAGAAACAACCATGGTGCAAATAGGTCAGTTCGGTTCAGATTTATATATATTATATAGCTCCCATACAAATTTCGGTCCAGGATTGACTTTTGCCGCCCCAGGAACCACGTATTTTCACCGAATTTCTTCAAATTGATTGTGAAAGTTAATCACTTCATTCCATATTTGGATATAGCCCCGATACAAATATTCGACTCGATTTGACAAATTGGACCAAGTCATATTAGCCTGTGGTTAGGAAACACACAAAAATTCTTCCCGTTTTCACTTTTTTACCGAATTGAATTGTATTCGGATAGAAAGTGGAGTGTATCGTATAGCCGGCCCCGCCCGACTTTAGCCTTTCCTTACTTGTTTTTTTTTTGTAATACATCTGAACAATTTGGAGACGCTGTTGTGGTGTGAGTCTTTCCATGATGACTTGTCAAACGATACTGAATAAAATAAGTAATAGAATATCCCCATTTCAGAAGACGGTAGCATGTATTTTCGATGCAATGAATAAGTTTTATCGAATCTTTCATTTTGCCATCTGAAAGTAGATAAATGCCTACTGAAGGTAAGGAATAATGCACATGATATCATTTATACGCCAGATACTACATATTCCGCAAAGAGATACGATACATTATTCATATTATGTAGGGTTGAACTAAATTCAATAAAAGTCAAATCAATTTCCTGGTTTCAAAAATTGTACCGCGCAAATTTCACTGATTGGGAAGACCTGGTGCTATCCAATTTCAATTTTTTTTCAATTTCAAAAAGGCCTCAGTCTGCAGGGCCACGCCTTCGATTATTCCTTCGCGAATGGTTGTGTCTGTCTGCATAAGGATGTATTCAACAATACATTTGTTATTCTTGTTGTCTGCTTTAAATGCCCTTAAGCGTATTTTATGCTGTGTATAAATATGTTTGCTGTTACATGCAACATATGTAATATTGTCATTTAAGTATTGGCATTACACGTAAATATGTATTTGCATATTTCCCTACTCTCGGTCTCCACTACCCCACCATACCTTACAGACATATTGTCTGGGTCTGAGCTCCCAAAAGAGCAGACGTAGTCCTCGTTACCATAGTTGTGCGTATTGCCTCCTTTCTTTGGCCTTTTTGGGTCTGCAACATTTCCCCCCTTCATTGTAAAACAAGTGCATGTTACTACGAATGAAATGAGGGAGATTGTTGTGTAGCGAAAAGAGCAAACGTAATAACATCACATGAATCATAAGCTTTAGGCGGTTTAATGTTGTTGCTATTTCTCAGGGTTCATCATTATGTGGATGTAGAGGATGCGAGCGCTGCTACTTCGTTCTGCTTACTACCACATGTTTTATTTGTCCATGTTGCACTTAACAATGTGAAGTTTTATTTGTTTAAATGTCTGTTAAGTTTTTTCTCATGCAAAATATTCAATGTGAACAGTGAAGGTGGATCAAGATTGAAATAAAGTTAAACTTATTTTTTTTTGCGATACTTGGAAATAGACTGCTTAAATGTCGGAAAAAATAAATCATGGAATGTGTCAAGGATGATCTTGTGAGATACCTGAACATTATTTGGAGTTGAAATGAAGAAAGTAGAATGTTGATGAAAGGACTGCGCTACAATTACGGAGTGATCAGAATGCGTTTTGCATTCGGATGAGCGGATATTTCAAAAATGCAGAAAGTAAACACATGATTAATTTTTGAATTACAAACAAATAAATCCCAAATGATTCAGGTCCTTAAGCTCAATATTGCTGTTCAAAGAGAAAATATAAAACAATATATACATATATTTTTTGATAATTGAAAATAATATTGAACATCATTTTTTTGAGACAAAATCCCCTCTTTTATTTTTTCTCAGCAAATAGCTACAGTTGTGTTGTAAACACTCTGTAAATTTCAGAGTGTGCTATTCAGTACTTTCTGAGACATAGACAGAACGGTAGAATATCTGGCAATACCAAACACCTCTAACCATTTTCATTAAAATCGCAAGTAGGGTTTGGGGTCCGGGAATTTTCCCGGGAATTCCCGTCCAAATTTTTCCGGGAATTCCCGGGAAAATTTTTTCAATTTCCCGGGAATACGGGAAATATTAAAAAAATAATTTATTTATTATGTTGATCAATATGTTACTATATAAATTGAAATTTTTAGATGTATTTCAAATTCATATATGTATTTACATTACTGACAATAATGAGTATTTGTTTATATTATATTACTACAAACAAAACTTTTTAAATTCGCTAAATAGCCATTTTATGCGAAACCCAGTTAGGGGAATATTCTTCAAGAACAGTTTACTTTACATATTTAGCCTGAAAGAAATGGTCTAAAAATAGGAAAACAATAAAAATTGTTCGCCTGGAAACTTTCAAGAGAAATCTAATAGGAATATAAATATATGCTACGGTGTATTTCAATGGCCATTTGTAAGAATTAATGACTGGACTATTTCAATATTTTTATTTTTTTATGCATTTATTAAATTAATATTATTTTTTATGTTTCTATTGTTTTTACAGTTTAGAATGTTCCCCCTGTTTCTATAAAATATTTTTGTCTCCAGACGAATGAATATTCTAAATTAAATGTGTCATAACATTCTCCGTCATATGAGTTATTTGTTCCCTTATATTTTATCAATGTTCTCATTATAAATTTACATTTTCTCAATATGATTTTATATTTTCTCATTATAAATTCATATTTTCTGAATATGAAATCGTATTTTCTGATTATGAATTTGGATTTTCTGATTACAAACTTGTATATTTCATTATGAAATGGTATGTTCCTATTATGAATTAAATGTTCTCAATATAAATTAATGTATATTTCTCATTAACATGTTCCTATTATAAATTTACATTACCCATTATGAATTTATATATTCCTAATATGAATTTACACTTCTCAATATAAATTTGTATGTTCCGAATATAATCTTGAAAAGGTGTAGAGTAAAATATTTGTAAAATGAAAAATAATTTGTAAAATATTTTGACAATAACATTCGTTTTTAATTTGTAATATGACAGTATTGAATAACACACCAGTTATTAAATGTTGTTATTTTAAACCATATTGGACATACCTATAAATAAATTACTCTTTCCCGGGAATTCCCGGAAATGAAATTTTTCATTCCCGTTTTCCCGGGAAATGAAAAAAGTCCGGGAAACCCCAAACCCTAATCGCAAGACCATAGAAATTTTATCGTTGCTTTTACAAGGAATTCCTCTATAGCAAAAAGTGGTCCACATACCCAAATAAAGACAATGCACCGATTTAATTCAAAGACATCCAGATTACTTTTTCTTTCGGGGCTCCTGTAAATTTTCAGAACAAGCTAACAGAAATTCGAAAACGTCAACGATATGAAGGATTGAAAATTTGTGTAAATATCCACCCGTATGAACGCTTATAGACCAGTGAATGTTAGAAAGAGCAATCCAATGAAGTTTTTTAGGAATAAGTGATTAGGTTAGAGATTACCCTAAACTCAAGTGGGTAGACTATTGGGAAGACAATCAGAATTATTAACAGCAGTTTGAAGAGTGGCTAAAAACCCATATATTGGGGGTTCGCTAGGTCGAAGAAGTGAAGTTTCTAAAGAACAGAATAAGGCTCGTCAGAAAAACTAATGGCGTCAACAGTTATCTACCAATGTGGACCCATAGTACTGGTCTTGTCAGGCTAGTAGGTCTGGTGAGACTCAAAGGTCTGGGGAGACTCATAGGTCTGGTCAGACTCATAGGTCTTGTCTGTCTCATACGTCTTGCCAGTCTCATACGTCTGATCAGACTCATTGGTCTGGTCAGACTCATAGGTCTGGTCAGACTCATAGGTCTGGTCAGACTCATAGATCTGGTCAGACTGGTAGGTGTGGTCAGATTCACAGGTCTGGTCAGACTCATAGGTCTGGTCAGACTCATAGGTCTGGTCAGACTCATAGGTCTGGTCAGACTCATAGGTCTGGTCAGACTCTTAGGTCTGGTCAGACTCATAGGTCTGATCAGATTCATAGGTCTAATAAGACTCATAGGTCTATTCAGACTCGCAAATATGGTCAGACTTATAGGTCTGTTCGGACTCATAGACGTGTTCATAATTCATGTGTTTATTGCAACATTAGGAGAATTCATATTCAAAGAATCAATTTGAAACGTTTTTTGCTTCTGAGATTTATTGCAACATTAGGATAATTCATATTCAAAGTATGAATTTGAAACGTTTTTTGTTGCTGAGAAGGAAATATTTTGAATTTTTTTACATTCCCCATGTCCGTTTCATTCATATCCAATTTCCATGTAATTTAATTTTAGTTTCTAATGAACCCTTACTCGCAATGAAATATCATCATACCAGAGCGTGATAGAAACTGTCTAATTGGAAAACATAGAATAAATGCAAAACATTTTAACACTACAATCGAATTTCCATTCCATTTTTGCTCTATCAAATTGTGAACAAAATGTTATTTGTATTATTTTTCACTTCCTACTCTTCCTTCTCCACGTCATCCATGGTAACTTTATAGCCTTTGGCCATGTGTAACAACATATTTTGCAGCCAACAACAGTATTGCATGAATACGTTGTGAATCAGCAGAACAGAAAAAGGGGATTATAGTAACAACACCGGGACATATATGACCGTCAATATATGCAAATCGAATTAAGCGTTTTGCGCTCTATCTTTTTATACCCTCCAACTCCAGGATGGGGGTATACTAACTTTGTCATTCCGTTTGTAACACCTTGAAATATCGACCTGAGACCCTATAAAGTATATATATTCTTGATCGTCATAAAATTCTAAGACGTTCTAGCCATGTCCGTCCGTCCGTCTGTTGAAAGCACTCTAGCATCTGAACGAAAGGAGCTAGAATTTTCTACAAATGCGTCTTATAGTCGTAGATTGGTTGGGATTGAAACGGCGAGAAATCGGCCCAAAGGGAAAAATTTTTCCCTCACAAGGACTAAAAAAACTCATAACAATCCCTAATATTTTAGCGTATTTAAGTATGTTTTTTGAATATGTCTGTTTATATTTGTTTGATATTTGGTATGCGCATTCCCCTTATAGCAAAAACGTGCACCATAAAGTGATTCTTATTTGTAGGGGGTGAAATGGGACAAAAAAGGGATAAAAATGGACTTATTAAACGACAACAGCTAGAAACACGAAATTCGGTGTGTACATTCCTCTAATTGAGTAGATACATAATATAAAAGTATTTTTTCCAAATTCGTACTTTTAAGGGGTAAAATGGGAATAGAGGGATACAAATGGTACCAACCAAACGGCTGTACCTAGAATAATGAAATTCGGTGTATACATTCCTCTGATTTTACTTACTTTTTGGGGTTAAAATGAAAATAGGGGATAAAAATAGTACCAATCAAATGACCGCAGCTAGAGTTATGAAATTCGGAGTATACATTCCTTTGACTACGTAACATGATAAATAAAAGGTTTTTTCCCCAAATTCGTACTTTCAAGGGATATAATGGGTACGGAGGGATAAAAATAGTACCAACCAAACGGTTACACCTAGAAGAATGAAATTCGGTGTATACTTTCCTCTGATTGCGTAGACACTTAAATAAACAGTTTTTTTGAAATTCGTACTTTTTGGTGTTAAAATGAAAAAATGTGATAAAATAGTACCAATTAAATGACCGCAGATAGAGTCATGAAATTCGGAGTATACATTCCTCTGACTGCGTAGACACAGAAATAAAGGTTTTTTTTCGAAATTCGTGCTTTCAAGGGATACAATGGTACAGAGGGATAAAAATAGTTCCATCTAAACGACTACAGCTAGAATGACGAAATTCTAATTGCGTAGAAACGTCAAGTAAAAATGGTACCAACCAAATGGGCGCAGCTGGAATCATGGAATTCGGTGTATACATTCCTCTGACTGCATAGACACGCAAAATAAAAAGTTTTTTTCCAAATTCGTACTTTTTCTTTTACGGCAAAAATTGCTTGAATCATGAAGTTAGGATTTTCAAAATTTGTACTTTTGGAATTAAAATAGGATGGAAATACAACCAACTGTAGCAACCACTATCTACCAATATTTATGGTATTTAAGCTTTTTGAAAATATAAATAAAGGGTGATTTTTTAAGAGCTTGATAACTTTTTTTTTTAAAAAAAACGCATAAAATTTGCAAAATCTCATCGGTTCTTTATTTGAAACGTTAGATTGGTCCATGACATTTACTTTTTGAAGATAATTTCATTTAAATGTTGACCGCGGCTGCGTCTTAGGTGGTCCATTCGGAAAGTCCAATTTTGGGCAACTTTTTCGAGCATTTCGGCCGGAATAGCCCGAATTTCTTCGGAAATGTTGTCTTCCAAAGCTGGAATAGTTGCTGGCTTATTTCTGTAGACTTTAGACTTGACGTAGCCCCACAAAAAATAGTCTAAAGGCGTCAAATCGCATGATCTTGGTGGCCAACTTACCGGTCCATTTCTTGAGATGAATTGTTCTCCGAAGTTTTCCCTCAAAATGGCCATAGAATCGCGAGCTGTGTGGCATGTAGCGCCATCTTGTTGAAACCACATGTCAACCAAGTTCAGTTCTTCCATTTTTGGCAACAAAAAGTTTGTTAGCATCGAACGATAGCGATCGCCATTCACCGTAACGTTGCGTCCAACAGCATCTTTGAAAAAATACGGTCCAATGATTCCACCAGCGTACAAACCACACCAAACAGTGCATTTTTCGGGATGCATGGGCAGTTCTTGAACGGCTTCTGGTTGCTCTTCACTCCAAATGCGGCAATTTTGTTTATTTACGTAGCCATTCAACCAGAAATGAGCCTCATCGCTGAACATTTCGAACACATGAACACATTTCGAACCGAACACTGATTTTGGTAATAAAATTCAATGATTTGCAAGCGTTCCTCGTTAGTAAGTCTATTCATGATGAAATGTCAAAGCATACTGAGCATCTTTCTCTTTGACACCATGTCTGAAATCCCACGTGATCTGTCAAATACTAATGCATGAAAATCCTAACCTCAAAAAAATCACTCTTTATAAGAATATTTATTTTTTGAATTGGCGTATTGGTAGCCTTTATAAGGCAATAAATGTGGTTTGAAATAATTAAATTATTACATTTATTTATAAAATTATTTTTTCAATATTTGTTTTGGTTTGGCTATATTAAAAAAATTATATTTTCCTGTAATAAATAGTAGTGTACTTCGATGAAAACCGACAACCTCTGTGGAATGCAACCCATGGTGGAGGGTATATAAAGTTCGGCCCGGCCGAACTTAACGCCGTTTTTACTTGTTTGTTTTGATATGGAACATATGTTGGCGAGAGAGAGAGAGAGAGAGAAATGCGGACGATGTTGCTGACCATAAGACAACCTCTGTGGAATGCAATCCATGGTGGAGGGTATATAAAGTTCGGCACGGCCGAACTTTACGCCGTTTTTACTTGTTTGTTTTGATATGGAACATATGTTGGCGAGAGAGAGAAAGAGAGATGCGGGCGATGTTGCTGAGCATGAGAGTTAATTATAAATGAAGTTTGAATGGTAAACGGTCATTGTGGACAGGATATGAACTGAATTGTAGCGCAACGTATTGCTTTTTAATGGTCAATTGATTGGGTATGTTGCATGTAATTATAGACAGAGTATAGCTGGGAATGACACTTTTGATGATGCAGGCAATGTCTGATTTAGTTTGCTATACTCAGAAAAAATTATATCTGGAAATAAGAATGGAAAATAACTAAAGCAAGACATATATGTTGTTCAAATCAAGTTTCCTCGACATATTGTACTAAGTCGTGCAAAACTTTTCAAAAAAAAGTTAATTGGTGATTGTTTCTAGTGCACTGAGTATATAATTATATTGAGTAAAGATCACTGATGAAAACTACTCATATTTATTTAATTTTTTAATCTGTGGGTTACAGATGTTACTCAAATTTATTAGAACCATTTTTCTGAGTGTGTAGAGGATTTAGTGCTGCATACATAAAGTTTTTTCAAACTTTATTGAAATGCAGTATCTGCATCACATGTCCTTTGCTATGATATGAGAAATCAGTTCATTCTTCTGACAGTTCAAAATTCAATTAATATGAATAAACGGCCTCGGTTGTGCTTTCATGCCATTTTCGTTATATTTGTGACACAGGATGGACACAGTATTCGTTGTAATGTACTCTTGACTTTCAGTTTCTCATTTGTTATCCTTTCATTTGGCTAAAGTAAATGATCCATGCCCGGTACGTACACACAGTGTACTTGCATTGTATGACTCCTCATACTTTGTTTTGTTATTACTTTACCTCCAGTTTCGCTGCCATTGTCAAGGTTTATTAAGTGGGCTTTGTTGTCTGGCCTTAAGGTATGTTTTTTGTTGTACATTTGCATGGCAATTTGTAAAGGTGAATTAAATTGCACTGCACATGAATGTGATTTAATGAATATTCATGGAAAATGTTAAATGTTAAAAGTACCTTAAATGAAAATAGGAATTTCCATAGAGACATTTTTAGTGTTGAATTTTAGTATTTTTTTTTTGCGGATACAAAATTGTTATTTTTGTGGCATAGTGTAATTTGGTATTTCTTCCGCTATTTATAAAGTTAAATTTCTCTTCTTTTGACAATATTTAGATGTATGTCTAAATACACCAACCTAAAAAGGGGGTTCAACAAAGTAGCCGTTGACGCACTTCCAAAAATCCCATAAAGTTGCAGGTGATTTCTTTAAAACAAATACCTGGCTGAGTATGCACTATGTATATATTGTCCGCATGTACACATTCATTGCTATCTGCAAGAAAAATATCCTAATGTTATTTGAGTAGTATTTCCTTAAGCTAATATCATATATCACATTGAGGTGACAGCATATTTAACTTTGTAAATAACCAACAGATAAACACATTCTCACTTCTGAACAGCATCCACAACCACCTATCCGACATATAGATAGGATACCCTTTAAAATTGCATTGCAGCAGTCAAAACAAAAACAACAGCCACCGTGGATGGAAGAAAAATAGAGATTGGACGAAATGGAAAACATTGCCTTGATGACAGTAAAAAATTCATGATCATTTGCCGGAGTAGAGGTGCTACTCACACTCAACGATTTGAGAAGTCCCAACAAGTTTTACAAGACGTAAAAAACCGTCCGTCCACTATAAGAAAACCAATAATCATAAAATCATGGAAAAGCATGAAAAAATCTATTGAGCAAAAATAAACCACATATTTTGCGCAACGAAATGGGAATGGCGTGAAAAGCCAACAACAGGAATCCTAATAAGTTTAGAGCTTTTTTATATCCTTCACATTACGATGCAGGTATATTCATTTTGTCATTCCGTTTGTAACACCTTCAAATATTTTTTTCGTGGTAAAATTCTAAGACGGTCTGTCAGTCTGTTGAAAACGCGATGACTATCGAACAAAATCAGATAAGAGGTTCAAATTTTCCGTAAATGAAAATATTTTTTTCCTAGCGAGGACTGAAAATACCCCTAATATTTGGACTATTTAATCATTTTTTTTTGGAAATTTCAGTTTTGTATACACTTGAAATTTGTTGCCTGCATTCCTCGTGTAGCAGAAAGTAAATACACGAAATGGGGCAAAAAGGGGTAAAAATGGTACCAATGCACAGTGGATCCATAAAGAAGAGATATCAACCCGCTCTTGTCGCCTAAAATATTGTATTTCGAAGAAATGGGCCTGTCTTTTCATTTCACCGAGTCTTTTTCATTTTCTCAGTACTAAATATGAAAAACTCTTTCAAGAAAAAACTGATAAAAGAACTGATTGCCAATCACCAAAAATGTCAAACGCATATGAACGTTAGAACATGATCCAGTGACTACTTTTATTATTTTTGGACTAAAAAAAGTAAAATTTTTATTTTTTGTTTATTTGTTTCTTGGGTAATTCCATATGAAAATGGCCCAAAGAACATAGATTTGGATGTTCATCCTCTCCGATTTTCAAGAAATTTTTCACTAGTGGTTGTGGGTAATATAGCGTCTACTGTAGCTCAAAGAATTACGAGTTGCTCCAAAGTTGGTGAGGGTTTTTGTGAAGAGATGGCTTCATTAGATTTTAACTATATTTGTATCATCTGAAAGGCGTCTTTGCTTTCCGAATCATTGTGGTTTAGGAACTCCAAAAATTCTAAATAATCAAAATTTAGTTTTTTCCATTTTGCATCTATATTTATTTACAAATGACATGGTGTTTGATGTTGAAAAGTCGCTGCGAAGCCACTTGACAAAACCTTTGACAGGGTGGAAATCATAATAGTGGTAGTATGCAGCCAAGTAGTAAATGTCACCATGCTCTTTTTGTAAATAAATTTGCATTCTATTAAATATAGATGCAAAATGGTCTTGAGCCAGGATAATATCCCAGTTCAATAATCAAAATTCTTGAATATCCTGTAAAACATATTATTATTTATTTTTCTTCATACATTGAAAATTATTAAACATGACTTTATTTTTTATATCTAAATATATTTCTTAAATATATGTATTGTCTATGAATCAGATTACCTGCATCCGTGCTTACGCCTATAAACAACTATTTTCCTATAACTAATATTTTGCTAATAAAAAACTCATAAAATCACTGCTGCAAATATCCATTCTTTTGAAACTTTTCCGCCACAAAAATTTAGTGAGTAATCATATGCCAAAAAAATATTTTGTTATTCTCTATACGACAAAAAGTTACACGGGTTTTTTCTAAGACACTTTTCATAATTTTTGGTTTAACAGCCAAAATAATACAATTCCACGTCCAATTTAGACTGATGATGGGGTTTGGCAATACGATATATGTTAGAAAGCTAGGAAAATGCATACGCAATTGATTTTTCTCAATCGATCTACGGGGGACCTGATAACACTGATGTACGGAAAGTTGAATCGATCCATCCGCTAGTTTGGTTGCCCTAGATATCTCCAAGGCCGCACTCATATCAAAGCTTATCGCATTTGGTGTTGTTAGTGACTTATTTCGCGTTCATTAAGATTTATATAATGCATTCATACTTATTTGAGCATAGACCGAATCATCCAGAAGTTGAGGACAAAAGGCTATTGATGGATGAGTCAGAATTTAAACAAGTAAAAACGGCGTTAAGTTCGGCCGGGCCGAACTTTATTTACCCTCCACCATTGATTGCATTCCACAGAGAATGTCGATTTTCATAGAAGTGCAGTAATATTACAGGAAAATATAATTTTTTTATAGCCAAATAAAAATAAAAATAATATTTTAATTATAATAAGAAAAGGCTACCAATCGTTAATTCAAAAAATAAATATTCTTCTATTTATATTTTCAAAAAGCTTAAATACAATAAATATTGTTAGATAGTGGGTGCTACAGTTGGTTGTATTTCCATTCAATTTCCATTATCAGACGTACATAGTGCAAAATAACCTAACTTCATGAAAAAACTTTTTATTTTGCGTGTCTATGCAGTCAGAGGAATGTATACACCATATTCCATTAGGTTGGTACCATTTTTACCCCCTCAAGAGTACGACTATCTAAAATCTCTTTATTTGACGTTTCTACCCAATTAGAATTTCATCATTCTGGCTGTAGTCGTTTAGTTAGTACTATTTTTATCCCTCTGTACCATTGCATCCCTTGAAAGTACGAATTTCGAAAAATCCGCTTATTTTCTGTGTCTACGCAGCCAGAGGAATGTTTGATTTAAACGGTGAATAAATTTGAAATTTTATTATGTGGACAGAACATTTATTGGACATTTTCGAGTTTATGCAAAAAAATAAACACACACACTCACAACACATAAATGTATAGTATACTGAGAATTTCATGACTCTAGCTGCGGTCAATTGGTTGGTACTATTTGTACCCCCTTTTTCATTTTAACGCCAAGAAGTACGAATATCGAAAAATCCGTTTATTTTACGTGTCTACGCAATCGGAGGAATGTATACACCGAATTTCATTATTCTAGGTGTTGCCGTTTGGTTGGTGCCATTTTTATCTCTCTGTACCCATTGTATCCCTTGAAAGTACGAATTTGGAAAAAAAAAAAACCTTTTATTTTCCATGTCTACGTAGTCAAAGGATTGTATACTTCGAATTTCATGACTCTAGCTGCGGTCATTTGGTTGGTACTATTTTTATCCCCTTTTCCATTTTGACCCCAAAAAGTACGAATTTAAAAAAATCCGTTTATTTTCCGTGTCTATACAGTCAGAGGAATGTATACTCCAAATTTCATGACTCTAGCTGCGGTCATTTGATTGGTACTATTTTTATCCCCTTTTTTCATTCTAACTTGTGAGGGAAAAATTTTTCCCTTTGGGCCGATTTCGCCCAGTTTCAATCCCAAGCGATCTACGACTATAACACGCATTTATGGTAAATTTGGACGTCCTAGCTCCTTTCGTTTAGATGCTAGCGTGCTTTCAACAGACGGACGGACGGACATGGCTAGATCGTCTTAGAATTTTATGACGATCAAGAATATATATACTTTATAGGGTCTCAGGTCGATATTTCAAGGTGTTACAAACGGAATGACAAAGTTATTATACCCCCATCCTGGAGGTGGAGGGTATAAAAACCGATGTCAACAGACACAACTCGCTCTTTCCTCCTTCCAGTAGCTTATCTTCAGTTCAGTGAAACTACTAAGGAAATGCTAAAGTCGGGCGGGGACGACTATATGATACCCTCCACTTTCTATCCGAATACAATTCACTTCGGTAAAAAAGTAAAAACGGCAAACGGGATTTGTATGTTTCCTAATCATATGATATGACCTGAGCCAATTTGTCAAATCGAGAAGAAAAAGCGGTCAAGAAGGAAAAAATTCTACCCTAACAACAATTGAAAATATATTTCAAGTATTAAAGCATATTTTTGAGAGTATTAGTTCGATATATAAAGTCAAGAAGTATCACGCTATAAAAATTTATATATGTACCCTTGGCCTACAATATCAATTTATTTATTTTAATTCAAAGACATAACAATGAAAGATCACAATTACTTAACAAATAACAAAAATACTATAATTGTCCTAATATGATACTACACTTCTCTTATGTAAAGTCTACAGTCTCTAAGCTGTATGTAATTCTATGGTAGGCACTCCATGGTGGACGTTATACAGGATGGCGCAGAATGAGCTTTGAATTCTTTATAACGTTTTTACTTATTATTCTTTCTTTGTTTTTTTTTTCAGCATTTTGTGAAGGAGACTTGGGGAATCAATTATGAATAATTACACAATCGAACAACGTACAAAAAATATTAGGAAAATTGTGATTCTTCATTATTATTAAATAAATAGTCCTCTATTATATAAGTAGTAATATGATTATTAGTCAGAAATTTTCAAAAATGTGCCCTAAATATTATTAGGTAGAAACAACCTAACTCAAGCCCAATTTCCCCATTTGCAATTTCTTGATCCCATCTACGACCTCAAAATCTGTACCATTTTGATAGGAAATGTTGAAGATTCAATATGTTTCAGAGTGGAATGTAAGCACCTAATTTCATGATTTTAGCTACAGCAGTTTTATTGGTACCAATTTCACTCCTTTTTGATCACAAAAGTACGAATTGAGAAATATTCGTACCTCTTATTTTCCGCGTGTACGTAGTCAGGCGAGTGCAAATACTGAATATCTGAATATATATGATTCTAGCTACAAATATTTGATTGTAGCCAAATTTAATTCCATTTAGATCCTGGTGCTACGAATATAGGAAGATCTCTTTATTATTCGTGTCACCGCAGTCCGAGAAGTGTACACACCGAATTTCATTATTATAGCCTCAGCCGTTTGGTTGGTACCATTTTTATCCCCATTCGGCGCATTTTCCGGCTAAAAGTACAAATTTTGAAAAAATCCTTTTTCTTTCGCATCTTCATAGTCAGATGAAAGAAAGTACACATCGAATTTCATGATTTCAACTTCAGCGGTTTGGTTGATACCATTTTTATCCCTCTTTTCAAATTGTATTTATTACGTATTATTTTTCTACGCAATTAGAGGGATGTACATTAAAAATTTCATGTTTCTAGCTGTTATCGTATATTTGGTATCTTTTTATCCCTTTTCGCCCCTAAAACGTGTATTTACTTTTTGGTGCTTTTACACTACAAGAGGAATGACCGCAACAAATTTCAAGTGCATATAAATCAGAAATTAAAGAAAATTGCTTAAGTATTCTAAATATTAGGGACTACTATCAGTCCTTGTAAGGGAAACATTTTCCCTCTGGGCCGATCTCGACAACTTTCAATCACAACCGATCTACAACCATAAGACACATTTAGGGAAAATTTGAACCTCCTAGCTCATGTTGTTCGGCCGCTATCGTGCTTTCAACAGACAGACAGACATGCGGGCATGGCTAGATCGTCTTAGAATTTTACCACGACCCAGAATATAAAGGGTGTTTTTTATTGGGGTATAGAACTTTAAATTGGCATCACTTTTTTAACTGGCGGCCATTTTGTCAGCTATCAAGTATTTAGTTTGGTTTGCCATTTCATCATGAACAGGTTGACAAAAGAACAACGCTTGCAAATCGTGCAAATTTATTTCGAAAGTAATGGTTCAGTTCGCGAAGTTCACCGCAAGCTCCGTCCATTTTATGGTCGACATAATCGTCCATCAGAGCAATTAATTCGGTTAACCATGGATCGTTTTCGCACTACGTTTACTCTATGTGATAATACGCATCCGCAGAGACGTCGAACAGTGCGCACCGAAGAAACAATTGCCGCTGTAGAGCGGCTAAGTATTGAAGAGGACCCGAATGAATCGATTCGCCACCGTGCACAGCAATTGGAGAAAGTGGTTGAAAATTGGACCTGTAGAATTGGCTATATTCGAGCCAGCCGCGGCGGCCACATGCCCGAAATCATATTTAAACATTAATGGCATAAAATTATCCTTCCAATAAAGCCAAATTGATGGACATTAAAACGATTTTCTTGTGTTTTATTTCAATTCGAAGTTCTATACCTCAATAAAAAACACCCTATATATACTTTCTGGGGTCTCCGATTAATATTTCAAGGTGTTACAAACGGAATAACAAAATGAATATACCCCCATCCTTAGGTGGAGGGTATACAAAGTTATAAACCATTTAAACCATATGGCTCATTCTGCGCCACCCTGTATAAGATTCATCCCGGCCGAACTTAACGCCTTTTTACTTGTATTTTCACTTACATTTCTTTTGCCACAGTCGTTGCTCAATTGAGAGATGTCATCAAGTCTAAATGTTTTTGCATTTTTGCAAATCGCTGTTAACCGGTTCTTCATTTCCTTTTCACATTTAGCAAGTTTTGCTGGAAAAATGGCTTAATTTTCATTTCTTTGATCTCCCCGCTGTGGTGGTTGTGAGCAAATTTCCTTTTATGTGGGTACTAAACAAGTGGTTCGTAGCGAGATAGCTACGCCAAGTAACCCAGCAACGGCATGTTGGCGTTGCAATTTGCTGCGGATGATGTTGATGTCGCTGATGAGTTATTCAACAGCTCGGGTAATCTAAACAGTTTGTATCAGAAGTAACGAGAACAAACAATTATTGCTAACGCTGTGCAGACCTGAAGTTGAAGCTCGAAGATGAGAATAATGAAACATGACAGCATATTTGTTCTAACGTTGGTTGCGTGATGAGGCAACAGCAACGACAACAACTACACCACTTTTGGTGAACTGAGTTCAATTTGTGTGGCTGGATGTTGTTCGCTTGCATCACCAAATTGTTGGGAACTATATGGGATAATGCACCACGTTCGTCTCACTCTTACCATCACTATGTGGCTGTTGTTGGCTTGCATCACCAAATTGCTGGGAACTATATTCGATAATGCAACAACTATATCTCACCCTTACAGTATACCATCAGTTTTCCATCAGTCAGTCCTTTCCGCCTCTTTCCGTTCTTGATACACACCGTGATTTAATACAAACAGGATATGAATGTTAACAAAATGTCCATCTCTTGGCAATGCACAAGTTGACGATGGATTCTGGAGGACAATCACGCAGCACATGCACTGAACTCAACAAATGATGTTCTCTACTATCTACCTTGTCAAACGGAAAACAACATTTGGTGACATTGCATCAGTGGATGGGAGCAGCATCATCATGGGAAAGGTGAAATACATTTGCCTGTTGTTTGCAACAATTTGTAGCATGTTTTGTTTGAGAGTGTCTGCATTTGATTAGAAATTTAAAAAGTGGACCATATAGTTAAGCAACAAAATTATAAACCTCTGATTAAAGAGAAACATTGTTGCAATTGCGGAAGATGATTTATTTTTGGCGAAAAGTAGCAGACGGAATAGCACTGAAGGCGATACAACGTGATTAGTTTGTCAATTGTCTAGCCTTAACCTGGGGGAACACATACAACAGATTTAATTTAATTTAATTAGAATTTTGCAAACACGTATATTTTCTTTAATTAAACTCTGGAGTGTATATGAGAACGGGTCCAATATGGATTTTCCAGTCTTTAAATAATAAAAATATGACTTTTTTAAATGATTTAAAATAATAAAAATATTACATTTATTTATAGACATTTTTTGTTCAATATTTTTATTTGTTTTGGGTTGGCTTCTACGAAAATCGACAGCCTCTGTGGAATGCAATCCAAGGTGGAGGGTATAAAATGTTCAGCCCGGCCGAACTTAACATATTTTTTACTTGTTATGTCATAATAACGTATACGTACCCCGGAGTTAGGTGTGTTGGTATGTTTTTTGGGGTAAGATTATGATATTTTGATGAGAGTTTACACTTGCCTTATAAATACGTTGGCGTATACTTAACATTATTACATTATATTTTAAATAAGTATACGTAATGCAAACAAAGTTTATTACACTGTGTGTAATTTTTTAAGTCATGGTCTTTTTATTTTTTATCATTTTAGTAATAGATAGCAGAGTATCTCAATGTTGAAGTAAAGAAAAAAAATTTTTAACTTTTGCGGCTACCAAAGTTAGTATGTTCACAATTATTGTTCTTTTTGACAAGAGCTACAACTTTGCCTCAAAGAGTAAAACAAAATTCCAAACGGTTTGCAAGATATGAGCCTGATAAAATGATAAGTTTTTTGCAAAAATTACACCGATGCCCCAAATCTTTTGGGGGCCCATAAAAAAATGCCTGACTTTGGACAAAACTGGAAGACACGGGTTTTTTGGTCTTCCGTATAGCTTATATTTTCATGACACACAGTGTGATGGAACACAATATCATTCATATGACTACCAAGACTGGCTCGGCAATACCTTATCCTATATATATATATATATATATATATATATATAACTTCAATGGCAACTTCGATTTTATGTTCAACGCTTCAGTTGACTCTGACTGGTTTGCGTAATATTTATCCTTAATGGCTCCGCACAGAAAATAATCCAAAGAGCTCAAATCACAGCTCCGAGGCGTCCAATTGACATCCCAATTTCGGCTGATTCGATTCGATTTCGTATCGATGGTTACGGTGGCTGTGTGACATGTAGCCCATCCATCTTATTCAAACCAAATGTCGTCCATGTCATTCTTTTGAATTTTTGGAAACAAAAATTCGTTGAGCATGGCATGGTAACGCTCACCGTTGACGGTAACGGCGGCTTCTTCGAAAATAAGCAAAAGGAGCCAATGAAGCCGCCAGCCCAAAATCCACACGAAACAGTGACTCGTTGTGGATGCAATGGCTTCTTATATGTGGCAATTTATTGATATAGCCACTGAGATGAACATGAGCTTCATCTGAAAACACGATTTTTCTGTGAAATTCTTCATCTCCTGTCAAACAATCTTCAGTAGCAAATCAGTGAATTGAAACTGGAAGAGATCTGATCCCAAAACAGTGCAACTAGACTTTCGTTGCAGTGTTTGTAGTTCCCGACATGGTCGGCGACCTCTTAACCGAACTTAAAAAATGTTAAAGGTTCAAATAAACATTTAAAGAATATGAAATTATGTCATTCCATTCTAGAGAAATATCATAAAACAATAATACTTGGTTCATCAATTGGTAATGTTTCGTAGCACCCTGTAAGGATCAAAACTTGAAAATCTTCAATAGACGGACTTCCTCCTTGTCAATTTGTTTATAAACTGTTAAGTTATGGAAACTATTTGTATTTGCTTTAAAGGTATTAACCACAACAAGCAAATACAACAGTTTATTTTAGCATTGTAAAAGAATAAAACAAATCCACATCACGAACATAAGGTTGTGTGTTGTAGTCACCATACCTCCCTCCTCGTGTCGTTATTCATTCATGTTGTGGACATTTTTATCGTTATTTGTTCGTCTATTCTCTATCTATTCACATTTGGCTTAGTTATCATTTAAAAGAGCTTATCATTAAGTTTTCCGGTTTTTATCCTATGCCATGGGGATGTATTTTCTTGTTACTTTTATAAGAAACTTCTTTGCAGCTCCTGCTACACAAGGGACTCATCATTTTTCTTGTTCGCTTTTTGTATGTCTGCTGCAAGGTCGAATGCTCTTTCAGGACGCAAACATCGTAGATGAACGATACTTATATTTAACGCTCATTCTTAATGTTTGTGTTTCTGCGTTGTGTAAACTCTATATAATAGTAATTTCCTTATGCTTCCGATACGACTTCCTTAGAACAATTTTATCGTATTGTTTTTGTTTTCTGTCTGGGAAAATTGCTTTTGGTTATGTTAAACGTATGTTTTTGTGTGTATAGAAAAGTTGTAGAATTGTCTTTCGGTCACACCAGTCAGTTACAATGCCAAATAACATTAAAAATTATGATTTGAATGAAAAAATATTTTAAAATGTTAGCATTCAACGTATCGGCTTCTCACACATTTTAAAAGATTTTGCACTAATTTAATTAGAAATTGTGGTTTCTTATCTTAAATTATGACGCCAAAACTATGTTTGTGCCAAATATAGTTTGGTTGTGTCCAGTACGTCTTTTAGATCTGTATATTTGTATGGCTTTGTTTCCTTGCCCCACACTATACCTTCCTCCAACACCTTTGTTTTGTTGCCGGGTGCATTTTCATTTTATTTTGCTCATTTAAAGCATCATCTCGGTATAATTAAAATCTTGTGTAGAAAAATAGAATCCCAGCAAAAGAAAATTGGAAGTACTTACATAGGAAGCACATTTTAATCGTATCTCAATATCCAAATGTGAATTTTTTCTCGTTTTTTGATGAAGATCTATTAAACAACTTCCAAAAAAGTCGATAATATGTTAATATCCTGTAACATTTTACGAATAGCATTTTCATTTTAGCAAGTGAATGCGAACGAATTTTTAGAATGGGCTTACAGAGGTCATAAAATATTCATCGGAGACCCCATCTGGGTCGTGGTAAAATTCTAAGACGTCTGTCTGTTGAAAGCACGCTAGCGGCCGAACGAAATGAGTTAGGAGGTTCAAATTTTTCCTAAATGTGTCTTATGGTTACAGATCGGTTGGGATTGAAAGTGGGCGAAATCGGCACAGAGGGAAAAATTTTTCCCTCACAAAGACTGGAAATACCACTAATATTTAGAGTATTTCAGCCTGTTTTTTGAACATATTAGCTTGTATTTACTCGATATTTGCAATTCGCAATCCCTTTATACCATAAAAGGGCACGATAGAGTGACTTTTATTTGTAGGGGGCGAAATGGGACAAAAAGGGATAAAAATGGTACCTATCAAACGACAACAGATAGAAACACGAAATTTGGCGTGTACATCCCTCTAATAGAGTAGATACATAATATAAAAGTATTTTTTCTAAATTCGTACTTTTAAGGGGTTAAATGGGGATAGAGGGATAAAAATAGTACCACCCAAACGGCTGCACCTACAATAATGAAATTCGGTGTATATATTCCTCTGATTGCGTAGACACATAAAATAAAGGAAATGTTCGAAATTCGTACTTTAAAGGTGTAAAATGGAAAAAGGGGATACAAATTGTACCAAACAAATTCATGTAGCTAGAACCATGTTCATCGCTGTATACATTCCTCTGACTGAGTAGACACGAAAAAGGTTTTTCCAAATTCTCTTTCAAGGGATTCAATGGGAGCAGAGGGATAAAAATTGTAGCAATTAAAAGGCTACAGCTAAAATTATGAAATTTTCGAAAGTCGTACTTTTAAGGAGTAAAATGCCAGAAAGGGGATAAAAATGGTACCAACAAAATGTCCGCAGATAGTATCATGGAATTCGTAAAAATGTTTTTTTCGAAATTCGTACATTATTTTGTTGCTTTTACGACAAAAATTAAGTTCTTAAGACAAGATAAGGTATTTTCAAAATTGTATACTTTTTAAATTAAACTAGGATGGAAATACAACCAACCAAACGGAGGATGGGGATATCTTTAAAATTTGTACTCTTCTTATCAAAATAATACAGTCACTTTGTCTGTATCTGAAAATGCTTCTCCCTAATGGCGATTGACAGGGTATATAAAGTTCGACCCGGCCAAATCCGGTAGCGACGGATTTTTTAAAACAGAAATGGAAACTAGTGAAAAAGTGGTTCCTTTGCAACATTTTAAAATAACTTTTAAGTCTGTCAAAATAAAGGAAAACCCTCCTATGAGAACCCCATTTTAAATTCATTGGTGAAGATCCCAATTTTCACTACTTCCGAATCACAAGATGAACATCTTTTTCACTCCTTTAGTTGCTCTCTTTTTGCTGGTATATGATGAATCGAAGAGGGTATAAGAGCTCAAGGGGTTAAACTTTTTAAAGTTGCCCAGGACGAATAAGTGTGCTGACACTTATAATATAAACATGGTTCGTCTTCATGGTTTCCTTAATCGGTAATAGTAGAGATGTTTGCAGCTCTTTTAATTTTGTTCAGTACTATCAGATATTTAACTCCCTCGATCGTTGAGTTTTCCTCCTAGGCCTCAGACTAGTTGACCTTATTTGGACGATATCATCGTCTTCCCAGTAATAACGTTTAACCTGATGCTTATATGATTAAAGCTCATGATTATGTTCTTTAGCGGATTCCGTGTCTGTACTGAACGGATCATTTATTAATTGAAGTTCACTATGTTCATCGCCGTTCTAGCAGAATTATTTAGCTTACTCCTTAGCCATTCACAGAAACGCCGAAGTGGTAAGAGGTTGGTGCCTATCTAACAGAACTGTAATAAATAATTCTTACAATTGAGTAAATAGATACTTGTGTGGAAGAAGCTTTTAAGTAAGAAAAATATTAAGATTTTTTTTTGTATGCAAAAAATCAATTTTGGAAATTTTAAATAAAAATGTGTTTTTTTTTTCTTAAAATTAAGTTAATACGTTTACTGAAAATTATGCCCAGTTCTTCATACATTTAAGTATTAATGAATTTATAAAAAATCACTGGAAGTTGTTTAGAAAATTCTTGAATATTAGTTTAAGAAGCAATTCTCGTTCGATTGCAGAAACTTATTTCTTAAATAATTTAGGTATTATTCTAAACAACCACTACGAAGGGGCCTATAGTGCATTCGCAGCAATCATGGAATAATATCTCAACTCTTTATGGCAGAGGTATCCTGTAACTTTTGAGAAATATTCCATGTTGCAACTTTTATACCCTCCACCTACAGGATGGGGGTATACTAACTTTGTCATTCCGTTTGTAACATCTTGAAATATCGACCTGAGACCCTATAAAGTATATATATTTGAGATCGTCATAAAATTCTAAGACGATCTAGCCATGTCCGTCAGTCTGTTGAAAGCACGCTAGCATCTAAACGAAAGGAGCTAGGAAGTCCAAATTTTACATAAATGCGTCTTATAGTCGTAGATCGGTTGGGATTGCAACTGGATTTTTCCCTCACAAGGACTAAAAATACCCATAATAACCCCTAATATTTTAGAGTATTTAAGCACATTTTTCCAATATGTCTGCTTGTACTTACTTCATATTGGGTGTGCGCATTCCCCCTATAACAAAATCGTGCATTTAAATGATTTTTATTCGTAGGGCGAGAAATGGGACCAAAAGGGATAAAAATGGTACCTTTCAAATGGCAACAGCTAGAAACACGAAATTTTGTGTGTACATTGCACTAATTGAGTAGATACATAATATATTTTTCCAAGTTCATACTTTTAAGGGATAAAATGGGAATAGAGGGATAAAAATGGTATAAACCAAATCGTTGCACCTAGAATAATGAAATTCGGTGTATACATTCCTAGATTGCGTTGACACATAAAATAAACGTATTTTTCGAAATTCGTACTTTTTGGTGTTAAAATGGAAAAAGGGGATAAAATAGTGCCAACCAAATAACCGCAGCTGGAGTCATGACATTTGGAGTAAACATTCCTCTAACTGCCTAGACACGTATTTTTTCAGCAGAGTTTGTCCAATTGTATAAATGGCTATTGGTGTTGCATTTCTGTTGTTGTGGAACGTGATATTGATATTGCAGCAGACAATTAGAAGATCTCATTAGAGCACTTTAGTTACAACGAAATAATATAATTGTGACCATTAAAATGAACGATAAGTAATATAATTTTAGATTAGAATCTGTGTTGAAATTTTCTTTAGACTATGTACCATACAAATTAGCTGACATTCAATTTACAAAGTATTTTTGAACAGAAACTATGGTTTTAAGCTGGCTGAAATGGTGTTTTTGACCAATTGAATATATATATTATTTTAGCGATGGAACTCAAATTTGGAATTGTAGTATCGAATTCAAATTCTTTAATCAATCTTATATTTTCTATATGCGTAAAACCGAAAAATTGTATAATAAGGCCAACATTTTAGAAATATCAAGATTATGAATATACAATTTCAAACCACTTGCTTATATTTACATTCATACAATCTGTTAATATTCATTATGCCACATGTTGATATTAACTTTACTTGTTCAGTATTGTAAGTTACTCGATTATTTCTATTTAAATCTGTCTATAAAGGACAGAGCAGTTGCTCTGGAAAATCAATGCACATCGAAAAATAGAAGCGAGCATTTGTAGATATAAGCGATGATGCCTTTTAAACAAAGAGTGAAAAGTATTATTTAAAACGTTCGAGCTGTTTCCTTTCATGAAACTATACAATTTTAGGAAGAAGTTTGATTCAATGTTTTTTTGATGTTCATAAAACTGGCAAAAACAAAAATAAATGATTTCAGTTTTACTAGAAACTCGAGTCTATTTAATTGTTTACAATACTTCTATAAGGATACTGGTTTCGCAATTTGAATGAAAACATTTTAGTTTTGCTAATATGTTACTGCATATTTTCAAATTGCATTGTACAAGTTTTCAAAAGAAAGTTTCTTTAATTTACAAAAATTAAGATATCGTTATGAAATTATGGAATTATGTAGAAATAATGTCTCTGAAAACATGGCCTATTAGTTTTTGCATTTATGTCCAACAAACTCCCAAATTCCCAAAATTGGGGAATTATATTCTAAAATTTGGATTTTTTTACTAAAATGTCTTTTCTGTATTTACCGTAGGGATTTGGTAATGATTATTGACTAAGAAGTTAACGCAAAATAATTTTTAATCGGTGAGTTGCGATTTGAGAATATGAGCAAACAATTTTTTTGTACTAAAAATTGGCAAATTTGGTGAAGACCATCCGTGGATGCCCGTGGACCAAAATAATGCATAAAGGGCATAAAACCTCTCTAAATTATATTATATGTATCTATAGGAAGAAAAACAAGTAAAATGGGCGTTAAGTTCGGAAAGGCCTAACCTTATATACCCTCCACCATGGTTTGCATTTCACAGCGGCTGTAGATTTTACAGAAGTACAGTAATATTGCTGGAAAATTTAAAATTTTTCAAACAAATACAAAATACAATACAAAAGAAAACAAATACAAAAAAGAAATTTTATAAATAAATTTTTAATTTTTTTAAACCACGCTTATAAGGCAAGGCTTCCAATATGTATATATTATATATATATAAATGGTGATTTTTTAAAAGCTATAGGAAAGATTTTCAAAAAAAAAAAAACACATAAAATTCATAAAAATGCATGAAATTTTTATTTGAATATATATTTCCATATAATTTAATGTTTGAAGATTATTTCATGCAAATGTTGACCTAGACTGCGCCTCAAATGGTCCATCCGCTTAGTCCAATTTTTATCGTTTTTTTTTTCTCACTCGACCCTTAAAATTTCAAAAATACATTTATATTGCGCTTGTATGGTGAGAGGATTTTACATACCAAATTTCACGATGCTAGCTGTAATACTTTAGTTGGTACCATTTTTATCCCTTTTAGTCCCGCTCGACTCGTAAAATTACAAATCTCAAAAAATCCATTTATGTTGCATGTATACGTTGTCAGAGGAATGTAAATACCGATTTTCAAGAATATAGCTGCATTAGTTAAAGTGGTACCATTTTCATCCCTGTTTGTCTCATTCCTCCCTTATAAGTACAAATTTCGAAAAATCCATTTAGATTGCGATTCTACGTTGTCAGAGGAATTTATCCCCTTTTGTCCCGCGCAACCTTAAGGTACATATTTAGAAAAATCTAATTTTAGTGCGCTTCTACATGGCCAGAGGAATTTACATATACAATTTTACAATGCAATAATTAAGTTGGCACCAATTTTATCCCTTTTTGTGCTGCTCACCACTTAAAAGTACAAAAATGAGAGTAGATTGCGCTTCTATATGGTGAGAATATTTTACATACGAAATTTCACTATTCTTGCTGTAATACTTTAGATGATACCAATTGTATCCTTTTTAGTCCCGCTCGCCACTTAAAATTAAAAATTTCGGAAAAATCTATGTATGTTGTCAGAGAAATGTAAAAACCTATTTTCACAAATATAGCTTCATTACTTAAATCGGCACCATTTTTATTACTGTTTGTCTCTTTCCTCAGTCAGTAACGCATCTCTTATAAAGGGTGATTTTTTAAGAGCTTGATAACTTTTTTTTAAAAAAAAAACGCATAAAATTTGCAAAATCTCATCGGTTCTTTATTTGAAACGTTAGATTGGTCCATGACATTTACTTTTTGAAGATAATTTCATTTAAATGTTGACCGCGGCTGCGTCTTAGGTGGTCCATCCGCTTAGTCCAATTTTGGCATTTCCACGTTTTTGAGTAACAGAGACCCAATTGGTGCGAACGGCGACGAATCGAAAATTGGTGGTCATCATTAACACTGGCCGATACAGCTGCGATATTTTCTTCAGTTCGCACTCTACGTAAGCGTGTTGGTGGTTTAATGTCCAACAATGTAAATTTGGTGCGAAATTTAGTCACAATAGCCCGAATAGCCGCTTCAGTGGGTCGATTAAACTGACCATAAAATGGAAGCGCGTAATGAACTTTCTTAACAGAGCACGCATTTTGATAATAAAATTCAATAATTTGCAAGCGTTGTTCGTTTGTAAGACGTTTCATGATGAAATGTCAAAGCATACTGAGCATCTTTCTCTTTGACACCATGTCTGAAATCCCACGTGATCTGTCAAATACTAATGCATGAAAATCCTAACCTCAAAAAAATCACTCTTTATATATACTAGCAGTACCCGCTGCTTCGCACGCGAAAAAGCCAGTTAATTGTTAATTTTATCCGTCTTTGTTTTTGGATAGTATTTATTTAATTTTCTTTTGGTCAATATAGATAAATCTAAAATAGTAATTTGGAAACCTCCTATTAGCTACCACTCACACACAGTCGAAGGAATGTGCTTGTCGATATGCACTATTTTAGCTGAACTACATCGTATGTATAATTTTTAAAATTTTCTACCAAGTTTTGAACAAAATATTACAACCATTTATATCCTCGATCTCATGTTTCTAGATTCAGCCAGCCAGTTTATAACTTTTTGCACTTCTTTCCCAAAATGTACACATTTTGAAAAATTACTGTAGGTAACTTGTGTTTTTGCTTCCCCTAAAAATATGTACTTTTTTTGTAACACATTTATTCCTTGTTGTCCCGTATCCCCCCATTTAAGTACAAATTTTGAAATATCCATTTATGTGCCGTGCTTACTTAATTAAATGATTGTACAGCATTTTTATTCCTTTTCGTCCCGCGCACCCCTTAAAAGTACAAATTTTGAAAAATCAAACTACTGCGCTTCTATATGGTCAGAGGAATTTACACACTAAATATCACTATTCTAGCTGTAATACTAAAGTTGGTACCATTTTTATCCCTTTTTGTCCCGCTCGCAACTTAAAAGTACAAATTTCGAGAAATCCATTTATGTTTCAAGTTGTCAGAGAAATTTAAACGCAAAATTTCACGACTATAGCTGAAATATTTTAGTTGGTACTATTTTTATCCCGCTCATTGTTTATATGTACAAAATTTGAAAAAAATCGTTTAGATTTGCGCTTCTCGTTGTCAGTGGAACTTACACACAACATTTCACGACTATAGCTCCAATACTCTAGTTGGTACTACTTTTATCCCTTGTTGCTCACCCCCTATAAGAAAATTTCAAAAAATCCATTTAGATTGCGCTTTACAAACAGTTTACACTCCAAATTTCCCGACTATAGATGCAATTGGAACCATTTTTCTACAAAAAATCATATAAAGTAGAAAATTATTTGCACATTTCTTTCTTAAGCTGTGAAAATATCATTAGGGATAGAATAAAAGTGTATCGCATTGAAGGAGAGAGTTAAAACCATAAGTATGTCCCAAGTCCCTTTCACGTCCGTCTGGCTCGCTTGTATACACGATGACTCTGGAAGGGACTTAAAGAATTTATTCAAACTCAGCACATAGTACTATTTTCCCAAACTTAGTTTAATTTCGAAAATGGGGGAAATTGATATACATCTTATGGTACACACACACGTATAGTCCATATTCCAAAACAAACGACCCGTACGTAAAATTAAACCTAAGATAACTTCTATACTTTACACGCAAATTGACATAAGCTTTGGTCAAAATAAAAAAAAGATAATGTTCACACATAACTCTTTCTGTGCCGTTTGTGTCCTTAAACATACAAATTTAACATTAATTTATGTACTCGGAGAAATGTACACACCGAATTTCTTTTCATATTCTAGCTGAAAACTTTGGTTGGTACTATCTTTATCCCAAATCCCCAATTTTGGTTGATATCATTTGCACCACTTTAATCCCTTAAAAGTACAAATATCGGAAAATTCCTTGTTATTAATCATTTACACTGTAAGACGAATATGCGTACCGAATTTAATTATTGTAGCGTCATCCATGTTCTTGGCACCTTTTTTATCCGCTTTTCTCGTTTACCCTTTAAAAGTACGAATTTCGAAAAATTTCTTCAATTTGCGGTTGTAGGCATTTTCAGGATGTATGATTGGTACCATTTTGTATCCGTTTCTACCCAATTTCACTCACAAAAAGTACGAATTTTAATGTCCGTTCCGAATTTCATGATTCTAGGCCCAGTTGTTTGGTCTGGGCTGAGGTAAAATTTTTATCCCATTTAATCCCTTAAAATTACAAATTTCGAAAAATGTCTTCTTATCAGTGATTTGGGCTGTACAACGAATACACATATCGAATTTCATTATTGTAGCGTCATCCGTGTTGTTTGTACCTTTTTTTATCCCCTTTTCCCCGTTTACCTACTAAAAGTACGAATTCAAAAAGATTCGGTCATTTTGCGTTTCTAAGGGTTTTGAGGTATGTACACACCGAATTTTATTATTCCAGCTCCATCCGTTTGATTGGTACCATTTTTATCCCTTTTTACCCGATATCACCCACAAAAAGTACTAATTTAAAAATATTTTCTTGGGCGCGTTGAATCTATAAGAGCAATTTTTGTACCAAGTTTCAAGATTCTAGTCCCAGCTGTTTGATCATTGCGGTGGCACAATTTTTATCCTTCTTTAACCCATTTTACCCCTTAAAAGTACGTATTACGAAAAACTCCCTTCAAATCTGATCTCTTCGCTGTAAGAGAAATGTACATACCAAATTTCATGGTTCTAGCTTCAGCCATGTTGTTGGTACAATTTTTGTCCCATTTGACCCCCAAAGGTACGAATTTCCAAATGAAATCTTTTGGTATGTCTTCATGCTATAAGAGGAATGTCCATACCAAATTTCAAGATTCTAGGCCCAGCCGTTTGGTCATTGCGGTGGTACAATTTTTATCCCTCTTTACCCATTTTACCCCTTAAAAGTACGAATTACGAAAAACTCCCTTCAAATCTGATTTGTTCACTGTAAGGGAAATGTACATACCAAATTTCATGATTCTAGCTTCAACCATGTTATAGGTACCATTTTTGTCCCTTTTTGTACCATTTAACCCCCCAAAAGTACGAATTTTTAAAATGTCACTTTTTGGGTTGTCTTTATGCCGCAAGAGGAATATCCATACCAAATTTCAAGATTCTAGGCCCAGCCGTTTGGTCATTGCGGTGGTACCATTTTTATCCCTTTTTACCCCGTTTTACCCCTTAAAAGTACGAATTTTGAAAAATATTTTCTTGGGCGCGTTGAAGCTATGAGAAAATTGTTGTACCAAATTTCAACATTCTAGTCCCAGCCGTTTGGCCATTGCGGTGGTACAATTTTTATCCCTCTTTACCTCATTTTACCCCTTAAAAGTACGAATTACAAAAAACGCCCTTCAAATCTGATTTGTTCACTGTAAGGGAAATGTACATACCGAATTTCATGATTCTAGCATCAACCATCTAGGTACCATTTTTGTATCATTTAAACCCCCAAAACTACGAATTTTTAAAATGTCACTTTTTGGGTTGTCTTCATGCCGCAAGAGGAATATCCATACCAAATTTCAAGATTCTAGGCCCAGCCGTTGGGTCATTGTGATGGTACCATTTTTATCCCTTTTTACCACTTAAAAGTACGAATTTTAAAAAATATGTTCTTGGGCGCGTTGAAGCTATAAGAGAAATTTTTGTACCAAATTTCAAGAATCTAGTCCCAGCCGTTTGGCCATTGCGGTGGTACAATTTTTATCCCTCTTTACCTCATTTTACCCCTTAAAAGTACGAATTACAAAAAACTCCCTTCAAATCTGATTTGTTCACTGTAAGGGAGATGTACATACCAAATTTCATGATTCTAGCTTCAACCATGTTATAGGTACCATTTTTGTCCCTTTTTGTACCATTTAACACCCCAAAAGGACGAATTTTTAAAATGTCACTTTTTGGGTTGTCTTCATGCCGCAAGAGGAATATCCATACCAAATTTCAAGATTCTAGTCCCAGCCGTTTGGCCATTGCGGTGGTACAATTTGTATCCCTCTTTACCTCATTTTACCCCTTAAAAGTACGAATTACAAAAAACTCCCTTCAAATCTGATTTGTTCACTGTAAGGGAAATGTACATACCAAATTTCATGATTCTAGCTTCAACCATGTTATAGGTACCATTTTTGTCCCTTTTTGTACCATTTAACCCCCCAAAAGTACGAATTTTTAAAATGCCACTTTTTGGGTTGTCTTCATGCCGCAAGAGGAATATCCATACCAAATTTCAAGATTCTAGTCCCAGCCGTTTGGCCATTGCGGTGGTACAATTTGTATCCCTCTTTACCTCATTTTACCCCTTAAAAGTACGAATTACAAAAAACTCCCTTCAAATCTGATTTGTTCACTGTAAGGGAAATGTACATACCAAATTTCATGATTCTAGCTTCAACCATGTTATAGGTACCATTTTTGTCCCTTTTTGTACCATTTAACCCCCCAAAAGTACGAATTTTTAAAATGGCACTTTTTGGGTTGTCTTCATGCCGCAAGAGGAATATCCATACCAAATTTCAAGATTCTAGTCCCAGCCGTCTGGCCATTGCGGTGGTACAATTGTTATCCCTCTTTACCCCATTTTACCCCTTAAAAGTACGAATTACAAAAAACTCCCTTCAAATCTGATTTGTTCACTGTATGGGAAATGTACATACTAAATTTCATGATTCTAGCTTCAACCATGTTATAGGTACCATTTTTGTCCCTTTTTGTACCATTTAACCCCCCAAAAGTACGAATTTTTAAAATGTCACTTTTAGGTTGTCTTCATGCCGCAAGAGGAATATCCATACCAAATTTCAAGATCCTAGGCCCAGCCGTTTGGTCATTGCGGTGGTACAATTTTTATCCCTCTTTACCCCATTTTACCCCTTAAAAGTACGAATTACAAAAAACTCCCTTCAAATCTGATTTGTTCACTGTATGGGAAATGTACATACTAAATTTCATGATTCTAGCTTCAACCATGTTATAGGTACCATTTTTGTCCCTTTTTGTACCATTTAACCCCCCAAAAGTACGAATTTTTAAAATGTCACTTTTAGGTTGTCTTCATGCCGCAAGAGGAATATCCATACCAAATTTCAAGATTCTAGGCCCAGCCGTTTGGTCATTGCGGTGGTACCATTTTTATCCCTTTTTACCCCATTTTACCCCTTAAAAGTACGAATTTCGAAAAATCCCGTCTTATCACACCTCTACACTGTAAGAGAAATGTACACACCAAATTTCATGATTCTAGCTCTAGCCGTTTGGTCTGGGGAGTGATCAGTCAGTCAGTCACTCAGTCACTCAATCACGCAACTCTTTTATATATATAGATAGACTAAGGGGTTATTAAGGGTATTTTCAGTCCTTGTGAGGGGAAATTTTTTCCCTTTTTGCCGATTTCGCTCAGTTGCAATCCTAGCTCATGTACGACTATAACACGCATTTATGGACAATTTTAACTAGCTCCTGTCGATGATAGTGTGCTTTCAACAGACGGATAGACGGGCATGGCTAGATTGCCTTAAAATATTATGATGATCAAGAATATATATAAAGGGTGATTTTTTAGCTATTATCTTTTTGGCAACACTGGTTTAAACAGCTGACGCACGTTTTGTGTTTTGTTTCACTGTCAAATATCTTCAGTTTGGTCTATAACCGTATGGACCGTACTATCGATTCAAATAAAGATTTCATGTATTTTTCTGAATTTTATGTGTTTTTTTGAAACATTTTCCTATAGCTTTTAAAAAATCACCCTTTATTTTAAAGGGCCTCAGGTCGATATTTCAATGTGTTACAAACGGAATAACAAACTTAGTACACCCCATCCTGCGGTGGGTGGTATAAAAATTAAAAGCGAAATAATATTGTCGCCTTCTTGAAAAAAAGTTAATAATTGGACTTTTTTATGGTTTGTCTTTAGAAGTGTGCATCTTCTGACTTAAAATTTATAAGCAATCCATTCAAACGCTAAACATTTTTAATTTCGTGCAAAGAATGATATCACAAAGATAAAAATACCAATCAACCTTCCCAATTTTTTGTTTATAATTCAGTCATCTCTAAAACTAATTGAGACACAAATACATGTACATTTTATTTCAATTCATACAAGAACATTTTTGTTCATATTTATCTTTGCAATTGGTACATAATTATGCTTTTGGCAGTCATTTCAAAGTTTGACATGACCGTGTACCTACTAGGGATCCAAAACTTACCTACTTATCTGACAAACACCTCTACTCTATGTATGTGAAATTTTGTTACGATATCAGTTTCTGTTCAAAAGATACAGAATTAATTGCAAAGAATCGATTTGGAACCACTGTACATTGTTATATAGATGAAACTATTCTCTCTCTCTCTTTCTGGATAAGATAATTTAGGAAAATGTTTTTCAGCTGCTAAATGCCTCTATTTTGAGGAGGTTTGGTATGTAACATATTCGAATGCCGGTCAAGTTATTTTCATATCCTGTGTGGGGATAACGAAAACCTCACCGCAAAGGGTTTTGAAGAGTGTTATGATAGATTTTCAGAACTATACAGCTTTCTCTCCAACAACGTAATACCCAACCACCCACAACAACAATCAGTGGAGTTTAGTTTATTCGGTTGACATCTCTGTTACACCTCTTTCTTGTAAGTTGTAATCACATCCTGTTGCGGATGCAAACCCATCAAAAATATTTTTGTGAGCCAAGATATTGTTCAGTTTATTTAAAGTAACAATTGGTGCTTAATATTTATCTTTATTTTGCAAAATACTGACCTCAGCATCGGGATCAGTATCGGTATTCAAAATTTTATGCGTTATTTATTCAAGACTTTATAAAAATGTTCTTGTAATGTTCAAAGATCTATAGATTATTATATTTCAAATTATTTCACTGTGATGTCACTACCCTGCACCACATTTATTTTCCTTCTCAGATTTATTGCTACATTTTTTTCAATCCCTGTCACAATGTGCAAATGCAATGTTTTTAAGATACAATCAGATGTTGCAACAACACCACTTCATAATTGGTCATTATCCTCGTATCCTAAAAGTGTTGGAGCGAACATAACCAACTGCAAAGTGAAATGCCATTTGTAAATTGTAACTCCTTTGGCAATTTAATAAGTCCACATAAACCGTGTTGCTGACGACCACTGCCACACAACGAATTTGCCGTGGCCAGGATGAGGGCAACTGTTGTACGGAAATCGTTGTTACTGGTGGCTCTGACCCCTTGTTTTTGCCCCATTTGAATTGTCACTTCAGTTAAATTACATTCGAGTAACAGCCACTTAACTTTATGAGAGGGCTTATACCGAAACCAATTCCCATCTGTCCCTTGGGTGGATGGATGCCCCCAGCAAATGCAACTGTACTCGGTGCAGTGCCCTGCAGTGTCCTCAGTTTGTTGTGTGAAAAGCAAAGCATATAAAGTGACCATCCAACCCACTAAACCCCCAGTCGGTCGACCAACGAGTACCCTAGCATTCATGTGTCATAATAAATAATAAATCTTGGCCGGGTGTTCTTGTGGGGTTTTTGGCCTATTCAACACTCTTGAGCTGGAAATGCAAACAGCTGCAGTAATTTTCGCTTGTTTTTCATCCGGACGTCTGTACGTTATATTCGTTTTGTGCTGTTTATCATCGGGGGTCTTTTGTCCCGCGCCGTCCTTGTTGTTGCGGTGTATTATTCATGCAAGGCAACAGCATGTTAGTATGGGCGATTTCAAAGAAAATAGGGCCTCGATGAAAATATTTACTCGTTCAAAGATAAAACTTCAAGTGTTTTTTTTTCAAATAATAAGTTTACAGGGTTTTGGGGTATTTTCTATACTTTTAGGAAAAACTTTCTCTCCATATCAAATTTACCCATTTAAAATAAAACTGAAAATAGGTTAACCGGTGTAATCTTCGACACCGTCCACCGGTTTTTTTGAAAATTGTCATTTTCGACTAAACGGGGAAACCGGGGTTTTCATGTCGGATATATTCTATAATAACACTACGCAAGAAAATGCGAGAGTTATGATTTGTTTATGCTGCGAATATAAACTGAACTGACCTCTTAATACCGCAGGTTTAAGATTTTCCCAAAATATTGATTTGTGACGTTGGAAAAAACAAGTAGGATATCAAATAGCTTCGTTTGGAGCTTGATGTGTAACATCGAAGCCATTGACTGCTATTGCTAATTATATCCTACATCACACGGTAGAATGTCTTTGTGAATTTGTTCGTCGTTTTTTATACCGATCGACATAGAATCACTTTATGATTTAGCCATGTCTATCTATCACGATACAGGTCGAAATTAATGTCTAACGAAACTTGACATAAACGATTTTTGCACGTCGAGGACGGATGCAATTTAATTTTAAGCAAATTGGTTCAGATTTAGATATAGAACTCATACAAAAATGTCGCTCCCGATTTTTCTGCTCTAGAAGCCACATTATTTAAGCGATTTTGATCAAATTTTGCACAACACCTTACACATAAGTTAAAAACACCTGTGGTAAAAATTGGTTCAGATTTAGATATAGCCACCATTCGAATTTCGCTCCCTATTTGACATTTGCCGATCTAGAAACTGTAAATTTTAATAGATTTTCTTCAAATTTGACGTAACACCTTATATTTCAACTAGAAACTTTTCTGGTGAAAATGGGTCAAATCGGCTCAGATTTATATATAGCTCACATACAAATGTCGCTTCCGACTTGACTTTCTTTGCTTTGGAAACCATATAATTTATACGATTTTGAATAAATTTGGCGCAACACCTCATATTTCAACTAGAAACATCTATGGTAAAAAGGTTTCAAATCGGTTCAGATTTAGATATAGCTCCCATATAAATTTCGCTCCCGATTTGAGGTTAACCGCTGTAGAAACCACATACCTTAACCGATATTCTTCAACTTCGGCAGGACAACTTATATTTACACTAGAAACATCTATGATAAAAGAGGGTGAGATCGGTTCAGATTTATATATAGCTCCCATACAAATGAAGTTCACGATTGTCACCGAATTGGATTGTAGTGGAGTACAAAAGGGTAGGGTATAATATAGACGGCACCGACTAGGGTTTGGGGTCCGGGAATTCCCGAATCGTTTTTCCCGGGAATTCCCGGAAAAAATTTGACGGAAATTCCCGGGAAAAAATTTTTCAATTTTCCGGGAATTGAAATTTTTAGATGTATTTCAAATTCATATATGTATTTACATCAGAGCTGTTAAATTTCGATTACGATTAGTAATCAATTACATTACTTTTTAAAAAGAATCGTAATGATTTTATAATCCACTATTCAACAATTTCTGATTACTAATTGATTACGATTACAAATAATCAAAAAATAATCAGGATTACTTGCGATTACCGTTACCTTTCGGTTTTAGATGGCAAAAGAACGAGAACAGAAAAAATCAAAACTGACATATATTGAAAAGTCAAAAGTTTTGACAAACAGACTACTATGACTCTCATACCGATTTCGCGAAAATCAAAAGTAATCACAAAAAATCAAAAGTAATCTAAAATAGTCAAAAGTAATCTTTTAAAGTAGTCGAACTCATTTTTGATTACTTTTGATTATTTTTGATTAATCGCAAGTAATCCTGATTATTTCTTGATTACTTGTAATCGTAATCAATTACTAATCGTATAAAACTGAATGTAATCGTATTGTAATCATTACTTCTACTTAAAAAAAAATAATCTAATTACTAATGATTACGATTACTAATTATTACTTAACAGCTCTGATTTACATTACTGACAATAATAAGTATTTGTTGAGTATTTGCTTATATTATATTACTTCAAACAAAACTTTTTAAATTCGCTAAATAGCCATTTTATGCGAAACCCAGCTAGGGGAATAAAGAAAGAAATGGTCTAAAAATAGGAATACAATAAAAATTTTTCGCCTGGAAACTTTCAAGATAAATCTAATAGGAATATAAATATATGCTACGATGTATTTAAATGGCCCTTTGTAAGAATTAATTATTTCAATATTTTTATTTTTTATGAATTTATTAAATTAATATTAATTTTTTATGTTTCTATTGTTTTTACAGTTTAGAATATTCCCCCCCCCTGTATCTATAAAATATTGTTGTCTCCAGACGAATGAATATTCTAAATTAAATGCATCATAATATTCTCCGTCATATGAGTTATTTGTTTCCTTAATCGTTTTCAATTTTGAATCTAGTGTAGGTGTCAGTCACTTCTACCTGCGATATAAATGTCCAATTCTGACGATTAGTCTACAGCTTTTCAAGTTTATAATGAGTAAATGTAATTTATAATCGGAATATGTAAGTTCACGATGAGATGTAAATTCATAACAGGAAATGTAAATTCATTAAAATTTATAATCGAAGCTATGTATGCATGTACGTTTTTCTATAGATATTTTCGTAGAAACACATATTTTATCAATGTTCTCATTATAAATTTACTTTTTCTCAATATGATTTTATATTTTCTCAATATGATTTTATATTTTCTCATTATGAATTCATATTTTCTGAATATGAAAACGTATTTTCTGATTATGAATTTGGATTTTCTGATTACAAACTTGTATATTTCATTATGAATTGGTATGTTCCTATTATGAATTAATTGTTCTCAATGAATTATGATTTATATATCTCATTATGAATTAACATGTTCCTATTATAAATTTACATTACCCATTATGAATTTATATGTCCCTAATATGAATTTACATTTCTCAATATAAATTTGTATGTTTCGAATATAATCTTGAAAAGGTGTAGAGTAAAATATTTTTAAAATGAAAAATAATTTGTAAAATATTTTAACAGTAACATGCGTTTTTAATTTGTAATATGACAGTATTGAAAAAACACACCAGTTATTAAATGTTGATATTTTAAATCATATTGAACATACCTATAAATAAATTACATTTTCCCGGGAATTCCCGGGAAATGAAAAAAGTCCGGGAAACCCCAAACCCTAGCCCCGACAGACTTTAGCCTTTCCTTACTTGTTTTTTGGTTGGTTTGATTTTTATTGGTATATATCTTAAGGAATCATGTCTTATTCGATCCAACATTCACGTCTAACAATATCGAAATTAAAACATATCAATCTGGCAGTAAAAAAGAGAGAGTATTGATGGATGTAGAAAAGGTACGAAATGTGTACTTAATAATATTAACAGCAAATTTGTGAACACCTCCTGTATATTTCCATAAAAAACTAAGTTTTTGTTGTAACTCTTACTCAGGTTCGAGATCATTTGTTTTTGTTTTCTTAAACAGAAAAGAAAGTATTTTAAAAAGAAGTGTGCGACATTTATTTGGTTCTGTTGCTAGCAGGGTAGACGATTTTTTCAAGGGACGCTTCTCCCCCTTTTCAATGGCCAGTGATATGCAACAACTACTCCGGTTATTATTGGTCTGTATATCTGTATCGCAAACTCAATTGACTGAGAACAGCTTCGGACTTAAATATACACCCAAAAATCCCAGTTCAGTAGTTTCAGTAATTTACCGAAAACAAACAGATGTCCACACTTCTTCTCGTGTGTAATCGCAATTCGTGAAAAATGCACAAAGTGTTTTGTTGTTGCTATGTTCAAGCAACAGCATGTTCAAGTCGTACCCCACTTCATTTCTTCTGTGAAAAGAATAGATCAAACAATAAAAACAAAACAGATGAAATGAAGTGGGGTACGACTTGAACATGTTGTTGCTTGAACATAGCAACAACAAAGCACTGTGTGCATTGTTGCATAATAAAAACAAAACATATAAAAAATTAATCTTCGAATATATGAATTTGCAAATGACATTTATAAGCAAATATTGAAGCTCATATTGAATTTTGACAGCATCGCTGGTTGAAACATAATACATTTTTGTATACTTGTTTGTACAAATTTTTCATAGCATTCTCTAACGTATCTCTTGTGATCAAAAATAAATATCAAAACAAACTTCAGAATAATTTGGTACTTTAAATAAACAAGACCGGCGATTGAAGCGAATTCTCATTTAGAATATGAAAATGAAATTATAAAATAAGTAAAAAGTATTTGAATTCTTATGGTTTAATGTTTTGTGTTCAATAATTTAAAAAAATAATAATTAAATTAAATTCAATAATTAAAAAAGTATAAAAATAATAAAAAAAAGTTTAATTTTTGCTTATAAATAAAAAACCGGTTTGACCGGTTTTTCAAATTTTAAAAAACCGAAATCTGATTTTTTTAAATTGTAAATTTTTTAACAAACCGAAAACCGGCTTCCCGATGTGTGCAGGTTTTTGACATCCCTAATCCACACATTCAGGGGAGCCTACACACTGGATTTCATGGTTGCAGCTATAGACGTTTTGTTGGTACAATTTGTAATCATTTTCCCATTTTAACCCTAAATTACGAATTTAGGAATTTTTTCCTGTTCTTTTCGTCTACGTATTCAGAGGAACGTTTAAACCGAATTTCATGATTTTAGATGCAGCGAAAAAATAACTATCTATTTAGTCAGAATAATTTATAAACCATATTTAATGATTTAAAATTCAAAAAGATAAAAGAACAAAAAAGGCCCGTGTCTCCCAGTTTTGCCCAAAGTCATGCACTTTTTTATGGGCCTCCAAGGATTTGGGGCATCGGTGTCATTTTTGCAAAAAGTGATCATTTTCTCAGACTCATAACTTGCAAACCGTTTGGAATTTTGATTTACTTTCTGAAGCAAAGTCGTAGCTCTTGTCATAAAGAACAAAAATTGTGAACATGTACAGTCAAAAAAAATGTATCTTCAAGATCAACATCTCAAAAGTCGTCAAACAAATCATATATGCTGTAGTGTGTATAGGTAGCGTATACGTGCTGTTGATTAAGGATAATAGCACTCATACGCACTGTGGTCGGACTGTCCATTAACAGAAACAGTCCTGCAAAAACGGTGTTAAGAATTATGCCTAGGAAGTTTATATAGGGTGTTTTTTATTGAGATATAGAACTTCGAATTGAAATAAAACACAAGAAAATCGTTTTAATGTCCATCAATTTGGCTTTTTTGGAAGGATAATTTTATGCCATTAATGTTTAAATATGATTTCGGGCATGTGGCCGCCGCGAATGTTTCCTTCAATAATTCGATTGTGACGTGCGCTGTGTGGCATGTAGCGCCGTCTTGTTGGAACCACAACTCATCCACATTCATGCCATCCAATTCGGGAACAAAATAGTCGGTTATCATGGATCTATACCGGTCTCCATTAACGGTAACTGACTCTCCAGCATTATTTCGGAAGAAGTATGGCCCAATGACTCCACCAGCCCATAGAGCACACCAAACAGTCAGTTTTTGTGGATGTAATGGCGGTGAACTTCGCGAACTGAACCATTACTTTCGAAATAAATTTGCACGATTTGCAAGCGTTGTTCTTTTGTCAACCTGTTCATGATGAAATGGCAAACCAAACTAAATATTAATCACTTGACAGCTGACAAAATGGCCGCCAGTTAAAAAAGTGATGCCAACTTAAAGTTCTATACCCCAATAAAAAACACCCTTTATGTTCTAGAAAGTTGTTTTTTGAGATCTTACATATTTGTAGTTGATTGTTGCCTCCAATTTTGAACGGTTTGCTACTTATGGACCTGAGGAGGAGAAAAAGGTTAAAAAAATCTATTTTTTAAGTTTTTTTTGCGATTTTGACCTTGAAGATGAAGTTGTTTGATTTTACAACTTTACCTCAGAAAGTAAATCAAATTTCAAATGGTTTACAATATATGAGTCTGAGAAAATTATCATTTTTTGCAAAAATGACACCGAGTCCCCAAAAAGTGCATATACGGACATAGTTGTGTCCGTATATGGTTATATTTTTCGTGTTTCGATTAGGGTTTGGGGTTTCCCGGACTTTTTTTCATTTCCCGGGAAAACGGGAATGGAAAGTTTCATTCCCGGGAATTCCCGGGAAAAAAATATTTATTTTAGGTATGTCCAATATGATTTAAAATGTCAACATTTAGTAAATGGTGTGTTATTTTAACCTATTAACGCCCACCATACACGTCCGTGTACACTATTTCAAGGTTTTCGTACTTTTTGATAGCTTTTAATATGAATGTAATTCCTGATTATTAAACTATAGGCCTGTTCGGTTGGGCTTACCAGCTTAGTTTTTGTATGGAATTTACTACTCTCATAATGTTGCTGCCAGATTTTTCTTGTTGATTAATTTAAAAAATATGGATGAAAATTTTGCCACCTTATCAAGTATCTTAATTGTAAGTGATCGAGAAGGACAATATAATATAATAATCTAAAAAAAAATACTTTTTACTATTGTAGTACTTTTTATTATTGATACTAATTACAAATTAGACGAAAGTTTTTGTCAAAATATTTTACAGATTATTTTTCATTTTACAACTATTTTACTCTAGACTAATCGTCATAATTAAAGGCGTCATAAACTTGGACATTTAAATCGCAGTCACAAGTGACTACACTAGATTCAAAATTTAAAAATGATTAAGGAAACAAATAACTCGAAGAATGTCATGACGTAATTAAATTAGAAGATTCATATAAAAAATTTACAGAAACAAAGTAAAATATTCTAAAATGTAAAAGTAATATAAAAGATTAATATTAAATAAATAATTAGTTCTTACAAAGGGTTATTTAAAATACCGTAGGATATATTTCTATTCATATTTGATTTCTCTTGAATGTTTCCAGGTGAAAAATTTTAAATGTATCCGATTTTTTAACAATTTTTTATTAGTTTTTCTTACATATGTAAAGTAAATTGTTAATATTATTAGATTTAGACTTTCACCTTTTATTTTGTCGATTCTTGTAAGAAAACAAGAAATTTAAAGTATAACCAGCACGACATTAAGTATTGACATTATGTCAGCCATAGTATTGTCGGTATGATATTTTTGTTTCACAATAAAGATCATGTAAATATACCCACAAAAAGTTTGTATTCCGCTAGCTGGGTTTCGCAAAAAATGAGTACTTAGCGAATTTAAAATGTTCTGTTTAGTAATAAACAAATGCCCATTATTATTGTCAGTAATGTAAATATATGAATTTGAAATATATCTAAAATTTCTAATTTATATCGTAAATCTAAATTAATGCTCAAAATAAACAATAAAGTATTTATTTAATATTTCCCGTATTCCCGGGATATCAAAAATTTTTTCCCGGGATTTCCCATCCCAAATTTTCCGGGAATTCCCGGGAAAAACGATTCGGGAATTCCCGGACCCCAAACCCTAGTTTCGATATGTAATGGAACACAATACTACCACGATTGGCTCAGCAGTACCTCATCCGATCAACCCAATTTTTCAGTACGCGTCCCAGTGATGTCGCCAGCCCAAAATCCACACCAAACATAGACTCGTTGTGGAGACATTGGCTGCTCAATAATCACGTGGCAATTTTGCCTATTGATATAGCCACCTAGATGAAAATGAGCTTCATCTGAAAACATGAAAATTGTCCACGTTAATTTCTTACAGTTTGCGTTAAAGACTCTCTACTTTGGAAGTAAGTTTTTAATATTTCCCAATTTTGTTCGAGCGTATAGAGTCCCAATTTGCAAATGTCAAACATAAACCTGAAAATGAAAATAAAATTAATTTTATTTAAAGTAATCAGTAGTTCAAAATTAATGTACATGGCCCTCCCTATAAATAAGAATAAAATAGTATAAGGAAAAATTATATAAAGCGAAATTGAATATATAAACTATTGTCCAACAGGCATATCCTCCAATTCTATAGATCTTTGGTAGAAAGTTTGTAAATAAATTTGCATTCTATTAAATATAGTTGCAAAGTGGTCTTGAGCCAGGACAATATCCCAGTTCAAATCAAATATTGATTACAGACCAAAAAAAAAATACAAACGAAAAAACTAAAACAAATGAGCGTTGGCAGAATCAACCTTCATATACACATACTTGAGATGCTTGTAAGATGGCATGCGTACTTTATTATTTTAAACGCACATTCTCGTTCGTTTGTGAGAATTATTTCCTTAAAGAGGTCGGGTTTGATGTTGAAAAGTCAATGCGAAGCCGCTTGACAAAACCTTTGACAGGGTGGAAATCATGATAGCCGTAGTCTGCATCCAAGTAATAAATGTCACCGTTCAGAGGAGGCTGATGGTGTTGATAGGTGACAGTAACATCGTCGTAATGTGGGATGTGTGTCGCTGTTTTATCGATACTTTTATGGTGTTTGTTCCTCGAATATTCGTATATCTCATACCAGACGTGAGGACGTTCGGTAGAGATACGCGACATTCACGGAACTCTCACCCATTTGTTCTCGATTGGACAGCTGAGCGCACTACACATTACAGAATAAATTCGTTCTTTGCTCGCGCAACTCGTATGTGGAATAGACTTCCGGCAAATATCTTTCCGCCAAAAAACAAAAGATGCAAAGTGGTATTGAAACAGGACAATATGCCAGTTCAAATCAAATATTGATTACAGACAAAAAAAATATACAAACGAAAAAACTTAGAGTCGTGGAATGTTGAACTGCTCTGGCGCAGACACCAGCAGTAATTATTGTTTCAGCTTCGTCTATTGTCCTTTCTAAGCAGCGCTGTCGCAAACTACAACTTGGTCCTCTAAGTGATTTCTGAGATCTTCCCATCTATTTAGTAATTCCTTTACTCAATATGTGGCCTCATGTGCTTTAAATTATCCACGTCTCCTATTCATACGTATAGATCACGAGAATTTGGCTCTTGAAGTTGTCTGGACCATCCACGTATGATGTGGTGATATTCATTTCTCCATTTCAAGTCAACTTTTCTTTACATGTCTTTATATTATTTCTCAATATCAATTAATATATTCTCAATTTCAATTTGTTTTTCTCTCATTTTCAATTTTTTATTTCTCAATATCAAATGGTATATTCTCAATTTCAATTAGTATTTTCTGAATTTATATTTACAATTCTCATTTTCAATTTGTATTTTCTCAATTTTAATTTACATTTCTGAATTTCTATTTGTATTTTTTCAATTTCAATCATCATATCATATTGTATTTACCCAATATCAATTGAAAATGTTGTACACGTTTTGGAAGAACGTGTCGTATTCAAGTAGAATTTTCATTTGACTACGAACATAAAAATAATATTGGACTTTGGGAACTCTTAATTAATCTAAAATTGTTATATAATATTATTTCATTTGAACTGGGATATTCTCCTGGCTCAATACCATTTTGCATCTATATTTTATAGAATACAAATTTATTTACAAATGGCATGGTGAAATTTTTCTGGCCCTTGAGAGCCTTCGTAAGGTGGTTTCGCAGCCCGGCCTCTTTAAGTAAGTGATTATCACAAACGAAGGAGAAGCACAACTCACATTCCAACTATCTGTTTAACCCATTAGAGCCCAGACAAATTATTTTTTTAATGTTTCTTACTGTTTACTGTTCAAAATGGGTTAAAAAATGCTGTGAAATATATGAAAATTAGTATCAATTTACCTTCCTCTTTTCCAATATCTTGACGTTTTGTTCGGTATGCCTCATATGTTGATACGCTATACACATTATGCGTATTTTAAACACTCTTTGCGCTCTCAACGTGGGGTGTAAATTATGAGATTATTGTAATTTTTTGCTTCTTCGCAACAGTCCCATTCACAACTCCGATGTTCGCATTGTGTACATTAAAAGAGCTGGTGTTATTTTTGCATTTAAAAATAATTGTTTTTTTGCAAAAACTCAAGAAATAAAAATGTTCTATCATCAAAGAAATAGACAAAAAGAATATTTATGCTGTATGGTCTGGAAATTTTGGGTTTCTTATTATATTATTCTTCTTGGAAAACACAAAATTACACGCTGCTTAATTTCGCATAACAGCGAAATGAAATAAGTTTTTATATTTGAAATGAGAAAATAACTGAATGAAATAGCCAAAAAACACACGCAGATGCCAAAATGGAGACGCCAAAAAACACACGATCCAACATAAAGGAATTTCCCACACATATCGTGAGCTGTCATTTGCATAATTTATGAAATGCTCCTTGTGCCTCCGGGGTAGCATTTGTCATGCATTGAATTGCTGATCAAACCCAGATTTTTGGAACAGAGCAGAGGGATAATACACAGAACAAATAAATAAAATTTAGATTCAATTACAAAATTCACGAGTTCGAATGAAATATTATTCGAAAATGATGTGATAAATAAATTCAAAGTTATAATAAAGAAATGTATATTTAAACCTTTTATTGAACATATTTTTCATATTAATCGAGAAATTCACATATCCAATAGTTGTAAGCCGTTAATTCAACATATTCGCATCTAATAAATAAATGTTCGTACCTAATAAAGAAATTCACATATTGATTAAAGAAGTTGTAAGTTATTTATTGAAAACTAAAAACAAGTAAGGAAAGGCTAAAGTCGGACGGGGCCGACTCTATGGTACACTCCACTTTCTATTTGAATTCAATTCGGTGAAAAAGTGAAAACGGGAAGGTTTTTTGTATCCCGTAAATGTATGTGTTTGACAAAAAATGTTAAATCGGAAAGGACAATTGTATGAGGATATATTGAAACCTGGAACGAAATAGGTGAAATATAAAATGTATAGTTTGGCCAAAATTTTGGGAGCAACATTTAAATCTGAACCGATCTTACCCAATTTTTGCGTAGGTGTTTCTAGTTGGATTATAAGATGTTGTACCAAATTTAAAGCAAATCGGGTACAATATGTGGTTTCTAGAGCGGAAAATGTCAAATCGGGAGCGACATTTGTATGGAGGCTATATCTAAATCTGAACAGATCTTACCTAATTTCTGTATATGTGTTTCTAGTTAGATTATAAGATGTTGTGCCAAATTTAAAGAAAATCGAGTATAACATGGGGTTTCTAGAGCGGAAAATGTCAAATCGGGACCGACATTTGTATGGGGGCTATATCTAACTCTGAACCGATTTGCCTCAAATTAAATAGCGTTCGTCCTTGATCCACAAAACTTACTTGTGCCGATTTTCGTTAAGATCGGAATATAACGGACAGACGGACGTTGCTAAATCGACTCAGAAAGTGATTCTAAGTCGATCGGAATACTTAACAATGGGTCTATCTCGCTTCCTTTTGGGTGTTACAAACAAATGCACAAAGACATAACACTCTCGTGGAGTGTATAATAATAAATTTAATCGAAAGCGAGGGATGTAAAATTTATAGTCGCGCATTCTTACCATATTCTTACGCACCACGCTCGGTATACGGAGAGTTAAGTTACAATTGATTACAAAGTGATGACGCCCCTGTCGTTTCGATTTTTTCAATTTCATGAAGTGTCCGAAAATAATTTCCATTTAATGTATATATAATTTGAATATGTTGTGTTCTTGACTAAAGTTTTAGTCAAATGTTTCAATTGAGTGTTAATTTAGGAGTTTCTATTTTGACTAACATTTTCAAATAAATTCAAATAAAAGTTTGGAATAAGTTGTTGAATAATTACATCCTTCAAAATGACAGGTCCATCGACCTGAATACAAAATTTGTCTACGTTATGTCACTACTTTCAGAATTTTATAGATATTTTCATGACCCAAAATTAGTGTCGCACGGCTCAATTGAGAAATCATTTCTTATTGCTATATGATTTTATGAATTTTAGGGAAAACAGAGCAGGTTAATAAAATATTTGCTTCGTTTTATTTATGTTTCATTTGTTTGTAAACTTAAATTGCGATTTTTTTGATGTAGCAAAGTGTTATTATTACAAAGTTAAAGTTTCATCAGACTACTTATAGCCGGGCTAAGTGTTTGTTGTTCACATTACACTCCTTGTAGATCTTAATTACACCATCAGCATCATAAGGATTATTATAGAGTATGTAGTTATGTCTACCTTGATGGAATTATTCCAAAGGCAACATCCTTCACTTCTGGGTCCTTAAATCGAGACAAAAATACTTGAAGTTTATGAAGTAAATACAATATGTAAGGTAGGTAAAGGTACTAAAAGTCGTAGGTGTATGAATGTATTTGCATTTAAGCAAATCTAAGGAATGACGAAGGAACATCGTTCGTCTAAAATAAAATGTTGTTTTTATACACTCCACGAGAGTATTATGTCTTTGTGCATTTGTTTGTAACACCCAAAAGGAAACGAGATAGACCCATTGTTAATTATACCGATCGTCTTAGAATCACTTTCTGAGTCGATTTAGCAATGTCCGTCTGTCTGTCCGTCCGTCCATCTATTCTTGTAATCACGATACAGGTCGCAATTGTAGACAAAACCAAATGAAACTTTGCACAACGAAGTTTTTCGGGATAAGGACGAACGCTATTTAATTTGAAGAAAATCGGTTCAGATTTAGATATAGCCCCCATACGAATTTCACACCCGATTTGACTCTTTTCACTCTAGATACCACATATTACAACAGATTTTCTTTAAAATTGGCAAAACATCTTATATTGTAACTAGAAACACCTGTGGTAAAAATGTGTTAGATCGGTTCAGATTTATATATAGCTCCCATACAAATTTCTCTCCCGATTTGACTTTTTCCGCTCTAGAGACCACATAATGTATCAGATTGTCTTCAAATTTGGTAAAACATCTTATATTTCCACTAGAAACACCCATGGTGAATATCGGTCAGATCGGTTCAGATTTATATATAGCTCCCATACAAATTTCGCTCCCGATTTGACTTTTTCGGCTCTAGAAACCACATATTGTATCAGATTGTCTTCAGATTTGGTAAAACATCTTATATTCCCACTAGAAACTCCCATGGTGAATATTGGACAGATCGGTTCAGATTTATATATAGCTCCCATACAAATTTCTCTCCCGATTTGACTTTTTCCGCTCTAGAAACCACATAATGTATCAGATTGTCTTCAGATTTGATAAAACATCTTATATTTCCACTAGAAACACCCATGGTGAATATCGGTCAGATCGGTTCAGATTTATATATAGCTTCCATGCAAATTTCGCTCCCGATTTGACTTTTTCCGCTCTAGAAACCACATATTGTATCACATTGTCTTCAGATATGGCAAAACATCTTATATTTAAACTAAGAACATCTATGGTGAAAATAGGTCAAATCTGTTCAGATTTAGATATAGCCCCCATACAAATGTCGTTCCCGATTTGACATTTTCCTCTGTAGAAACCACATATTGTCCTCGATTTTCTTTAAATTTGGCACAACATCTTATAATCTTACTAGAAACACCTATGCAGAAATTGGGTAAGATCGATTCAGATTTAGGTATAGCCCCCATATAAATGTCGCTCCCGATTTGACTTTTTCCGCTTTAAATGCCACATATTATAATCGATTTTCTTTAAATTTGGCACAACATCTTATAATCTAAGTAGAAACACCTGTGGCTAAAGCGGGCTAGATCGGTTCAGATTTAGATATAGGCCCCATACAAATGTCGCTCCCGATTTGACTTTTGCGCACTAGAAACCACATATTGTGCTCGATTTTCTTTAAATTTCGCACAACATCTTATAATCTAACTAAACAAAACTATGGTGAAAGTGGGTAAGATCGGTTCAGATTTAAATATAGCCCAAATTCAAATGTTGCTCCCATAAGTTTAACCGATTTTGGCCAAACTATACATTTTATATTTCACCTATTTCGTTCCAGGTTTCAATATATCCTCATACAGATGTCCTTTCCGATTTATCATTTTTGTCAAACACATACATTTACAGGATACAAAAATCCTTCCTGTTTTCACTTTTTCACCGAATTGAATTGTATTCGGATTGATCTCGTTCGAAAATTATGTTTATCTGCAATAAAAGAAATATGATTTCGATCGTAACTTCTCAATATAGAATACCGTGATTATCCCATAGGTTCTGGTGGAAGACACATTAGAGCGATTACGACGCTGTAATCAAAATATACGAATTTACGATTTTGTCTATATAAACCAAGGGATTTTATATATAAGTTTTTTCAAGTCAAGCGGTACGGTTTCTGACCTCAGTAGCTTGCATTGTTTCTAAAGTAAAAAATATTTTTCAATTATTTAAAAAAATCGTAAAAAATAGAACCCATCATTGCAACACTTCCAATCCCAAAAAATATTATTCTATTTATAAAAAGTAATTGAATTTTCAAAACAAGGTATAGCACATTAAAATCAGTCAAGTATTTTAAGAGTTACAGGCGATTTTTGAGAAAATAAAAAAATAATCTAACTTTCGAAACAATTGAAGTGAAAAATCGTACCACTTGGCATGGAATGACTCAAAGGACATTACTATGCAATAAATTAATGTAAAAAAGGGCGTTAAGTTCGGCCGGGCCGAATCTTATATACCCTCCACCACGGAGTGCATTCCACAGTATTACCAGCAGATTAAAGGATGCCGACTTCACATAGAAGCACAGTACCATATTACGAAAATTTTGATATTTTTGTGCACATTACTAGATTTGTTTACTATTTCAAACTATAATGTATACTTATGCGCACTGTTTAAAATCGACTACTATATATAAAAAAAATGCTGAAATTGTGAAAGTGAACATGCCTAAATATTAGGCGATTGTCAGTCGCCATTAGAAAGAAGCATTTTCAGATACAGACAATGTGACTGCATTATTTTGATAAGAAAAGTATAAATTAAATGTACAAATTTGGAAAAAAACATTTTTGAAGTCTTCATAGTCAGAATATATACACCGAATTTCCCATTTTTATCCCTCTTTTTTATTTTTAATTATATCCCTTAAAAGTACGAATTTCGAAAAATCCTTCTATTTTACGTGTCTATGCAATTAAAGGGATGTACACACCGAATTTCATGATTCTAGCTGTTGTCGTATCATTGGTACCATATTTTATCCCTTTTTGTCCCATTTCGCCAGCTACAACTTTTATTTTCTTTGTGTTGCTTCCAAGCTACAAGAGGAATGTCCGCAACAAATTTTAACTGTATGAAAATCAGAAATTTAATTAAAAAGCCAAGGCTACCAATATTTGTATTCTATGTATATATATAATGGAAATAATACTTCAATTCATAAAGTAAATATAAGGGTGCAATCATAAATACCCAAAATATTGGTGGATAGAGAGTGTATTTTCAGCTGCAGTCCTTTGGTTGGTTGTATTTCCATCTATTTTAAATTCAAAAGTATACATTTTGAAAATACCTTATCTCTCACTAAAGCTGGCCATAGACGAACGATAAATTCGAGCAATTTGTTGGGTTTGTGGTCGCTTTTTTACGTCTGTGGGGTAGTTTGCGAACAAATTGCAAGTAAAAAAGCAACACAAGCCCAACAAATTGCTCGAATTTATCGTTCGTCTATGGCCAGCTTTACGCAGTATAAGACAACTTCATGATTCTACCATTTTTTGTCGTAAAAGCAACAAAATAATGTACGCATTTGGAAACAAATATTTTACGTGGCTATGCTGTCACAGGAATGTATACACCGAATTCCATTATTCTATCAGCGGCCATTTTGTTGGTACCATTTGTATCCCCTTTTTCCAATTTTGCCCCCTCAAGAGTACGACTATCTAAAATCTCTTTATTTTACGTATCTACACAATTAGAGGGATGTACACGCCGAATATCATCATTCTAGTTGTATTCGTTTAGTTGGTACTATTTTTATCCCCTATAGCCATTGTATCCCTTGATAGTACGAATTCGGAAAAAATGTTTTATTTTTTGTGTGTACGCAGTCAGAGGAATGTATACTCCGAATTTCATGATTCTAGCTGCTGTCATTTGATAGGTACTATTTTTATCCCCTTTTTCCATTTGAACCCCAAAAAGTACGAATATTGGAAAGTTCTTTTATTTTACGTGTCTACGCAGTCAGAGGAATGTATACATCGAATTTCATTATTCTAAGTGCAGCCGTTAAGTTGGTACTATTTTTTATCCCTCTATCCCCATTTAACCCCTTAAAAGTACGAAGTAGGTTGGCGTGTAGTTTTACTTATTAAGCGTGAAGAGCTTTACTTACAACTTTGGTGTCTCGGGTTACCCCCACTGAAATTTTCCGATAATTCTAGAAAAATGATCTACTCAATTTGTCCTTTCAGAATAATCACCAATCAATGATCACCAATCTGTTCCAAAAATCATGTTGTTTAGTGTGTATATGTCAGTAAAAGGGTCTATAAAAGGGCTGACCAGATAAGCCAGCGTTAAACTTATTGTCAACATTTTCACCTATAGAACATTTAGCTTGATCCACAATGTTTCATGCGATTGTGGAGCCGAACGATCTTACTATACTTTTCAGCAATTTAGTTATACTTTCGTGTGCTGTGTTAAATCTTAAACCTTTTTATTAATTTCAATATTAACACCTGACGTGGCGCTTAGTTTCAGCCATCCCGTATATACTTGAAATCACTCAGCGTAGTTCTCTACCTCCCCCTTGAGTAAATTAAAAAGTATCTTTCGCAAACTCTTGGAAAAGCACGGTTGGGTGATTACACCAGAGATTTACTTATTTACCCCCGCAATAGTATAAATTTCTGTTATATTTTCTGAACACCTCTAAATAAATAAGCAAGAGGATGCAAAACACTATTCCAAAACCCACGATACCACTCCAAACTAAACTACTTGTGGTGGGGTAGTTCTACACCCACCACTTCATTCATGGATATGCAACACAACTCGTTCGCCTTTCATGATTTTATGATGAGGTCAGCGGGCGTTAAAAACTATGGCAACAAATTAGTCGAGAGTTTAATAAAGAAACATTAAAAAAGAAACGAAAAAAACGTTATTTTTCTTCATGTTACAATTGTTTAATTAAACAAAAAAACTACTGGCGGAGTATAAATAAAACAAAATCATCCTAGCGCCACTCTCTACTCATGCTGTGTTGTGGAGGCTGATGTGGTTATAAGATATTCGAAAGAGGGTCGAGGAGAGGTGTGAAAAAGATCTGGTGTAATTCATGGTAGACAAATAAGATGAATGAATCTCAGGAGGTGGAGGAGGTGGTGCAGCATTCGTTTGTATATTTGTACAGGCTTTTATTATAATTAATTGTAAAATAGTGGAGTGCTTGGATTTTTTCAAGACAGTGCATCAAAGCGGAAAAATAGAATCATTCCTTAAGAACTTGAAAACGGGAAAGTCACCGTGAGACTGAATCAAGTTGTCCTTGATAGTTATGAAATAAATAGACTACACAGATAATATCGTTTCAAGAACGTCCGAGTGCTACTGAGTCGTAGTAGTCTCAGTAATACTGATACAAATACTGCATTCGCAGGACAGATGCATTGTAGTCCCAGTAAACACCTAACAATTCCTCTCCAGATAGTCTCTTCAGTAGGACTGTCCCAAAATGGTCTCAATATTACTCGGAAAACACACAGAGGAGATATATGGTTGCGGTTGGAATAATCATAGTATGTCATAATTAACCACAATCATTATTTCAACCAGCATATGTGCCAGTTAGAATGATAGTGATCTAAGTAACACTTTATCCGTTCTGATATATGTAATGGTTTATATTTGAGTCAATTGAAAAATATTTTTCCACCGAAACACAACATTTTTTTCTTTGAATTTCCTACTACTACATCGAACTTTTATAAAAAACGACAACGTTGGTACCTCTAAGGGAACCACTACTTTCAGAGGATGTACTGACTTAGACCAAGATAATATCTTCTGGCATTCAGTATTAATGCAACGGTTTAGGCATAACTGAGTATTTGCAGGTATACTACACAGTGGTACAAAAAAGAGGTAGAAAACTCTGGTAGGTATTGTCGAGTAGTTCAGTGCAAATTTCAAATACAGATTCGTGTTCTACTCGACAATACCTACCAGAAAAATACTATCACTTCCCAGAGTTTTTTGACTGTCGCACAGTGGTATTACCATATTTCACCTTGACGAAGACTTCATCATTGGGCAACGATGCAGGAGACTAAATAGAGAACAAACATATTATGCAATCTAATATGATCTAAGATGAATGTATGTAGTGCGTTTCAAGCTGAAATAATGGCGATTTCTAAAAAAAACCCGGTTTACCCGGTTTTCCGAAAACCGCGATTTCGAAAAAATTGAACACACAAAATTTTAAATTGTTTGTTTGCATCGCCACATCAATATTAATGGATATATTGTGACTTAGACTACTTTCAAAATAACACTAAAGACATTTTTGGTGTGCATAAAGAGAAATGTCATTGTAAGGGTACATTTGTATAAATGTCAAAAATTAAAGTTCTTCAATTAGAGATCTGATCAAACTAAAGAGATATCTAAATTTTTTGGATTTTTGACTTAGACCACAATCATTCTAACTGGCACATATGATGTTCTTCAAATGTCCCTACAGCAGTCATATTTATACTTGCAACAATCGTATCTCTTCTTTGCATGAAGATGACATCATCCTCAGTAAACAACACCGAATATATCCTATCGAAGTTTTCTCAGCAAGAAGGGTGGTCCTTTAAAAATTTTAAATTTGAACCGATTAATTTGACTTTGAAAGGTAGAATAATATTAATAATAATAATAAAGGTAGAATAAGAATAATAAATAACATAAAAACTGTAAGAAATAATAAAGCCAGTTTAAATTGTAAAGTTTTAAATTGCCCATCCTATATAACAAGAATTCTGTCGCCTAGAAAACACAGTGCGCTCATGTTTTGACAACAGCAATATCTGTTTACTACTTGCTTTTATGATGACATATTTTCCATTTATTTTTTTCTACACATTTTTTTATTTGTGATTAACGAGATGGCGTTTCAAGCTCTCGACTGCACGCTGGGCTCCATCGTTGTTGCTGACTGACACTCACGGCAGCACAACTCCTTCTTTTGTCCAAAGCCTACAACATTGTTGCCACAAAACGCTGCATTCTAATGTTGTTACGTTGTAGGCGGACGGACGGGCATATTTCATGCAATCCACAAGGCGTAAATCTGAGTTGCTTAGTCTTCCATTCGTATGTCTGCAATTTCCACCAAATACACTCTTAAGAGTTAGGAGATGGGAGTAAATCTCTTCTTAATGCTACACCCAGTTAGCCCCTTCGCCCATATGTTGCATTTTGACAACCAGACGATAAAAAATTAACTGAAGTTACTGCCGTTTCTGTTTGTGGTGGAGGATGTTGCTGGCGTTACAGATGTTGTTGTTGAAAATAAAAATATTGTGAAGGGCGATTAATTTAGAGGTACTCTTATTTTTAATTTAAAAAATGTTGTCGGCTAATTTGTATTATTTTAAAAAACATTTATAGTGCCAATTTCAATTTTTTCGTTTCAAATATTAGTAATAATGCTTCCGATGAAAATTTAGGATACTAAAATATATCAGAAAATGATATTTACAGCCACTTGACAAAACGTGACGGAAGAGTGAAACTAACTCTTCGCCGAATAGTTCTCACTGTAAAGAGAGAATTTTACGGGCAAACAGCACTGTCTTGTTTGCTTCTGCAAAAAACTGGGGGATTGATTTTTTCTGGCGAGAAAAACCGGGTTTTCTTCGTCATGAAAATATCACTTTTGAAAACAATGTCAGTGTCTTAGTCGTTTTCAAAATAAAAAAATCTTTTTGCTGATTACTTTAACAGCAAATTTTTATAATGTGAAAGTCTTAGACGTTTCTATACTCTGCGCATATCCTTGAAATGTAAGTGCTACTTTTTTATTAACCAAAGGGTATCGATACATTAATGTGTTTAATTTTTTGTCTTTTGATGTAACATTTATGTTTAGACATTTCAAGAAATTTTGAATATCTTTTTGGAGTGTTATTTCTTGTATTTTAATAGGCATGTTATTCAAGTTAATAGTTATTTTAAGTGGTAAGTTATCCTCTAAATTTCGTTCGCAGATGTCAGATATGAATTCCAAAGTAGTATGCCTCTAATTCAGCCTGGAGTAGACTAATACGCTATCTAGACTTTTTAAAGGAGATACATGCAAATACATACAATTCTGTAAAAAAATTTGCTCAAAATGGCTCATCGGGGTCAAAGGTGAGGGAAAAGGGGTAAAAATACACAAAAAACCCCAAAACTGCATTGAAGTCGGAGTTAAATGTAAGACCGATTACACACTTTGAACACGCATATATCGCCACTTTTAATGGGGCTCCCATACAAAAATTATTTGTATACCCTACACCACAGGGTATAATGTCTTTGTGCATTTGTTTGTGACACCCAAAAGGAAGCGAGATAGACTTTACGCCTTATATCTAAGTTAGAAACATCTGTGGTTAAAAGTGGGTCAAATCGGTTCTTTCCATAAAGAAATACATTGAGTATTTACCATTTTTAAAAAGTACCTCTAAATAAACCACACATTATCAATCTCCTGTTGCTGTTGTAATGTATGTCTTTTCCAGCAACATGAAATCTCCCCTTTCATTTTGATATTATAACTACAACAATTGCATCTCGTTTAAATATCATTATAGTTAAACACTTAACAGTGTTTCCTTTTCCCTCTTTTTAGTTTGTAGTTGTTTCTTTGAGAATAAATAAGTAAAAAAGTTCTTAGAAATGAGACATAGGGAGGGGTTTAGCAATGGAAATCTTGGCAACAGATTCACAAGTGGGAAAACTTACAATTCCTTTGCATAGCGTTGTGTTATCATTGCGTCCATGCTATATTGAGACTCCTTCTATGAACCGTGCAATTTATATATACTAACTATATCATTCCGTTTGTAACACCTTGAAATATCGACCTGAGACCCTATAAAGTATATATATTCTTGATCGTCATAAAATTCTAAGACGATCTAGCCATGTCCGTCCGTCCGTCTGTTGAAAGCACGCCACCATCTAAACGAAAGGAGCTAGTACGTTAAAATTTTCAATAAATGCGTCTTATGGTCGTAGATCGGTTGGGATTGAAACGGCGCGAAATCGGCGCGAAATCGGCCCAAAGGAAAAAAGTTTTCCCTCACAAGGACTAAAAATACCCATAATAATCCCTAATATTTTAACGTATTTATGCATATTTTTTGAATATGCCTGTTTATATTTGCTTGATATTTGGTATGCGCATTCCCCTTTATTCCCCTCCTTATCGCAAAAACGTGCACCATAAAGTGATTCTTATTTGTAGGGGGTGAAATGGGGCAAAAAAGGGATAAAAATGGTACATATTAAACGACAACAGCTAGAAACACGAAATTCAGTGTGTACATTCCTCTAATTGAGTAGATACATAATATAAAAATATTTTTTCCAAATTCGTACTTTTAAGGGGTAAAATGGGAATAGAGGGATAAAAATGGTACCAACCAAACGGCTGTACCTAGAATAATGAAATTCGGTGTATACATTCCTCTGATTGCATAGACAAGTAAAATACATGTATTTTTCAAAATTCGTACTTTTTGGGGTTAAAATGAAAAAAAGGGGATAAAAATAGTACCAATCGAATGACCGCAGCTAGAGTCATGAAATTCAGAGTATACATTCCTCTGAGTGTGTAGACACGGAAAATAAACTGATTTTTCGAAATTCATACTTTTTGGGGTTAAATGAAAAAAAGGGGATAACAATAGTACCAATCAAATGACCGCAGCTGGAGTCATGAAATTCGGAATATACATTCCTCTGACTGCGTGGACACGGAAAATGAACGGATTTTTCGAAATTCGTACTTTCAAGGGATACAATGGTACAGGGGGATAAAAGTAGTACCAACTAAACGACAACACCTAGAATAATGAAATTCTAATTGCGTAGAAACGTCAAGGGGGTAAAAATCGTACCAACCAAATGGGCGCAGCTGGAATCATGGAATTCTGTGTATACATTCCTCTGATTCGTACTTTTTCTTTTACGGCAAAAATTGGTTGAATCATGAATCTAGCTTATTTTGCACTATGTACGTCTGATAATGGATTTTCAAAATTTGTACTTTTGGAATTAAAATAGAATGGAAATACAACCAACTGTAGCACCCACTATCTATCAATATTTATGGTATTTAAGCTTTTTGAAAATATAAATATAAGAATATTTATTTTTTGATTTGAAATAAATAATGGTTTGAAATAATTAAAATATTATAATTATTTATAAAATTATTTTTTCAATATTTGTATTTGTTTTGGTTTGGCTATATTAAAAAATTTATATTTTCCTGTAATATTACTGCACTTCTACGAAAAACGACAACCTCTGTGGAATGAAATCCATGGTGGAGGGTATATAAAGTTCGGCCCGGCCGAACTTAACGCCGTTTTACTTGTTTTCATTTTATTTGTTCGCTTAATGTTTTTTATTTACAACTTCTGTTCTTCTCCAAAAGTCTATTTTTTTTACAATTCGGGTTATGTTACAACTGTATTTACGTTGCAGTTTAAGAAGAACATAAAAATACAGCAACAACAATAAAAACAACAGCAGCCAGAAACTTACAATTAAGTTTGAAAAATGCTTTTAATATGCTTGGGTATCGGTAAACTTGGTTTGTATTCTCAATGCTTTGAAATTTTATGGATGTCAGCAGCAATCTTTATTCAATGTATTCCAGTTGATAGCCATGTGGCATTCGTAAACATTTTTAAATCAATCATAAATGTTATTTGTCCGGATGTAAAGGGTGATTCATTTAGAGTTATTTTTTGCAATAAGGATTTTCTGACAGATTTTTGTTCGGTATTGTTTGATATTTCATCAGGAGACTTAGTTTGTCATTGAATTTTTGAAATGTTTCTTTCTTTTCCGTCAACATTGTGTTCAGCTATGAGATCCATTCTAGCTTAGTGGCTTCATCAAAATGCAAAATTGTCATATAAAATCGGGCATGAAATCGAGTCTTAACAACGGTTGGGTTTAGTTTAGGAGCTGGTGAGACCATCGGTACATATTATGAGCCAATTCCGGCTTAATTGCTAAGTCAATAGGCAAAATTGTCATACTTGGTCTGAAGATCAATTAAAAGAGGTAAAATACATCGAGACATGGGGGTAGTGTATGAAGCGGTGAAATCTTCTGGACATATTACATCATAAATTGAGGCTGGTCAAAACGATGCCGAGGATGGCGTCCGCTATAAATCCAAGGGTTATATTCTAATTTTAATTGTCCGTATCAGAGGACACTTCTTCCTTAATGAACATTCTCACAAACAATTTTTAATAGTTCCCACCCATTTTAGCGTAAATTACACCATAATTGGGAGATTTATCTTTGTCCTAGCACTTCAATGTTGTTTCCCTTCCTCAGCCAAAGCACTGGCGGATATTCAAAAGAAATCTAAAAGTTGTACAAGCAAATAACGCCGAGTTTTTAAAAGGCATAGAAGAAAATTTGTTTTTTTTTGTTTTTAGTAAATGTCTTTAAGAGTAATTGATACAATTCCCAGTCTCCAGCTGCTCGGCGCGTCTGACAGCAGCCTGGCTGGCACATTTGTTTTGTGTCTTTGGCTGGTGGAGCCAATTGGCGACCCTGGCTGTTGTCACCGGTGTCATCGCCATCTCGTTACAAACGGAACCGCGTAGGCTGTTTTCTTTCGGATGTGTTTGTCTTGAGGAGACTATATTTATTTAATGTTGTTGTTGTTCTTGCTGTTTTTTTTTTTGTTGTTTGTATTTTTCTATGGAAAAGACAGCGAAAATAAATTACTTTACTTTTTATTTATTATGATTTTATTTTAGTCGAAGTGAGAGAGGAGTGTATCGACAGTGTAGAAATTTGAAATTGTTTAAAATTTTATCTGACTGCCGTTTTGTTTGTTTGTAATTCATTTATTTATTTGTAGAGAAATCCCAAAGTTTTGTTTATTTTTCGAATCTGACAGTTCCATGAATGTTGCCAGACCACCATATCATCGGTCGTGACGACTCCCGTCCCCATCCAAAAGTGCAATTCCTCTCACATTTTAATTTATTTATTCAGGTTTGATGATAACGTTTGCTCGGAGATTCTTTGGTGATTTTGATGTGATATCTTAATTCGAAATTTTATTTGCTCCATTTAGTAGTTGTTAAAAGATTTGAACAGCGTTATTGACTTTAATAAACAATGTCAAAAGCATACTTTAATTTATTTTTTTAATTTAATTCAATTATACTTTAATTTTATTTTAATTGAATACAGGCGGCGATAACGAGGCATTATTAATCTGATCACTTATATGTTTGTATTGTCTTGGAAACTGTGGTTATTGTTTGATGTTATTTCAAAATTATTTGAGTTCAATTTTAACAACACTTACATATTTACAATCATTCAAAAAAATCAACCTCGTGGCACCTCCCCCTCTACCCAGAAATTCGTCAGTTTTTCTGTTTTTGCTGTAGCCCTTTTCTTGTTTGCGTTTTCTCAATACTCGTAGAACAACTGCAAAGTAACAACCCAGAAATAACACAGTCAGTCACTGATTAAGGTCAATTTAAAACACTTGGCAGAAAGTCGTCGCCTTCACATCACTTGGGCCATTTTGTGAAGTTTATTTATATAAATTTCCGTCGAACCTTTTGGAAATGAAAAACGGATTTGAGAAAATGCTTATTTCGCATGTCTACATCGAATTGCACTATTTTGTAGCCGTTTGTTTAGTACCATTTGTATCCCTCTATTTCCATTTCACCCCCTTAGAAGTACGAATTTGGAAAAAATCTTATTTTTAGTTCCCTTTATTTATATATATAAATATGTATATATCAACCATTTTTTCCTTTTTGTCCAATTTCACCCCCTACAAATAAAATTTTTTTATGATGCATGTTTGGAAATAAGGAAATATGCATACCAAACATCAAGTAAATATAAACAGACGAAAAATAAGCAAAATCAGGGCTGTAGAGTCGGAACCGGAGTCTAAGAGTCGGAGTAGGATTTGGTGGAGTCAGAGTTGCAAAAAATAGTCGACTCCGTTTATCGTTATTAGAAATTATAATATATTTCTATATAATTAAAAATAAATAATAAATAAAGGCCTTACAATTTTAAAATATTAGCCTAAGACATGTTCTGTGATCACAATTAATACGTTTTATAATTGTAAACAAATTAATGTAAAACTAAAGTTAATGTTATATTAACCATCAAGTTATGATCTCGCTGTGATACGGAGCACAGTATGTCCGCCCAGCGAAGTTCAAGGGGGAAAAGCTGTATCGTGTTGAGAACCCGTCAGCATACAGCAAATGATAATGAGAAAGATTACATGTAGAACACAACGCTCTTCATAAACGCTTTGCGGTGAGGTTTTTATAAAATGTAAGTATTAATACATTCAGAGCGCCCCGGTAGTCGAGTCCTCGTCCTCGGCAATCAGCGTGGGGGTTGTGGGTTCGATCCCCACTAGAGGCTCTGGTCTGTCGCTGCAACAACTAGCTACAATGGTCTTAGTCACCCCGGCTCAATCACTGGACCAAAATTATAATATAAATTTACTTTGTATTGTAATTCATAATAAATAAAATAAAAAATATATACAACTGATGACATCATGTTAACGCAAGCACTCCATACAGAAGGTTCACAGATGATTTGTCCCTACACGAGACAATGAAATACGTATATGGTCAAATGCGTGTATGGTTGAGTGTGGTTCTCCTCCTTTCCATAACCAAAATAAAAATTTCCTTCGTAAGAAGAAATTATTTGATCGAATAGCAGAAATTCGAATGTATTAAATTCAAAACTCATGGAAAATCAATCAATCGATCACTAATAAAACAACACAAAAACTAATAGTTAATGAATATATTTTTGTTTTGTTTCATTAATATTTTTTATAGAGAATTATAAAAAACTTTAATTTTAAAAAAATACTTTAAAATAACATAGAAATGTATTTATGTAGGTGGATACTTTTTTGTTTCTTCCATTAAATAAAATGGTTTTCTAAAAAAATAGACATTATTATAATTATTGAAAAAATACACCACTAAATATTATTGATTGAACAACCGGAGTCGACTTCGGAGTAGGACTCGGAGTCGAAACATTATAAAATGCTGTAGTCGAGCAATTTTGTCTCGACTCCTTCTCAAAATATAGTGTGGGTCATTTGAAATTTTATATTTGAACTACTGATACTTTGGCTTTGAAAGGTAGAATAACATTTATTTTTATACACTCCACGAGAGTATTATGGTTTTGTGTATTTGTTTGTAACACCCAAAAGGAAGCGAGATAGACCCATTGTTAAGTATACCGATCGACTTAGAATCACTTTCTGAGTCGATTTAGCAATGTTCGTCTGTCTGTCCATCTATTGTTGTAATCAAATTACAGGTCACAATTATAGTCCGATCTTAACAAAATTTGGCAGAAATAAGTTTTGTGGATCAAGGACGAACGCTATTTAATTTGAGGCAAATCGGTTCAGATTTAGATATAGCCCCCATACAAATGTCGCTCCCGATTTGACATTTTCCGCTCTAGAAAACACGTATTGTACTCGATTTTCTTTAAATTTGGCACAACATCTTATAATCTAACTAAAACATATATGGTGAAAGTGGGTAAGATCGGTTCAGATTTAGATATACATTTATTTATATATACAAATGTTGCTCCCAAATGTTTAACCGATTTTGGCCAAAATTTACATATTAGATTTCAACTATGAACATACAAGTGGGTCACATCGTTCCATGTTTCAATATACCCCCATACAGATGCTCTTTCCGATTTAACATTTTTTGTCAAACACATACATTTACAGGATACAAAAATCCTTTCCGTTTTCACTTTTTCACCGAATTAAATTGTATTCGGATAGAAAGTGGAGTGTATCATAGAGTCGGCCCCGCTCGATTTTAGCCTTTCCGTACTTGTTTTTATTTTCATTTTTATGTTTGACATTTGCAAAATGGGACGCTATACGATCGAACAAAATTGGGAAATATTAAAAAGATACTTCCAAAGTAGTGAATATTAGCACAAACTTTAAGAAATTGTACGTGGAAAATTTTCGAGAAGAGAACGGCCTTCATGAAGCTCATTTTCATCTCAGTGGCTATGTCAAAAAGCAAAATTGGCGCAAATGGGGATCAGAGATCACACACGACACTATTGAGAAGCCAATGCATCAACAACGAGTCAGTGCTTGGTGTGGATTTTGGGCTGTACTGGAAAATTGGTTTAATCAGATGAGGTACTGCCGAGCCAGTCATAAAATGACAAAGTTCAACCTTTCCAACAAAACCAGAAATTTGAAAAAATAATCAGTAGTTTTCTATAGCCAATTCTAATTTAAAATTTTAAATGGTCCATCCTATATTAGGGGAATTTCCTGTCCTTTTTAGCGAAAAATTTCCCCTCTGGACCGATTTCGTCCATTTTCAATACCAACCGATCTACAACTATTAGAAAAATACTTGGAAAAATTGGATATCCGGGTTCTCTTCGTTTAGAAGCAAAACCTAATTGAATATTTTTGCAATATTTTCATTTTCACGGGAGATATGGCTAAAATAATTTGTATGCATGGCATTTTTATTTTGAAATTTTGCAAAAATATTCAATTTGTAATTTTTGTTTACCTACATTTATTGCCGGAAAAGATCGATCTTCCAAAAAACATGGACCAATTTTAACCCTAGTTATTTTGTTGTATAGGATGGTGTGTATTTTAGCAATTTAATTGTGAAGAGCTTTATTTACAATATGGGTGTCTTCGGTGATCCCACTGAAATAAAGATAAAGATCAAATTTACATAAATAGAGGAGCTAGAGGGTTAAGATATTCCATAAAAATAATCCTCATAAAATTCCACAATATAGTTCTAACAATAAAAGTTCCCTCTGTCATCAACTTAGAACACTTTTTTCGTTTAGTATAATGCACCTTCGACCAAAAAATGAAAACTTTGACCCACTGTAATAAAGACACTCAGACCAGCGGGACTATATGTTTATTATACAAAAATGATCTACTCAACATGCCCTTTGTTAGACAGTGTTATATATTTTTGTTGTTGCAGGACACATTTTTTACATAGCAGTGCCGGTCTACGACTATGGACGTCATATCTATCCAGTGAATCATCAAAAATTACTTCTCCCAGGGAATTAAGTCAGAAAAGTGAAATACGGTCAATTCATTCATTCCAAACTCGAATCGACAATGATTTTCGAAATTGGGGTTATCTTTGTAACATTTTACTTTAGTAAGATTTCCCCCATCGGACCACTGTGCCAGCTTTTCCTAAATAGTTTCCAGAAAGAAGCTAAACAACAAACGGACGAGCAACAACGACGGGGTATTAGCTTTAACCGAAAGTTAATTTAAAAGTGTAGGCGTTCATTGACATATGATGTTGCTGCCTCCCTCCGGCTCATCAACCTTCTCATCCTGATGCTGGTGTTGGTCTGCGAAAGCCTCGAGACAAATGAAGCGCTCGTGAAAATATCCGCACAACAGACACACTCCACACTTTGACTATTTGACTATTTTTTGTAGGAGTTGCAAACAGTAGAGAAATTCTTTACAAATTAGTTAGCAAAAGGTTTAGTTAGAAATTCCCAGACACTGCCAGAACATGGTGTGGGCGTGTTTGTTTTGTGTTACGCGCCCAACTACTCTTGTTGGTTGGCTAGCTGGTCTATGAAATGGAAAGAGGTAGGAATTTTTTTGGATGCCATGTTTCACGGAATCAATGTAAAGTAACGCATAAACCACACGAAGAGGTGAATTAGGTATAACTCTTGAAATAAATTGAATTGATTAATGGATGCAAATGATTGAAAACCATCAACATCACCATAACCACAGAACATCTTTCTCAGGTTGCAACGCCAATGCCCACCATCGCCTTTTAGGCATTGACGCCTATATGCACAGTGTAGGATTTTAAAAGAAATTCGAATACATCCCATTGTGTTATTGGATGTAAATTGAGATTTAAAGGGTAAACATGAGCAGAAATTATGTAATTTATTTGCTTACTCCAATACTTTTTCGCAGAAACGAAGAATTTAATTTCATCAGTAATTACGTAATTATTAATTTAGAAGTAAATTACTTTACAATGATTTCATTCCATTTAGATATACTACATATTTGTTTGGTACTCATAGTTAAGCCACGGGTTAGTATCAAGCTAATTATTTGCTTTTAGAAGAAAGATTTAGATTTCATTATGATATCATGATGATAGAGTTCTTATCTACACTTTTTTTAAATTACTAAAAGATTTTTATTAAATTTCCAAACTTTTATTGTATACTCAGAAAAATAGCATTCCTAAATTTTAGTAAAATCCATATAATCCATAATCCAATTTAGTTCAACAATTTTACTCCAGTTCAATACAAATTTCCATAAAAGTAGGAAAATAAAGTAAGTATGAGTAAATTTTCCTTCTTTCAAAGCAATAGCAAATAGTTCATTTACTAGAAAGTAAAGGGTAGTAAATTTACTTAAAAACATTTCATTGAATCTAATAAAAAATTCTTACAACTGTGTAAATTTATAGTTGTTTGGAATACAATATCAAAGGTTTGAAGTAAAAAAATATTAAGAATTTTTTTGCATGGAAAAAATTCCATTTATGAAATTTTTATTGAAATTTTACTAAAAATGTGCTTTTACTTAAAATTAAGTTAAAGTGTGTACTGAAATTTATGCCGAGTTCTTCATACATTTAAGTATTAAAGAACTTACAAAAAATCAATTGAAATTGTTTAGAAAATTCATGAATATTAATCTAAGAAGCAATTCTCGTTCGTTTGCAGAGACTTACTTCTTAAATAATTCAAGTATTTTTCTAAACAACCAATGCGAAGGCGCCTATTTTGCCTTCGCAGCTATCATGGTGTAATACCTCAAGTCTTTATGGCAGAGGTAACATGAAACTTTTGAGAAATATTTCATGTTGCCACTTTTGTACTAGTTTTGCATACTCTGAAGCGTAATTTTTTGTTTGAATTGAACTTATTTTAAGTTCACTTTGTTCCTTGTATCAAGTAGAATTTTCCTCAGTTTAAGTGAAAAATTGCAAATCAGTTCAAGTAAATATGTACTTGATTTGAGTAAAAATAAACTTAGTTTTAGGAAAATTTACTTGGTTCGAGTAAAAATTTACTTGGATTTAGGAAAAATTTACTTAGAATTAGGAAAATTTCAGCAATTTTTTACTTAGATTTAGTAAAAATGTACTTTGTTTGAGGAAAAACTTACTGAATTTGTCCTCAGTTTTAGTAAATTTTTACTTGGTTTGAGGAAAATTGAACTGGAATCAAGTTCAAAACATGTACTACTTTCAAGGAAAAGTTTGAACTTGATATGAAGAAAATATTGCTTTACCGAAGTTCAATTTTCCTAAATTTTAGTTCATTTTAACTCATTGTAGGGTTCACTTTTTTCTGAGTGTAGTACACAATTAAAAGTTCATAAGTTATTGCTCTAGTAAAATGTTAAGAAGTGGCGAAATTGGCATTACACAATCTTCAAATATGCACAATTCGTTTGTTTGTATTTTTCATAACCTTTGTCCGAAATTCAAGAAAGTGTCCACGATTTGTTATGTAATTTTCGTGCTTTCATGATTTTACTGCAAAATTACCATTTCAGACGATTTATTTTAAAAAGAACTTAAAAATTCTATATTTTATTGCTTCAGAAAGTCTAGAAGGTTTTAAAAAAGTATATGTTCGAAACCACTCTGGGGGATTTGGCATTAAAGGCATAGAAATATTGCATAACATGCATTCTCGTGGAGGCTAGGTAAGAATAAATGGGAATTCTCAAAATGTGAAAAGATTGCCGCCGAAAATGTATTATCTAAGAGGAATCTACTTTAGAAAGCGATTGAACACATACCGGCATATCTGGAGAAGGGAAACACAAATGTATATCAGATAAAATCAGGTCTTCTAGGAGATATTTGTAAAATGAAGTAGCTAAAAGGGCTGCTATTCCATCTAAAAACAGAGGAAGCATATATTGCATGTATATACATGTAAGAACATGATATATTTCAGTGTGAATAGAAGACCTTCTGTAATGAATTGACTAAATCGGAAATTTAGAGTTACTGTTTAGAAAGTGTACGAAGACATTTCAGCATATGGAGTATAGAAACTGATTTGTGTTTCGTATATTAGAAGGAATGCTAGGAATGAAGTAGTATTCTCAGAATGACATTATAAAGTTCATTGGATTTTTTAGATGTTATGGACATGTCTTCTTAAAGAAAGAAGTTACAAACTTGTGTGCACATTTTAAAAGGAGAATGGAAATTAAATTAATTATCTATGAATGACATCAGGAGTGGAAGAAGGTGTGCTAGCATATATGGAGAAGGCAAATTTAATATGAATCGGACATACATATATGAAGGTCTAAGAGGGGACCCTGGTAAAGTGAATGAAAGGTCTGCTTGAAGATCTTCATTAAGGGGACACAAACATGAATTGATATTGTGCAGCAATTATAAAACTTTTTGATTTATATATGTAGAGGACTCTTTGGGCAATATTAAAACAAGTAAGGAAAGGCTAAATTCGGACGGAGCCGACTATAATTGCGACCTGTAATTTGATTACAACAATAGATGGACAGACGGACATTGCTAAAACGACTCAGAAACTGATTCTAAGCCGATCTGTATAATAAACGATGGGTCTAACTCGTTTGCTTTTGGGTGTTACAAACAAATACACAAAGACATAATACTCTCGTGGAGTGTATAAAAAACAAGAAGGAAACGGCTAAAGTCGGGCGGGTCCTACTTCACCTTCAAGGTCAAAATCGCAAAAAAACCTTACTTTTAAACCTTTTCCTTGTTCAGGTCCATAGGTAGCAAACAGTTCAAACTTCACGTCCTGAATGAACTTCCTAGGAATGATTCTTAACACTGTTTAGGTAGGTAATATATCTTGCAGGACTGTTTCTGTTAATGGTCAGTCCGACTACAGTGCGTATGAGTGATATTATAATTAATCAACAGCACGTATACGCTACCTACACACATTACAGCCTATAAGATATGTTCCACGACATTTGCGATTTTGACCTAGAAGATGAAGTTTTTGTTGAGTATGTTAACAATTTTTGGTCTTTATGACAAGAGCTACAACTTTGCCTCAGAGAGTAAATCAAAATTACAAACGGTTTGCAAGATATGATCCTGAGCAAATGATCACTTTTTTGCAAAAATGACACCGAGGCCAAAATCTTTGGGTTCTCACAAAAAAGTGCATGACTTTGGACAAAACTGAGAGACACGGGTCTTTTTTGGTCTTTTATCACGTAGTGGTATATGATTATATTTCCATGACTTAAAAATTACACACAGTGTATATTAAGGGCTTATTTGTAAAGTGGGGCTATGTCAAAACATGGACCCAATTAATTTACTTTCAACGCAGTTGTTTCTAAATGAAATATAACATGATGTGGGGAATTTGATGAAGATCCGACTTATGGTGTGGATTTTAAAGGTCAAATGCTGTAATATAGAGCTGCATTTGTATGGGGGCAATATCAAAACAGCTGTTTCTAATTCAAATATAAAATAATCCTGAAAAAATTATCAATATCCAATGTACCGGTTTCTACAAAATTCAAAAGCGATCGTCTTTGGTGCAAAAAAAAAATATTATTGCAAATTGCATAGCAATTGGGCAACAATTGCGACCTGTAATATGCCAACAAGCTCAGATAGACGGACGGATAGAAAGACATTGATAAATCGACTCACGTGGAGATTGTGAGATGATCGCTCGATTACTTCTTGGTGTTAAAAATATATACCATATAATACTCTATGGTGTAGAGTATAAAAATATAACCGGAAAAGTTAAAAAAGGCGGAGATAAGGCTATGTTTTGAAAACCCTTGCTGGTGGTTTGTATATTTCATCCATTCGGTATCATCTGAAAAATGGAAGCAAAAAAGTGAAATCGGAAACGATTTTTGTACGCTTACTATATTATAAATCGAAATTTGTATGGGAGCTTATCTAAATCTCAGCCGATTTGCATCGAATTAAAAAGCGTTCGTCCTTGGTCCGCAAAACTTACCTGTTCCAATTTTTGTTAGGATCGGACAATAATTGCGACCTGTACTTTGATTACAACAATAGATGGACATTGCTAAATCGATTCAGAAAGTGATTCTGTTTAATAAACAATGGATCTACTTCGTTTCTTTTGGGCGTTACAACCAAATGCTCAAAGACATAATGCCCTAGTGGAGACAATAAAAATATTCTGATATTCTGTATCGACTCTGCCTCGCTAGTTTCTAAGCGGTTTATCTTCGGAAATAACTTCGTTATGCGGAGACGCTTTAAATACACTGTGCAACATTTTTGAAGTCATTTCAAAATAACCATATACGGACACCGCTACATGATAAAAGACCAAAAAAAAAAGACCCGTGTTTTTTTTTTCCCCCAAAGTCATGCACTTTTTTTTTATGGGCCCCCAGAGATTTGAGGCCTCGGTGTAATTTTTGGAAAAAAGTGATCATATTCTCAGGCTCATATCTTGCAAACCGTTCGGAATTTTGATTTACTCTCTGAGGCAAAGTTCTAGCTCTTGTCATAAAGAACAAAAATTGTGAACATATAAAATCAAAAAACTTCATCTTCAAGGTCAAAATCGCAAAAAACTTAAAAAAATTCGATTTTTTAACCTTTTTTCCCCTGTTCAGGTCCATAGGTAGCAAACCGCTGAAAATTCAGGGAAACAATCAACTACAAAAATGTACCTAAGATCTCAATAAACAACTTTCTAGAACATATGAACTTCCTAGGAATTATTCTTAACACCGTTTAGGTAGCGCTTATCGCTTATCGCGCTTATAGCGCGATGTCTAAAACTAATGCCTTATATTGGATCTACATCCTATAGGACTGGATAAGGACATTAGAAAGACGATTTCAATAGCAAAGATCTCCATAAATTTAATTTCGGCTTCGCTTATCGACAAACCAATTGTCAATTTCCCACTGTGCCTTGCTTCACGGCAAAGTGATGGCAAGTGATTGGGTAAACTTGGGTGAGGGAAAATGCTTTTCCTATGTTCGCCATCCGTCGCCAGTTCTGACGATACCTAACGATGCCACCATCATCATCATCATTGGAGGCATCACATTCATCAACTCATGGCTGCGATTCCTCCTCCTTGACGTAGTCTGCCAACTGCGTGTGTGTTGATGTTTTTGTCCATTTGCAGGCCGCCACAACTCTGTTTGGTTGTTGCTGTGCGTTAACCTTTTCCTTTAATTTGAGTTCCGTTTCTCATTTGAGGATGAGACCGATGATGTTGTTGGCGGTAGTGATGTGTGGATATTCCTGATGATGATGATTGTTTGTATTTATTTTGTGGCTGTTCGATTTTCTGTGTTGATGTTTGATGGATATCTGTTTGTGTTGTTGTTGCTGTTGATGGGGTTTTTGAACATTTTTCTGTTGCTATTTTGGTTTTATTGTTGATTTTATCAAGTTTTGTTTCGGTTTTCAAGCTTTATCATTTTTTATTAGATTGCTGTTGATGTTGCCGTTCTTTTTGTTGTTATTATGTTGTGGGTAACGAGTGAATGAATTTGTGTTGGATTGTATCAGAGTACAGATATACATGTGTATGTATGTTGTTTTTGTGGGTAAATTGAAGGATTTTTGATATGTGTTTTTTTTTTGTGGCGGTGTTCAACATGTGTGCAACATTGTTCAACACTCATATAAAACAAAAACAATAAAAGAACTGCAAAATTTCAAAGCGTTTAACTTGCTGAAAAGGTTAACATGATGATTGTGGTTGTTCGCTTTTTTGAGCCTGGCTCATGTTAACAAATTTATTTAAGACTTAAAAAGGCATTTCAGGTAAAAATAAATTTGTCGATGTTCTTAAAGGACATTTCAGACAAACACTTAAATAATTTATTAATTTATTTAGCATCGAGAGTTCTGAAATTTTCAGTGAATTTAGTATTACTCTGCCTATTGGTTATTTTTATACCACCCACCACCTGGATGGGGGTATACTAACTATGTCATTCCGTTTGTACCACCTCGAAATATCGACCTGAGATTCTATAAAGTAAAGAGTGATTTTTTTGAGGTTAGGATTTTCATGCATTAGTATTTGACAGATCACGTGGGATTTCAGACATGGTGTCAAAGAGAAAGATGCTCAGTATGCTTTGACATTTCATCATGAATCGTCTTACAAACGAACAACGCTTGCAAATTATTGAATTTTATTATCAAAATGCGTGCTCTGTTAAGAAAGTTCATTGCGCGCTTCCATTTTATGGTCAGTTTAATCGACCCACTGAAGCGGCTATTCGGGCTATTGTGACTAAATTTCGCACCAAATTTACATTGTTGGACATTAAACCACCAACACGCTTACGTAGAGTGCGAACTGAAGAAAATATCGCAGCTATATCGGCCAGTGTTAATGATGACCACCAATTTTCGATTCGTCGCCGTTCGCACCAATTGGGTCTCTGTTACTCAAAAACGTGGAAATGCCAAAATTGGACTAAGCGGATGGACCACCTAAGACGCAGCCGCGGTCAACATTTAAATGAAATTATCTTCAAAAAGTAAATGTCATGGACCAATCTAACGTTTCAAATAAAGAACCGATGATATTTTGCAAATTTTATGCGTTTTTTTTTTAAAAAAAGTTATCAAGCTCTTAAAAAATCACCCTTTATATATATTCGTGATGGAATTCTAAGACGATCTAGCCATGACCGTCTGTTGAAAGCACGCTAGCATATAAATGAAAGGAAATGCGATGTCCAAATTTTCTATAATTTTGTCTTATAGTCGTACAAATTATCCTGCCCACACAAATTATCCTGCCCTAACTAAAATTGAATTCCTTATATCTTCCGCATATATGTTCTCTGAGAGTGAGGGTATATAAAGGGTGGTTACATTTAAGGGCCGATGTTGATTTTGAATAAAACACAAATTATTTAGAAAAGTATTGCCATTTCTTTTTATTATGATAATATTGGTATGGTTCAATTATGTATGGTACAAAATATAGGCCAAATGGCCGCCGCGACCTCGCTGAGGCATAATTGAAGTTCTATGCCGTTAATGTGCCGAATTATATCATCCTTTAGCTCTTGAATTGTTGCTGGCTTATCGACGTTCACCTTTTCTTTCAAATAAACCCAAAGAAAAAGTCCAACGGTGTCAAATCACATGATCTTGCCGGCCAATTGACATCACCACCACGTGAGATAACACGGCCATTGAATTTGTCACTCAAAAGAACCATTGATTCGTTAGCTGTGTGGCAAGTGGCACCGTCCTGTTGAAACCACATATCGTCCACATCCACATCTTCCAATTTGGGCCATAAAAAGTTCGTTATCATCTCACGATAGCGAAGACCATTAACAGTAACTGCCTGACCGGTCTCACTTTGGAAAAAATACAGCCCGAAGATGCCGCCAGCCCATAAACCGCACCAAATAGTCACTCTTTGTGGGTGCATTGTTTTTTTCGACAATCACTCTTAGATTATCATTTGCCCAAATGCGGCGATTCTGCTTATTGACGAATCGACTGAGGTGAAAATGACCGAAAAAATCACGAAGTGCATTTTGATTTGAACGCCCATTTTCATAATAAGCCTGAATAACTTTAAAGCGGTCCTCGATTGTGTACCTTTCCATGGTTCTAATTGAGAAATGTCAAATGAAATGCAGAAAAAAACTTTACGTTTAGGTCTGGTTCACATTCAACATCGGCCCTTATAATTTAACCACTCTTTACTTTAGTTGGTACCATTTCTATCCTTTTTTGTAGCGCTCGTCCCTTAAATGTACAAGTTTCGAAAATCCATTTATGTTGCAAGTTTCTGTTGTTAGAGAAATATAAATACCGATTTTTACGAATATAGCTGCATTACTTCAATTGGTACTACTTTTATCCCTTTTTGTCTCTTTCCTCCCTTAAAATTTCCAATTTGGAAAAATCTCTATCTGTAGCTCGTCAGCATTGTCAGTGTAAGGAACACATAGAATTTCATGTTTCTAGCTACTGCCGTTTAGTCAGGACAATGGTTCGATGTTTATCCCTTTTTGTCCCATTTTACCCCCAAGAAGTACGAATTTCGTAAAACAATTTCTTAGTCGGCGTCTACGTCATATTTAAGATATATTTATAATTATTATTGTCGTTCCATTCTGACTACCCTGAAAATGTCATAAACCGTTTGGTCTGGGCGCTGGTTAAATGATAAGTCAGTCAGTAACGCAACTCTTTTATACATATAGATTACATCGAGAGTTCTGAAATTTCCAGTGAATTCAGTATTAATCTACCTGTTGGTTATTTGTTTTAAAATCTTGGTCCCCTTAAATATCAACGCTCCGTTTAGACTTATCCCTTCCGCACCATTAACATAGAATGTAGGAAATAAGCTTTTAAAATATTTACCCAATTTGGGGAAATAACACTCCCACACTCATTAGAACATTTATTGCCTTGATGTGGTTCCAATTTCAATAAGGTAATCTATCAAATCATGTTTAACTCCTTGAAAAAAATGTTGTGTGACAACATTCGCGCGCCTGATTGATGCCATTTTTTGTGAGTGGTTCGATTCGTGTTTCGTCACCTTTTTGTGTTCTTTATTGCGTCAACATTTCCAATCAATTGATCACGTCTATCAATAAAGTGTGGCAGCATTGATGTGCTTACAGGAGGTGGATAAGATACGGCAATGATTTTATTCCTATGGATATTTACGGCTTATGATGATGGACTTTTTTATGTGAGTCGCAATTATCGCTTGTATTCAATGGCATAATGTTTGTCGGGAAAAGAAAGAAGGAATTTGCAAATGCCGCAAACGTTCGCTTGCAACTCTTTGAACCTGGTGCCGCCAACACTGAGGAATAAGAAGAATAAAAAATCTCTGAATTACGCAAACAAGCTGAAAACACCAGCAAAGCACCCACAATCGAGGCAACAAAATGATATGGATGCGGCTGATGAATACGATGGCAATGAGGCCGATGAAGCATCAATATTCGTTTCTTTGCTTTTGCGGCTGCGACTCCTGCCTCTGCAGTTCAATATAAATACCGATGCTGACACCGCATTGGCGTCTGTCTGCAGTCCCTCCCAGCCTGCATCAATCGCAGTCAGTCGTACATCAACAACAACATCTACGGATTGTTTGTTGTTTGATAAATTACAACTGTGCCGCCGTATATTTACATTTGAATCCCCGCGATTCATTCTGCCTGGTTTTTATTAAGCCCATTTGTTTGTTTGTTCTGTAACTGCAGTTGCTATAGTTTTGTTTTGATATAATTCGTGACTCTAGAATTACATGGGGCATTAAGTATTTTTATGTTTTTGTTTGCACGAAGATTGGTTGCATTCATGGTATGTCGAGAGTTTGCGGTCGAGCCGCTAAGCTTGGCGAACAGTTTAAAAATGTGATTTGATTCAAAATATGTTTTAAAATACATAATAATAATAATTACATTATAACTATACTGTCCAATCGCATTTTTGAAACATAGTGAAATGATATGTTGAGTAGATCAGTTTTATACCCTCTACCTAAGAATGGGGGTATATTCACATTGTCATTCTGTTTGTAACACCTTAAAATATTTAACGGAGACCCCATATATTCTGGGCCGTGGTAAAATTTTAAGGCGATCTAGCCATGACCATCTGTCTGTTGAAAGCAGAATGAATATAGCTAGGAGGTTGAAAATTTCCCCAAAATGTGTCTTATGGTTGCAGATCGGTTGGGATTGAAAGTGGTTGAAATCGGCCATGAGGGAAAAATGTTTCCCAATCCTGAGGACTGAAAATACCTACTAATATTTAGACTATTTAAGCAATTTTTTAATATCTGCTTTATATGCACTTGCATTTTGTTGCGTAAATAAAATTTTTAGAGGGCCAAATGGTACGAAAAGGGATAAAAATGGTACAAATGATATGACAGTAGCTAGAAACATGAAATTTGTAATGTGCATCCTACTAATTGCGTAGATACGTAAAACAGAAGGATTTTTCAAAATTGTTACTTTTAAGGGATACAATTGTAGAAGAGGGATAATATGGTACCAATCAAACTGCAGAAGTTGAAATCATGAAATTCGGTGTGCACATTCGCATGACTGTGAAGATGTGAAATAAAAAGAATTTTTTCGAAATTTGTACCTTTATGCTGAAAATAAGAAATGGGGATAAAAATGTTACCAACCGAACGGCTGCAGCTATAACAAGTAAGGAAATGCAAAAACCGGATGGAACCGACTACTTTCCTATTATAACTCAATTCGGTAAAAAAATCGGACATCTGTATGGGGTATATTGAAACATGGAACGATATGAACCGCTTTTTACCATAAATGTTTATAGGTGAAATATAATATGTAAAACTGGGCCAAAATCTGTTAAACATTTGGGAGCAACATTTTTATAAATAATAAATAAATAAATAAATTTATATCTAAATCTGAACCGATCTTACCCACTTTCACCATAGTTGTTTTTAGTTAGTGCCAACTTTAAAGAAAATCGGGTACATATGTGGTTTCTAGAGCAGAAAAAGTCAAATCGGGATCGACCTTTATATGGAGGCTATATCTAAATCTGAACCGATCCAACCCGCTTTCGCCACAGGTGTTTCTAGTTAGATTATAAGATGTTAAGTCAAATTTGAAGAAAATCGGGTACTATATATGCTTTATAGAGCGGAAAAATTTAAATCGGTACTGATATTTGTTTTGTATGGGAGCTATATATAAATCCGAACCGATTTGCCTCAAATTAAATACCGTTCGTCTTTGATCCATAAAACTTACTTGTGTCAATTTTTGTTAAGATCGGGCTACAATTGCGACCAGTAATTTGATTACAACAATAGATGGACAGACAGATGGACATTTCTAATTCATACCTTTAAGGTCAAAATGAAAAACGGGGTTAAACTGGTACCAATCAAACGGCTATAGCTAAAATCATGAAACTAGTTGTGTATATTCCATTCTGAAACATATTGGATCTTCAATATTAGAACTTTTCCTATCAAAATGGAACTGATATTTAGGCTGTGATTGGAATTAAGAAATTGCAAATGGGAAAAATCGGACTTGAGCGAAATTGTTTCTAACTAATAATATTTAGGGCACTTTTTTAATGATTGCTGGCCAATGTTCTCATTTTGATTCCACCACAGTTTTATATTTATATATAGTAGAAGACTATTAATATTATAATAACAAGTAAGGAAAGGCTAAAGTCGGGCGGGCCGACTATATAATACCCTACACCACTCCCTGCGTATGTACCTCGCTTTGATTACTAAACCCAGGTATTTCATGGGAGCAATTTTATGTAGTTCATACAAATTATATAAATTATATTCATATAATTTATATGATATAAATTCATCTTCAGTCAAATTTAACGAGTATGGTAAATAATATGGTAATTGATCTAATTGTCCGACAGACAAATACAAATTATACAGTAGTATACCAAAGTCATTTCAAAGTATGGACATATGGACATCACCCAAACAATTCTCATTGCAATTCAATTCGGTAAAAAAAATTAAATCGGGAAGGATTTTTGCATCCTGTAAATGTATGTGTTTGACAAAAAATGTTAAATCGGAAAGGACATTTGTATGGGGTTATATTGAAACCAGGAACGATGTGACGCGCTTTCACCATGTCTATTTATTGGTGAAATATAATATGTAAAATTGGCCAAAATCGGTTAAACATTCGGGATCAACATTTGTATGAGGGCTATATCTAAATCTGAACCGATCTTACCCACTTTCACCATTGGTTTTTTAGTTGGATTATAAGATGTTGTGCCAATTTTAAAGAAAAACGGGTACAATACGTGGATTTTAGAGCGGAAATAGTCAAATCGGGAGCGACATTTGTATGGGGGCTATATATAAATCTGAACCGATCATACCCACTTTCAGCATACGTGTTTCTAGTTCGATTATAAAATGTTCTGCCAAATTTAAAGAAAATCGGGTACAATATGTGGTTTCTAGAACGGAAAATGTCAAATCGGGAGCGACATTTGTATGTGGGCTATATCTAAATCTGAACCGATCTTACACACTTTCAGCATAGGTGTTTCCAATTCGATTATAAAATGTTGTGCCAATTTTAAAGAAAATCGGGTACAATATGTGGATTTTAGAGCGGAAAAAGTCAAATCGGGAGCGACATTTGTATGGGGGCTATATCTAAATCTGAACTGATCTTACCCTATTTTTGCATACGTGTTTCTAGTTGCATTAGAAGATGTTCTGCCAATTTTAATGAAAATCGGGTACAATATGTGGTTTCTAAAGCGGAAAAAGTGAAATAGGGAGCGACATTTGTATGGCGGCTATATCTAAATCTGAACCGATCTTACCCGATTTCGGCATAGGTGTTTCTAGTTGGATTATAAGATGTTGTACCAAATTTAAAGAAAATCGGGTACAATATGTGGTTTTTAGAGCGGAAAATGTCAAATCGGGACCGACATTTGTATGGGGGCTATATCTAAATCTAAACCGATTTCCTCCAAATTCAATACCAATGGTCCTTGGCCACAAAAAAGAACTTCTGCCAAGTTTCATGACAATCGGACGACAATTGCGACCTGTAGAGTGCGAAGAAGCTTAGATGGACAGCAGACGGACGGACGGACAGACGGACAGACAGACATCGTTAAATCGACTCAGCTTGCGATTCTAAGCCGATCCGTATACTTAAAGGTGGGTCTAGCTCAATTATTTCTTGGTGTTACAAACATTTGATCTGATCTGGCTGCAGTTGTTTGTTTGGAACCAATGTTATCCCCTTTTTGTCGTTTCCCATTTTTTTAAATTTTCTTGATTTTCTTGATAGGCCATACCGTCATAGGAATGCACATACCGAATTTCGTTATTCTAGCTGCAGCCATTTGGTCCGTACCAATGTTATCCCTAAAAATTACGAATTTTGAAAATCACTTTATTTTACGTGTACATGCTATTGGACACTCCGAGTTTCATTAATCTAGCTGCTGTCGTTTTATCCATCTATTCTTATTTTATCCCTTAAATGTACAAATTCAAAAAAAAAGTATTTTTTTACGTGTCTATTCAATTAGAGGAATGTACACACCGAATTTGGTGTCCCTAGCTATAGTCGTTTCACTGGTACCACTTTTATCCCTTTCCTCCATTTCACTTCCTAAAAGTATGGATATCGCGACCACGCTATAAAAGAATTGAACTTAATAAATATGAAGAAAATACACAGCAGACATCATTATTCCAGCTTTAGCTGCTTTGTTGGTACCATTTTTATCCCTATGTTCCCATTTTACACCCTTAAAAGTACAAATTTAGAAAACAATTTTTTAGTTTACATGTCTACGCAGTCTGAGGAGTGTACGCACTGAATTTCATTATTCTAGCAGCAGCCGTTTGGTTGGTACAATTTGTATCCCTATATTCCCACATTATCCCCTTAAAAGTACCAATTTGGATAAAACCTTTTATTTTACATGTCTACTCAATTAGAAGAATGTACACAACGAATTTGGTGTCCCTAGCTATTGTCGTTTCACTGGTACCACTTTTATCCCTTTCCTCCATTTCACTTCCTAAAAGTATGGATATCGCGACCACGCTATAAAAGAATTGAACTTAATAAATATGAAGAAAATACACAGCAGACATCATTATTCCAGCTTTAGCTGCTTTGTTGGTACCATTTTTATCCCTATGTTCCCATTTTACACCCTTAAAAGTACAAATTTAGAAAACAATTTTTTAGTTTACATGTCTACGCAGTCTGAGGAGTGTACGCACTGAATTTCATTATTCTAGCAGCAGCCGTTTGGTTGGTACAATTTGTATCCCTATATTCCCACATTATCCCCTTAAAAGTACCAATTTGGATAAAACCTTTTATTTTACATGTCTACTCAATTAGAAGAATGTACACAACGAATTTCGTGTTTCTAGCTGTTTTCCTTTGTTATGTACTGTTTTTATCCCCTTTTGCCTCATTTCACGCCCTACAAATAAGAATCGCTTTATGGTGCACGTTTATGCTTAAGGGGAATAACCATACCAAATATCAAGTAAGTATAAGCAGGCATATTCGAAAAAACATGTTTAAATACTCGAAATATTAGGGGTCCTTTGTTAGGGAATTTTTTTTCCTTTTGAACGAAGCGTGCTTTTAACAGATGGACGGACATGTCTAGATCGTCTTAGAATTTTATTACGATCAAGAATATATATAATTTATAGGGTCCCAGGTCGATATTTCAAGGTTAAGTTTGCTATTTAGGAGCGAAGAGATTTATTTATAATTTTGGTATCTTTCGTGAGTCTCACTGAAATTTTCGGGCAATATCTTTCGTAGAACATTTTAGTCCTTTAACGTCCTTTTTGAAAAGACTTTTTTGATTTTCTCGAAAAAAATTGTCAAATAGACCCATACAGAGAGGATCTTCCTCAAAAATGATCCTCTGACAATGAGAATTCTCTCAGACATTAACGTACAGCACTTTTGTTTAGTATAATGCTCCCTTCGACCAACAGAAAGGAAAACTATGACCCGCTGTAATACGAAACTACTACCGGCTGGACTATAAGTTTATTCTACAAAAATAATGTACTCGACATGCCCTTTCAGAATTATAGGGTCGCCATTCTGTTCCAAAAATGCTGTTAAAACAAGTTATAATAGGGGAAGGTGAAAGACGATTAATTTTAATTGATTTAACTTCATTGGGGAAATTTCAAGAGCAATGCAATTAACTCGAAACATTCGACCAAATAAAATTCCCAAAAATTAAACCAATTACAGTAAATGAGGACTTCCCATGTCACAATGGCTTGGTATTTTTAGCACCGGACATGCATAAACCACCCGATTTTTTATGATTTTGTAGTGACTCCTATTTTTGTTTTTTCCTCCTCTTCAATATTCTGTGAAAATAAATGTACCATAACAATTTCATTTTTCCCAGCAAACCAGTTACTGTCATTTTTACTTTGATTTTGTGGCACATATATCACATTTCAACATGAAAATGTGCCGATGGATGATGACCTGGTGGTCATGGTGAGGACGTGCCATTCTGTTTGATTTTTCCCTCATTTATTTGAAAATTACGCAGAGTTTTTTAGTGCGAGAAAGAAATCCACGTATTATAGTAAAAAGCAAAATGTACATAACGTATCTGGCCTTTCATGTTATTTCACATTTCATTTCAGATATATTGCAAATATAGCAATACAAAATATTCATAACTCGTAAAAATATAAGTGAAAAAACGCTGATAGTAAAATAACAAATCGATAAGCCTGGTCAAATGCGTAACCTAGGGACCAGGACACAACGAAAGAAAAAATTAGCCTTCACGACTAAAGAAAAAATGCTTTTTCAGTGTTGTCACAACGCTGATGAAAAGCCAATAATAATTTCTTTAGAACAGATTATTCAATTAATTTTTTTATTTGACTTTCAGTGTTTTTAATAAATTTATTATTTTTTAATAAAAACACAATATGTCCTTTGTGTCCATTGAAATGACAAATTCCGTACTATACGATGGCCAACAGCCAGCCACCTCAAGCCTCATGTAACTTGCTGCTCCACATACATAGTTGTCAATATATATATAGGGGACATTGTGCAGCTTAATCACTTTTTTATTTGCATGCCTTTTTTTGTGTGAAATTTTTATGGTTTTCGCTGTGGTATTCTGTGCACGTTAGTTTGCATAGGTCCTTTTCGAATTTAAAGGTCCTTTTCGTGTTTGAAATGAATATGGTATGACTAAAAAACGAGATAACGAACCGGAAAATTAAAGATCTGATGGTGTATTTGTATAAATATCAAACGAGAAGAAAATTGAGATTGCGATATTTGTAAAGGATATAATTACATCCCTGTTAAATTACACAGTGAATAAAAAGAGATTTAAGTAAATACTTCTGAAGTGATACTATTTACACCCTACACCACAGGGTATAATGTATTTGTGCATTTGTTTGTAACACCCAAAAGGAAGCGAGATAGACCCATCGTCTATTATGCCGATCGACTTAGAATCACTTTTTCAATCGATTTAGCCATGTCCGTCTGTCTGTCTATCCGTCCGTCAATATATTCTTGTAATCACGATAGAGGTTATTATTAGTACAATTATTATCCGATTCTAATGAAATCTGACAAAAACTACTTTTACACGTCGACGACGGACGCTGTTAAATTTGAAGCAAATCAGTTCAGATTTTGATATAGCTACCATACAAATGTTGCTAACGATTTGACTTTTCCTGCCACATAATTTAAGCGATTTTGATCAAATTTGACACAACACCTCATATTTCAAATAGAAACATCTGTGGTAAAAATGTGTCAAATCAGTTCCAAGTCCCCTAACGTTTCTGGTTTGTTGGCGTAGACGAGCGACTTCACATATCCCCATGTTTCCTTCAATAATTCGATTTTGACGTGCGCTGTGTGGCATGTAGCGCCGTCTTGTTGGAACCACAACTCATCCACATTCATGCCATCCAATTCGGGAACAAAATAGTCGGTTATCATGGCTCTATACCGGTCTCCATTAACGGTAACTGACTCTCCAGCATTATTTCGGAAGAAGTATGGCCCAATGACTCCACCAGCCCATAGAGCACACCAAACAGTCAGTTTTTGTGGATGTAATGGCGTCTCAAGGGTCTCATGTGGATTCTCTTCACTTCAAATGCGGCAATTTAGCTTGTTGACGTAGCCATTCAACCAAAAATGAGCCTCATCACTGAACAAAATTTTGTGATGAAAATCAGCATCGAGATGAATCTCATTTTCGGCCCATACACCAAAATCACGACGCATTGCATGGTCTCGCGGCTTTAATTCTTGCACAAGCTGGATCTTGTAAGGTCGCAAGCCAAGATCTTTGCGCAAAATCTTCCATAAAGTTGATGGACAAAGCTCCAATTGCTGTGCACGGTGGCGAATCGATTCATTCGGGTCCTCTTCAACACTTTGCTCTACAATGTTGAAAACTATATTTGCCACAAACATAGTTTTGGCGTCATAATAAAGCTAAGTAACCACAATTTCTAATAAGAAAGATCTGAGTGTAAAACCTTTTAAAATATGAGAGAAACAGTTCGACAAAGTAAAAAAAAAGAAATTACGCATTTTCAATTTTCAAAATCTGAAAAACGTGAGAATCTGTAAAACAAAAAAAATAATTTTTTTCTTCGCATTATGAACAAATACGTATAAATATTTTAAAAAACATAAAAAATAAAAATTTTATTTTACTTTAAAATCGAAAAATACGTAAAAGTAATCAACTTTGGGTCGATTTCTAAAATATATCCGATTCCCCGATTTTTAATATTAAAATCTCACAATAATCCTTGTGTCCTTGTCTAATTTTGGGTTTTTTACAGAACTCAAAAATGTCTACTCGTAACTTAGTTCGTTATCACCTAAAAAAGAAGGAACGTGGAGAATACTTTAGAAATCAGTGTGTGTTTTGTGCCATTTTTATACCCTCCACCTAAGAATGGAGTGTATGTGCATTGTGTCATTCAGTGTCTAACACCTTTAATTACACTGTCCAACAAATTAAGACTTTTTCAATGGAACAAAATAGCGAACCTATAATTCTGAAAGGGTATGTTGAGTACCATTTTTGCAGAATAAATTTTGTCCAGCTGGTCTTAGTTTCTTTTTACAGTGGACCAAAGTTTTAATTTTTTGGTCGAAGGGAGCATTATACTAAGCGAAAAAAGTGTTGCAAGTTAACCCGAATAGTGCTATAATTATTTTTACCGAATTTTGGGATAAAACTTTCATGTTATCAGAGGTCCACACCAGAAGTTTTGGTGAACGTCTTTTGTGTGTGACCATATGGTCCATAGCACCATTCGGGTTATTGTCTGAGAGGATTCTTATTGTCACAACTATATTGTTGAATTTTATCAAAAAATCCCTTCCAAAAGGACTAAACTGTTCAACAAAAAAAATCGACAAAAATGTGGGTATTTCGGTAGAGCACGGCAAACGAATAATACAAATTGAATATGTTTGCAAAATTTTCATTTTTCGTAGAACATTTTAATCCTTTAATGTCCTTTTGGAATGGATATTGTGACTTTTGATATTTGCAATTTCGTAATGACTTTTCCCTGGTATATTGATTCATCATCTCTGCTTGTGTCATATTACCATTTTTCTCTGTACCATTGTATATTTTGCTATTCTTTTTCCATATTTATTTTTCAGACATAATTTCATAGTAATTGTTTCTACGAAAACTACTCTGAAGGCACAAACAGTGATTTGTAAAGAGTCCAATGTATTCGCCGGCTTCTTTTACGTTTAGTGTTTTTTTGCAAATAGAAAACAAATGTTGTTTTGCTTTCTATCTGTCACAGAAAACCTAATGTTTTGACACTGTCGTCTAATGATTGTTTTCTCAGAAAAATAATAAAAACCTACGTGTTTTTAGACAAGAAAACAAAAAGATTCTGTGACAGACAGGCGTATGATCTGTTAATTATTTTCTGATAAATTCTAAACAAAAAGAATATAACGATTAAATATGGTAATGAAAATTAAGAGAGATTCTTAGGTGTCGTAAAGAAAATATAAAATAGAAATGTATATAAATTAAAGTGATCCATCAAAATCCATTCTAAATGTTTGGATTGTATTTATTTTCCTCTCCACCTTAGATTAGCAGAAACGAAATTTGGTGGAAATTCTAAATACAAATATATAGAAAAATAGATATTAATATAAATAATTCATAGCCTATACAAAGGAACACAGCACCAGAAATCTTTAGGATACACAGATTGCGAAATGGTTACAACAGCAACATAAGGTGGAAAGACCTTAACCCTCAAGCTCCACTCTTGATGGGTCAATTTGACCATTTTTTCGAGAGAATCAAAAAAGTCCTTTCAAAAAGGATATTTAAGGACTAGCAATACCCGCTGCTTCGCACGCGAAAATGCCAGTTATTTGTTATTAGTTTTATCAGTCCCTGTCTCTGTTTTTGGATAGTATTTATTTGATTTTCTTTTTGTAGATATAGATAAATCTAAAATAGTACCTTGGAATCCTCTTATTAGATAGCACTCATACACAGTCAAAGCAATGTGCTTGTCGATGTGCACTATTTCAGCTGAACTCCCTTCATATGTATATATATCATTTTCTACCCAGTTATTACCGCAGATCCTTTTATACCCTCGACCTTATTTTTGTAGATGCAGCCGACCACTTTATAACTTTTTGCACCTCATTCCCAAAAAATACACATTTTGAAAAATCACTATAGGTAACATGTGTTTTCGCTTCGCATAACAGCATGTACTTTATCCATTTATTTTCCGCGTTTACGTAACTAAAGGGTTGTACATCATTTTTATCCCTTTTTCCCACGCGCACCTTAAAAGTATAAATTTCGACAAATCGAATTTGACTGCGTTTCTACATGGTCAGAGGAATTTACATATCAAATTTCACGATTCTAGATACTTTAGTACCATTCCTATCCGTTTTTGTCCCGCTCGCCCCTTAAAAGTACACATTTCGAAAAATCCATTTATGTTGGATTTTCGAAAAATCCATTTATGTTGCACGTCTACGTTGTAAGAGAAATTTACACATTAAATTTCACGAATATAAGTGCAATACTTGTGTTGGTACAATTTTTATCCCGGTCACCCTATATAAGTACAAGTTTCGAAAAATTCATTTAGATTTGCGCTTCTACGTAGCCAGAGGAATTCCAAATCCAAATTTCATGACTGTAGCTGCAATACTTTAGTTGGTACTACTTTTATCCCCCTCACCCCCTATAAGTACAAATTTCGAAAAAATCCATTTAAATTGCGCTTTTACGTTGTCAGAGCAATTTACACACCAAATTTCACAACTATAGCTGCAATACTTAAATTGGTACCATTTGCATCGCTTTTTATCCCGCTCACCCCTTATATGTATAAATTTCGAAAAAAAAAAAAATACATTTATGTTGCGCTTCTATATGGAGAGACGAATTTACATACCAAATTTCACGATTCTAGCTATAATAATTTAGTTGGTACCATTTTTATCCCTTTTTTCACGCTCACCCCTTATAAGAAAAAAATTCGAAAAATCCATTTTGATTGATCTATATGGTCAGAGGAATTTACATACCGAATTTCACGGTTCTAGCTGTAATACTTAAGTTTGTACCATTTTTAACCCTTTCTGTCCCCCTCGCCCTTAAAATTACAAAATTTCGAAAAATTCATATACGTAGCAAATCTACGTTGTCAGAGGAATTTACACAAAAAATTCGCCGAATATAACTGCAATACTTAAATTAATACAATTTTTATCCCTTTTTGTCTATTTCTTCCCTTAAAAGTACAAATTTCGAAAAATCCCAATATGTACCTCGTCTCTAGCTACTGTCGTTTAATCAGGACGAAGGTTCGGTATTTATACCTTTTCGTCCCATTTTACCCTCTAAAAGTTCGAATTTCGTAAAACCCTTTCTTAGTCGACGTCTACGTCATATTTGGGAACTACACTGAAAATTTCATGACCCTGGCTTCTGCCGTTTGGTCTGGGGGCTGGTCAATGATAAGTCAGTCAGTCAGTAACACAACTATTTTATATAGGTTCCGTTTTTTTTTCAACTATTCAACCGTTGGACTATTATTTGTGGGGTGACCTCAGCAGCCATTTGAATGAAATTATTTTCCATTATTAACCGGAAGGAATGCACTTTCAAATAAAAAAAGAAATTTGAGAAAATATTCAGTAGTTTTTTATAGCATTTTCCAAAAAAAAATTATTTGTTGAAATATGTGGTTTCTAGAGCGGAAAAAGTAAATCATAGGAGACATTGGTATGGGGTCCGCCATCTAACGTTTTTTTTCAACTATTCAACCGTTGGAATATTATTTGTGGGGTGCCCGAGGCATGAATGAAATTATTTTCCAATATTAACCGGAAGGATTGTACTTTCAAATAAAAAAATAAACTCGAGAAAATATTCAGTAGTTTGTTTTATAGCATTTTCAAAAAAAAGTTATTTGGCGGACCCTATATATATAGATTAAAATGTTCTACGAAAAAAATTGACAGAAAATTTCATTGGGTGTCACCGAAGACACCAAATTTTGCAAATACAGCTCATCACGTTTAAATTGCACAATTACACGCCAACTTGCACAACAAAATTATTAGGGTTAAAATTGGTCCATGATTTTTGGAAGCTCGATCTTTTTTCACAAAAAATGTCGGTATTTCGGTAGAATACGTTAAACAAGAAATACAAATTGGATATTGCCATGTTATGAAAAGACGCTACTTTAAGTACGTAGCCAACTTAAAACAAATTGATATTTGAAATACCCACAATTAAGGAGTAAAATGAGAAAAGGGGGATAAAAATGGTACCAACCAAACGACTGTAGCTAAACTATTGAAATTCGGCGCACAAGTCTCTCTGGCTACGTAGACGCGACAAATGAAGAGATATTGTAAAATAAATGGATATTTATTTAAATTCGTACCTTTATCGGATACAATGGGAAAATAGGGATAAAATGGTACCAACCAAACGACTTAGCTAGAATATAGAAATTCGGTATATTCGGTCGCTCTGGTTGCATAGGAGCGAAAAATAAAATTGTCTTTTGATGCTCGTACTTTTAGAGTTAAAATAGGAAATATGAACATAGTGACCAACCAAAGCATAACAATTTTATTTAAAGCAATAAAAATAAGTGCAGTAGTTTTTAAATTCCGCCAGGCCGAATCTTTATACGCTCCACCATGGATTCCATTCCGCAGTACTACCTGCAGATTAGAGGCAGTCCCTTCACGTATAAATGATGTATCATATTTGGGAAATTATCATATTTTTTGCTAATTAAATAAATTCTGGTGTTTTATTATAAAATATAAAATAAATAATATAAAATTGAAATTACCTAATTTATTTAAAGATCCCGACCGCTTATTGGACGAGAATACAAAAATGTTTTTTTATGACGAGATAATCATTGACTATATATCAAAATAGCCGGTATTTTAATATGTCGTTAGGGGAGAAATGGTTCACTTTGGATCGATTTTTTTTTTGGTTCCACTTTTCCCATTTTTATACAAACAATGCGAATTTAAAAAAATATCATTCGCGTAGTGGAATGTACACACCTAATTTTACGATTCTAGATACAGCCATTTGCTTGGTACCAGTTTGACTCTAGCTGCTAGCATTTGATTGGCACCATCGTTAAACCCTTTCGCCCCATTTTTCATAATTAAAATTTTAAAAAATCCTGTTTCTTGCGTGTCTCAAAGTTAGAGGAAAGTACACACCGAAATTTATGATAATAGCTGCAGCCATTTCTTCGGTACTAATTTTATCCCTTTTTACCCTAAAATTACGAATATCAAAATATCTGTTTATTTTTGGAGTTTACGCAACAAGGGCGAAGTATACTTTCATTTTCATTCTAAATTCTAGTTGCAGCCGTTTGAATGGTACCATTTTTAACCCACTTCTCCCCTTAAAAGGAATTTTATTTGTAAAATTTCTTTACTTTGTACGTCTACACAGTCAGGGAAATATATTCTAAACCCACACGTAACTATTGACAGGCCAATGCATCCACAACGAGTCACTGTTTGGTGTTGATTTTGGGCTATACTTAAAAAATGAGTTGATCGGTACTGGCGAGCCAGTCGTGGTAGTCCTATAAATGATGTTGTGTTTAAATTATTAAATGACAAAGTTCAACATTTCCAAAAAAAAAAACAGAAATTTGAATAAATAATCACTACATTGTTAAAGCCGATTCTAATTTAAAATGTTCCTCTACATTTATGCATATATTTTCTTCAAATAGGTCTTGGTTTCTTCGCTAAGATGCCAGCTATTATAAAATAAAATATTCTCTCATTTAATTTGTAAAGCATGCTATTTAACTAAAAAATGAAAAAATAAATTTGTTTTCTTCATTAGAATACTGGTTATTAAAAATAAAACCAAATAATGATAACAATTTTATACCCTCACTCTACAGAGTAGGAGGGTTATATCATTTTTGACAGACAAAAGTGTAATGCATTGAAAGATTGACTTAAGATCCTAAGTATGATTGGACCAAATCCGTTTCACGAATTAAAACTAATGTAACTTCCACACGGATCTTCGAAATTAGCTCTATTTTGATATTTGAAAATAGTTTTATAATCATTTTAAGTGTACAAAATATGGTATTGCCACGCCCCTTCCAGTACCTCCAACACAAATCACCCTAAACTACATAAAATTAAAACTGTTATAACTTCTTCGTAAACTTCGGTTACGATAAAACAGATAACATCCATATGAAAATGTTTTTATAATCACCTTAAACATATAAAATATTTACGCCTTAGCCACGCCCCCTTGCACCTTCTACACAATTGTCTCTATCACAATTAAATCCTTTATAACTCTTTACCGGTGCCAGAAATCCATTAAAACTTCAGAGTTAATCATGTTTTTGCAATTAATTACAAATGTGGAAATCTCGAAATTGCTCCATGGATTAACAAAAATCTTCAGGCACTGATTTTATGGAAGGATAAATTATTGAAGAAAAGACCAAGAGTAAAAGATAAACGTATTGTAAATGATGTGTTGAAGCGAGTAAGTAAAGTCATAAAAACTGCGATTAAAGTATGCAGAGAAAACTATTATTTTGACAATTTAGAAAAAATGGGAAATGATCAAAAAAAGTGTTGGAGATTTATTAATAGTACCCTTGGTAGGTCCAAAGTGAATAATGTTAACCTTAATGATTCACAAGGTTCCAGAATATGCAGTGATGAGATCAAAGTAAACTGTTTTAATGATTATTTTCTTTCCTCCGTATCTGATTTGAAGTCCCAGATTGAAATTCAGCCTGGAGACAATTTTAATTTGCTGAGAACTCTTTCACAATCAAATCACCGGTTTATAATAGATAATGTTAGTATAAATGATGTGAGTAAAGTTATAAGAGAAATGGAAGGTAAGAAAAGTCCAGGATACGATAATATATCACCAAAATTTATTAAGGAATGTGCTGAGGAAGTGGTTCCACTTTTGGTGGAAATTTTTAACAAAATGAACAGTAGTTCAATATACCCAGACACCTTAAAACTTCATAAAGTTGTTCCGATCCCGAAGAAAGTTAATGCTGTTTCCTTAAATGAATACCGACCAATAGCTGTCCTGTCCACTGTTGACAAAATTTTTGAAAAAATACGTTTTGATAAACTATTATTATATTTGGAGGAAATCAGCTTATTGTTTGATAGTCAATTTGGATTCAGAAGAGGTTGTGGTACAGAAGAATATTTGTAATATTGAATATTGTAGAATATTTGTAAGGGACTAGATGGTGGATTCTGCGGTGTTGCTGGCATATTTTTTGATTTTACAAAAGCTTTTGATCTTGTAGAACAGGGAAAGGACTTCTATTATTCAAAAATTATTTATTGAATAGAAAACAATATGTTCACCTTAACGATGCACGAAGTAATATTGGCGCAGTAGAATATGGAGTCCCACAGGGAAGTGGTTTAGGCCCGTTATTATTTTCGATTTATGTGAATGACATGAAGAACCTAGATTTGTCGGGTAAACTATTTATGTTTGCAGACGACGTGTGTTTGTTTTACCCATACAAGCACGATCTGGCTTTACGAACACACATGGAAAGAGATGCTTCATTGATTTTCGAATTCGAAAGGTTGAATCGCTTATTGCTTAATCCAAATAAGACTAAAGTAGTTCGGTTTAGACCCCACCCAGCAAGTAATAATGATAATTTCTCGGTGTACGTCGATGGTAAATCAATTAGTGAGGATCACTCCGTGAAATATTTGGGAGTGACACTGCAAAACAATTTGAACTGGGATATACATATTGCTGATATCAAGAAGAAAATAGCCCCAGCAATAGGTGTATTGTATAAATTGAAATACAAGTTAAATAAAAAATCGAAACTCGTGATATTTCAATCGTTAGTACAATCGCATTTGAAATACTAAGCTATTGCCTACGCCAATAATAAGAACAGTAGCTCTTTGAGATCCCTACAATGCATGCAAAATAAAGCTCTCAAGACGATATATAATTTACCATTGACCTATCCAACGGTTTCATTGTATAGGGATGTGGGGAAGACTATACTGCCAATATATGGATTGTATGAGTACCAAGTTGTAATGTTCGTGTTTAAGTGCATTAATAAGATTGGCTATCACACCATATCATTTTTTCAGAACCACAAACAACTTTAACACTAGAAATCGAAATAATTTAAGAGTTCCACGGTGTAGACTTGAAAAGACAAAACAAGGTATTGATTATGTGGGTGCTATTACATATAATGACCTATCATCAGCTTTGAAATCTGTTAACAGAATTTCTACTTTTAAAACTGCATTTAAGAAATTTCTATATAATTCATTTGAAACGCTTCTACCTTCTGTATAAAATGTGAATTTTGTAACATATTTTTTTGAATTGAATTTGAATTTATTTGTATATAAATTAGAATAATATATTGCCGGTTTGCCTCAATAATGTCACTATGGCGCTGAGGCCAGGAAAGTTATTTTTATGGAATTTGTACAAATAAAATAAAAAAAAATTTGGGTCCAATTGGCACAAACGTCATGTATCTCTCACAAACAATCTCCGGCGCTAAGTTAAATTTAGGTCCTTCCGTGCACATGTTCTCTGACAGTAAGGGTATATATAAGTATCGCACAAAAAATAAATATATTTGTCTCGGGCACAACGTTTTTTATACACTCCACGAGAGTATTAAGTTAAGTATACCGATCGACTTAGAATCACTTTTTGTATCGATCTAGCAATGTCCGCCTGTCTGTAAATCTATTCTCCTAATCACGGTACAGGTCGCAATTGTAGGCAAAACCAAATGAAACTTTGTACAACGAAGTTTTTCGGGATAAGGACGAAAGTTATTTAATTTGAAGAAATTCAGTTCAGATTTAGATTAGGCCCAATACGAATTTCACTCCCGATTTGACGCTTTTCACGCTAGATACCACATATTTTAACAGATTTTTTTTTAACTTAAAATTTGGCAAAACATCCTATAGAAACACCTGTGGTGAAAATGGGTCAGATCGGTTCAGATTTATATACATACAAATTTCGCTCCCAATTTGACTTTTTCCGCACTAGAAACCACATATTTTATCCGATTGTCTTCAAAATTAGGAAAACATCTTATATTTCAACTAGAAATACCTGTGGTGAAAATGGGTTATATCGGTTCTGATTTATACATAGCTCCCATACAAATTTCGCTCCCGGCTTGACTTTTTCCGCCCCAGAAACCACGTATTTTCAGAGAATGAACTGGAAGAAGCTATTGCGAAAGTGGGTCAATGCATTCCATGTTTGGATATAGCCCCGATACAAGTATTCTTCTCGATTTGACAAATAGGGCCATTATTAGGAAGCATGCAAAAATTCCTTCCCGTTTTCATTTTTATCGAATTGATTTGTATTCGGATAGAAAGTGGAGTGAATCATATAGTCGGCTCCGCCCGACTTTAGCCTTTCCTTACTTGTTTATTACATAATTTAATTTAATTAGCGCGTTGAAACTCACATGTTTAGTGCATTTTATTTTTCTATTTGTTGTTATTATTTTTTTAAGTTTATTTAAAATAAATCTGCTTTTACACTTTTTTTCTTCACTTCATTAGCAGATCATGATATTCTTACCCACCCCCACTCCCCTAATCAGTTAAGGTTGTTTAATATGACAATTTCAATATACTCGACCCCAACCTGCTGCCACCCATACCACTGCATCCATCATCCACCCCAATGATTGAGTTGGGATACCCTTTTCGGAATCATAATAAAACTGCAATTAACACTGGAGAATGAATGAAAGTGTTCAAGCAAATATTGTTGTTAACCTTTTCGGGTCACAGACCTCGCTCATAACGTCCTTCATGTTTTTTTGACATCTTTCCCTTCATCGCGTCTTCTAACAGCCTGACAACCCATTTATTTGTTATACATTTACAGTGTTGTTGTGATTATTTTCGTTGACGCTGTTGCTACCATTATGATTGCTGCTTTTAATCCCTTGGGTCCTCTTTAACCTCTCGCAGCGGTGTTTCACAAAAAAATAAACTTGTTTTTTCTTTTCTCTGTATTGGTACTTCTTCTTTGCTGTGGAAAAGGTGTGCCACATTTAAGTTGATCCGATTATGTTGTCCTGATGTTATTTGATTTTTTTCCACTTCCATATAAATACATATACTCGAATGATGTATATTTTTCCGTATTTTGTTGATGTCATTCATCGACGCACAGTGGCTGAGAAACGTTTTACATCCAGCAAATGTCTGCATCTTCTGATGTAGTGAACATTTTTGAGAACGATAGAAATTGATTGTTGGTAAGTATGAAAAGATTTGAAATACTAAAGTAGAAAATCGGTTATTATTATTATGAATTAGTCCAAATTTGCAGCAGTTTACAAAAAATAAGTTTAATTGTAGTATACTAATATAAGTATACTCTTGCGCGATTTTTATACCCTCCACCTCCAGGATGGGGGTATACTAACTTTGTCATTCCGTTTGTAACACCTTGAAATATCGACATCAGACCCTATAAAGCATATATATTCTTGATCGTCATAAAATTCTAAGACGATCTAGCCATGTCCGTCCGTCCGTCCGTCTGTTGAAAGCACGCTAGCATCTAAGTGAAAGGAGCTAGGACGTCCGTTTGCACAAATACGTCTTATAGTCGTAGATCGCTTGGGTTTGAAACTGGGCGAAATCAGCCCAAAGGGAAAAAAATTCCCTCACAAGGACTAAAAAAACCATAAAAACACATAATATTTTAGAGTGTTTAAGCATGTTTCTTCAATATGTCGGCTTGTACTTACTTGATATTGGGTATGCGCATTTCCTCGATAACAAAAACGTGCATCATAAAACGATTTTTATTCGTAGGAGGTAAAATGGGACAAAAAGGGATAAAATGGTACATATTAAACGACTACAGCTAGAAACACGAACGTAGGTGTGTACATTCCTCTAATTGAGTAGATACATAATATGAAATTATTTTTTCCAAATTCGTACTTTTAAGGAAAAAAATGGGAATAGAGGGATAAAAATGGTACCAACCAAACGGCTGCACCTAGAATAACGAAATTCGGTGTATACATTCATCTGATTACATTGACACGTAAAATACACGGATTTTTTCAAAATTAGTACTATTTGGGGTTAAAATGAAAAAAGGGGATAAAAATAGTACCAATCAAATGACCGCAGCTAGAGTCATGAAATTTGGAGTATATTCCTCTGACTGTGTAGACACGGAAAATAAACGGATTTTTCGAAATTCCTATTTTTTGGGATCAAAATGGAAAAAGGGGATAAAAATAGTACCAACCAAATGACCGCAGCTAGAGTCATGAAATTCGGAGTATACATTCCTTTGACTGCGTAGACATGGAAAATAAAAGGTTTTTTTTTCCAAATTCGTACTTTCAAGGAATACAATGGGTACAGAGGGATAAAAATGGTACCAACCAAACGGCTACAGAATAATGAAATTCGGTGTAGACACGGAAAATAAACGGATTTTTCGAAATTCGTACTTTTTGGGGTTAAAATGAAAAAGGGGGTACAATTAGTACCAACCAATTGACCGCATCTAGAGTCATGAAATTCTGAGTATACATTCCTCTGACTGCGTAGACGCGGAAAATAAACGGATTTTTCGGAATTCGTTCTTTTTTTTTTTTCACTGAACCAACACTCAGGGGATGTCCCCTATAAATGCAGTGCATTGCGTTGGTAGAAGGAAGATAAGGTATTGGAAGGAGGAAAGAGGGAGTAGTGTCTGTTGACATCTGTTTTGAATCTCTGAATGTCGTAATTGGAGGGAAAGATATTTGCCGGAAGTCGATTCCACATACGGATAGTACGGGCGAAGAACGAATTTATTCTGTAATGTGTAGTGCGGTCGGTTGTCCAATCGACAACAAATGGGTGAGCGTTCCTGGTTCTCACGGGCGGTATAAGATCACGAATTTCCGAAGAACAAACACCATGAAAGTATCGATAGAACAATGACACACAACCAACATTACGACGGTGTTCAAGGGAGACAATAGAATTGGATATCCTACCATCACCTATCAACACCATCGCCCTCCTCTGGACACGGTCAAGTAGCTCCAGTGATGAAGCTGGAGCTCCCGACCATATATGGGAGTTGTATTCCATCTTTGATCTGATGTAGGTAATGTAGATATTGAGAAGATCAGAGGGTGTGAAATATTTTTTACATCTTTTTAGAAAGCCTAAACATTTGAAGGCATCTTTCGACACATCAAATACATGCTTTGTCCATCGAACATCACGTTGTATTTTCATGCCGAGAACATCGAGAGCATCTGATTGCTCAATATCTACACCGTTCATTAAAATCGACGACACCGTTGGATCAGTGAATCGTTTGTGAGACAACAAGGAGCACTGGGTCTTACGTGCATTAAAATCTACTCTATTCTCACGACCCCATTCAGAAATGGCCATCAAATTCTGGCTAAGTGACTCATCCATCAATCGCCTTTTATCCTCAATTTCTTGACGACTTGGTCTATGATCGAATGAGTATGAATGACAGAGGTTGCTGTCATCCGCGAATGAGTGTATTGGATTCACAGTCCGATCCAAGAAATCGTTGATGAAAATAAGAAAAAGGGAGGGGGAAAGGACAGAGCCCTGTGGTACTCCTGCGGTTAACCTATGCTCGTCGGATGAGAACCCATCTACAACAACACGTATAGTGCGATCTCTGAGAAAGCTCGATATAAAAGCGCGATCCCTACGTTCGGCATAAAAAAATAAAAAAAATTTTTTTGAAACTACCTTTCAATAATACTTCATATTCGAAGGTGTACGGCGAATTTTTTTTTGAGGTACGCCCTAATGTCCATGTCAAATATCGAGGAGATATAGGCAAACATATTCAAAAAAACATACTGAAATTCAGGAAATATTAGGGGGTATAAGGAGAATTTATTGTCCTTCATAGAGAAAACAAGTAAAAACGGCGTTAAGTTCTGCCGGACCGAAATTTATATACCCTCCACCATGTATAGTATTCCACAGAGGCTGTCGAATTTCGTAGAAGTGCAGTAAATGTTACAGGAAAATGTCAATTTTTTTTAATATAGCCATACCAAAACAAATATAATATTGAAAAAATTATTTTATAAATAAATATAAATATCTTATTATTTCAAACCATGCTTATAAAGCATGGCTACCAATATATTTATACTAAATATAAATCGAAATAATATTTCAAGTCGATTCAAATATAAGACAGCAACCTTAAAAAATTAAATACCCTAAATATTGGTAGATAGTGGGTGCTATTGTTGGTTGCATTTCCATCCTATTTCCTACTTCCCTTATTCCAAACGTACGAATTTTGAAAATCCATTATCTCTCACGTACACAGTGCAAGATAGCCTAACATCATGATTCGACCAATTTTTGCCTTAAAAGTAAAGAAGTACGAATTTGGAAAAATCAGAGGAATGTATACCGAATTCCATGTCATTTTGCCATTTGGTTGGTACCATTTTTATCTCCATTTTCCCATTTTACCCCCTTTAACAGTACAACTTTCTCTTTACTTTACGTGTCTACGTAATTAGCTGTTGGCGTTTAGTTGGTGCCATTTTTATCCCACTGTACCCATTGTATGCCTTGAAAGTACGAATTGGAAAAACCTTTTTATTTTTCGTGTATACTCCGAATTTCATGACCCTAGCTGCGGTCATTTGGTTGGTATAATTTGTATCCCCTTTCTCCATTTTAACCCCAAAAAGTACGAATTGCTAAAAAAATCCTTTATTTTACGTGTCTACGCAATCAGAGGAATGTATACACTGAATTTCATTATATTAGATGCAAGCTTTGGTTGGTACCATTTTTATCCCTTTATTCCGATTATACCTCCTAAAAGTATGAATTTATAAAAAAAAATATTTTATATTATGTATATATCTACTCAATTAATGGAATGTACGCACCGAATTTCATGTTTCTAGCTGTTGTCGTTTGATAGGTACCAATTTATCCCTTTTTGCCCCATTTCACCCCCTACGAATTTGAATCACTTTATGCTGCACGTTTTTCTTATAGGGTTGATGTGCATACCCAATATCAAATAAGTACAAGTATATATATTGAAAAAACTTACTTAAATACTCTAAAATATTAGGGGTTATTATGGGTATTTTCAGTCCTTGTGAAGGACAAATTTTTCGCTTTGGACCGATTTCGCCCAGTTGCAATCCCAACCGATCTACGACTATAAGACGCATTTATGAAAAATTTGGACGTCCCAGCTCCTTTCGTTTAGGTGATAGCGTGCTTTCAACAGACGGACGGACATGGATGAATATGTATTCTCTATAGGGTCTCAGGACGACATATCTATGTGTTACAAACGGAATGACAAACTTAGTATACCCCCATCGAATGATGGATGGTAAAAAGGGCTAATTTTTTAGATTTCATCAAATTGTTCTATTTTTAATTACAGCATCTCAAATTGATTTTTCTATTACCAACACTTGTTTTATTTTTCGCAAACTCTGAATACATCAAAAGATACAGATTTTTTCTGTCAGAGGGAAAACGATTCTCAGCCACTGTGTGCCGTCCCTTTACATTTCGCTTATGGATATTTGACCTTCGGAGCAGACCAGTCCCTCAGCATTTGTTGGCATAACATTGTGGCGGAAAGATACATGGAACACATTTCGGTTTGTACCCTTTTCATATTCAATGGAAATTGAATTATAAATATTGTTTTCCTTGTCATTTACCTTTTCGGACTGTTTTTCCACGTTGGCTGCTTGAGCTGTTGTTCAGTTAAATGTTGTTTAATTTTTACTTAAAACTGAAATTGTCCTAAGTAGGGGATTAAAGACGACCTAAACAAATGACAGGCCCATAAGGTTGCAGGGTTTCGAGAGTTAATGATGATCCCTTTTGTGGAGGGACAGGGAGGTGGAAAGGCATTCAGTGAGTTAATTGATTTGGTTGGATGGTAATTTTGTTGTTGTACAATAAAATGTAGAATTGATAGGAATACTTGTGTTTTGGTTCGAAAAGAATGCTTAAGAAATATGACTGGCATTCCTGAATCATTCAACACGCAAACAGAAACGTTGGGAATGGATAATTTATTTATTGGATGCGGATCAATGTATAACATTATTATTATACTAGCAGTACCCATTGCTTCACACGCGAAAAAGCCAGTTAATTGTTATTAGTTTTATCCGTCTCTGTTTTTGGATAGTATTTATTTAATTTTCTTTTGGTGGATACAGATAAATCTAAAATGGTAATTTGGAAACCTCCTATTAAATAGCACTCAACAATAGTCAAAGGAATGTTCGGATAGTCAAGAGAATGAAGGATTTTTGTATGTTTCCTAATCATAGGTTAATATGACCCAATTTGTCAAATCGAGAAGAATGTTTGTATCGGGGCTATATCCAAAATGGTATAACGTGTTATGCCCAATTTTAAGAAATTCGCTGAAAATATGTGGAAAAAGACATGCCGGGAGGAAATTTGTATGGGAGCTATAGATAAATCTGATCTGTTAAAATATGTGGTTTCTAGAGTGAAAAAGTCAAATCGGGAGCAAAATTTCAATGTGAGTTATATAAATCTGAACCGATCTGACCTGTTTTCATCACAGGTCTTCCTAGTTTAAATATAATATGTTTTGCCAAATTTGAAAACAATATGATAAAATATGTGGTATCTAGAGCGAAAAAAGTCAAATCGGGAGTGAAATTCGTATGGTGGCTACACCTAAATCTGAACCCGATAAACTTCGTTGTGCAAAGTTTCATTTGGTTCTGGCTACAATTGCGACATGTACTCTGATTAGAAGAATAGATGGACAGATAGACAGAGAGACAGACAGATCGATTCAAAAAGTGATTCTAAGTCGATCGGTATAATTAACAATGGGTCTATCTTACTTCCTTTTGGGCGTTAAAAACAAATGCACAAAGACATAATACTCTCGTGGAGTGTATAATTACAACCGCAGAGCCTCGATCTCATGTTTCTAGATACAGTCGGCAACTATAAATTTTTGTAACTCTTTCCCATAAAGTACAAATTTCAAAAAATCCAATTTTACTTCTTCTTCGCTTCTACATGGTCAGCGGAATTTACATATCAAATTTCACGATTCTTTCCCTTTGTGCCGCTCACCACTTAAACGTGCAAAAATTAATTGTTATAACAATTCTATGTTGTAAGAGGAATTTACATACCAATATACTTTATGCTTTAGTTGGTACCATTTTTATCCCTTTTTGTTCCACTCACCTCTTATAAGTACATATTTCGAAAAATCCAATTTGTCTGCGCTTCTACATTTGCAGTAGAACTTACATATCATATTTCAAAATTCTAGCTGCAATACCATTTATCCCTTTTTGTCCCGCTTACCTCTTGTATGTATAAATTTCGAAAAATCCGATTTAACTAAGCTTCCACATGGCCAGAAGAACTTACACATCAAATTTCAAGATTCTAGCTGCAATACTTAAGTTGATACCATTTGTATCCCTTTTTGTCCCGCTCACTTCTTATAAGTACAAATTTCTAAAGATCCAATTTTACTGCTCTTCTACATGGGTAGAAGAATTTACATATCAAAATTCAAGATTCTAGCTGCAATACTTAAGTTGGTACCATTTTTATCCCTTTTTGTCCCGTTCACCTCTTATAAGTACAAATTTCGAAAAATCCAATTTTAATGCACTTCTTCATGGTCAGACGAACTTACATATCAAATTGCAAGATTCTGCCTGCAATACTTTAGTTGGTACCATTTTTATCCATTTTTGTCCCGCGCAACCCTTAAAAGTACAAAATGCATTTATATTCCGCATCTATGTGGTGAGATGAATTTACACACCAAATCTCGCCACTATAGCTGCAATACTTAAATTAGTACCATTTTCATCTCTTTTTGTCCCTCGCAACCCTTAATAGCATAAATTTTGAAAAATCCAATTTTACTGCGCTTCTACATGGTCAGAGGAATTTACATACTAAATTTCATGATTCTACCTGTAATCCTAAAGTTGGTACCATTTTTAACCCGTTCCCCCTTAAAAGTAAAAATGTCGAAAAATCCATTTATGTTGCAAGTCTACGTTGTCAGACGAATTTACACACCAAATTTCACGACTATAGCAGCAATATTTAGTTGGTACTATTTTTCCCCCTTTTTGTCTCGACCTTATAAGTACAAATTTCGAAAAATCCATTACCAATCATCTACGCTGTCAGAGGAATTTACACACCAAATTTTACGACTAAATCTACAATACCTAAATTACTAAAATCTTTAATCCTTTTTGTCCCGCTCGCCTCTTATAAGTACAAATTTAGAAAAAAAAAATCCATTTAGATTGCGTTTCTACGTCGTCAGAGGAATTTACAGACCAAATATCACGACTATAGCTGAAGTAACTTAATTGGTACTATTTTTGTCCCGCGCACCATCAAAAGTCTACAAATTCCGGACAATCCAATTTTAATGCGTTTTTAAATGGTCAGAGAAATTTACATACCAAATTTCACGACTATAGCTGCAATATTTTAGTTGGTACCCTTTTTGTCCTTTTTTCCGTTCACCCCTTATAAGTACAAATTTCGAAAAAAAAAACATTTATTCTGCGCTTCTACGTTGCCAGAGGATTTTATACACCAAATTATTTATTATCCCTTTTTGTCCCGCTCACCCCATAAGTACAAATTGTGAAAAAGCCAAGGAAGGAATTCTGGCTGTAATACTTCAGTTGGTACCATTTTTATCCCATTTTGACTCGCTCGCCCCCTAAAAGTTCAAATTTCAAAAAATCCGTTTATATTGCAGGTCAATGTTGTCAGAGAAATGTGAATATTGATTTTCACGAATATACCTGCGTTACTTAAATTGGTACCATTTTTATCCCTTTTTTGTCTCTTTCTTCACTTAAAAAAAAATTTTGAAAAAATCCTGTTTGTAGCTCGTCTGCTTGGTAAGTGCACATTCCGAATATATTGTTTCTAGCTACTGCCGTTTAGTCTGGACGAAAGTACGATGTTTATCCCTTTTTGTCCCATTTTACCCCTACAAGTACGAATTTCGTAAAACTCTTTCTTAGTCGGAGAACCACCCTAAACATTTCATGACCCTGGCTTCAGCCGTTTGGTCTGGGCTTTGGTCAATGAAAAGTCAGTCAGGTAGTCCGCAACGCCACTTTTTTATATATATAGATATTGTATTCCATTATTAAATGGCAATGTTCAACCTTTCGATTCTAATTTAAAGTTTTAAATGGCCCACCCTATATAATATTCCACAATGCCAAATTTTATTGAAATCTAAGTAAGTTTGAGATGAATAACAGTAATCAGTGAGACTATGTAGGAGACGTTAGAAAAGCAATTCTCACAATATATATAATCGCGTCATATTAAGTTTTTAGTATATCCTCATAACCTACACTGTGACTGTCTTATTGTATGAAAATAACATTTACTTCAATTATTTGTCTAACTATACCACATTGACTGTATTTAATTATTTTCTTCGATTCCAATATAAGATAATATCCTCCTCCCCATTTTCGCTTTATAACTAATCTCCGGAATTCAATTTGAAATTTAAAACAAACTAGCCAAATAATCACCAATGTAATTACCATCAATACCAATGTAAGCCAACAACACCGTCAACACCATCCTCCATCGTCGTCATTGTTGCCATCATCATCATCAATGGAACCATTGAAGCGTTTACTAACTAATTGCCTTTTAGGTGTCATGCCATGGTAAATTTGGAAACCTCAGATGAAGTGGGAAAAAGCGAGGACTGAAATTAACGAAAATCAACTGAAAAATGTAAGATTATACAAAAAGACCCACAGTAGATGATGCTGGTTATTTGTAGGTTTCGCTTTAAACTTTTCTCTTAGTTTTCAATGAAAATTTCACAGGTCAGGTACTTGCTGGTTTTTGTTGTCCTTTTGATTGTCCGTTCAATTAATGTTGTTTCCGTGGTGTTGGTGTTGGAAAAAAATTTCATTATTTTTCTAAAAACGTTGACCCAAATCGAAGGATACTATTGTGTTGAGAAAAACGCTAGTAGGAACAAACAAATAAATAAAGTTAATTAAACCTTCATCAGTCATGGTGATAAGCCAAAAAGTTAATGAACTCAATGAAAGAAAACCAACGGACAGAATAGTACTCATTTCACATTTAAATGTCAGCAGCAATCATTGATTTTTTATTAAATACGCACAATGTTTCAGCGGTGGTAATTAGGATGTACAGAGGGTTGAGTGCAATTTTTCGACAAATTCAATTCTATGTTTCTTGAAATTTTCGCCAATACCCGACGAATATCTATTTATACATTTTAATATTTTTCAATATTAAAGGCCCTTATTTTGACAAATTTTGCATATATTTTATTTTAAAAGTATGATTGCTACTAAATATTAAAACAAGTAAGAAAACGTCAGTCGGCTAAACCGACCTCTAAATATATTCTCATTCTCAGTGAACATATGTATGTTATAAGGAATTAACTTTTACTTATCGCCGGATTATGAGTGTAGGAAGTACTAGAAATTTGTGGCAATTGGACCCAGCTTCCACATTTGTAAGTAATTCTAAAATCATGATCAAATATCAAGTTATAGTGATTTCAGGAATCAATATAGAAGTTATAAAGGATTTAGGATAAGAGAACTGTGTGGATGTACTAGAAGGGACGCACAGTGTCACGGTTTCATACAACGAGTGGCCAAAACTAGAAGGAATTATCGTAGAAATTTGAAATTTGGTTTTTAGGAAAATTTGGTTTGAGAGATTTGAATTTATAAAAAAGAGAGTTACAGAAAAAAATGAAAAAAACATGTTTTTAATATATGTGGTAAGAGATATTTTAGTCCACTTTCAATTCCATTTCATCAATTTAGGTTTTGAAATGACAATTTTCTTGCAATATTTAAACTTAAATTTTCATAAACGATTCTACTGTTGTGTATACATTCAGATTTGCTTTGGATTGTAACCTTTATTTCAATTAAATACGTTATTGTAATTAATTCACAAGTTTTTTTCTTTCATGAATGATACTGCCGGAATATTTATTGCTTCACGCCTTCTTCGAGAGGAATTCTATTTACATTTATTGAGTTTCTTATTAAATCTGAATTAATATCATATTTGTTGTGTAGCCACTTGGAATAGTAACATTTTCTATTAATTTTTAGGGTCAGTTTCCAGTAATGTCGGTGAATTGTCGATATTGGCAAACAACACAGCATTACTCCAACCATATTCAGTCTTCACCATGTGTACATATAACCCCTTTTCGTTTTATATTGGTGTTTCCTTACAGGAATACTCCTTTTACATATCATTTTTACTGGTTGCATCACATTGTTGTAAGCCTGGTGTAGCTTCAATTATATATACCGTGGTTTTTATACACATTTTTGTCATGGGCTGGTGCACTAAAAAAATTATGCACACTTCATTAACAGGTATTAGCAGCTGAAGCTGACAATTTTTAAATCGAAATACGTGCAACCTTATTCAAAATAAAAATTGGAGATATAAAACAATATACATTTTTTACAAGCTGCGAAACTAGGAAATTATATTAAAATGTTACTTTCAAAGATGCCTTAGATGTTTACAAAGTACTTGCTTATACAATATATATATATATATTAGACCGGTCCTTATTTATATGGACAAATTTATTTTCTCGAATATATGTTACGGCAAGCGCTAAAAATATTCGTTTTAGTCCCAAAAAGCATAAAAAAAAATTTGACAACGATTGGATAATTTTGAGCCGTGCCCCAAGCACCTTTTTGTTTTTATTATGAGAAATAAGGCAAAAATATATATTTTTTTATTTTATTTACATTTATTTGAAAATTAAGAATAAACTTAAATATTTTTATTAATTACATACTCATAGTAACATTAATATTATTTTAATTTAATAGTGAAGTCTTTTTAAAAGTGGGATAATTCATGTTATATTCTTTAACCACCTGAAAAAGGAATTGTTTCTCCTCTTCGTTGTGGGTTAATTTATTATTATAATCTGTAATGAATTTGGCGCCTCTTTCAGCTGCATCATTCACTACAGATAGGTTTTTACAAATTTGTGATCCGTGAGCGTAGTCAAATCTTTCATTCCAATCCGATGGATCGACTTGCAAAAATTCTTTTGAAATTTCTAAACGAACACAGAATGCGTGTGTATTGGAATTTACAAAATCGCTTAAATCTTTCTGCGCAAATGTGCCGATATTTGTTGGATTAGTTATTATTCGCTTGCATTTTTCTGTATTTGCTTCAACATTAATTGCCTGAACCATTTTTTTTTAATTGCAACACTTACATTAGGATCGAAGAATGAACGACCGACTGCTTCTTCCGACAAATACCACAAATGATTGCTGATTTTTTGTAGCAAAGCAAGAGCTATATCCCTTTCAGGATAAGCCATAATATTTTTAATTAAATTTAAGTCTTGATTTGGTGCTTCAATTGCTTTAGTGCATCCAAACCAGGCTTTTACATAAATACGAACTACGAACAGACAGACACTACGTATACCGTTTAACTCTTGGTTGGTCATATTGAATTCATTACGAAACAAATACATTTTAAGTGCATAAATACATTTTGACATCCATCGAGCATGAGAAGTTGCACCAGGTATACGAAAGGTGTTAAAATTCGGCACCGTACCACCAAGAAAAGTGACAACTAATTGCAATAATTCTTTGTAGTCGCGTCTGCTATGAGCTTGTTTTAAGTTATCTAGACAGTAATTTAAAATTGTTCCACGTTCTTCAGCAGTCAATACTGTAATAATGTGTTCATCTTCTAAACAACTCTTGTAATTTAATTTGTCAATATTAATTAATATTAATATTAATATTATTAATATTAATATTATTGTATTTTAATTAATTCAAACGCGTTTGCATGTGCGATATCGAATAAATCATCTAATTTATCTTGAAATTCAGTTTCTTTCCTGTTTTGACATTCTGTTTTTCGACCATGATGCTTTGTAATATCTCTCCACTTGTTGTATAATTTTTCCAGCTTCTCAATGCAGTGTTTTTCATGGTGTGTTGGAATTCGTGCTTTTTGCCAAAACGTGCTGACCTCAGCAACAACTAATCTAGAACTTTCTCTTAAATTTAAGCCAACTATTCTTAAATTATAAAATAAAACTTGTAGCACTTGTTTTCTTCCTGGTAACTTAGCTCCAGTAATTTGGTGGTCCATTACGCCAATTAACATAATGTCATCATCCGATCGAAGTCTTTTGGTTGTCATCGCTTTAGATTTTTAATTTTAAAATGTATTTGTTCGTTTTGGATTTTCTATGAATTTAAAAAATAAAAAATATTAATATTTTAGGCAAAAAATATTTATTTTCTTCATACATTTATTTTTACCGGCTAAACTGTTGATTATATAAAAAAACGCTATATATACACATTTTAAAGGAATTGTAATTCTTAATTTTTTTTTTCAATTTATTTAAACAAAATCGGACTAGTGGTTCTCGAGTTATGTCAAAAAAAGAGCACCAAAGGTGATAATTTCCCCTATATGATAGTAACTAACTTTAATGACAAACAATTGTTGGCGGGGGCACGCCTAAAAATTGTCCAATCAAGCTCAATTTTTTTTGTGTATTTTTAGGTTCAAATAGAGTAGTTTTAGTTTATATATATATATATATATATATATATATATATATATATATATATATATATATATATATATATATATATATATATATATATATATATTTATAATAATTGAACAAGTAATTTTTCTTCATTACAATGAGTCGTACGAACTATGTTAAGAAGGTTTTTATTATATGTTTAATACTTCATTATAACTGAGTCATTTTAATATTGAGTATTTTGTTATAGAATTATTGATTTTAAAATATGTAACTAAAAGTCCAACTTTGACCTATCATAGCTGCCACAAAAATAACTTATTTTCAAAACTCTTTTGAAGTTTTCTTGTCCAGACTGTTTCAACTAAATTGCATTAATGATTTGTAAAATTCTTAAAAAATTTATCGATTTTGGCCGCAGCCGTGACAATGTGGGACGTGGGAAAAATATAAATATTGTATAGGTTTAAAGTGATTATTAAAATATTTTCTAATATCAAATTGTAACTGATTTCGATAATCCGTATTAATTTTTGACCAATGCGTATGTCATTTTATGTGAGAGATACCAGAAGGGGTGTGGCAATATCGACCATATTGCAGGTAAATGAAACGTATATGAAAACATTGCCAAATATCAAATTTCAGAGTATTCGGATCATCCGTATATCAGTTATAACAGCTTTCATTTTACGTAGTTTAGGTTGATTTGTGTGGGAGGTACTAACACTTCAAGTTATAATAAAAACTTTAATAATTCTTGGATTTTTCATTGTTTTTAAACCTTGTGTAAATAAACTACTGAAAAATATTATTCTGAAGATTTTGCACTGGAATTCTTGTTGATTCTGCAGAAAAAAAGCTTAAAACATGTAAGTAAGCATCTATCGGCTAAACCGACTTATATATACCCTCACTCTCAGATGGCATATGCATCAAAGTTATAAGGACTTAAATTTGACTTCGGGTCGGATAATTGATGTGAAAGGTAATAAGATGTAAAATCATGATCAAATATCAAGTCATGGTGGATTCCACGCTCCGGTATGGAAGTTATAAAGAATTTAAATTTAGCTAGGATATGGACAATTGTGTGGGAGGTACTCGAAGGGGCGTAGCTAAAGCATACATATTTTGTAGGTTTAATGCGATTATCAAAACATTTTCAAATATCAAATTGCAACTGATTTTAACTACCTGTATGTAAGTTATATCGGTTTTATTTTAACCAGGGCTTATGCCACGTTGTGTGTGAGGTACCAGGAAGGGTGTGACAATATCGCCCATATTTCAAGTGTATCAAACGTTCATAAAAGCATTGTCAAATTTCAGAGTATCGAAGCTTTAATTTTAGGTGGGTTGGTGTGAATTGTGTGGGAGGCACTGGAAGGGGCGTGGCAAAATCCGTCATAACGCACACTTAAAGTGCTTATAAAAACTTTATCATATACCGAAATAAAGCTGATTCCGAATATCCGTTTGGAAGTTACATTGGTTTATATTTAAGATAGGAATAAGCGTGGCAATTTCGCCTATCTTCGAACTAAAACTAAGATTGGGAAAGATATTGTCATGTACATTGTACATACCCTCCTACTCGCAGCTATCGCTTGACATGGATAAATTCATTCCTTAACTCCTTTCTAGATTTATCGTGTACACGAGCCAGCCAGGCATGTATACGGACGGACGGATAACTTAAAAGTCGTGAAACAGATGTGGTCCAAACATATTTACGGTTTTAAGTCACTCCTTCAATCTCCAAACCTTTTTTTTGAAAATTCTTATCAAATGTAATTTTCATGTCCTCCATAGGGTAATTCCAACAGAACACGACCCAAACACCATAGTTTTGGATTTTCATCCCCTTCGATTATGTATATGAATGTCCTTGTGATCCTGAAAAACATATCTATAATTTTCTTTATTTTGTTTTGTATTTTAGCATAAGTTATTCTTTACAAAATATCAGTTGGGTGACCATAGGTTAAAAAATTATGACTGTTATTTCAGCGTCATTTCAGAAGCCCAAAAATTTCCACGTTTTTAGTTCGATTTAAGTTTTTAGGAGCTTGTTGGAGAGGTACTGATCGCTAGTTGCAATTTTAAGAACTTCTTAACCCATTGAGGGACGCACATTTTCTCAAACGATTCGTGCTTAATGGGTTAAATGTGAAATAACAACTGACAATGAAGTCATTTGCATCGTAAACACATTCTAGTCTTATACACAGCTAATTTTTGAAAAAAAAGCTGAAATTTCGGTATTTCAATGGATAAATTGGAAGGAAAACTGCACATAAGCTGTTACAATACCTCCGTCGGTATTGGGATTTAGGATTTCCCTCCTAAGAACGAGACTATATAGAACTGAAACTATAGGTCACTAATAGCAAAACAGCATATTACATTTTTTATTTCGTGATCGTTTTTCCTTTTTAGAGGACTTTTATATAGTTGTTTTAATAATTTAGTTTCGTACTTGTGCGTGCCATAGAATGGCGATATGGGCATCAAATGAAAGAGAAGAATATTTTTTAAAAATACTTCAAAATTCATGTTTCTATCTGTATTATTTTACCATTTACAATTTTCCCTTCGTCTATCCATTGATTTTTTATTGAGATTTTTTAAAAAAGGTTTGCATAAGAGTGGAATATGTTACGATGCAAATGACTCCATATGTCAAGTGTTACTTCACATTTAATCAATTTTAAAAAATGTGCGACCCTCAATTGGATCTTAAAATTGCAATCAATACCTCTCCAAGGAGCCCCTAAAAACACAAGTCGAACTAAAAAGCGTAAATTTAGCGTATTTTTTAAAAAATGTTCTCACTACCATTCTCATTGTGAACTCTTTTCAATGCGTCTCTCTTTTTCGAACGCTCACGAACGTACAATGATAAAAGCGAAATATTTTGGGAGAACCCGTAAAACAAGCGAATCTTTTAGTCGGGAACATCGTCATTGACATTTGAATCGGGAACATCGACAAATTTTATTTTGAAGCGACTCTTATGTATATAGACATGAATGAAAAATGTTGTTCTTATTGAAATAACGCAATTCTACTGGAAAAACAGTTGCAATTTTTTGACCTATGGCCAACCCACTCTGAATTTTTGATATTTTGTAGAGAATAATATAAGTTAAAATACAAAACAAAATAAAGAAAATTAAAGATATTTTTTTCAGGATATTCAAGGACATTAACATTTTCATGGAGATTCGGAAAGAGGATGTGTAAATCTTTCAGATGGGATAAATATCGTTAAAATCTGATGACGTGATCCAAAGTTATGATATCGATAAGTAAGCCATCTCTTCCGAAAAAACCCCGAGATAACCAACTTTGGACCACTGTAAAACTTAAGCCAAGTACAATTTTGAGCTACCGTAAAAACTATATTGCCCGCAAACACTAGTAGAATGTATGTGCCAAATTTCATCAAAATCGATGATGGTCGAAATCCATGTTGGCTCGAAATCTTGTGGAATTACATCATAGTTTATCAGATAAAGCCGATTATAATATTGAGTTGGATGGGCGAAGCCATGCCCCTTTGACCAATCAAGAACTTTTCGAGCGCATTTGTACAAATTTCACGACAATCGGTCCATAAAGATTCTTAAAAAGGGGGGTTTCCCGGAAATTAGTATTTTTTTCTGTCATTTTAAATTTCCATCGTCACGTCCTATATCTTAAAATCTTAAAGATTTATGAATTCACTCGCACTTTTTTAATAACAAATAGCTACAAAAATAATTTAGTAATTTTTGTTTCCCTCAAAAAGTTCAGATTTCCAAAAACTCCTTTCTGTTAGTGCCTACACACCCAAAGGAATGCATATACCGAAGTTTATGATTCAAACTGCAGTCATTTGGCCGATAGCAATTTTATCCTTTTTTCCATTTTCGGCATAAAAGTACGATAGTCGTTTTCAGTATGTCGAAATTCAGTACTCCAGCTGCATCCGTTCTGTTTGTACCATTTTCATCCCTCGAAGAATTCGGATGTGATGCGCGTCTATAGGAGGAGGTGAATGGAAAGAATGTTGACCGAATGTCGTTTGAAAACTTTGTTTTCTAAATGGCGATATAGATGCTGCGGCTGAATTGATTGAAAATATTATCTTGATTGGAATAAAGTCATTTATTCCAATTAAAGTTATTTCGGATAAACCATCTAATAAATGTTGGTTTGACCAGACATGCAAGGCTGCTGTCAGATCCAAAGAGGAAGCATTTTGGAAATGGCGTTTAAATAAAAATGCCACAACTGATCTGCTACGCAAGCAGACATGTTTCTGTACGAACAACGTCTTCGTGCTAAAGTTCTTGCTTCTCCCAGGGGAAGTAAGAGCTTTTGGTCATTTGTGAGAAGTGTAAAGGATAACTCCTCATCTATCCCAACTCTTGTTAAAGATGACCAGATATTCACTAACCCGGTTGCCAAAGCTAACCTATTGGCTGAAATGTTTGCAAGGAATTCATCCTTGCCGGAAAGCAATCAACCACTCCCCGTGATCGAAAATGTATCTAGTTCCATGCCTCAGATATTTTTTCGAACACGTGGAGTTAAAAGGGTTCTCGCAAATCTCGACGTAAATAAATCTCCAGGCCCGGATGGCATTTCAGCACTTGTCCTATGTAAGTGCTCTTCGACGCTTGCCCGTCCCCTTCGTAATCTTTTCAACCTTGCATACCGTGCAGGGGTTTTCCCAGCGCGTTGGAAGATTGCGAACATCCAGCCCATCCCTAAAAAAGGTGAGGCTAATAATCCTGCTAACTGTCGACCGATCGAGATTTGCTCAGCGCTTTCGAAGGTTATGGAGAGTATGGTTAACCGCCATCTTGTGAGGTATTTAGAAACTAATGACTTACTTAATGATCGACAGTATGGCTTCCGTAGGAATCGATCTACGGGAGACCTGATGACACCGTTATCCGAAAAGTGGAATCCATCTATTCACAAGCTTGGTGAGAGTAAGGTCGTTGCTCTAGATATCTCCAAGGCCTTTGATAGAGTTTGGCACGGCGCACTCATATCAAAGCTTATCGCTTTTGGTGTTGGTAGTGACTTCTCTCGATTTATATCGAGCTTTCTCAGAGATCGCACTATACGTGTTGTTGTAGATGGGTTCTCATCCGACGAGCATAGGTTAACCGCAGGAGTACCACAGGGCTCTGTCCTTTCCCCCTCCCTTTTTCTTATTTTCATCGACGACCTCTTGATCGGACTGTGAATCCAATTTACTCATTCGCGGATGACAGCAACCTCTGTCATTCATACTCATTCGATCATAGACCAAGTCTTCAAGAAATTTAGGATAAAAGGCGATTGATGGATGAGTCACTTAGCCAGGATTTGATGCCCATTTCTGAATGGGGTCGAGAGAATAGAGTAGATTTTAATGCACGTAAGACCCAGTGCTCCTTGTTGTCTCACAAGCGATTCACTGATCCAACGGTGTCGTCGATTTTAATGAACGGTGTAGATATTGAGCAATCAGATGCTCTCGATGTTCTCGGCATGAAAATACAACGTGATGTTTGTTGGACAAAACATGTATTTGATGTGTCGAAAGATGCCTTCAAATGTTTAGGCTTTTTAAAAAGATGTAAGAAATATTTCACACCCTCTGATCTTCTCAATATCTACTCTACCTACATCAGACCAAAGATGGAATACAACTCCCATATATGGTCGGGAGCTCCAGCTTCATCACTGGAGCTACTTGACCGTGTCCAGAGGGGTGCGATGGTGTTGATAGGTGGCGGTAGGATATCCAATTATATTGTCTCCCTTGAACACCGTCGTAATGTTGGTTGTGTGTCATTCTATCGATACTTTCATGGTGTTTGTTCTTCGGAAATTCGTGATCTTATACCGCCCGTGAGAACGTTCGGTAGAGATACGCGACTCTCCAGGAACGCTCACCCATTTGTTGTCGATTGGACAACCGGCCGCACTACACATTACAGAATAAATTCGTTCTTCGCCCGTACTATCCGTATGTGGAATCGACTTCCGGCAAATATCATTCCCTCCAATTACGACATTCAGAGATTCAAAACAGATGTCAACAGACACTACTCCCTCTTTCCTCCTTCCAATACCTTATCTTCCTTCTACCAACGCAATGCACTCCATTTATAGGGGACATCCCCTGAGTGTTGGTTCAGTGAAAAAAAAATGTACCTCTTTACTTACGTACCTTTTGAAAAGCCTACTCACTTTTATTAGGTGGAATTTCGTCACCACTCTGGCATATCCACCTACTACTTTAATTGCTTAACATTTAAATATATTTTCCTTTCTGCCATCCGGCGAAGACGGGCGGAGAAGTGTTTTAATGAAATCCCGTTTTTTGGAATTCTGTGCTTATGTTGACTCTTAAACACAGCGCTGACTTTAACACAACGTCAACAATTTCGACAATTTACAAAAATACTGTGGGACGTGTGAATTTTTCTCACTGTCCTTTCCCCGTAGCATGAGAATGAACATAACAGACAATGAACACTATGAAATGTATGTTCATTTTGTATCTTTGTGCTATATTGCTGTGCGCCAACATTGTCATCATGATGGCTCCTGCTGCAGCTAAAAAATGTTGCACCACAAAAAAAACACAACTCCAGCTCGACTACAGCTTTTGCCACGGGTAGTATTTGCCACAAAGAATTTCAGACAAGCCATATAGGCACAGTGGTACCAAACAATAAAAGATGTGATATGGAAAGAAGACAAATATTTGTTAAGATCTAACATAAGAAAGAAATCAAACTCTTCGTTTTCCTCGAAGACAAGCAGGAGTAACTAGAACAAGGTAGGTTGGACCAAGATGCAGGACAAAATCCAAATGACTCTGTGACTGTTGTGCATTTGTGAAGTAGGTATATACATAATTCCAAAGTATCCGATATTTGGGATTACACACACATTTTTTAAACTGGAAAAAATTAGGAAGCCTATTATATATGAGTTCTAGCTGTTTTCAGTTCTGAGAACTTATATTAACGCAAATATTACAGCCAGTAAAATAGCTTCGCATATAGGGAATAGATTTTTTGTTGTTGGTTCCGAACCACTGTTCCCACAATGATGTCGAATGTAAATGCTAAATTGTTTTAAAAAGGAGCAACAGCAATGGCCAAAAAAGAAAAGAAGAAAGAAAAAGAACGTGCAATAAAAATACCTGAAAAAACGACTACTGGTCTTAAAGACACTTATGTCCAACAACACCGAACCAGAAGACTACAGAAGGTTGCAGTCAAACGACCAGCAAGGCATCTCAGCTCTACTATGTTCTCCAACACTACAGCAAATAGTCGTGAGGTTCTTCTGGGACTTGACACTGTGCGCAGTTGAGGTAAATGTTGTTGATGTTGCTGCATGTCGTTCGTTTTGTATGACACTGACTTTTACAGCAGCATTTCTGTTTTTGTTTTTGTCCATTTATCGTTTGGACAATTAATTACGAAAAAGTGTTACTTTGTAAAATTCATACAATTTGTTGTTGAGATATTGTTGCTGCCATCCAAGCAGCCGACCAACTTAATTCAACCAACCCCTTGGCATGCCATGACATCCACACCAGAGTTTTATAGGAGCTTACTAACCCAAAGTCAAACAAAAGGTTAAAAAGAGAATAACAACATTGCCTAAATGACGAAGTATGTTGTACCTTTTTAATTCGCCAGACAAGAAAAGTTTTGATTTAAAGGCTTTATATTTTTACTTTGCGGAGGTAATCTCCACAATTCATCATTCTCGGGTACATCAATGAATTATTAAATGAAATATTTTCGTTGTTTTGAATAATAAATTGATGGCAATTTAAAAGAAAATGACCCCACACTATTGTGTCTATAAAGGTTAAAAACAAGTAAAAAAGGTGTTAAGTTCGGCCGGGCCGAACCTTGTATGCACTCCACCATGTGTCAATTCAAAAAAATAAATATTCTTATTGTTATATTTTCAAAGAAGCTTAAATAGCATAAATATTGGTAGATAGTGGGTGCTACACAGTTGGTTGTATTTCCATTCTATTTTAATTTTAAAAGTAAAAATTTTGAAAATCCCATTTGGAAAAAATCTTTTTATTTTGCATGTAAAGGGTGATTTTTTAAAAGCTATAGGAAAGTTTTTCAAAAAAACACATAAAATTCAGAAAAATGCATGAAATCTTTATTTGAATTGATAGTACGGTCCATATAATTTAATGTTTGAAGATTATTTCATGCAAATGTTGACCTTGACTGCGCCTCAAATGGTCCATCCGCTTAGTCCACTTTTGCCATAATCTTTCCAACATTTCGGCCGGTTTAAATGCTTCAATGTTGTCTTCCAATGCGTCAATTCAAGCGGGCTTGTCTGTATAGACATGAGCTTTAACATAGCCCCACAAAAAATAATCTAAAGGCATTAAATCGCACGATTTAGGCGGCCAATTGACCGGTCCCGAACGTGAAATAAAATGTTCACCGAACTCGCCTCTCAATAAGTCCATTGTTGCGCGTGCTGTGTGGCATGTGGCACCGTCTTGTTGAAACCACATGTCATGCAAGTCAAGCTCTTGCATTTTGGGCTCACCATTCACAGTTACGTTACGATTCGCATCATCTTTGAAGAAGTACGGTCCAATGATGCCACCAGCCCATAAAAGGCACCAAACTATGACTTTATCTGGATGCATTGGTAGCTCTTGCAATGCTTCTGGCTGATATTCACTCCAAAATCGACAATTCTGCCTATTTACGTACACATTGATAACATGGAAGAAGCGCGCGATGAACTTTCTTAACAGAGCACGCATAAAATTCAATAATTTGCAAGCGTTATTTCATTATCATAGGCGCAGCCGTTTGGTTGGTACCATTTTTAACCCTCTATTCCCATTTTATCCCTTAAAGGTACCAATTGGGAAAACTAATTTCATGTATAATGTATTTACTCAATCAGAGGAATGTACACAGTGAATTTCGTGTACCGGTACCTATCAAACGACAACAGCTAGAATGTCGTTTGATAGGTACCATTTTTATCCCTTTTTTGTCCCATTTCACCCCCCACGAATGAAAATCGTTTTATGGTGCACGTTTTTGTTATCGAGGAAATGCGCATGCCCAATATCAAGTAAGTACAAGCAGACATATTGAAAACATATTTTTAAAATTTTGTATATCGGGAACAAAATTGAAAAATAAAATAATAAACAAACAACATCTTGTTTTCATTTACTTGAGACCTTAAGTCGGACAATAATACAAACAATACTCTAAAATATTAGGGGTTATTATGGTTTTGTCTGTCCTTGTGAGGGAAAAATTGTTGCCTTTGGGCTGATTTCGCCCAGTTTCAATCCCAACCGATGTACGACTGTAAAACGTATTTATGCAAAATTTGGACCTCCTAGATCATTTCGTTTAGATGCTAGCGTGCTTTCAACAGACGGACGGACATGTCTTTGAATGTATACTTTATAGTATCTTAGGTCGATATTTCAAGGTGTTTTGCCCCCTAAAAGTAGGAATTTGGAAAACATACTTTTATATTATGTATCTACTCAATTAGAGGAATGTACACACTGAATTTCGTGTTTCTAGCTGTTGTCGCTTAATATGTACCATTTGTATCCCTTTTTTGCCCCATTTCACCCCCTACAAATAAGAATCATTTTATGGTGCACGTTTTTGCTATAAGGGGAATGCGCATGCCAAATATCAAGTAAATATAAACAGACATATTCTAAAAACATGCTTAAATACGCTAAAATATTAGGGATTATTATGGGTATTTTTAGTCCATGTGAGGGAAAAATTTTTCCTTATGGGCCGATATCGCCCCGTTTCAATCCCAACCGATCTACGACTATAAGACGTCTTAGAATTTTATGACGATCAAGAATATATATACTTTATAGGGTCTCAGGTCGATATTTCAAGGTGTTACAAACGAAATGACAAAGTTAGTATACCCCCATCCTGGAGGTGGAGGGTATCAAAATGCCGCCAGTTTCATAAAAGGTTCTATGACATGGAAAACAATCAATTTTTCGCCACTACTATGCTACTTGATCCCAAATTCAAAAACCTTCACTTTGAAGATAGTGTTGCCCTAGGGACGATGCACAATGGTTCAGAGACAAAATCCATCGGCCAAAATTTAATAACTTTTGTTCTTGTAGACATTTTTAAGGTCTGTAACAAGGACCCAAGGATTATTTTGACACATTAAAAATCGGAATTTTAAAGAAAATTAAAATTTTTATTTTATATTACAGATTTTCATAAAAAAACGTAATTTCTTTTTGAGACTTTGTCGAACTGTTTCTAACACATTTTAAGAGACTTGTGGTTTCGTAGCTTTATTATGACGCCAAACTATGTTTGTGCCAAATATAGTTTGCTTGTAATGAATATTGTAAAAGATATCCTTTTTTAACAAATGTCTGATTTTGGACCAACACAAATCTTTTCCTTAAAAAACCTTTAACGAAATATATACATATTTGGAAAGGCTGAAGGGTTACCCGTTTTTGCGGGTTAACTGGCAGATAGGATACATTTAGTGCAAGAACTGAGATTTTTTACTTCCAAAACGCAATGTAATCATTTTCGTCTCATTAACTTCTGAAAAGTAGGTACGAAGATAAAAAATTTCCTTTATCCTCATGCTAAATTTTATAACAATCGGAGTTCATTTGCCGGAAATATGGAAACAAACTCAAGTTTTATTAGGGTTTTAGGGCATAGTATCGTCAAATAATCTCCGATTATTATAAAAATAATTGGGTCCTTGTCTAATTTTGATTTTTTACACAACTCAAAACTGTCTACTAGAACAAAAGTTATTGAATTTTGGCCGATGGATTTTGATTGCGAACCACTGTGCGTCGTAGTGTGAGAAGTAAGTCTATCAATACTTCAATGGTGTTTGTTAATTCGTGATCTTATCCAGGCACTCTTACGATTTGTTGTCGTCCGTAGTACACATTATAGAATCAGCTCGTTTATTGCCCGCACAATCTGTATTTGGAATCGACTTCCGAATCATTCATTTCTTCATCAATAATCATTCCTTCCAATAACGGCATTCAGAGACTCTAAAGAGAAGTCAACAAATACCACTCCCTCTCCTTCCAATTCCTAATCAACCTTCCGTCAACGTAATCTATTTACTACATTTATAGAGGACATCATTTAAGACAAATATTAGAACGTCATCTTTTTTAATTTGTTAAAAACAACATATCCATACAAAATGTTGTATGCTGATTTTATGATTCAGTATTCCTCAGTGCCCACAAAAAATATTTTTACAGGTCCTTAACACAGTGTTTATACACTCCACGAGAGTATTATGGCTTTGTGCATTTGTTTGTAACACCCAAAAGGAAGCGAGATAGACCCTTTCCGTAGAATCACTTTCTGAGTCGATTTAGCAATGCCCGTCTGTCTGTCCATCTATTGTTGTAATGAAATTACAGGTCGTAATTATAGTCCGATCTTAACAAAAATCGGCACAAGTAAGTTTTGTGGATCAAGGACGAACGCTATTTAATTTGTCGCTCCCGATTTGACATTTTCCGCTCTAGAAACCACGTATTGTAGCAAATTTTCTTTAAATTTGGCACAACATCTTACAATCCAACTAGAAATACCTATGCAAAAATTGGATAAGATCGGTTCAGATTTAGATATAGCCCCCATACAAATGTCGCTCCCGATTTGACATTTTCCGCTCTAGAAACCACATATTGTACCCGATTTTCTTTAAATTTGGCACAACATCTTATAATCCATATATAAACACATATGCAGAAAGTTGGTAAGATCGGTTCAGATTTAGATATAGCCCCCATACAAATGTCGCTCTCGATTTGACATTTTCCGCTCTAGAAACCACATATTGTACCCGATTTTTTTTAAATTTGGCACAATATCTTATAATCCAACTAGAAATATCTGTGCAAAAATTGGGTAAGATCGGTTCAGATTTAGATATAGCCTTCATACAAATGTCACTCCCGATTTGACATTTTCCGCTCTAGAAACGACATATTGTACCCGATTTTCTTCAAATCTAAAACAACATCTTACAATCCAACTAGAACCACATATGTAGAAAGTGGGTAAGATCGGTTCAGATTTAGATATAGCCCCCATACAAATGTCGCTCTCGATTTGACATTTTCCGCTCTAGAAACCACATATTGTACCCGATTTTCTTTAAATTTGGCACAACATCTTATAATCCAACTAGAAATACCTGTGCAAAAATTGGGTAAGATCGGTTCAGATTTAGATATAGCCTTCATACAAATGTCACTCCCGATTTGACATTTTCCGCTCTAGAAACGACATATTGTACCCGATTTTCTTTAAATCTGACACAACATCTTACAATCCAACTAGAACCACATATGTAGAAAGTGGGTAAGATCGGTTCAGATTTAGATATAGCCCAAATACAAATGTTGCTCCCAAATGTTTAACCGATTTTGGCCAAACTATACATATTATATTTCACCTATTTCGTTCCAGGTTTCAATATACCCCCATATAAATGTCCTTTCCGATTTAACATTTTTTTTTCAAACACATACATTTACAGGATACAAAAATCCTTCCCGTTTTCACTTTTTTACCGAGTTGAATTGTATTCGGATAGAAAGTGGAGTGTATTATGTAGTCGGCCCCGCCCGACTTTAGCCTTTCCTTACTTGTTTTATTATAAAAATATGTGCTTAATTTCCAAACAAATCGAGTACTGTTTTGAGTCATCCTCTATATAAAGTTAAATAATGTCACTAATTGTAAGTATCATTGTTATGGCTGAAGTTTTTTTTTCATAATTTTATTTTTGATTTCTTCAAATGTTTTTCAATAGTCCAACAATAAGCACCACATTGGCACCTTTGACATTCGGTTGTTTTATATTTGATAGCCCCTCCATAATCAGATTTTGTTTGTTGTTTTATTTTCTTTTAGCCTTTTTATCTTTTTCCTGTCTCTCTTCAGTTGCTTCCTTGCCGAAAAATCAAAAGTTAGTGTCTTCTTATTGCGTCCCGCAGCAGAAACAAACAGAAGCAATTTGTAATGGCTTGGCGTGAGTGTGGGTTTTTTTGTCATTTTTTCTTTTTCACACAAGTGTCTTTTCTAAACAGGTTTTGGAAGCACCACTGAGTTTTTCCATAACATTTGTTAACGTTTTAACTTAATTTCAGACATTTTTCTTCCTCACACAATTTCATTTTGTTTCGGCGTGGATTTTTCGGAAACATCTCATTTTGGTTCGTTGTATTTTATGTTCGCTTTTGCGACTTCCGTTTTGTTCTTTTATTTTTTGCTGCACAATTTTCCTCTAATTTCTGTTGTTTCACTTTGTTGGATATTTGTTTTCAGAGGTTTTTCACAAAATACCATTTCAAATGTTATTCTTTTCCGGATGTGTTTGTGTGTTACGAATGTCTAAAGGTTCGGATGTGAAATGTTTGTCGTCCATGAAAATTTAAATATCGACTTTCTGTGCAACCTTCGTATCATATCACCACATATCAAAAGTCGCTGATTGATCCTATTCTTTGGTTCACTAGTAAAATAATTCAATTAAAATTTCAGTTTTTGACTTCATCATTTCAACAAAATTAATTTAGTTTCTAACAAGTAAAAAGGCGTTAAGTTCGACCGGTCCGAATCTTCTATACCCTCTACCATGGAGTGCATTCCAAAGAATTATCAGTAGATTAGCGCCTGTCGACTTTATAAAGAAGTGAAGTAACTACTAATATATATATAATGCTGCAATTGTAATCAAAATGTAAACATGAGGGAGCAATCTTCAAATAGCAGATGTATTGTCAGTCGTAATTAGGAAGAAACATTTTCCCTCAGGGCTATGTGCAATTTCTTGATTCAGCTACAAACAGAGTGACTGTATCATTTTGGTAAGAAAAGTACAAATTTCAGAGACCCGTTATGTTTCGCGTCCATATTGGAATAAACATATCTAATTTCATGATTCTATGTACATCCGTTTGCTTGGTACCACTTTTAGCATTTTTTAAAATGTTGACCTTAAAGTACGATTTGGGAGAAATACTCATATTGTGCGTGTCTACGAAGACAGGCGAGTATAACCACTGAATTTCATGATTTTAACTAGAGCCGGTTGCGTGGTACCAATTTTATGCCGTTTTGATCTCAAAGGTACGAATATCGAAAGATACCTTTATTTTTCGTGTCTACGCAGTCACAGCAATGTACACACCGAATTTCACTATTCTAACTGCAACCGTTTGATTGGTACCATTTTTATCCCTTTCGCCCCATTTTCCACCTAAACTAAAATTTTCGAAAAAAATCCTCACAGTCAGATAAATTCATAAATCGAATTTCATGATTTTATCTTCAACGGTTTGGTTGGTATCATTTTTATCCCACTTTTCCAAATTAATCCCTTAAAAGTACAAATTTCGAAAAATGTCTCTATTTTACTTGTCTACGTAATTATAGGAACGTACACACAGAATTTCATGTTTCTAGCTATTGTCGTATCAAAGGTACTATTTTTATCCCTTTTGTCCCATTTAATCCGCTAAATCTTTTTGTACTTTTTTGTGATTACATGTTCCTGGAGGAAGGTACGAAATAATTTTTAATTGTATAAAATTGGAAATTTTCAAAAAATAATTAAATTGTCTAAATATTAGGAGTATTTTCAGTCCTCGTTAGGGAAAATTTTTTCGCTCTGTGCCGATTTCAATTCCAACCGATCTACAACCATGAGACACATTTACGAAAATTTTAACCTCCTAGCCCATTTCGTTCGGAAGTTAGCGTGCTTTCAACAGACAGACAGACATGGCTAAATCGTCTTAGAATTTTTATGGGGTCTCCGTTGAATATTTCAAGGTGTTACAAACGGAATGACAAAGTTAATATACCCCCATCCTGGAGGTGGAGGGTATAAAAACCTAAAGTGAATTATCCAATTCAAATGCATATCACATTCGTCATGTTGCTGAATTTGATGACAAGAGGAATTTCCAACAATAACTCCTCTGTCAATTTCCATTTTCCTCTCCACCTCCTGCGGGTTCTTGTTCTTTTCTCGCATCGACAAAAAAATATTTCATCTGTCTTCAAAGAAAATAGTTTCTCATAAATTATGTCCTTTTCAACTGCATCGTCGGACACAAGAATGTGTAGAATAAACTATAAAAAATGCCAAGAAACAACCATTAAAATTTATTAGGTCTATTGTTATATTGTAATCTATTGTTAATAGATTTATAGGTCAATAAAATTGATTTCTTATTTGTTGCACCATAACTGTGGATGAAGGGAAGGCAATCAAAGCTTGTTGTAAGACTTACAAAAAAATCAGAACTCACAGATGACGCCATAATCTGGCATTTGTTGTGGGGGGATAGGTAGGCCTCTTTTTTGTTCAACAAAATTGTTTAACATCTTTTTGTTACTGGTTAAGGGTAAACGTTATTCCTTTTGTTATTTAGCGCAGTATGACTTGAGATAAATGTCGTTATCGAAAAGTGAGTTATGATTCGCATGCAGAATCTTAAAACTTGGTCGATTCATACCAATCTCAGCTTGACAAAAGTGTGAACCATAACACATGTTGTTAAACGTTTTCTATTTAAATATTAGTTTGTTTGGAAAAATAATAATTTATTTATATTTTATATATCGAGGGCTTATACAAAAGTGGCTGTGAATAACAACGCAACTTTTCAGGAAAAAAACTGATTTTCTACTTTATTTTAAGAGTAATTACTTATCGTTCTTCTATTAATTAAAAAGTTTTCGAAAATTCCTATTATTCGCGGTTTTATAGTTCATTGCCATTTTTGCATGTTTAAAAATTGAGCACTATGAATGTTGAAGTAGCTCATAGGCAATCATGCCCAAATATATAAATAATACTTATTGCAAACTCTGAAACGTTTTATATGAAATGTTGGCAATGTTGTGTAGAAAACGCATTTTCTGGGTTGGACACAGCGAAATTAAAGATTCCAGCTTCATTCGCCAGTTTGGTGCCATTTTTATCCGTTTTTCATTTTTTACAGAAAGTGGATATTGCGGCACGGTAAACGAAAAATACATATTGAATGTTTTAATTTTCGCGGGAAATATGGCTAAAATGATGTTCATTAATGACATTTTTGATTTTCTCGCGATCTAGAAAACGGATTCGACTGAAACTTTGTTTGTGTAATAAGAAACAGTGTCGCTAGTATATGTCGCAAAAATCGCTGCAATTGTTGAAAAATCGAATATTCGCGGTTGCAATTGCTTATAATTTTAACCTTATCTGCCCAGGTTCTGAAACTTTCTTGAGAAAAATATTCCCCATGACTTCAGCAATCTCATGCCAAAGAAATGTTTTTGTATTCTCAATATGATAAACGTTGAGCGGGTTTTTCTCAATTTTTTTCTCAAATTTTTGACTTTACAGCCACTATTTATCATATTTTAGCCTGATAACTTGGGAAGCAAAATGCTATTAACGGATGGAATTTGATAGTACGCCCTAAATTCAGAAAAAAATTTAAGAACTTAATTTCTGCGGTAGGGCCCTCTAGGTCTAATGGATCCTAACCAGTGGGGGTCCAAATTGGGGTGCCTCTGAAAAAGAAATTATTTATCGGGTTGCCAAAGTTGTATTTGTGCACTGTTTGCGAGAAAAGTATATTCGTCTTCAAGTGCTAAACTACATCAGACATAGACTTGAAATTTAAAGTATTTTCAACAGATAGTCTTCTATTTTATTTGATATATGTATCGCCATTGTATGGCTCGCGAAAGTAAGAAAGATAAATTATTATTAATTATTATGTAGATGTACTACATCCTTTGAAAATTAAAAGTCCTGTAAAAAGGACAAACGATCACGAAATAAAAAAACTGTGCATGTAGTTTTGGTGACCTATAGTTTCAGTTATATATAGTCTCGATCTTAGGAGTAGGAAAAATTGCCCTTTGTCGCACGGTGGTATACTTCGCTTGCTTATAATTTATTTTAAACCATTTGTTTTTGAATTGTTTTAATATCACTATTTAAAGGCTATGATTCTACGCAGTTCCTGAAATAATACATAATTGTAGGGTACCCCGGAAAAGGAAATTCCGCGTAGAACATGACTTCTGAGAAGCTGATGTTTTCAGATTAATTTGAAGATGCATAGAAAATTTACAACTATAATACAAAAATTTAACGTTTGAAATATTCGTAAAAATATGCCCACAATTCCCAAAAAGAAAACCAAAATTCCCAAAAAATTGGATTTTTCACAACTTGGGTGGTCAAACTCTGCACACATGTTTGAAACATATTCCGTTACAAATGTGCATACTTACAATAGAGAAACGCGTGCGTTTTTTCCACTTAACCTTGAAATCGATATTTTTTTCAAAAATGTCAAAGTTCAGCGCAGGCTGTGACCTCCCTCCCCTGTAGCCTTTTGGAACTAAGAACTCGAATTATCGCGCTCTACGTTATCTTAGCATTCGGAAAAATATAAAAAATGTTATATATTACAGTGCAAGACCAATTTGCATCTATATTTAATAGAATGCAAATTTATTTGCAAATGGTATGGTGACATTCATTACTTGACTGCAGACTACCACGATCATGATTTTGACCATGTCAAAAGTATTTTCATAATTTTTTATAAATTTTTAATCTAAACATCTGCCATTTTTTACGCTGGATAGATTTTTTAAAAATTGTTTTCCACTTCATCTATTGGTCTATTAGCTTCACAAAAAACATCTCTTCGGCCATCATTTAGCTTTTTTATAGCGTAAAAACAGGAAAAAGTCGGGGAAAAAATAATAAAAAAATATTATGAAGCGCTGATCGCCCAAGCTATGAGAGATTTTTTGAAGAATACACGCATATACTTTTTGTCCACTGGTTAGGATCCATTAGACCTAGAATGCCCTACCGCAGAACTTAAGCTCCTCAACACTTCGACTATGCCGGTATGAAATTTCATCAAATTCTCTTAAGCCGTTTAGGAGTTCCATAATTATTTCTCTTTTTTTTTCTCAAATCATCCACTGTGCGTTGTAGGGAATTACAACCTTCGGTTATATGCTGCTCCATGTTTGATCTATGTATTTTATTTATATTATTTTTATGCTCATAGCCACTTTTGCAGTAACAAACTAACGAGTGAGTGGATAGCCAAATCAGAAAAATTTTTATGAATGACTTTGTATGAAAAAATTCTTCTCCAAATTTATAAGACAGATGACATCCAAATCTAAGAAAAGTTTGACGTCAGAAACTCATTTTCCAGAAAATGGTTCATAACCACTTTTGAATATAAGCCCTCAGTACGCATACAAAAATCTATCGCGATTTCACTTTCTTCACCGAATTGAGATGAATTGTAATGAGATAGAAAGCAGATGGTATCATAAAGTCGGCCCGCCCGACTTTAGCTTTTGCACATTTTCTTCTCTTTCATTCCATACCGATTTCGCCTTAGTACGACACACAAAAGAAAATTATTAAAATTGGGAAATTAAAAGTCATGTATAAAGGAGAACAAATCACCAAAAAGTACTGTCGTACTATTGAATTTACTAATAATTGGATGATATATTTTACATAAATCCATTCATTCTAATAGAAACCAGATGTTGATTTCAGTATTTTACATGCAAAAGTTATAATATTTCTTAATGGATTCAATTCATTCGAACAAATAAAGAGTGATTTTTTTGAGGTTAGGATTTTCATGCATTAGTATTTGACAGATCACGTGGGATTTCAGACATGGTGTCAAAAAGAAAGATGCTCAGTATGCTTTGACATTTCATCATGAATAGACTTACTAACGAGCAACGCTTGCAAATCATTGAATTTTATTATCAAAATGCGTGCTCTGTTAAGAAAGTTCATCGCACGCTTCCATTTTATGGTCAGTTTAATCGACCCACTGAAGCGGCTATTCGGGCTATTGTGACTAAATTTCGCACCAAATTTACATTGTTGGACATTAAACCACCAAGACGCTTACGTAGAGTACGAACTGAAGAAAATATCGCAGCTTTATCGGCCAATGTTAATGATGACCATCAATTATCGATTCGTCGCCGTTCGCAGCAATTGGGCCTCTGTTACTCAAAAACGTGGAAATGCCAAAATTGGACTAAGCGGATGGACCACTTGAGGCGCAGCCGCGGTCAACATTTAAATGAAATTATCTTCAAAAAGTAAATGTCATGGACCAATCTAACGTTTCAAATAAAGAACCGATGAGATTTTGCAAATTTTATGCGTTTTTTTAAAAAAAAAGTTATCAAGTCTTAAAAAATCACCCTTTATTTGAAAATATTCGATTAATTGAATAAAATTTAATCGATTCGATATTCTAGTTGCCTCAAGCCGAATTTTAACACTCATTTAGACTTGAAAGAATAAAATTCTTTACGAAATGGTCAAAACACTAATTCAACATAAGTTATGTGTTATTGGTTATCTCCGGGTTTTTATTCAAGAAGAGTAAGCTCTGCGAAGACTATAGCTATTTCAAAACATATTTTCAAACCAAAATTCTTTCTACGCCCTTGCATAGTGTATACAGCCAAAAAATTGTTTTTTTTTGTATCTTCTCTGTCATCTGCTGGCATGTTAGAGCATTTGCAGCAAATGTAATATTGTCTATAGAACACAATGCTAATCTATTTTATTGACCCTGATGTTGTCCTTATACAAAAAGGAATCATAAAATAATTACTTGTACTTCAACACTTCTCATGAAAATCGTTTTATGGCGGGCAACAAACAAGCACCGGGTAATAAACACAACTTTTTGGTACTGATGTTAACGAAATGATCGTTAAATGATGACTGGTGAATGATGAAAACCATGCTACATTTAAGGACTAATAAAAAATCCTTACAACTTTATTGTAATCACCGACATATCCTTCAACCCCAGAAGCACTCTCGACTTTAATCATCATTTGTATACATCTACAGTTGATACTGCTGTCAATGAAATGCCTTTTTTGTAGAAAGTGTATTGAAACACTTAAGATGGCTGAAGCAACATGATGGACGCCACGACGAGCAACTTTGTACTATTGCCATTTTGCTTAAATATCCTTGCTTCGTTGTGGGACAACTCATGCGATTTATGTGTGTCATGTGGTGGTCACCTCGCTTGGCTGCCTGACGTCGGACAGTAAAAGTGCTTGTAAAAATTTAAAAACTAACCCTTTTGAAGTCATAGAATAAATGAATAATGTTCTCGAGGATAATATCGATTTTATGACAGCACACATAAAATACAATTTTAAGAAATTAAAAAGTTTAATCGAAGTATTAAGTAGAACACGAGTCATAAACTGCAGCATTTATGATTTTATGGTTGGCGATTTTTGAAGAAAAACGTAAATCCGTCCAATTTGTCATTCTCGAACCATTTTCGAAAACAACAACACAAAATATTGAATGATATATGAAATGTAGTGAACTGGTAGTGTTCCGTGTTCCATATTTAATGCATTGCAATTTTATGTAAACTACAACTAACGAAACAACAATAAAATTTCCTAATAACAATATTTTACAATTTCAAAAACAATCAATAGTACAATGGAACGGATAAGAAAACCCGAACAACCTCCAACATGAAGGCGCTCAAAGCATACATTCAAGTGTTGTTCAAACACATAAGAAAACTCACGATGAACGAGGGAGGACTGAAATCGACTTATTTCCTGAATATGTTAAGAGCAATTAAGTCGGTTAAAGCGACTTCTTATAGACCCTCACTCTCTGAATGAAAATTCCAAGCATTTGTTTGGGATTTTTACGAATTCTTATATTACTTATAGTAGAAGAATTTAATTTTACATAGGATAGGGACAATTGTGTGGGAGGTAATGGAAGTGCGTGGCAAAAGCTTAAATATTTATAGGTTTAAAGAGATAAAAAATTTTTAAAATATAGTTTCGAGTTTTATTTAAATTATAGCGAGGTGCCAGAAGGGGTGTGTACCAATATCGCCCATATTCCGGGTGGGTATAACAACTATAAAAACATTGTCAGATATTAAATTTCCGAGCATTCCAATATCAGTTATAAGTGTTTTAATTTTACGTGGGTTAGGGTGATTTGTGTGGGAGGTACTAGAAGGGGAGTGGCAAAAACCGTCATATTTTGTGATTACTAAAGCTTTAATAAATACAAAAAAATATAGTTGATTCCGAATATCCCTGTGGAATTATGGGCTACTTATGTGGGGGTATCAGAAGGTGGGTGGAAATGTCAGACTTCTTCGAATTTAGACTAGGTTTGGGAAAAATATTACCATGTGCAAAGTTTGAACTGATTCCATAACTCCTTTCGAGAGTTATCGAGTACACCAGACGGACGGACGGACATGGATCGAACAGCTTAAAAAGCCAAGAAACGGATTTGGTCCAAATGTGTATCATTCCCTCCCTCTGTAGACAAATATTTCATATCTGGAAAAAATATTTCCCCTTAGTGTAGAATGATCCTCCTATATATGCATCGGCAGAATAGAAGAAAACATATTCACAGTGCGACCAGAAACTTTTTAATTGGATGAAAACATTTTTGAGCTATTTGTCTACATCGACAAGACCTCCCGTGTCAATATATCATCCATTCTTATGGTTGGGGAAAATACCAAGGCAAATCTAGGTATAACTCTATATATAGGAAACAGTCTATGATGAAGAGCTCTTTACTCAAAATTCGGATACAGAACGGAAGAATGTCAATAAGCACACCTCAAGTGATTATAGGTTAGTATGCATTTTGTAGGTCGGTGAAAGTCTAAAAGTGATAAATATGCTGAAGAAAAGAATCTGATCCAGAAATTTAAAAACTGAACAAGCTTACCGTCTGCACCGAACGTTCAAAAATCACTCAACTAGAACTTTACAAATCGCACGAATCTTTAATTCGTTGCGTCAATAGAAAAGCATGTAATAATATCATAGTTAAACACAGTAGAACACGAAAAACGACCAACACGTGATAAAATCCAAAATAGTCTCCTATTTAGTTTCGCCCAAAGTAGTGCACTTTTTGTGATCATTTTCTCAGGCTCATATCTTGCAAACCGTTTGGAATTTTGATTTTTTCTCTAAAGTAAACTTGTAGCTATTGTGAACATATAAAATCAAAACAACTTCATCTTCATGGTCAAAATCGCAAAAAGAGACGCAGCACATAATATAAAAGCGACACGATGCTCACATCGAGGCATTACACATCGCGACGTCAACGAGAGCTCAGCGGTGGAAGTTATAGTGTTTAAGTGTTGCAGCAAAATTCGCACACAACATTGGCAACTGACAATTTGAATACGCAGTGTGAAAATTTTGATTTATTTTGTTACGTTTGCGGTCACCAAATCAGAAAAAAAGTTCTACAAGATTTCAAAAGGAAAATAATCTTTTAACTAGTGAATTCAAGAGAGCATATCGAGGGCTTATAATCAAAAGTGGCTATGAACCATTTTCTCGAAAATGAGTTTTTGATGCTAAACTATTCTCAGATTTTGTCATCTGTCATATAAATTTGGAAAATAATTTTTTTCTTAAACCATTTTTTTTAAATTTTTCTAATTTGGCTATCCACTCAAACGTTAGTTTGTGGCTGCAAAAGTGGCTATTAACATAAACATAATAGAAATAAAATGGTTCAAAAATGGAGCAGCATATAACCGAAGGTTGTAATTCGATATAACGATGTTGTTTAAAACATTTTTCAGCATTTTTATATTTATTTATTTATATTTAGTAAATTTATGTTATAATTTTGGTCCAGGTATTGAGCCGGGGTGACTAAGCCCGTTGTAGCTAGTTGTTGTAGCGACAGGCCAGAGCCTCTGGTGGGAATCGAACCCACAACCCGCTCGCTAATAGCTAAGCACGCTACCAACTCGACTACCGTACTATCAAATTCCATCATTTCGCCGTTAATAGCATTTTGCTTCCAAAGTTATTAGGCTAAAATAGGATAAATGGTGGCTGTAAAGTCAAAAATTGTGAAATGTATCTTTAGAAAAGCCCGTGTAACTTTTTATTATATTGAGAATACCAAAATATTTCTTTGGCATGTGATTGCTGACTTCATGGGGAATATTTGTGTCAAAAAAGTTTCAGAATGCTGGATGAAGAAAGTTAAAATATAAGCAATTGCAACCGCGAATTTTGGATTTTTCAACAATTGCAGCAATTTTCGCGACTGACTAACATATACGTTACAAGCGACATTGGTTCTTAATAAACAAACAAAAAATTCAGCCGGATCCGTTGGCTAGATCGCGAAAAAACAAAAATGTCATGTGTGAAAATCATTTTAGCCATATATCCCGCGAAAATTTAAATTTTCCAAAAAACATCCAATTTGTGTTTTTTGTTTACCGTGCCCTATCGCAATATACACTTTTCTTAAAAAAGTGGAAAAGGGGGATAAAAAATGCTACCAATCTGACGGATGACGCTGGAATCTTCAAATTCGACATTGCAAAGATTTCATGAAAAACGTTATCGAGTTCACAATAAATCTTATTTATATGTTTGGGCATTAATGCCTATGTGCTTACATCAACATTCATAGTGCTCAATTTTTAAACATGCAAAAATGGCTATGAACTAAAAAACCGCGAATAATAGGGAATTTTGAAAACTTTTTAATCGTAGCAATTAGTAATCCGCTTTAGATTAGACTATAGAAGAACGTTTATTAAATACTCTTACAATTAAGGAGAAAACCAGTCTTTTCGTTCTCCTGAAAAGTTGTGTTTTTATTCATAGCCACTTGATTATAAGCCCTCGATATAAGTTGTTTTTCGACGAAGCTCATTTCTTCAAATAAGTTTGATAGTCTTCCAACATTTGTGAAATAAAACATATCGATTAAACTTCTCCTTAGTCGATAAGTTTGCAGAAACTTAAAAAAAAATAAAATTGTTTTCATTTTTGTCCAAAACCTTTACACTGGCAGAAAAGTGGGTACAGCACATCTGTGCCGTCGAACAAATCTTATAGGCTGTAGTGTGTTTAGTTGGCGTATACGTGCTGTTGATTAAGGTTAATATCACTCATACGCACAGTAGTCGAACTGACCAATAACAGAAACAGTTCCGTAAGATATATTTTTCCTGCCTAAATGGTGTTAAGAATCATTCCTATGAAGTTCATATGTTGCAAAAAGTTGTTTATTGAGATCTTAAGTACATTTTTGTAGTCGATTGGTTCCTTGAATTTTGAACCAGAACAGGGGAAAAAAAGTTTAAAAGTCGTTTTTTAAGTTTTTTTGTCATTTTGTCCTTGAAGATGAACTTTTTATATATTTTATATGTTCACAATTTTCGTTCTATGACAAACGGTTTGCAGGATATGAGCCTGAGAAAATGACCGCTTTTTTTGCAAAAATTACTCCGAGGCCCCAAATCTTTGGGGCATTACTTTGGGCAAAACTGGGAGACACGGGTATTTTTTGGTCTTTTATCACATAGTGGTGTCCCTATATGGTTATATTTCCATGACTTAAAAAATTGCACACATATACAGCCTAATAGAGATGTCAGACGAAGAGGCAAGTAAGGCCTTTGTAACAGTGTGCGACACAGAAGCCTCTCTCGTAGGCCTTTCAAACAACTGAATTGCTTCGGAGAAATGTCAAATATGAAGTCCACATCTGGATGTACATCATCGAAATGATGAAACAATTTTGGCAAAAGGCAAAATTGCTAATAACTATACAATTGGACTAATTGGTCAAATCACATGGACATCTCCAGTAGTGATTAATTTATGAGGACGAGGAAAAAAATTGGCAACTAGCAGATTTGTATCTGATATTTATTTACGAGATCACATATTTAATAGAGAACAAGAATCGAGAATTTGAATAAGAGAAGGATCTTCTCCATTTTTGTCTGTGAAATCAATTATCTCTACCGAACGTTCTCACGGGCGGTATAAGATCACGAATTTCCGAAGAACAAACACCATGAAAGTATCGATAGAACAATGACACACAACCAACATTACGACGGTGTTCCAGGGAGACAATTGAATTGGATATCCTACCGACACCTATCAACACCATCGCCCTCCTCTGGACACGGTCAAGTAGCTCCAGTGATGAAGCTGGAGCACCCGACCATATATGAAATTATATCTAATCAATACATCTGAAAAAAAAAATAATAGGGAAATATGCAATGGGACAGACAAAAATGGAAAAGTCAATAAGAAATTACAAATGTCAAAAGTCACAATTTCAAATGATATAGAGCGTAGTCATAGGGCGAATTTTCATTAGAAGAGCGACTCCGAATATGAATTTCAAGCGACACGCCAGAAAAATAAAAAGGTACGACCATACGGCAGAATATAAAACCATGAATTTCGATGTGTGCATACCTCTGCTTCGAACCGTAAAATAAAAGAATTTTTACAGACAAGTACTTTCTAGTGGGAACGTACCGAAGGGGCAAACAAATGGTACTAACAAAGCTAGAATAATGAAATTCTTGTTTATTTCCAAAAAAATGAATTACGTACTTATTTCTAATAAATGTGAAAGTTCGAATGATCTATATTCCTAAGTTGCTGAATTTTGGTCAATGGGACTTGATTATGGGCCACTGTATGCCATCTACTTAAAAACGTGGCATAGTCCACTAAAACATCCAGTATTAGATTAGATTTTAAAAACCAAGACAATGACAAATGTCATTTGGTTTGGAGTATATCAAATGACATTTACCATCGTCTCGAAATTTTGAAATATTTAGTCACTACATTTTCTGAGATATTTAAAAACCTAGTCTTTTCAAGGAAAAATTAGAGATCGAAGACTTTGGAAAACATGTTTGTTTTTTAGAATTACTTGCAAGCAAAAAATAATTGAAGTAGTTCAAAATGAATTACAGTTTAATTACTTCAAAATCATGCATCTAAGAGAATTCATTCTAAACAGCATCTCAAATCCGAAATTTTCTTCTAAACTATAGGTCATCCCTTATTATAAATTAAAATTCTAATTTTATTTCCAGAATTAAGAAGTACATTTATTAAATTAATATTTCTTTAATTTATAGAAAATGTAAAATAATCAAAAGTTTTTCTTTTACATTATTGATGATTGAGTAACCGATTTTAATAGACTCTCTTACGGATAGGGTAAATTTTGTTTATTGCACAATAAAAACACACCAACAAATAAAACACACCTTACATAAGGAAGCCCTGGCCAAATAAGGCCTTCCATATGCCTAAAATTTGGAAGGCCTCGTAAATTCCGCCGCTGGGTAGTTTAGTTTAAATAGAGTTCACTGTGTTGCTACTCTTAAAGGTTTTATTGCGTCTTTTTGTGGATATCAGATGTTATTCGTGTAAATGTTTAAATTTGTTCAACTTTTGTTTTAATTTTGTTCTCTACCGACTAGCAGTGAATAGGATGCCGCGTAAATGTTTAGAATTCTGTGTCTGGTGCTACAACTCTGGAGGTTTTTTTTTTTTGTTTCTGGTCTTCGTTTTCGACATTCATTGTGTTGTCTTGATTAGGATTTGTATGGGAGCTATATGTAAATCTGAACCGATGACCCATTTTCACCATGGGTGTTTCCATGTTGTTGAAATATGAGATATTTTGAAAGATTTGAAGAAGATCTGTTAAAATATGTAGTTTTTAGAGTGGAAAAAGTGAAATCGGGAGTGAAATTTGTGTGGGGGCTATATCTAAATCTGAACCGATTTTCTTCAAATTAAATAGCGTTCGTCCTTGTACCGCAAAACTTCGTTGTGAAAAGTTTCATTTGTAGCCGTCTACAATTGCGACCTGTATCGTAATTACAAGAATAGATGGACGGACGGACGGACATTGCTAAATCGACTCAAAAAGTGATTCTAAGTCGATCGGTATAACTAGTAAATCAAAAAAATTTTTTTTTCAAATCCATGCTTTATGCAAGCAGAATTCTATTGGGCCTAGAAATTCTTTTTTAGTTATCTTTTGTAGAAGGAAAAATTACTGCGTTATCAGGAGCAGAAATAATAGATTTTTAATTTGTGGTTTGTATGGGAGGTACCACGCCCACATTTCCATTACCGCCCATTTTTGTCACAACTACGCACATTAATGCTAGATGCACTTACACAAAATTACAGTAGGTGTAATTTTGGTTTTAACTTCGTATGGGAGGTGCCACGCCCACTTTTCCAATACCGCCCATTTTTGGCACAACTATGCGAATTGATGCTAGATGCACTTACACAAAATTTCAGCACTCTAGGTGTCATAGAACTGACAATATTAAATAATAGGTTTTAACTTCGTATGGGAGGTGCCACGCCCACTTTTCCAATACCGCCCCTTTTTGGCACAACTATGCGAATTGATGCTAGATGCACTTACACAAAATTTCAGCACTCTAGGTGTCATAGAACTGACAATATTCAATAGTAGGTTTTAACTTCGTATGGGAGATGCCACGCCCACTTTTCCAATACCGCCCATTTTTGGCACAACTATGCGAATTGATGCTAGATGCACTTACACAAAATTTCAGCACTCTAGGTGTCATAGAACTGACAATATTCAATAATAGGTTTTAACTTCGTATGGGAGGTTCCACGCCCACTTTTCCAATACCGCCCATTTTTGGCACAACTATGCGAATTGATGCTAGATGCACTTACACAAAATTACAGCACTCTAGGTGTCATAGAACTGACAATATTCAATAATAGGTTTTAACTTCGTATGGGAGGTTCCACGCCCACTTTTCCAATACCGCCCATTTTTGGCACAACTATGCGAATTGATGCTAGATGCACTTACACAAAATTACAGCACTCTAGGTGTCATAGAACTGACAATATTCGATAATAGGTTTTAACTTCGTATGGGAGGTGCCACGCCCACTTTTCCAATACCGCCCCTTTTTGGCACAACTATGCGAATTGATGCTAGATGCTCTTACACAAAATTTCAGCATTCTAGGTGTCATAGAACTGACAATATTCAATAATAGGTTTTAACTTCGTATGGGAGGTTCCACGCCCACTTTTCCAATACCGCCCATTTTTGGCACAGCTATGCACATTGATGCTAGATGCACTTACACAAAATTTCAGCACTCTAGGTGTCATACAACTGACAATATTCAATAATAGGTTTTAACTTTGTATGGGAGGTGCCACGCCCCTTTGTCCAATTGGTCAAATTTTTCCATTTCCTTGTATTGTCATCGAAAATGATTAAGTGTGCAAAATTTGAGCAAAATTGGTTGAGAAAAAAGCTTTCAAAAATTGATTTCAAATTTTGTGGCACACAAACATATATAGAAAGTAACCTTATATAAAGCATGGAATTAACAATGGATCTATCTCGTTTCCTTTTGGGTGTTACAAATAAATGCACAAAGACATACTACTTTCGTGGAGTGTATAATCATGCTTCGGTCAATAGATTCTGGTGAAGATTTTAACTGGGATATTGTGCTGGACCAAGACCATTTTGCATCTATATTTTGTAGGATGCAAATTTATTTACAAATGACATGGTGACATTTGTTTGGAATAACATCACTATACCCAATAAGTATGTAACTCATCCGAAAACATTGAACTTCTGCAAAAATAAGACTTGCCTTTTACGGCTGTCTGATGCCACCATTAGGAAAGTTAACTTTTAAAAACCCCACGTGTCACCATAAGGTTTTCAATTAAACTTAAAACTTTTTGTAATATAAATAAGATATTTGTACTTCCTTAAGATCTTCACAAAACACACATATGGATTGATGTATAGGGTGGGCCATTTAAAATTTTAAATTAGAATCGGCCATAATACGGATTATTTTTCCAAATTTCTGCTTTTATTTGAAAGGTTGAACTTTGTCATTTAAAAATGGAACACAATATCATTCATATGACTACCAGTTTATCATCCGATCAACCCTATTTTTCAGTTCATGACCCAATGATGTAAAAGAGCTTCATCTGGAAATACACAAAATTTCCACGTAATTTCTTACAGTTTGTGTTAAAGGCTCACTAATTTCGAATTAAGTTTACCACCCTATACGTCGTAAATACTCGACACTTTGAAAAAAGAAAAACAATTCGGAATAAAACAGCATCCTCCACATGAATACTTAAAAGAGTAGCCACATAAAATCTTATCAAGGGATTATGTGAAAACAATTTAATGTTGACATTCTCCGGTCTGTCGGAGTAAGAGTTGGTAAAAGTTGAAATTTTCAAAGTAAATACATATGTATGTAATTACATTTATTACTCATAAATTAAAATCCAACTGTAACGGAAATCTTTACAGACTTCTCTCATTCTTCCTCATTCACATGATAAAATCTCAAAAAAGATTTGTGGCAATAAAAAACTTTAAAGAGAAAACAAAGGTCGAAAATAATTACGGTTACAAATGACGTTTAAAAGACACCAGCAACAGCAGAAAATTATCAACCAAAACCTTTTAGTAATGGAAGAAGGAGGTGAGGTGGAAGTCATACAACTCCCTGATGGAAAGAAAATAAATGATAGGCAACAGAAACCAGAGTAAATCGCTGCAGTCCGTCACAACATCAGTTGACAGAAATATATTGCAAAAATTCCAAACAAACAATAAAACTAAAAGGAAAACAAAACGCCACAAAAAGGAGCACAAGAAAGAAAAAAACGCCAAACAATGCCAACAATGACAAACCGGACTATTTGTCACCCAACAATGAAGCTATTTATTATACACATCATAAAACGTATATTTATCTGTTAAATACGAGTCACAACCAAGAACAGCTAGACGGCCAACAGAATATATCCATCCAGATTCCCATTTAAACGTGAGCAAAAAACTTCAGGACTGCACTGAAGGTTGATGCCACCAAAGTCGGTGCAATAAAAATTGTGGTGGGGATGGGACTGAGTCTGCTGCTTAGAGGCGATATGGGCTGCGCTACACGCAAAGCACATCCCACAGATAATCATAATCAAACATGCACAATTCACTGACAAAATTTCATAGCAAAAAAGTCATATTTTGATAGATTGATGGTGCCGTGGAACCACAGTACACAGTGCTAAAAGTCGGGCGGAGCCGACTATATGATACACTCCACTTTCTATCCTATTACTATTCAATTCGGTAAAAAAGAAAAATCGGGAAGGATTTTTTGTATCCTGTAAATGTATGTGTTTGACAAAAAATGTTAAATCGGAAAGAACATCTATGGGGAGTATGAGGGTATATTGAAAGATGGAACGCTGTGACCCACTTGTATGTTTATAGGTGAAATATAATATGTAAAGTTTGGCCAAAATCGGTTAAACGGTATATCTAAATCTGAACCGATCTTACCTACTTTCACCATAGGTTAAGTTTTAGTTAGATTATTAGATATTGTGCCAATTTTAAAGAAAACTGGGTACAATATGTGGTTTTTAGAGCGGAAAATGTCAAATCGGGAGCGACAGTTCTATGGGGACTATATCTAAATCTGAACCGATCTTACCCACTTTCTGCATAGGTGTTTCTAGCTAGATTATAAGGTGTTGAGCCAAATTTGAAGTATGTGGTTTCTAGAGCGGAAAAAGTCAAACCGGGAGCGACATTTGTATGGGGACTATATCTAAATCTGAACCGATCTAGCCCGCTTTTACCACAGGTGTTTCTAGCTAGATTATAAGGTATTGAGCCAAATTTTAAGAATATCGGGAGCGACATTTGTATGGGGGCTATATCTAAATCTGAACCGATATTACCCACTTTCTAAAGAGGTGTTTGTAGTTGTATTCTAAGATGTTGTGCCAAATTTTAAGAAAATCGGATACAATATGTGGTTTCTAAAGCGGATAAACTCAAATCGGGAGCGACATTTGTATAGGAGCTATATCTAAATCTGAACCGATTTGCCTCAAATTAAATAGTGTTCGTCATTGTTCCACAAAACTTTGTTTTGCCAATTTTTGTTCAGATCAGACTATAATTATGTAATTTGATTACATCAATAGATGGACAGACGGACATAGCTAAATCGAATCAGAAAGTGATTCTAAGCCGATCTGTATAATAACCGATGGGTCTAACTCGTTTCCTTTTGGGTGTTACAAACAAATGCACAAATACATAATACTCTCGTGGAGTGTATAAATAGAACTCTCGGAAAAATCTTGTAAAGAAGAAGCAGGGTTTTCATTAATTAAGAATTAATTTATTTTTTAATTAATTTTTTAAAGTAAAGCAAATACTATCCGAATATACAAAAATGATCAAAGGAGTATCCTTAATATATATTTTTGTCCTTACTGAAAGGGACCTCTTGTTTCGAGCAGGTTTATTCATTTTTAGAGAAGGTTCACAGAACATCACAGTACAACTCCCACATTGAAGAATTGTTACTGTAGCTCTACACGAAATTTCAGAACAATATTTTAAAACAAATAAACAAACAAATTCATTGTCAAGAATGGTTTTATGGCTTCGTTAGTCATCAAAATTGTCACATTATTAGAAAATGCACGATAAATTACTGAAAACCAAATACCACAATGTGTCCCAGTTTCAATAGCAAGCCGTGCAATAACAGTTAATGGTGGTTGCTTGTCCAACATACTTAGACATAGTTATCCATTATTTTTTTATCTGAATTGCCAGCTGGATCATATCCTACCCTAAATCTCGAGAAGCAATCGAAGTACTAAAACAGCAGTATGATATTTTTAATCATCTTCGGCGATGCGAATGAACTTAATATCTTCTTTAGTCATCAAAATTGCGCTTTGGGGCATACAGACGTCGAAACAATTTAATTTCCGCTTGGGTCATTTCCTGGTGATTCCATGTCAAGAATTGTGAAAATCTGTCTTTATGCTACAAGCTACATTAGCACTTAATACACATGCAAAAAATCTGCCTGAACCGTTGGATAGATAGCGAAACAATTGCAAACCAAAATATTATGTATACAAAATCATTATAGCAATATATGACGGGAAAATAAAAATTTTGCAAAAATATTCAATTTGTATTATTTGTTTACTGTGCTCTACCTCCCTCTTTTGATAATCTTAAATAAAAATTATGGACGAATTTTATCCGTACTAATTTTGTTATATAAATTTATGTGTAATTTTGCTATTTAATCCTGAACAGCTTTATTTACATCTCTGTTGTCTTTGGAGACCTCCACTGAAATTTACCTTTGGAACTTTGTAGTCCTTTTAAGGGGTACCATGATGAGAAAATGAAAAATTAAAAACGCCAATTAACACCATTTCACCTATAGATTCAGACGAATATCATCTGGTTCAAGTGTAATATGGACTGTCGGACAGTGTAAAAAGCCAGTTTGAGTATCTTTTTTCACTGAACCAACATTCAGGGGATATCCCCTTTAAATGCAATACACTAGAGAAGGAAAATAAGGTATTGGAAGGAGGAAAGAGGGAGAAGTGTTCATTGACTTCTATTTTGAAATTCTGACTATGTCCAAAGAACAAACTCAATGAAAAACAAAAAATAAGAGTTTTACTTTTCATTTTTTTACAGAACTCAAAAATGTCTACTTGAACAAAAATTATTGAATTTTGGCCGATGGATTTTGATTCTGAACCACTGTGCATCGATGAAAATAAGAAAAGGGGAATTGGAAGGGTCAGAGCTCTGTGATAATCTTACGGTCAACATGTGCTCGTCGGGCGAGAACCCATCTACAACAGCACATTTAGTGCGATCTCTGAGTCAGTCACTACCAACACCAAAAGCGATGAACTTTGATATGAGTGCAAGACTCTATCAATGGTCTTAACGATCTTACTCTCACCAAACTGGTGGATGGATCGACTCCGACTACTGACTGCAAAGACATCAGGTCCCCCGCAGATCGATTGCTACGAAAGCTATACTGTTGATCATTGGTCTCTCAATACCTCACCAGATGGCATGTTGTGCTTCCATATTCAGGACGATAAGACAAGGCTGTCCGAGTTAAGAAAATAATTTTATGAATCAAGAGGTACAACTTTCAAGGATAAAGTACAGGGTGGCGCAGAATGAGCTATATGGTTTGAATTCTTTATAACTTTTATAATTATTATTCTTTCTTTGTTTTCTTTTTTCAACATTTTGTGAAGTAGAATTGGGGAATAAATTAATTGAATCATTACTCGATCGAACAACGTACAAAAATAATTGAATTTTATTTTTCAAAGCAACAGTCACAAATCACAATATTCACAATTTGGCAATGAGCGATTAAGCCCATTTTCTTTTAAATGGCTATGTCAGCAAACAAAACTGCAGGATTTGGGCTATGGAAAAACCAAGAGCAGTTCATCAGCGACAATCACAACCACTTAAGTGTACTGTTTGGTGCAGTGTATCCTCCGAAAGGATAATTGGCCCATATTTTTTTGAAATTTTGCGAAAAGTTATGGAAAATATGCTAAAAAGTGCACGTATGTGCGAAGCAGAAAATGTACATCACTTACAGGATATCATTTTTCAAAGCTTATTGCAAAAAATTCGCCAATAATTTACTGTATTAAAAAATATATAATAATCGCATAAATAAACAAGTAAGGAAAGGGTAAAGTCGGGCGGGGCCGACTATATGATACACTCCACTTTCTATCCGAATACAATTCAATTCGGTAAAATATCATAGGTATCATAGGCTAATATGACTTGGTCCAATTTGTCACATCGAGAAGAATATCGGGACTATATCTAAACATGGATTGAAGTGACTAACTTTCACAATAATTTCTTTCATTTCAAGTAAACGTGTTATGTTGATTTTGAAGAAATTCGGTGAAAAAACGTGGTTTCTGGGGCGGAAAAAGTCAATCCGGGAGCGAAATTTGTATGTTAGCTATATGTAAATCTGAACCGATCTGACCTGATCTGATTTTCACCATGGGTGTTTATAGTTGAAATATAAGATATTTTGCAAGATTTGAAGAAGATCTCTTAAAATATTTTTTATAGAGTGGAAAAAGTGAAATCGGGAGTGAAATTTGTGTGGGAGCTATATATAAATCTGAACCGATCTGACTTGTATTCATCATGGGTGTTCCTAGTTTAAATATAAGATGATTTGCCAAATCTGAAGACAATCTGATACACTATGTGGTTTCTAGAGCGGAAAAAGTCAAATCGAGAGCGAAATTTTTATGGGAGCTATATATAAATCTGAACCGATCTAACACATTTTCACCACAGGTATTTATAGTTGAAATATAAGATGTTTTGCCAATTTTGGAGGAAATCTGTAAAAAAAATGTGGTATCTAGAGTGAAAAAAGTCAAATCTGGAGAGAAATTCGTATGGGGGCTATATCTAAATCTGAACCCATTTTCCTCCTCGTCCTTGTCCCGAAAAACTTCGTTGTGCAAAGTTTCATATGGTTCTGGCTACAATTGCGCCCTGTATCGTGATTACAAGAATAGATGGACAGACAGACACACGGACAGACAGACGGACATTGCTAAATCGATTCAAAAAGTGATTCTAAGTCGATCGGTATAATGGGTCTATCTCTTTTCCTTTTGGGTGTTACAAACAAATGCACAAAGACATAATACTCTCGTGGAGTGTATAAAAAGTTATAAATCATATAGCTCATTCTGCGCCATCCTGTATAACCTTTGACTAAATCAAATATATATATTTTAGCTTTCCTAGCAAAAATATAGTACGGTTCATGGAATAGTAGAGGCAAAGATAGTGGATCTACAGTTCGTTGTCCACACACTGCCTAAGGGTATCCATGTTATCGGGAAATAGTGAAAACTCCAAGTGAGCCTAAATGGAACCTGACACAAATCATTTGAATTATGCCAAGATCTCATAGGGTAAAATAAGTGTCATTATTTTCTAGGGTTCATTGATCCCGTTTCGAATTTTTGCTGACGCAACAGTCAACAGTACCCGTCACAATTGATTAAATTGCTAAATATAAGCCATGAATCAGCTCAAAAATTAAATATATAAAGGGTGATTTTTTAAAAGCTATAGGAAAGTTTTTCAAACTTCACTTGCCTCAAATGGTCCATCCGCTTAGTCCAATTTTGGCATTTCCACGTTTTTGAGTAACAGAGGCCCAATTGCTGCGAACGGAGACGAATCGATAATGGATGGTCATCATTAACACTGGCCGATGCAGCTGCGATATTTTCTTCAGTTCGCACTCGACGTAAGCGTGTTGGTGGTTTAATGTCCAACAATGTAAATTTGGTGCGAAATTTAGTCACAATAGCCCGAAAAGCCGCTTCAGTGGGTCGATTAAACTGACCATAAAATGGAAGCGCGCGATGAACTTTCTTAACAGAGCACGCATTTTGATAATAAAATTCAATAAGTTGCAAGCGTTGTTCGTTTGTAAGTCGATGCATGGTTAAATTATAGACAAAACTGAAGATGTTTGGCAGTGAAACAAAACACGAAACGTGCGTCAGCTGTTTAAACCAGTGTTGCCAAAAAGATAATAGCTAAAAAATCACCCTTTATAATCTCGTGTTTGGGTCTATGTTAACTAGATACATTGAATGTGTCTTATGTCCTGAGATCTTTGGTGAGAGTTGACCTCGCCACACAGGTCAATTTCCTGTCAACATCTTATGAATCAATGGAATTGGTTGTACATTATAGCCACTGGAGCCATATTATCGATAAATTTCCTCAACTGATAACCCGGTTGCTATTGTTAATATTCAATGTCACTATCATCCTTTTTGCCACGGATGCTGCTGCTTCTTCTCCCCTTTGTTTTCCTATTCCTGGTTGAAGTGTTAGGGTTTCATAAGGCTAAAAACATTCAGCCAAAATACAAAAACTTCAAATTTAACACTGGAACGTTCACTGGAATGCAATACCCTTAATATAAAGGCATTGCTTTTGTAATAAATCATATTCTTCTACCCGCACATACGACACCGTCACACTGAACCACCAAGGTGTGGTTCGGATGACGGCTGGATGGAGTCCCACCATTGCCTTTACAGTGGACGTGTTAATATTTGAGCCTTTTGATGACAGTTGTTTGTGAGTTGTCGCAAATAGAACGTCGGCCTGTCATTACGATAAACAAAGGACATCAACAACGCTCAGGCCAACCGCCATAGAAAGAACCTGACACAATGGCAATTTTGTTGGCTAAGACAGCAACGAGCAAAGAGACATCTAAACTAAATTCTTACAACTAATATTGAGATAGAGAGTCAGAAGGATATGGATGATAAAGAGACAAGACATGATACTGACATGCTAATAACAATTTCAAACAGAACATGGATGAATGAATGGAATTGACAATAATTTCGAGAAATGAGATAATAGAACAATAACTGGGTCGGCTGATAAAAAACTTAATAAACCAAAAAAATAAGACAACCGAAATAGAGCTTTTTTTCTTCATAGAAATTTCGAAAAAACAGAATTTTGACTTGTGTCTGGTTTTGAGTTTCATTTCACCATAAGAACCTTAATTTCACGTTAAAAATAAAAACCAATTAATATAATGAAAAATGGTCCAAATGAAAGAGAAAATCCCCAAAAGAGGTCACATTTCATTATTTCGATAACTTGAATATGTAATTAAATTTATTACATTTCATTGTTACTTCAATAATCCTTGAACAGACATGCGAACAAAAGCAATTCAGTTTATAATGAACAATACTTTGCCAGAAGCGTTATGTAACCTTGACCTGAAGCGTTATGTAAACTATTTCTCAATAAATAATACATTCTGCCGTAATATTGTATTTTTTACCTAACACAAATCTAATTTAATACTTCAGTTCATTGCAAAGTTCCTTCCAAAAATATTAATTTAACAATAACAATTTCCATAAATCCATTTTAATCCATTATTTATGGTACGTTGTTTTTTTAAACCCTCTTCAAAAGAATGTAAGCAAGGCATTGCGTTACACAAAAACTCGTAATTTTCCATCCAGAAATTTGTTCATAACACAAATTTAAATACAAAATACAAGAGTCCTTTCGTATGTCATGAATAAAACCACAGAGGTCTGTGAGTCATAAAAACATATAATTTATAATGTTTAAAATGATTTAAGGTCCAATTATCAAATGACTCTCATTCCCGGGAGGCAGAAAGACACACAAGGAAGTGGAGGCGGATATTGGCAAAAGTATTCAAAGAGAACTGAAACGTAAAGCATTGTGTGAATAAAATTGTAATTTATCACTTTTGAAACATCATGTTCGACCATTAAATAAAAATAACTCATACACACACCAGCCCGGCAAAAACAAAAAAAGTCCACTGCGTGAAGTTACGGAAGAAAACAAATGAATTGACACACCCATTGCGAGAAGACGGAAAAAATAAAACTCCAACAGATACACTTGGGATGGTAAAATCGAATTGGTAAAACAAATTGAGGGGTAAGTTCAGCAAATCTTCTGAATATCACCTTCACAATGAGGAAATGTTGTTTTAATCGTCTGAAAAATCCATAAAATATAGAACAAAAATCTGAAAAAATATTTTGTTATATTTTCAATAGCTAACATCTTAACGAATAGCATAATAGTTACAAACAAAGATTATTCTCATTTGTAGTATTTAGCAACAATAAAATTAAATAAAGAGTATCCATAAAAAGTGTAATACATTTTTACATCGACATCATTCTAGTTGCATAGTATTATTAGTAGTTAGTTAGCCTAACCGTAGACGTACACTGCCAAAATCCTTTGGGCTTATTATTATTAATTGCTGTAAAAAGGAGAAAAGATCAACAAATGAAAAAGTGAGTGCACAGTTTTTCTACAGATTCCAACTTGAAAGTATTTTTGAAAATTTTAACTTCGTTTAATTTATAGAAACCTTTGTTTGAAATTTCACTTTACCAGGTAAAAAGTTATTCCAAAACGAGTTAACTTACTTAGCGCAATAACTGCAATAACATTGCTTCCTGGAATGAAACATTTTCAAACAAGTAAGGAAAGGTTAAAGTCGGGCATGGCCGACTATATAATACCCTACACCACCCTACCTTGCTTGTATATAATACCCTACAAGCAAGGTATTTCATGGAAGCAATTTTATGTAGTTCATATAAATTATACAGTTACTATAAATTCATCTTTAGTCATATTTAACGAATATGTTTAATAATATGGAAATTGATCCAATTATCCTACAGACAAATACAAATTATACAGTAGTAATAGGGTGAATCGGACCGACATTTCAAAAGAGAGCCTATAACAACATTTTGGACCTGGTCCTAAACATATTTCTCATTCACGGTAGGTATTCCTAGTTGAAAAATATCATGATCTGCAAAATTGAAGATCCGATGTAAGATGTAGTTTCTAGAGTTGTAATAGATCAGAATGGGCCCCATTTGGGTTATACCAAAGTATGGACATATGGGCCTCTCCCAAACAAGTAAGGAAAGGCTAAAGACGGACGGACTTTCTATCTCATTACAACTCAATTCGGTAAACAAGTGAAATCGGGAAGGATTTCTGCATTCTGTAAATTTATGTGTTTGACAAAAAATGTTAAATCGGAAAGGAGATGTGTATGGGGGTATATTGAAACCTGGAACGATGTGACCCGCTTTCACCATGTATGTTTATTGACGAAATATAATATGTAAAGTTTGGCCAAAATCGGTTTAACATTCGGGAGCAACATTTGTATGAGGGCTATATCTAAATCTGAACCGATCTTACCCACTTTCAACATAGATGTTTTAAGTTAGATTATAAGATGTTGTGCCAATTTTTAAGAAAAAAACGGGTACAATATGTGGTTTCTAAAGCGGAAAAAGTTAAATAGGGAGCGACATTTGTATAGGGGCTATATCTAAATCTGAACTGATCTTACCCACTTTCAGCATAAGTGTTTCTAGTTTGATTATAGGGTGTGCTTTATAGGGCGGAAAAAGTCAAATCGGGAGCGACATTTGTATGGGGGCTATATCTAAATCTGAACCGATCTTACACACTTTCAGCATAGGTGTTTCTAGTTCTATTTTAAAACGTTGTGCCAATTTTAAAGAAAATCCGGTACAATATGTGGTTTTTAAAGGGGAAAAAGTGAAATAGGGAGCGACATTTGTATGGGGGCTATTTCTAAATCTGAACCGATCTAACCCACTTTCAGCATAGGTGTTTTAAGTTAGATCATAAGATGTTGTGCCAATTTTAAAGAAAAACGGGTACAATATGTGGATTTTAGAGCGAAAAATGTCAAATCGGGAGCGACATTTGTATGGGGGATATATCTAAATCTGAACCGATCTAACCCACTTTCACCATAGGTGTTTTAAGTTAGATCATAAGATGTTGTGCCAATTTTAAAGAAAAACGGGTACAATATGTGGATTTTAGAGCGGAAAATGTCAAATCGGGAGCGACATTTGTATGGGGGCTATATCTAAATCTGAACCGATCTAACCCGTTTTCGCCACAGGTATTTCTAGTTTGATGATAAGGTGTTAAGCCAAATTGGAAGCAAATCGGGTACTATATATGCTTTATAGGGCGGAAAAAGTCAAATCGGGAGCCACATTTGTATGGGGGCTATATCTAAATCTGAACCGATTTCCTCCAAATTCAATAACGATCGTCCTTGGCCAGAAAAAATAACTTCTGTCAAGTTTCATGACAATCGGACAACAATTGCGACCTGTAGAGTGCGAACAAGCTTAGATGGACAGCAGACGGACGGACAGACAGACATCGTTAAATCGACTCTGCTGGTGATTCTAAGCCGATCGGTATACTTAAAGGTGGGTCTAGCTCGATTATTTCTTGGTGTTACAAACATTTGGCGCGAAACTAACTTATAATACCCTAGACCACGAAGTGGTGTAGGGTATAAAAACAAAAAATGTCCGATAGATTCCTACTGCATATACAAATATTGCCGGTTTATGAGAAATGCTTCTATTTTCGTGTTAACAAAATTGTAGAAATCACTTCCGGTGAATCTTGTTCTGGTCTACTGACCACAATTAGATTACCGCACACCCATACAAATCCATAATCCTTCTTGGAATTGCATATGAATCATTCCATGTCAAGCGGTATGGTTTTTGACCTCGATAGCTGCGATTGTTTTGAATGTTTATGTATGTATTCTTCTAATAAAAATGTTGTATATGCATTTCTGGAAAACATTTTTACGATTTAACAGTGAAAAATATTTTTTTTTTCAAAAAGGCGTGTAACTAGCCTGTAACTCCCGAAATACTTGATCGATTTTAATGAAATATACATTGTTTTAAAGGCAAAAATTAATCAAAATTCATCTTCAGGATGATAATCTTTCAATAGTTTATTAACACAAGGTTTAAAAACAATGAAAAATCCAAAAAGTAAATAGTGGTAAAATATATATTTTATTTTTCTTATGGTGCAATCGCACGCTACATAAAATAAAAAAATAAATCACCTGATTTGACTTTGATTTTTTATTGTTTTAATAATATAATCAAGAAAAAAAATTAATAAAAATAAAATAAGTAAAATTGCAAAAACTTTGAAAAATATAACGCGTTTATACCATTCCACTTCGATATAATAAACGTATTTGAAACAGGTATATTTCATTAAACTCGGTCAATTATATCATTGATTTAATGAGCACACCTTTCTGAAAAAGAAAATTTTCACTGTTAACTCACGAAAAAAGATCTATTTTTTCCAAAAAAAATATGAGATTTTTTATGAGAGTAATCTTTCAAAAGAATTGCTGCTATCGGGGTCAACAATCCTATCGCTTGACATGGAATGACTCATATCTCATTAAAGTGTCATAAAATGTTTTCTCCATCGTGCTCATTTTTACGTCCTCCATCCGTCCTTCTGTCTTTTTCCATAACGGCTGTATGACAATTTTGTCCTCACTGTCGCCATAGTTGTCACCACACTCTCGCCTCGTTCTTCTATACGGCAGTGTTGTCATCAACACTTCTTTTCATTTCTTGTGATATGGGGTGAGTATAGAAAAATATCATCATATTTTTCCGGGGATTGGAATTGTCACCAAAGTTACAAAAGTATTACAACATTGTCTGGAGGCTCAAAGTGAAATCAATCTTCTTGGCTTTTTTCGCCTCACTCCAGTCAGCCAGCCGTTCTACCGAGTTTTTTTTACCATTTTACCAAGTATTTGCTTGAAACTGATAACGAAACGTTATGCAAAATGAGAAAGACGGAAAAAAGGACAAGATGATGTTATCAATTTTCATGGTATTATGGGATATTTGTGTTCCAAATGAAGTTATTTTCTTGGCTCCTTACTTGAGATGTTCATAAGAATAATAACTATGGATTTCTTTGCAGTTAGTTTATTGGACGTTTTTTTTTACATTTCAATCATCCAAAGTTTTCTTTGGCATATTTTTGATTGTTATTTTTCTTATAAATTGTTCCATATTAATTACAACGGAAATCTTGGACAATCATATATACAAACTACTTCAGCTTCAACTTTTCAAAACAATAATCGATCATTGTCAATTGGGCATCCCTCCCTATTTTATGGCCTCCAGCATATGTCCTATAAAAATAGTGTGTTTAATTCCCATTTATTTGAAGGTCATCAGCTTGTACACAACAAACAGCAGCAGCAGCACCAGTAGCGAATGGTAATTAAAATCCTTTGTAAAATTAAGTTGGTACACAATGTGTAAATGATGTATTGTTTAACATGACACATCCGTTTGTTGCATTTGTGGACGAGGCTTGTTCCTAGATTAGACATTTAATGAATTTTTATTACAACCTATCCACGAGTCTATGTATATTGCAATGTTCTCTTTCGACAACCTTGTTGCTGCTTGCGAGTTGGCTAAACTAGGTCCTATTTCTTATTATTTTATTCATTTAAATTAATATTCATCTTTTTTTAGAAAATTTAATCTTATTTCTAAATTTATTTGTAAATGCTGTCTAAAAAACTGGCTGAAAATTAAACAATATACACAGGAATGTGTTAGTTAATGATTTTATATATCAAAATGTACCTGCTGAGTTTGGAAAAAAATTAATCATCGAAAAGTCACAATTTTAGCTTTATGGCTTCGACAATAGTCAAAATTGTAGCGTTTGGTGTTCGAATATTCTACGATTGATAATTGATCGACACACGCATATACATCCTGCGGTTGTTTCGACAGAAGACACACCTTTTCAGCGCTTATGTTAATTTTCATCTAAATGACTTAGTAGTTAAAATTGTCAGTAGCGGATATAAGAAATTCTACGAGTAATTGCTGAGAGCAATGTGAAGAATCATCGTACAATTCTTTTTAAAGGAAGATACAATAATTGTTAACGTTGATCGCAATGGTGACATAAGAAACCAGTTTTTATACCCTCCACCTCCAGGATGGGGGTATACTAACATTGTCATTCCGTTTGTAACAACTTGAAATATCGACCTGAGACCCTATAAAGTATATATAATCTTGATCGTCATAAAATTCTAAGACGATCTAGCCATGTCCGTCTGTTGAAAGCACGCTAGCATCTAAACGAAAGGAGCTAGGAAGTCCAAATTTTGCATAAATACGTCTTGTAGTCGTAGATCGGTTGGAACGGAGCGAAATCGGCCCAAAGGGAATAATTTTACCTCACAAGGACTGAAAAAACCCATAATAACCAGTAAAATTTTAGAGTATTAAAGCATAGTTTTTCAATATGTCTGATTGTACTTACTTGATACTTACTTCAAATTGGGCATGCGCATTCCCCCTATAACAAAAACGTGGCCCTTAAAGTGATTTTTATTCGTAGGGGGTGAAACGGGGCAAAAAGGGATAACAATGGTACATATTAAACGACAGCAGCTAGAAACACGAAATTCGGTGTGTACACTCCTCTAGTTGAGTAGATACATATATAAAAGTATTTTTTCCAAATTCGTACTTTTAAGGGGTAAAATGGGAATAGAGGGATACAAATGGTACCAACCAAACGGCTGAACCTAGAATAATGAAATTCGTTGTATATATTCCGCTGGTTGCGTAGACACGTAAAATAAACGGATTTTTCGAAATTCGTACTTTTTGGGGTTAAAATGAAAATGACTGCAGCTAGAGTCATGAAATTCGGAGTATACATTCCTCTGACTGCGTAGACACGAAAAATAAATGTTTTTTCCTAATTCGTACTTTCAAGGGATACAATGGGTACATAGGGATAAAAATAGTACCAACTAAACGAATACAGCTAGAACAATGAAATTGGGTATGTACATTAGGGCGTACCTCAAAAAAAAAGTTCGCCGTACACCTTCGAATATGAAGTATTATTGAAAGGTAGTTTCAAAAAAAAAATTTTTATTTTTTTATGCCGAACGTAGGGGTCGCGCTTTTACATTTTTCTATATAACTTGTATTTATAAACGGATTTTAAAGTGTGATACATCGATGTTTTTGTCTCGACGAGGCCGATTTTTTTGTCTTTGAAGTCATTGAGCTCAAGCACCCCCTTCTGGTACTTACCCATCATTTCTCAGTTGCTACTACCCTAATGTACCACTCTAATAATCGAAAATTAAAGCTCGCATAAAATCATGAATCATGTTTGAGCTCAATGACTTCAAAGACAAAAAAATCGGACAAAAACATCGATGTATCACACTTTAAAATCCGTTTATAAATGCAGAAGTTATATAGAAAAATGTAAAAGCGCGACCCCTACGTTCGGCATAAAAAAATAAAAAAATTTTTTTTGAAACTACCTTTCAATAATACTTCATATTCGAAGGTGTACGGCGAACTTTTTTTTTTTTACTTGTAACCTGGTACGCTCTAATGTACATCCCCCTAATTGCGTAGACACGTAGTCGTTCTCTTAAGGGCATAATATAGGAAAAAGAGGATAAAAATGGTACCAACCAAATGGCCGTAGAATCATGGAATTCGATATATACATTCCTCTGACTGTATAGGCACGCCAAATAAAAAGATTTTTCCAAATTCGTACTTTTACGGCAAAAATTGGTTGTATTATGAAGTTAAGTTATTTTGCACTATGTACGTAAGATAATGGATTCACAAAATTTGTACTTTTGGAATTAAAATAGAATGGATATCCAACCAACCGTAGCACCCACTATCTACCAATATTTATGGTATTTAAACTTTTTGAAAATATAAATTTATGAATGTTTATTTTTTGAATTGACTTGAAGTATTATTTCGTTATATAACGTACATATAAACGTATTGGTCGCCTTGCCTTATAAGCGTGGTTTGAAATAATAAAAATATTATATTTATTTGATTTGAACTGGGATATTGTCCTGGCTCAAGACCATTTTGCATCTATATTTAATAGAATGCAAATTTATTTACAAATGGCATGGTGACATTTATTACTTGGCTGCAGACTACCACGATCATAATTTCGACCATGTCAAAAGTCTTTTCAAGTGGCTTCGCAGCGACTTTTCAACATCAAACCAGGCCTCTATTAGGAGATGATTCTCACAAACGAACGAGAAGCACAACTCACTTGCCGAATTTGCGTTTAAAAAAAACGCACCAAGTAATAAAGCACACATGCCATCTTACAAGCATCTCATTGAGTTGCATATGTAAGTATGTGTATATGCAGGTATAGTTACCCAGCAATACTTCTGCCGTGCCAACGCTCATTTGTTTTAGTTTTTTCGTTTGCATTTTTTTGGTCTGTAATCAATATTTGATTTGAACTGGGATATTGTCCTGGCTCAAGACCATTTTGCTTCTATATTTAATAGAATGCAAATTTATTTACATTATATTTATTTGTAAAATTATTTTGTCAATATTTGCATTTATTTGGTTTGGCTATATTAAAAAATTAATATTTTCCTGTAATATTACTGCGTAGACACGTAAATAAGAACATTTTTCGAAATTCGTACTTTTTACTTTTACTACAAAAATTGGTTGAATCATGAAGTTAGGTTATTTTGCACTATGTACGTGAGATAATATTTTCGAAACTTGTACCTTTAGAATTAAAATATAATGGAAATACAACCAACTGTAGCACCCACTATCTACCAATACTTATGGTATTTAAGCTTTTTTGAAAATATAAATATAAGAATATTTATTTTTTTGAATTGACTTGAAGTATTGTTTCGATATATATAGCGTAAACGTCTTATATATAAACATATTATATTTATTTCTAAAATTGTTTTTTTTTTTCAATATTTGTATTTGTTTTGGTTTGGCTATATTAAAAAAATATATTTTCGTGTAATATTACTGCGCTTTTACGAAAATCGACAGCCTCTGTGGATTGCAATCCATGGTGAAGGGTATATAAAGTTCGGCCCGGCCGAACTTAGCGCCGTTTTTACTTGTTTTAATATAATCATAAAATAAAATCTGCTTAAGACATCAGCACAACCTTAAACCAAAATAAATGACAACACATGCAACATAACAGACCAAATATACATACAAACAACAACAATACACACGTGGTACAGTGAAGACTGACCATACCGTACAACAACAACCTTTGCATTGTTGCTAGCACATTCATTTGGCAAAGTGAGACATTTTAATGTGTCGACTTAGTTCGGTGGAATATTTTGTTTATCAGCGCTTCTCATTTGCCACATGTGACCGCTGGTACTAATATGAACCCTGATTTAAGTCAAAGACCTACATTCGTTGCGAAAGTTCTTTCGAGATGGGGTAGCACCCATCGAAATTGTGCATTCAACTTTTAGCTGCCACAATAAAGGTCTCACTTTGCCTTTTTGCTAATTTTGGGTTCTGCTGAAGACTTCAGCACAACCTTTGGTCTTAAACCAAAATAAATGACAACATATAATCATAAATAATTAAAATGTTATATATATTTATAAAATTATTTTTTTAATATTTTTATTTGTTTTAGTTTGTATTGTTACTGCACTTCTAAACATAAATTAACCCGATTTTAGTCAGATTTGCCGCGTACCATTGTATTTCACTTAGAAACATATATTGGAAAAGTGGAAAGTCGGTCTTTGTTTTGTTATATCCACAATACAAATATCCGCTCAATAAATCACATATTTCGATCGATTTTGTCTGTTTAGTATATTTCTAAATTCGTTTATGGTAATGGTTCACCTAGAAATATCAATTGCGAAAGTGGATTTCAACTGTCGGTGAGTTGATATAGCCCCAATCAGATATCCGTTCAACATATTTCGTATTTTTTTTTGTGTCACAACGTTCACAGCACTGTTGGAGGGAATATGATGCCACCATTCCTCTGCCTGTCACCACATCCACTCATATGATCTTTCTCTCGGTATTTGTGCTTTGGTAATGCTGCATCATATGTTGTTTAAGTTAAGTTAATGCTCTTGTTTGTTTATTTATTAAGCGTATATGATAGTGTTTGTCAAACACCCATACGAGCCAGTATATTGGGGATATATGTATGGAGGATAGACACATTCCTCGTGTATCCACCAGTATCTCCGAATTTGTGTTTCTGCACTGGGGACAGAAGACATACATCCATTTATCCATAAATCCGTCTATTGTGTACATGCCTGCGTCAGTATGAGATTATGGTGACTGCTATGCTGATAATTGGCTGCATTTGGCTACAGTCGTTTAGTTGTGTGTGGGGTTGTATCCAACAGAAGCACCTCATAAAAAGTGTGAATCCGATCCGAACGCCCACGGTAACGGAATATAAAATGTTTTTCTCTCATCCATTCAAGCATTTTAGGGGTTTGAGGGTCATTGTGTTTTCATTTTAGAGATACCACGAGGTGCGATAATTTTCCCCGCAAACCACACCATGAAAAGAGAGCTTTTTACACTTTCAGTGAGGCCTCGGGAGACACAGGCACACATAGGGTATATTAACACCGCCATCATCATCATCATGACCATCGACAGCCGCACCACTTCATAGCTTCATGTTGTACAGATTTTTTGGATTATAATTATACTATGAATCACCAAAAAGAAAATAATACTTTGGATTTTTATGCTTTCTGGTTAAATGATGGTTGATTGTGATGTCTTCTAATGGCATCACTTGGGAATAGATAAAACCTGAATATGCATGGCAGAGTGTTTACGCTCTAGACATATCGTTATGCATTGATGGATGATCTCTTCATATTAATTATATTTTGTAATAAGAAATTCGACTTTAAAGCTAAATTCGTTCCTCTAAAACTTGACAACGTTCGTATGGAGAAGTGTGTTAAACATAAGCAATTGATCACAAGAAACAAATGAGGAAAGGCTTAAGTGGACGGGCCGGGCCGACCCTCCACTCTCAATTCCATTACAATGTTTTGTTACCAACTGTGTATGACTAACAATGTCAGCGAAAATGCCACACAACTATGTGACAAAGTGGGTTCCAGGAATATAATCTGTGGAATACAATTTCAGGTGGAAGGTATAAAAGGTTCGGCCAGAATTTAACACCCTTTTGACTCGTTTCTTATTAAGTGTTTGTTTAAACTGATAAGTGAGGGCGATCCTGCATGTACAGGATCATAACTTCTACCTTTATCCATAGATTTTCTTTAACTAGTCCTTGTTTTCTTCGTTAAGATGCCATCTATAACAAACTAACAAATATTCTGTTATGTAATTTGTAAGGGGATTTTGAGTGCTATTTAAACAAAAACACAAAATTATTATTTAAACCAGTAAGGAAAGTCTAAAGTCGGGCGGGACCGACTCTATGATACACTCCACTTTCAATCCGAATACAATTCAATTCGGTGAAAAAGTGAAAACGGGAAGGTTTTTTGTATCCTGTAAATGTATGTGTTTGACAAAAAATTTTATATCGGAAAGGACATTTGTATGAGGATATATTGAAACCTGGAACGAAATAGGTGAAATATAAAATGTATAGTTTGGCCAAAATCGGTTAAACTTATGGGAGCAACATTTGAATTTGGGCTATATTTAAATCTGAACCGATCTTACCCACTTTCAACATAGTTTTGTTTAGTTAGATTATAAGATGTTGTGCTAAATTTGAAGACAATCTGATACAATATGTGGAGCGAATTTTTATGGGAGCTATATATAAATCTGAACCGATCTGACCGATATTCACCATGGGTGTTTCTAGTGGAAATATAAGATGTTTTGCCAAATCTGAAGACAATCTGATACAATATGTGGTTTCTAGAGCGGAAAAATTCAAATCGGGAGCGAAATTTGTATGGGAGCTATATATAAATCTGAACCGATCTGACCGATATTCACCATGGGTGTTTCTAGTGGAAACATAAGATGTTTTACCAAATCTGAAGACAATCTGCTACAATATGTGGTTTCTAGAGCGGAAAAAGTCAAATCGGGAGCAAAATTTGTATGGGAGCTATATATAAATCTGAGCCGATCTGACCGATATTCACCATGGGTGTTTCTAGTGGAAATATAAGATGTTTTACCAAATCTGAAGACAATATTATACATTATGTGGTTTCTAGAGCGGAAAAAGTCAAATCGGGAGAGAAATTTGTATGGGAGCTATATATAAATCTGAACCGATCTGACCGATATTCACCATGGGTGTTTCTAGTGGAAACATAAGATGTTTTACCAAATCTGAAGACAATCTGCTACAATATGTGGTTTCTAGAGCGGAAAAAGTCAAATCGGGAGCAAAATTTGTATGGGAGCTATATATAAATCTGAGCCGATCTGACCGATATTCACCATGGGTGTTTCTAGTGGAAATATAAGATGTTTTGCCAAATCTGAAGACAATCTGATACAATATGTGGTTTCTAGAGCGGAAAAATTCAAATCGGGAGCGAAATTTGTATGGGAGCTATATATAAATCTGAACCGATCTGACCGATATTCACCATGGGTGTTTCTAGTGGAAACATAAGATGTTTTACCAAATCTGAAGACAATCTGCTACAATATGTGGTTTCTAGAGCGGAAAAAGTCAAATCGGGAGCAAAATTTGTATGGGAGCTATATATAAATCTGAGCCGATCTGACCGATATTCACCATGGGTGTTTCTAGTGGAAATATAAGATGTTTTACCAAATCTGAAGACAATATTATACATTATGTGGTATCTAGAGTGAAAAGAGTCAAATCGGGAGTGAAATTGGTATGGGGGCTATATCTAAATCTGAACCGATCTTCTTCAAATTAAATAGCGTTCGTCCTTATCCCGAAAAATTTCGTTGTGCAAAGTTTCATTTGGTTCTGTCTACAATTGCGACCTGTATCGTGATTACAAGAATAGATGGACGGACAGACAGACAGACGGACATTGCTAAATCGATTCAAAAAGTGATTCTAAGTCGATCGGTATAATTAACAATGGGTCTATCTCCCTTCCTTTTGGGTGTTACAAACAAATGCACAAAGACATAATACTCTCGTGGAGTGTATAATTATATTTTGAATTTTCAAGATTTTGTTATGGTTTAACATTTCGCGAATTCTGGTTAAATTAAATTGATTGTGTTGCCTTGAATAGAGACAATAACTTAACATAAGCTCAAGATATCGTGCATTCCACAGTAGTAACGGCAACCCTTAGGGACCACCCTAAGGGTTGACGAGAGGAGGTAAGCATGTTCAGAGAAAATGTGAAGGTTGAAAAAATATTGGGGTTCGGTTATACATTTAACTCCACTAGCGGCCTCCATGGTCCCAGTAAGAGCGGTGGGAACAAATTTTATAAAAAATTAATTTTTGTATGGGAGGCCCTCCAACTAGTGGAGATAGGGGGTATGTGTGTTGGCAAAAATTTTGGGGAGCGAAAATTAATAGGGGTCGGTCTTACATTTAACTCCTCTGGCGATGACTCCGAGGCAGTTTTGGGGCTTTTTGTGTAGTTTTACCCCTTTTCCCTCACCTTTAATCGCGTTGAGAACCCTCGTACACTCACCCCAGCAATCCCATTTTTTGAATCATTCATTTTTTTCCGAACCTCACAAAATAGGGGTTCCAGCATATCCAAATCGAAGAGTCGTGCGCAATGCCACCCCTATTCAACAATTTGGTTGGAACCATTTTTATCCCACATTTCCTATTGTATCCCTTAAAAGTACGAATTTCGAAAAATCCCTCTATTTTACGTGTCTACATAATTATAGGGATGTACGCACCGCATTTCATATTTCTAGCTATTGCCGCATCATTGGTACCATTGTTATTCCTCTTCGCCCGCTTAAAATTGCTTTCAAGCTACAAGAGGAATGCACGCAACAAATTTCAAGTGCATGGAAATCAGAAATTGTCAAAAAAGTGATTAAATAGTCTAAAGATTAGAGGGTATTTTCAGTCCTTGTTAGGGAAATTTGTTTTTCCTCTGGGTCAATTTCGCACACTTTCAATCGCAATCAATCTGCAACCATAAGACCCATTTAAGGAAATTTTGAACCTCCTTCATTTCGTTCGACGGCTAGCGTGACATGGAGCGTCTTATAATTTTACCACAACACGATATACCCTCCTTAGGTGGAGGGTATACAAAAGGAAGGAATTTCTGAGTGCAAAGAGTACACCTTATATCGTTCGAATTCACTTTTGTTAACGCCAAAAAATTTTTGAAGTTTCCTATAATGAAATTACTTCAACGTTTTCTCATGTTTTCATGTTCACAATCTTTTCCATGTAATCTTTTCCTGGTTGTTGTTGTTCCTAAAGTTCCTTTTCTCGCTCATACGATTATTAAAATCTCTTATTAATATTAAACATCCATTAATTTCCCGGGAAACTTTATCATCATCCTCCGTTGTTTGTTTTTCCGCCTCCTTATCAGCTTTCATTGACTTTTCATTTGTTTCGCTCTCTTCTCGGAGTGTTTACATTTTACAATCTTTCGACACTTGAATGGAAATTTATGTTAATTTGTTTTAGCAAGGATTATGTAAAGTGTTTCCGGTTGGTGTCATTCGCGACGACGTTTTTCAGATATCTTTCAGAAGTCATTGAAATACGTGAATGCGTGAGTTACATATGTTTGTTTAAATACACGAGTGTTATAAGAGTATGTGTTAGTATGTTGGAATGTAAATGAGCTTGGCTGTTGTTCACCATGACAATGTAATCTCTCTTGTACCTGTTCCAGGGATTACATAGGAAACCCGAAACACAAAGAAACCGGTTTAGTTCTCAAATCATTCGTTATTGTTTTAAGGCTCAACGCTGAACTAATGACGACATAAGTACGAAGATTTCTATTGAAATTATAAATTAATCTTTTATGCAAATGATGAATTTTCTATAGGACTAATTCCCGAAAGCAGTCGCTTTAGTATGCGAAATGTAAATACTGCAGAAGTAGAAAGGAAAATGGATTCTTTGAATGTGAAAAAAGTCCTGGGTATGATAATATTACCCCTAAAATGTTACTTATAAGGAAATCTCAGATTGCTGATGTTCTGGTAATAATTTTTAATAATATGATTGCAACGCAAAAATATCCAAATGGATTAAAGATTCATAAAGTTATACCCATACCTAAGACAAATTGCTCCAGATCTGTAGTTGATAGGCCAATATCTATTTTGTCGACTATTGACAAAGTATTTGAAAAATTAATGTTTGATCAACTGTCAAATTACATTCATGAGAATAATATATTATATGTATTATATTATATGCTAAGGAGCTGGTACAGGAGAAGCTTTGGTGAACGTTGTGGAAAGTATTTGTGGTAGAATTGATGATGGTTATAAGTATATTTGGTATATTTGGTATATTTTTTTACTTTTCCAAAGCATTTGACTTGGTCCATCATGATATTTTGCTAAGCAAGTTAAGTAATATTGGAATTACGGTTGAAACCCTAGCATTATTTAAGGATCACCTGCAAAATAGATTGCAGTACGTCCAAGTTGGATCGTCGAGTAGTTCAATGTTACCAGTTGCACTTGGTGTCCCTCAGGGGAGCGTTTTAGGTCCATTGTTATTTAAGATTTATATAAATGGCTTAAAAATATAAATTTTAACGGAAAACTGTATTTATTTGCTGATGATGTACGTCTTATCTATAAGTACAAATACGAAAAAGATCTTCAAACCCTTTGCCTGTGCGTTACTCATCGATTGATCTATACAAATGTAAAGCAAAACAGATTTAACAGATGATTTAAATGCGTGGTTTGCATACACAACACATATTGATGTACATGTTTAAGTGTCTAAGAGGCATAGGTGCAAGAACAATTACATTTAATAGAAATATAGTCCGAACTGGGCGGAATACTAGACAGTCGGAAAACATTCAGGTCTCAAGATGCCGATTGGAATTGATTAAACAACTCACTACGTACGCTGGACCATTTGAATACTATCGGTTGCCTGTCTATTTAAGAAATATATCAACAATTTCGACTTTTAAAAAAGAGCTTAAACTTTACCTTTTGCAAAATATAGAAACACTTCTAATATGAACTAGTCCAAACTACTATAATTGTTATCTTAATTTTGAAATGTACGTATATAAATAATTAATATTGATTGTTAAAAAGTTGCCTTTTTAGCCTCTATAAAGCCTACAAGGCGCTGGGGCTTCTAATGTATATAATTGTGTATTAAAACTTGAAATAAACAATATAATTAAAAAAAGATGATTTCCGTAATGGGTGAATTAATGTACGATGAATTAGATGCCTTAAAGTGAATAGAACATTTGGAAAATACATTAAGCAAATGGTGGATAAAGTCGAGATAAAGTTATTCGCTCCACCGCTGAAGACACTCTTTCTAGGCTTTGAGTATCATACCTGGACGTTATAAATAGTCAGTGCAATTATCGCTGGACATTTTCGAACTTTCTGCAGGAAATATTTAAAATTGATGGATAAAACAGATGAACAGGCGGAAATAAAGACAAATGTATTGATAGATGAACGGAGAGCCAGTCGGACAGATAGACAGCCGACCCGACAAACATTCGAAAGTTTTCAAATTGGGGGTTATTTTTGGAGAGTGATATCAGGTCAGGAATGAGAATAGCTATAAATTCTCGCCTTAGTAGACAAGCAATAACAAGTTACTTGCAAAACTTTGTGTCTACACACTCATTGTGTGATGCTGTCGTGCCACTGAGATAACGGGTTGGTCGAAGTGACGAAAATATCGCTGCCGTTCAGGCGATCCAAATCAGTCGATTCCGCGGCGTTCTCAAGAACAGGGCATCACCAAGACCAGTTTATGGCGAATTTTGCGTACGGATCTTGGTTTACACCCCTGCAAGATCAAGCTGACTCAAGAATTGAAGCCGATGGACCATTTGACGCGACGTACGTTCTCCGATTGGGCTCTGAGAAGATGCATCAAGATGATGAATTTCATGACAAAATCATCTTCAGTGACGAAGCTCACTTTTGGCTAAATCGGTTCGTCAATAAGCAAAATATGCGTTATTGGTTTGGTGAAAATCCACATGTGCTTCATGACCACCACTTCATCCACAAAAAATAACTGTTTGGTGCGGTTTGCATACTGGCGGCGTCATTGGACCATATTTTTTCGTCGACAATAACGATCGTCACGTTACTGTGAATGGCGATCGTTATCGCGCCATGATCACCCGATTGGCCCGAATTGGAAAACATGGATTTGGACGACATGTGGTTTCAACAGGACGGTGCAACAAACCACACAGCACGCGTTACACTCGATTTATTAAAGACCAGTCAATTGACCGCCTGGTTCGTGCGATTTAACACCTCTAGATTTTTTTCTTTGGGGCTACGTCAAATCATTGGTCTATGCCAACAAGCCGACGACGCACAATGTCACGGCTGCGGCCAAAATCGAGAAATTTTTTTAAAGAATTTTACAAATCATTTAGTGCAGTTTAGCAGAAAACAGTCTAGACAAGAAAACATCAAAAGAGTTTTGAAAATAAGTTATTTTTGTGGCAGCTATGATAGGTCACAGTTCGACTTTTAGTTACATATTTTAAAATCAATAATTCTATAACAAAATAGTCAATATTAAAATGACTCAGTTATAAAAGTATTAAACATATAATAAAAACCTTCTTAACATAGTTCGTACGACTCATTGTAATGAAGCAAAAGTATTTGTTCAATTATTTTCATTTATTTATTTATTTATTACAATTTAAAATTATAATAAACTAAAAAACACTAGCAATTAAAGCTATCGGCTTTTGTTCAATTATATATTATATTGTACTGAGTACTTTCTAAACATCTAAGGCATCTTTGAAAGTAATATTTTAATATAATTTCCGAATTTCGCAGCTTGTAAAAAAATATATATTGTTTTATATCTCCAAATTTTATTTTGAATAAGGTTCCACGTATTTCAAATCAAAAAAATGTCAGCTTCAGCTGCTAATACCTGTTAATTAAGTGTGCATAATTTTTTTAGTGCACAAGCCCATGACAAAAATGTGTATAAAAACCACGGTATATATGATTGAAGCTACACCAGGCTTACAACAATGTGATGCAACTAGTAAAAATGACATGTAAGAGGAGTATTCCTGTAAGAAAACACCAATATAAAACGAAAAGGGGTTATATGTACACATGGTGAAGACTGAATATGGTTGGAGTAATGCTGTGAATACGACTAGAAGATTTGTTTGCCAATATCGACAATTCACCGACATTACTGGAAACTGACCCTAAAAATTAATAGAAAATGTTACTATTCCAAGTGGCTACACAACAAATATGATAATAATTCACCATTCAGATTTACTAAGAAACTCAATAATAATACCCTACACCACTCCCTGCGTATGTACCTCACTTTGATTACTAAACCCAGGTATTTCATGGGAACAATTTTATGTAGTTCATACAAAGTATATAAATTATATGAATATAATGTATATGCTATAAATTCATCTTTAGTCAAATTTAACGAATATGGTAAATAATATGGTAATTGATCCAATTGTCCGACAGACAAATACAAATTATACAGTAGTATACCAAAGTATGGACATATGGACATCACCCAAACAATTCTCATTGCAATTCAATTCGGTAAAAATTGAAATCGGGAAGGATTTTTGCATCCTGTAAATGTATGTGTTTGACAAAAAATGTTAAATCGGAAAGGACATTTGTATGGGGGTATATTGAAACCAGGAACGATGTGACGCGCTTTCACCATGTCTGTTTATTGGTGAAATATAAAATGTAAAATTTGGCCAAAATCGGTTAAACATTCGGGAGCAACATTTGTATGAGGGCTATATCTAAATCTGAACCGATCTTACCCACTTTCACCATTGGTTTTTTAGTTGGATTATAAGATGTTGTGTCAATTTTAAAGAAAAACGGGTACAATATCTGGATTTTAGAGCGGAAAAAGTCAAATCGGGAGCGACATTTGTATGGGGGCTATATCTAAATCTGAACCGATCATACCCACTTTCAGCATAGGTGTTTCTAGTTCGATTATAAAATGTTCTGCAAAATGTAAAGAAAATCGGGTACAATATGTCTTTTCTAGAGCGGAAAATGTCAAATCGGGAGCGACATTTGTATGGGGGCTATATCTAAATCTGAACCGATCTTACCCAATTTTTGCATACGTGTTTCTAGTTGGATTATAAGATGTACTGCAAAATTTAAAGAAAACCGAGTACAATATGTCGTTTCTAGAGCGGAAAATGTCAAATCGGGAGCGACATTTGTATGGGGCTATATCTAAATCTGAACCGATCTTACCCAATTTTTGCATACGCGTTTCCAGTTGGATTATAAGATGTTGTGCCAATTTTAAAGAAAAACGGGTACAATATCTGGATTTTAGAGCGGAAAAAGTCAAATCGGGAGCGACATTTGTATGGGGGCTATATCTAAATCTGAACCGATCATACCCACTTTCAGCATAGGTGTTTCTAGTTCGATTATAAAATGTTGTGCCAATTTTAAAGAAAATCGGGTACAATATGTGGTTTCTAAAGCGGAAAAAGTGAATTCGGGAGCGACATTTGTATGGGGGCTATATCTAAATCTGAACCGATCTTACCCAATTTTTGCATACGTGTTTCTAGTTGCATTATAAGATGTTCTGCAAAATGTAAAGAAAATCGGGTACAATATGTCTTTTCTAGAGCGGAAAATGTCAAATCGGGAGCGACATTTGTATGGGGGCTATATCTAAATCTGAACCGATCTTACCCAATTTTTGCATACGTGTTTCTAGTTGGATTATAAGATGTTCTGCAAAATTTAAAGAAAACCGAGTACAATATGTCGTTTCTAGAGCGGAAAATGTCAAATCGGGAGCGACATTTGTATGGGGGCTATATCTAAATCTGAACCGATCTTACCCAATTTTTGCATACGCGTTTCCAGTTGGATTATAAGATGTTGTGCCAATTTTAAAGACAAACGGGTACAATATCTGGATTTTAGAGCGGAAAAAGTCAAATCGGGAGCGACATTTGTATGGGGGCTATATCTAAATCTGAACCGATCATACCCACTTTCAGCATAGGTGTTTCTAGTTCGATTATAAAATGTTGTGCCAATTTTAAAGAAAATCGGGTACAATATGTGGTTTCTAAAGCGGAAAAAGTGAATTCGGGAGCGACATTTGTATGGGGGCTATATCTAAATCTGAACCGATCTTACCCAATTTTTGCATACGTGTTTCTAGTTGGATTATAAGATGTTCTGCAAAATGTAAAGAAAACCGAGTACAATATGTCGTTTCTAGAGCGGAAAATGTCAAATCGGGAGCGACATTTGTATGGGGGCTATATCTAAATCTGAACCGATCTTACCCAATTTTTGCATACGTGTTTCTAGTTGGATTATAAGATGTTCTGCAAAATTTAAAGAAAACCGAGTACAATATGTCGTTTCTAGAGCGGAAAATGTCAAATCGGGAGCGACATTTGTATGGGGGCTATATCTAAATCTGAACCGATCTTACCCAATTTTTGCATACGCGTTTCCAGTTGGATTATAAGATGTTGTGCCAATTTTAAAGAAAATCGGGTACAGTATGTGGTTTCTAAAGAGGAAAAAGTGAAATAGGGAGCGACATTTGTATGGGGGCTATATCTAAATCTTAACCGATCTTACCCAATTTCGGTGTTTCTAGTCAGATTATAAGATGTTGTACCAAATTTAAAGAAAATCGGGTATAATATGTGGTTTCTAGAGCGGAAAATGTCAAATCGGGACCGACATTTGTATGGGGGCTATATCTAAATCTGAACCGATTTCCTCCAAATTCAATACCAATGGTCCTTGGCCAGAAAAAATAACTTCTGCCAAGTTTCATGACAATCGGACAACAATTGCGACCTGTAGAGTGCGAACAAGCTTAGATGGACAGCAGACGGACGGACGGACGGACGGACAGACGGACAGACAGACATCGTTAAGTCGACTCAGCTGGCGATTCTAAGCCGATCCGTATACTTAAAGGTGGGTCTACCTCAATTATTTCTTGGTGTTACAAACATTTGGCGGAAAACTAACTTATAATACCCTAGACCACGAAGTGGTGTAGGGTATAAAAACGTATGAATTAATTACAATAACGATTTAATTGAAATAATGGTTATCCAATCCGAAGCAAATCTGAATGTACATACATCAGTAGAATCGTTTATAAAAATGTAAGTCTAAATATCGCAAGAAAATTGTCATTTCAAAAACCAAATTGATGAAATGGAATTGAAACTGGACTAAAATAACTCATACCGCAAATATTAAAAACATTATTTTTTCATTTTTTTCTGTAAACTCTCTTTTTTATAAATTCTAAATTCGCAAACCAAATTTTCCTAAAAATTAACCAGTTGGGAAGCTATATGTGTTGTTTCTATTATATTTGGTTCATAATGTTATGTTGATACACATGGAAAACACATCTAAAATGATCTTAGAGTGTTTTGTGATGATGCAAGGTACTGATGTAATTATTTTAAAACATCAATATCACCATTGAAAATAATTAATTGTTTGTAAATCTCAACCGGAATTGAAATAAGGTTATTAAAGTAAGGTTAAAATACTCCTGAAGCCCTTTCAAACAAGGTATAAAACTTTAAAATCGGTTAAGCGGATTGCGATATAAAATGATTTTATATATTGATATTTTTTGAAATTTTCGGGAAATTTTTTTGGAAGGTTTGGCATGGAATGACTCATATATTGTGTGTTAACTATCTCCATTTTTTTTTCGAAATTTTATGCATAATCATATTTAGTTGCTATATAAGCATGTACCAAATTTCAAATTTCTACGATAATTCCTTCTAGTTTTGGCCCCTCGTTGTATGAAACCGTGACACTGTGCGACGCAGAGTGGTTCAGAATCAAAATCCATCGGCCAAAACGCAATAACTTTTGTTCTAGTAGACATTTTTGAGTTCTGTAAAAAAACCAAATTAGACAAGGACACAAGGATTATTTTGAGATATTAACATTAAAAATCGGCCCAAAATTGAATACTTTTCGTATTTTTCGATTTTAAAGAAAATTAAATTTTGTTGTTGTTATGTTTTTTAACATATTTTTACGTATTTGTTCATAATGCGAATAACAAATTTAATTTTTTCTGTTACAGATTTTCACTTTTTTCAGATTTTGAAAATTGACAAAAAACGTAATTTTTTGAATTTGTTTCTCACACATTTTAAGAGATTTTGCACTAAATTTTTTTTATTGGAAATTGTTGTTTCTTAGCTTTATTATGATAACAAAACTATGTTTGTGCCAAATATAGTTTGGTTGTAATGAATATTGTAAAAAATATCCTTTTTGAACAAATGTCTGAATTTGGACCAACACAACTTTTTGCCAACGAAATATATACATATTTGGAAAGGTTGAAGGGTTCCCCGTTTTTGTAGGGTAACTTTTGCCTGCACAAAATTGCACCCTTGGAAGATAGGATACATATTTAGTGCAAAAAGTCAGATTTTTTAATTCCAAAACGTAAAAATAGGTGCGCAGAATACTCCTTGCATCCTTGTCTAATTTGTTTACCTTGATTCATACCTCTGAAAACATACAACATTTTAAATAACGTCGTCGTTAATTACTTAATATTTTCAATATTTGCCATGAAGTTGTTTTAGAATAGGGTATAAATAGTGATCAAACATGTTGTTGTATAATATTTCGGCAGCTGTAACAAAATTCTATAAATTTTCCGTTTTCCATAGAGATTCCTAAATAGAGGAACCTAAATGTCTACTTTCATTTAAAAATTATGGATGATATTTTCACAAATATTTGTTTCTGCTGCAACAAGAGAACCGTATCAAATTCTCTAAAGACTTCCATCGATTTTCTTACCATATTCTTGAAAAGATTCAATAAATTTTCTGTAATAGGTCTCCTGTCAATTTATTGGAATGTTTTGTCCCAAAATATTTTCATGAACTGATGACGTTGATTTCTCCCCTTTTCATCGCCGGGGCTGATTCAACTGACACCCACTCATTTTCTTTGGAGTTGAATCCGATCACCCAACACCCAAATCAGAAATGTCAAACCGACACACGCACAAAATAAATAATGATGACAGTTTTTCTTATTAATTTCATTCGCTAATTAATGATAATTTGTTTTTGTTGTTGTGAAACAACATATTGTTGCCTCGACCACAATTGCCTGAGATGTTGCTGACTCTGCTGAGGCTTCTGTTGCTGCTGTTACTTTTCAGGTTGTTGTTGCTGCTGCTTTTTTTATTATTAATGTTGTTGTGGTTTTCTGAGGACGAACGGATGGATGGATAAATTGGATGGCTTATGTGCGGCGGTGGCATGATGAATTGTGTTTATTGGCCGGCTATTAAGAAACATTTAATGGCTAACAGGGCGTAACCCCAGAACACCAAACAATCATGGCTGGGATAAAACGTCCACACCGGAATGAGGAGAAACGAGGAAAGGCGACAAATTGTGTAAAGGCACGCGATGCAAAATTCAGGGTGATATGTTGTTGCTGCTGCCGTTGGTGATGATGGTGTTGTCGGCACACATTCAAGTTTACGGACGGCCGAAAAGTACGAGGAAATGAAATTCTTAAAATAACAAAATTAACACGTGTCTCTCATAAATTGAAGGAAATGTAAAATAAAATTTCTTTCGTTTTAGGAAACACACATGAGTTTCACCGGTGGATGAGTGATTGGTACAACATGAAAGCTTTTTTCGGGAAGCCAATTTGATTTGGTAACTTTGGTAATATTTTCATTAAATTTTCCCATCATCATCATTGTCATCGTTCCAAACAAAGATGACACAGGGAAAATTGGCGGCGAAAGACTTGTCCCGAGTTTCCTGAGTGATGGAAGACAAATAATTATACGTGGGATTTCCTTAATGTATGTATACAGGAGAATAAAAAGGGAATAACGTTTAGTAAAAAAAAGCATTTTCAATCAATCAATCTACGAAAGTGCTACATATTCTGAGAAATAGGGATGATGTGATGGTCTTAAGCTCGTAACACAGGTAAGGATAGTTTTGCGATGGTAGAAGTGTGTAGCCTTATTAATACGACAAACAGCTGTCTGGAGCTAAGTTGTGAGGTTCTACAATTGGTAACCTCGGTTGTCACCGAACTTTGAACATCCAACAAATTTTCGTTTATAGCTCGATAGTTTTAAACAAAAATGTTAAATAATCAACAGAAGAAATTATATTTTATGAGGATCAAATTACATCGATTCAAAAATTTAATTTTAAAATACCAGTAAACTTTTGATAATAACAATATTTATGAAAGCGTTAAATTCAGCGGGGCCGAAACTTATATACCCTCCACCCGGCAGATTATAGGCTGCCGATGTGCTGTAACATATTAGGGAAATAATCATTTGTTTTACTAATTATGATATGTATTAAATAAATTCTGATGTTTTTTTAATATACTTTGGAATTAAAACAAGTAAGCAAAGGCAAAGCGCGGGGCCGACTCTCCACTTTCTACCCGAATACAATTCAATTTGGTAAAAAAGTGAAATTGGTGAAGATTTTTTATGTGACTCACTTTCTCAAATCGAGAAGAATACTTGCATCGGGACTATATCCAAATATGGAATGAAATAACCCACATTCACCATAAGTGCTTCTAGCAAAAGTATGACGTTTTATGAAAAATTTGAAGAAAATACTTGTTGGGCGGGAAAAGTCAAGCCGGGAGCGAAATTTGTGTGAGAATTATATATAAATCTGAACCGATTTAACCCATTTTCACACTAGGCCTTTTTAGTTGAAATATAAGATATTTTGCCAAATTTGAAGTTCTGTTAATATTTGTGTTTTCTAGAGCGAAAGAAACACATCGAAATTTGTATAAAGGGTGATTTTATAAAAGCTATAGGAAAGTTTTTCAAAAAAGAACACATAAAATTCAGAAAAATTCATGAAATCTTTATTTGAATCGATAGTATAATTTAATGTTTGAAGATTATTTCATGCAAATGTTGACCTTGACTGCGCCTCAAATGGTCCATCCGCTTAGTCCAATTTTGGCATTTCCATGTTTTTGAGTAACAGAGGCCCAATTGCTGCGAACGGCGATGAATCGATAATTGATGGTCATCATTAACACTGGCCGATACAGCGGCGATATTTTCTTCAGTTCGCACTCTACGTAAGCGTGTTGGTGGTTTACTGTCCAACAATGTAAATTTGGTGCGAAATTTAGTCACAATAGCTCGAATAGCCCCTTCAGTGGGTCGATTAAACTGATGGAAGCGCGCGATGAACTTACTTAACATATCACGCATTTTGATAATAAAATTCAATAATTTGCAAGCATTTTTCGCTTGTAAGATGATTTATTGTTAAATTATAGACCAAACTGAAGATGTTTGACAGTGAAACAAAACACGGAACGTGCGTCAGCTGTTTAAACCAGTGTTGCCAAAAAGATAATAGCTAAAAAACCACTTATAAATCTGAAGCACTTAGTCAATAGATGTTTCATGGTTAAATATAAGGGACAGTGCACAGTGGGAGTTTTTGTGCAATAAGTCATTTTTTCGACACATAAAATTTAAAAATGTAATGATGCAGTTTTGTAGAAAATTGATTCAGTATGAAGAATCCATAAATTGTATGCCAAAAAAAAACAAGTAAGGAAAGGCTAAAGTCGGGCGGGGCCGACTATATGATACACTCCACTTTCCAACCGAATACAGTCCAACTCGGTAAAAAAAAGTGAAAACGGGAAGAATTTTTTTATGTTTCCAAATCATAGGCTAATACGACCTGGTTCGATTTGTCAAATCGATAAGAATATTTGTATCGGGGCTATATCCAAACATGGAAAAATGTGACTAACTTTCACAATAAGTTCTTCCAGTTCAAATATAAGGTGTTATGCTCACTTTGAAGAAATTCCGTGAAAATTCGTGGTTTCTGGGGCGGAAAAAGTTAAATCGGGAGCGAAATTTGTATGGGAGCTATATATAAATCTGAACCGATCTAACACATTATTACCACAGGTGTTTCTAGTTGAAATATAAGATGTTTTGCCAATTTTGAAGAAAATCTCTTGTAATATATGGTATCTAGAGTGAAAAGATTAAAATCGGCAGTGAAATTCGTATGGGAGCTATATGTAAATCTGAACCGATCTGACCCATTTTCACTATGGGTGTTTCAAGGACAAATATAATATATTTCGCCTAATTTGAAGAGGATCTGTTAAAATATGTGGTTTCTAGAGCGAAAAAAGTAAAATCGGGAGCGAAATTTGTATGGGAGCTATATATGAATCTGAACCGATCTGACCCATTTTTACCACAGGTGTTTCTAGTTGAAATATAAGATGTTTTGCCAAATCTGATACAATATGTGGTTTCTAGAGCGGAAAAAGTCAAATCGGGAGCGAAATTTGTATGGGAGCTATATATAAATCTGAACCGATCTGACCCATTTTTACCACAGGTGTTTCTAGTTGGAATATAAAATGTTTTGCCAATTTTGAAGAAAATCTGTTGTAATATGTGGTATTTAGAGTGAAAAGTGTCAAATCGGGAGTGAAATTCGTATGGGGGCTATATCTAAATCTGAACCGATTTTCTTCAAATTAAATAGCGTTCGTTCTTATCCCGAAAAACTTCGTTGTGCAAAGTTTCATTTGGTTCTGTCTACAATTGCGACCTGTATCGTGATTACAAGAATAGATGGACGGACAGACAGACAGACAGACAGACAGACAGACAGACAGACAGACAGACAGACGGACGGACATTGCTAAATCGATTCAAAAAGTGATTCTAAGTCGATCGGTATAATTAACAATGGGTCTATATCTCTTCCTTTTGGGTGTTACAAACAAATGCACAAAGACATAATACTCTCGTGGAGTGTATAATAATGAAGTAAAGTCACATATAAATTTTGGTTCAAAATATTGAAAACTCTTTATGCACTTCTATAGTGTTTGTTCGTAAGATAATTTTATTGCTCTGACTGAAATAGTGATTTTTTCACATATAGCCTTTTCTGTGTATTTAAAAAAATATATATAAAGTTCGCACATATGTTTTTCAAAGATATGAAAGAATAAAATTTGTTCTATAATGTGTCGTGCTAGGTGCTCCAGCTATAATAAAATGAAAGGTAAGACAGTATGGAGTCAATTAAAATTAAAAAAAAGTTAAAATAATTAATAATCTTTTATAAAATCATAAAATTTGTCTCCAAATTCATGAAATTTTTAATTTTAAAAAATTTCAAAAAATATAGAAATATAGACAAATATAGATGTTTTTCTAGTATCGTCACATCATCTTGTAAGTATCATTAGATAGTTCTGGAACTTGATGATGTAGTTACAGAAATTATAGATAATGAATAAAAGTCTATATTTAAATGCATGTACTGAAAGTTATTTATAAAATAATTAGTTTTGCTAAAGAAACAAAAAGTTTTGGGAAAAAAATATAATATGGGTTATATGAGCGGTGAGTAGTGGGCCTTAATTGAGGTAATAAAATGTTCTGTGCCAAATTTCAAAAAGTTTGGGCCAAAAATAAATTTGGGCGCTCATAGAGCCCAGAGAGTTAGGAGGTCGGCGTGTCCAATATTGATGAAACTTAATTTATTCTTAATTGAGGTAATAAAAGGCTCTACGCCAAATTTCAAAAAGTTTGGACCAAACATAAATTTTGGGTTCTATGGGCGGTGGGTACTGGGCGTGGCTAATTTTGAAGAAACTTTATATTTTTCTTAATTGAGCTAACCAAAGGCTCTGAGCAAAATTTCAACATTCTACGAGCACTCCTTATATTTTTTGCCAAACTTTGTTTGAACAAATCCCTCTGTGCGTTGTGCCAAATTTGAAGAAAATCTGTGAAAATATATGGTTTCTAGGGCGCAAAAAATCAAGCCGAGGGAGAAATTTGTATGGGAGTTAGGATATATAAATATGATATATATATTTGAAGACAAAATATGTGGTTACTAGAGCGGAGATACTCAAATTGGGTGCGAAATTTGTATGGGAGCTATATATAAAACTGAGCCGATCAAACACATTTTCACCACAGGTATTTCTAGTTGAAATATAAGATGTTTTGCTAATTTTGAAGAAAATCTGTTAAAGTATGTGGTATCTAGACTGAAATGATTCAAATCGGGAGTGAAAATCGTATGGTGGCTATATCAAAATCTGAACCAATTGTCTTCAAATTGTTCTTATCCCGAAAAACTTTGTTGTGCAAAGTTTCATTAGGTTCTAGCTACAATTGCGACCTTTACTCTGATTACAAGAATAGATGGACAGACGGACAGACAGACCGACGGACATTGCTAAATGGACTCAATGATTCTAAGTCGATCGGTATACTTTACAACGGGTCTATCTCGCTTCCTTTTGGGTGTTACAAACAAATGCACAAAGCCATAATACTCTCGTGGAGTGTATAAATATCCAACAGAACATACCTAGCGAAATGTTAAAAACCTTGTTATTTGGGATTATCAAGTTCGGATGGGAGGAATTTGCTAAATTATAGTTTTTTGTGTGGTTTTCTTTTCGAATTACTATTAAAATAACTTAATGCAAATGTATTTGTCCCCTCGAATTTTACAGTTTTTGTCACATTTCTCAATTGATTTCGTCTGTAGAATTGAGAATTATATCACCCTAATTCTAAAATCTTAAATATAAAAACAATAATCGTTGTAGAATAATGAAGTACAATTGTTACACTAGAAAATCTGCTTCTTTGTTCTTTCAACGAATTGCAACATCTTAGAATCTGTACTTATACAAACTAATCTGTGAACTGTATGTACAAATATAATAAACAAATAAGCGAAAGCTTTATGTTAGTTTTGTCTTATGGTTATTTGTTGAATACATTTATGTCCCACAACTCTAGGGAGTGCAGAGCACACACCAAAGGGGAAACGGAAATTGCTAATTCACACCTGTTTCAGTGAAAGTTTGCAGAATCTCACACACATACATCCTACATCATATATAAATATGAAAATGTTCCTCTGGTATATATTAAATCTAACTATAATAATCACATACATAATATACTAACGATGATGGCGATGATGACTCCTCTGATGCGTATCTAAATGTATTTGCACGGCTACAAATGTACGTATGTATGTGTTGAAGTGTATATAAATAAACATTTGTATATTATATATGTATGCATATGCATAATGTATATCGTAAATATGTTTGATTCAAATATTATTTCTTGGTGTCAGACCGAGGTGTGCGAACGATTTCTGTTTGGTTTGGTTTCTAGAGGAAATGTCGGAAATTAGATTTTTCCTAAATGTGAGGATGAATATTTGTTTGCCGTGTGATACGAAACCATGTCCACAACAGGGTAGTCATGAACAGGTTGAACAGCGGAAAAGAAAAAGACGAGAAGTGCTAATTTTATGGTTTGGTAAATATCCATTGCTCGACATTTGTTATTGATATTGAACAGAATTGTTTTCTCACCAGGAGGTATTTATTTGTCGACTAAATTGTATTTGATCGGGAGCATTTCTTTGCCATTCACGTTTATCATCGTAATCAATTATACAGTTTTTCAAGGCCATTTAAATTATATTATTTTTAAAACCCATAAAAAATGTATAATAAAAATTTATAAGTTTTCAAATGAATAACGATAGAATAATTTATATGAATTTAACAAAAAGTTACTCTAGTTTCATAATTTCGCATCTTTTATCAGCCACCCTGTTGTTTAGCCTGGTTTACCATAATCAGTCAAGAACATTTTTTATTATCCACGTAATGCTTATTTTATTATTATTTCATTTCACAATTATACCTTGAAAGTCATACTAACTGTAGTTGCCTATTTACCTGTTCTACCCGCAATGTTGTACTTCATAGATTTTCCGCACAACATTTCGCAATTATGATCACTTTACGAAACCCAATTGCAACTGAATGTGGTTCCATCCGCATGGATTCTCTGCCAGAAAGGAAAATCGTTGCCCCCATTTGTATCAGCATTCAGAAATAATTGAAAATTTCCAAGGTCCTCAAAATTCCCAGGACGTCATGGGGAGGACAATAATGGAGTAGCCCAGAAATCCTTTATTGAATTTCAATTGAATACCATGTGATATGCGACTCTTTTGCAGAAAATGCAGAGTAGCAGCAGCAGCAGCTATGTGTTGGCCAAATCTGCCAAGTTAAGTACAATTGATGCCTTTAGCTTCTCTCGATAGTCACATGCATTCTGCATAAATCGCCATACATTACAAGGGGTACTAGATATGTATGGATGCCAAGAGGAGTAGGAATAGTGAAGGAGGACAAGTCCCTATTGCCTAGTGGTTCACTACCCATTGAATTCCTTCCCCCCCGCCCCACACACACTCGATAGAGCGAAAAATGTTCTGTGTGCTTAGTATGTATGCTTACATGACAAGAACATTGTGTAGACACCTCTATGGCATGTTTGGAGATTTGCTGCTCCTGTCCAAGTGTTTGACTGTATGTCATGGGCACACAAGGATTATAACACTCCTCTCGAACTCGTTTCCAAAAAATTCAAATCGCAAGGCAGAGTACAGAACATCCATATGTATACACACATCGCCACCATGTGTTAATACATGTGGGACATTCCATAAGGCACAAGGCAGGCCAATGTGAACATAATTCATTATGCCCCAAAGGGGAGGGGGATTTGTCACCAGAATGGGCGCTAACAAAAGATCTTTCATTCATTGCATTTGTTCACTGAGATTACAGATCAATCTGAACTGCCTATAAATCGAGAGACGATTATGTTTAAATTATTGTATCGATTATGGGGATTTCTTCGGTGCTTTCAATCCCAATGCATCGTCCATGAAGTCCCACAAGTCTTTTGGTATTTATAATGATCCATTCACAATTTTGTATTGTTTTCTATTTTCTTTTCTTTAAGATCTATAGAAAAGGGGAACGCATAGATTGTTATAGTTCTCCATTCCTGGAATTAAAAGGCTTAGGTAAATTAGTATAAATAAACTCTTAGTACATCAATGGTCGGAATTAACATTTACAGACTGTTCTAATGATACAGCCATTTCAAGAATTTGTTATAATAATTTTTAATGCGTTGTGGGTACCTAAGCTATTTCCTATTTCTTCTCAAGTTGAACTACTTTGACTTTACTTGTTACATGTACAACCGATAAGCTATACAATTTTACGAAAACTAAAAAATATTTATTATAAACAAGGTTTGTCTAGTGCTAGAAAACATATCGTTTCTTACAAAATAAAATCGAATGCGAAAAAATGCTGGAAAAATAAATAATAGATATTTTTATTTTGGGAACCATAACAAAATGTCAGCACAACACCATCACAATTAATTTTTTCCCACTGTACGTAAGTTACTAAACTCTTATAAAGGGTGGATAAATTGTGATAGCCGATGTTGAATGTGAACCACGCCGAAACGTCAAGTTTTTTCTGCATTTCATTTGACATTTCTCAATTTCTGACTAACTGAATTTGAACCATGGAAAGATACACAATCGAGCAACGCGTTAAAGTTATCCAGGCTTATTATGAAAATGGGCGTTCAAATCAAATCGTGATTTTTTCGGTCAATTTGATGAAACACATTTTCATCTCAGTGGATTCGTCAATAAGCAGAATTGCCGCATTTATAACGAAACAATGGCTCTTTTGCGCGACAAATTCTATGGGCGTGTTATCTCATCTGGTGGCGATGTCAATTGGCCGCCAAGATCATGATTTGGCACCGTTGGACTTTGTTCTTTGGGGTTATTTGAAAGAATAGGTGTACGTCGATAAGCCAGCAACAATTCAAGAGCTAAAGGATGAGCTAAGTCGGCACATTAACGGCATAGAACCTCAATTATGCCTCAGCGTCATCGAAAATTTGGATCATCGGATGGAGGTGTGCCGAGGTCGCGGTGGCCACTTGGCCGATATTTAAAAATAATTTGTGTTTTGTTCAAAATCAACATCGGCCCCTAAAAATTAACTTACATCCCTTCTATTGCGTAGATACGTAAAATAGTGGAATTTTTCAATATATATATATATAAATTTTCAAATAATAATGGAATTCGGCGCGACGAGATCTTGCGATATTCCCACCAGGATCTAAATGGAATTAAATTTGGCAACAATCAAACGGCTGCATCTAGAATCATGATATTCATTATTTGCACTCGTCTCTCTACGTAGACGCGGAAAAAAGAGGTACACATTTTTCTAAAAGGATCAAAGTGGAAAAAGGAATGAAACTCGTACCAAGCAAACGGCTGTAGCTAAAATCATGAAATTAAGTGTGTATATTCCACTCTGAAACATATTGTTTCTTCAATATTAGAACTTTTCAAATACCAAAATATAGCTGATTTCGATTATCCGTGTGAAGTTATATGGGTTTTAATTTAATATGGGCTATTTGTGTGGGAGGTACCAGAAGGGGCGTGGCAATTTCGACCATCTTCGAACTAAGTTTGGGAAAAATATTACGATGTGCAAAATTTGAATTGATTCCTGAACTCCTTTCGAGAGTTATCGTGCACAGTAGTCAGCCAGACAGACGAACGTCATGAAAGGGATTTGGTCCTACCCCTACTCTCTAGAGTGAGGGTATAAAAAGGAAACTGTGTAAATACATTAGAAGTGTTTCTAAGTTCCCAAGTAAATATATTTTAAGACTCGAGATTCTAATATTTTTAATTTAAATTCATTTGGTCCTACCTTCCACATAGTCATGGGAGCACACATAACAAATTTCGTTCCATTTTCATCCTAAAAGTACGAATTTCGAAAATCTATTATCTTTCACATTTGCAATGGAATGTATACAAGTAATTTTACGATTCTAGCTACAGTTGTTGGATGGGTACAAGATTTATCTCTGTTACTCCATTTTGTCGCTAAAAGAGCGAACATGGAGATCGGTTTTTATTTTTCGCGTTCTCTTAATGAAATTTAATGATTTTAGCTGCAGTCGTTTGGTTAGTACCAACTTATCCACTTTCGCTCCGTTTTCTCTAAAAGTACAAAATGTCAAAAAATCATGTCATGTTGGGCGTCTACAATAGCAAATAGGAATGTACAGTTGGTCTGCACCAATTGTATCCATGTTGACCCTAAAAGTACCAGTATCGAAAGATCGCTTTATATTGCGAGTTTTCGCAACCAGAACCAAATGTACACAAATTTTCGTTATTCTAGCTGCAGCAGTTTAGTTTTTAGTTTCTTGATAAATGAACAAATTTCGAAAATTTCGATTTTGTACGTCTCTACAGTCATAGGAATGTACATTAAGTTGGGCCAATAAAATAAGTTGCGCCGGTCAACCATTAGAATTGAAGATGATTTCTAAAATAATTTATATTTATTTTTGACCCCACGCATGTTGTTTTTTTGTTTTCTGTGTCTCTATTTATCGCAACGTGTGATATTATTATTCATAGAATGACAACAGCTAAATTTTCTACTTTGATCACTTTTGACTCCGACCTCAATCGGTTTTTATCTCGGTTTTTATCCCCCTTTTTTAAATTTTTAATTAAGTTTTATTCACAAACAAAGAAGTTACGGAGGTTGAAAAAACTAGGATTTATTGGGGGTATTATCAGTCCTTGTTAGGGAAAAAATTTCCCTTGGACCGATTTCGCCCATCTACAACTATTATAGACGTATTCTTGCTAATTTTGCCTCTTTTCGTTTAGATAATAGCGTGCTTTTAACAGACGGACGGACATGGCTAGATCATCTTAGAATTTTATGACGATCAAGAATATATATACTTTAAGGGTCTCAGGTCAATATTGGAAGGCCTTTCAATATCAGTATACCCCCATCCTATGGTGGAGGATATAATAAAGAAGTTTAAATAAACCTAAGGAAGTTCGAGTTCGAGTTTTTCTTGATCAGATAGCATACTTGCTGTTCGAAATTTAATATTTCAGCAAATTGGTTTAACTGAGCAATTCAATATGACCACAAGATTTTGAAACGAAATTATCGAACAAGGCACACACTCACCCGTACACATGACATTGGCCGAAAACTACGCACGTCCTCATACACACACAATTGCATACTCGTACTTGTACAACATGCTGAAATGTATATACGCATAGCCGCACGCTCTGACACGGACACACATGCCACATTTATTACGGATGTCCTTAATTTATCTTGAGTTGGCAGTTGGACTCACACCAACTTTCGTCTGGTCTAATACCCCCTCAAACAGCTCTCACAGATTTTTGATTTATTTAATATCAGTAGATTGGTGTAGTTAGGCTGAACATGAGTGACAGATACGACAGGAGTGGAAATCTGTGTGTGAAACAGGACATATCAGGCGAGCGTTCGTTTACTGGCTATGTTATGAAATCATAATTTTCAAAATTGTTTAAGCAATGGCCAGAATATTGATAGCCTTTAGGACTTTCGTAAACAGAGAGCTCTTTGTGTTATGAATTGGTTCATAGCCTACATAATGAATGAATCCACAAAACGAATCAATCGGAAGGATTGACTTGGTTTTATTTAATATTTTCATTATAATTATTATTTGTCTGTTTAACAGACATTTGCTGTTACTCTGTCTACGGATACAATTTGGTCTGGAGTAAATATTAAAATCAAAGGTTTGATTGCTGGGGGTCATGTGAGCAATGGGCAAATTATGCTTGAGTGTCTTGTATTGTCCATATCCCCTATGTTTTGTTGTCATTTAAATGATGCAAATCAACTTGCATTCAAATAAATGTTATCCATTTATTAATGATTATTGTTTTGTTGTTCCTTGTATGTCCGTAAAAAATTAGAAATACACCCTAGACAGGAAAACTTTTTTGGGGGTGACATTTCAAGGGTGGAATTGTGGCGAAACATTACAATTGTGTAAAAAATTAAATCTTATCTGAAAAATAAATTGATTTATCTGTTGCGAGAGGGTTTGATATTGAAAGTTGGAACATGAACAAAGTAATTATAATAAAAGTTTGCTTGTATATTGTCAGAGTTGATGAATGAATCTTACGTATAGGTCTGAGTTAAAATTCTGCCCCAGAATTCAATCGCCTAAAGTACTCTATATGAATTTTATTATTTTGCATAGCAATAGTATGTACGACGTCATGCCAACTCCATCATCAAAACCCAATAATAGAATTTAAATTTCCTATGCAATGTATTTCATTAAAATAATAATAAAATTTATTTTAGTTTTTCATTTGTTTTATTTTGGTCTGTAATTAGGATTTGGGGTTTCCCGGCCTTTTTTCATTTCCCGGGAAAACGGGAATGAAAAATTTCATTCCCTGGAAAAAGTTATTTATTTATAGGTATGTTCAATATGGTTAACATTTAATAACTGGTGTGTCATTCAATACTGTCATATTACAAATTAAAAACGAATGTTATTGTCAAAATATTTTACAAATTAATTTTCATTTTATAAATATTTTACTCTACACCTTCTCGAGATTATGTTCGGACAAATTTATATTGAGAAATGTAAATTCATATTAGGGACATATAAATTCATAATGGGTAATGTAAATTTATAATAGGAACATGTTAATCCATAATGAGATATTTAAATCATAATTGATTGAGAACAATTAATTCATAATAGGAACATACCAACTCAAATGAATTTCAAATGAAATATACAAGTTTGTAATCAGAAAATCCAAATTCATAATCAGAAAATATGAATTCATAATGAGAAAATATAAAATCATATTGAGAAAATGTAAATTTATAATGAGAACATTGATAAAATATGTGTTTCTACGAAAATATCCATAGAAAAACATACATGCATAGCTTCGATTATTAATTTTAGAGTTCCTGATTATGAATTTATATTTTATGAATATATATTCCTGAATAAGAATTTATATTTTCTCATTATCAATTTGGATTTTCCCATTTTGTATTTATATATCTCATTATCAATTTGTATGTTCTTACTATGAATTTATATTTCTCAACATGAATTTACATTTCACATTACGAATTTACAGTGTTGATTATGAATTATCATTATCCTATTATGAATTATCATTGTTCTATTATGAATTTAAATTTCCTGTTATGAATTTACATTTCTCATCGTCAACTTACATATTCCGATTATAAATTACATTTTCTCATTATAAACTTGAAAAGTTGTAGACTAATCGTCAGAATTGGACATTTATATCTCAGGTAGAAGTGACTGACACCTACACTAGAATCAAAATTGAAATCGATTAAGGAAACAAATAACTAATTTACGGAGAATGCTATGACGCATTTAATTTAGAATATTCATTCGTTTGGAGACAAAAATATTTTATAGAAACAGGGGGCATATTCTAAACTGTAAAAACCATAGAAACAGAAAAAACTAATATTAATTTAATAAATTCATAAAAAAAATATTGAAATAGTCCAGTCATTAATTCTTACAAAGGGCCATTTAAATACATCGTAGCATATATTTATATTCCTATTAGATTTCTCTTGAAAGTTTCCAGGCGAACAATTTTTTTTGTATTCCTATTTTTAGACCATTTCTTTCTGGCTACATATGTAAAGTAAATTGTTCTTGAAGAAAATATTCTTCTAGGAAAACAAGAAAATGTACATTATGTAAGCCATAGTATTGTCGGCATGATATTTTTATTTCACAATAAAGATCCTGCAAATAGCCTCACAAAAAGTTTTTATTCCCCTAGCTGGGTTTCGCATAAAATGACTATTTAACAAATACTCAATAAATACTCATTCTTGTCGGTAATGTAAATACATATATGAATTTGAAATTTATATAGTAACATTAAATTATTGATCAACATAATAAATAAATTATTTTTTTAATATTTCCCGTTTTCCCGGGAAATTGCAAATTTTTCCCCGGCATTCCCGGGAAAAACGATTCGGGAATTCCCGGATCCCAAACCCTATCTGTAATCAATATTGGCTTATAAGGTGGCATGTGTGCTTTATTACTGGTTTTTAAACGCATATTCGTCAATTGAGTTGTGCTTCTCATTCGTTTGTGAGAATCATTTACTTATAGAGGCCGGGTATGATGTTGAAATGTCGCTGAGGAAACCTTTCACAGGGTGGAAATCATGATAGTGGTAGTCTGCAGCAAAGTAATAAATGTCACCATGTCATTTGCAAATAAATTTACATTCTATAAAATATAGAAGCAAAATGGTCTTGAGCCAGGAGAATATCCCAGTTCAAATTAAATAATAATAAAATACGTAACTAACGAAGTTTGAAAATTTGACAAAGTTGAAATCAAACTAAAGATGTTTGAGTTTTAAGTGAAACTAAATTTTTGGTTTTATTGGATAGATTGAAGTTTGCCATTTAGTAATGGAACTCAATAGCATTCATGACTTCCACGGCTGGCTCGGCAGTACCTCATCCGATCAAGCCAATTTTTCAGTACAGCTCAAATTTCACACCAAATAGTGACTCGCCGTGGATGCATTTGCTTCTCAATAGTCACGTGGGGGTTCTTTGAACCCCATATGCGGCAAATTTTGCTTATTGACATAGCCACTGAGATGAAAATGAGCTTCATGAATTCTGAACTGAAGGTCGATCTCTTCTCGAAATTTTTCCACTTAAATTTCTTATAGTTAAAGAAGAGTAAGTAAGGAGGAAGTAAGTTTTTAATATTTCCAAATTCTGTTCGAGCATAAACCTTAAAAAAATGTTCAAATTTAAAATTATAAATGTTGACCTATATTTAACAAACCAAGAGGAGGTTTGAATCAAACTACTTGTGTTTGATTAAACCAAAGGAAGTGTGAATCAATCTAAGGAAGTTTGAATCAAACTAAAGAAGATTGGATCAAAAAAAAAATGGATAACCTAAGGTAGTTTGACTCAACTTAAACATATTTGAACTCAGCTTACATCACATTATAAATTGTAATCAAGTAATTTATTATGGAGGTGGAATTGAAAGTTAGGATATGACATCAAACTAAAGAAGTTTGAATCAAAGTGTGAAGCAACACAAAGAAGATTGAATCATTTTAAAGATGTTTGAATCAAACTGAAGAAGTTTGACTCAAGATGTGAAGCAACCAAATCAACGAATCAAAGTAAATATGTTTGCATCGAACTAATGAAGTTTGAGTAAACATATGGAAATGTGAAGCATCATAAAGAAGTTTGAATGAATATAAAGATGTATGAATAGGGAAGTTTGAGCCAAGGACGTCTGAATCATACTAAAGATGTCTGAATCAAAATAAAGAAGATTAAATCAAATTAAACCAGTTTGAATAAAATCAAGGAAGTTTAAATCACTTTAAACATATTTTAACTCAGCTTGCATCACATTACAAAATTTCAACAATTTAGTAGTCCAGATAATCCAGTTTCAGGGAACCCACAAGTGACTATTGAGAAGCCAATGCATCAACAACGGGTCCCTGTTTGGTGTGGATTTTGGGCTGTACTGAAAAATTGTATTGATCCTCAGCCGAACCAGTCGTGGTAGTCATATGAATGGTTTGTATTCCATTACACAGTGCAACACGAAAAAAAATAACCATATACGGACACCGCTACATGATAAAAGACCAAAAAAAAAAAGACCCGTGTTTTTTTGTTTCCCCCAAAGTCATGCACTTTTTTTTTATGGGCCCCCAGAGATTTGAGGCCTCGGTGTAATTTTTGGAAAAAAGTGATCATATTCTCAGGCTCATATCTTGCAAACCGTTCGGAATTTTGATTTACTCTCTGAGGCAAAGTTCTAGCTCTTGTCATAAAGAACAAAAATTGTGAACATATAAAATCAAAAAAACTTCATCTTCAAGGTCAAAATCGCAAAAAACTTAAAAAAATTCGATTTTTTTAACCTTTTTCCCCTGTTCAGGTCCATAGGTAGCAAACCGCTGAAAATTCAGGGAAACAATCAACTACAAAAATGTACCTAAGATCTCAATAAACCACTTTCTAGAACATATGAACTTCCTAGGAATTATTCTTAACACCGTTTAGGTAGCGCTTAGGTAGCGCTTAGGTAGCCGCAAAATTGAAAAATTTCCCAAAAATTTCACTGTGCAACATTTTTGAAGTCATTTCAAAATAACCATATACGGACACCGCTACATGATAAAAGACCAAAAAAAAAAAGACCCGTGTTTTTTTTTTCCCCCAAAGTCATGCACTTTTTTTTTTATGGGCCCCCAGAGATTTGAGGCCTCGGTGTAATTTTTGGAAAAAAGTGATCATATTCTCAGGCTCATATCTTGCAAACCGTTCGGAATTTTGATTTACTCTCTGAGGCAAAGTTCTAGCTCTTGTCATAAAGAACAAAAATTGTGAGGCAAAGTTCTAGCTCTTGTCATAAAGAACAAAAATTGTGAACATATAAAATCAAAAAAACTTCACCTTCAAGGTCAAAATCGTAAAAAACTTAAAAAAATTCGATTTTTTTTAACCTTTTTTCCCCTGTTCAGGTCCATAGGTAGCAAACCGTTGAAAATTCAGGGAAACAATCAACTACAATTTTTGTTCTTTGTGACAAGAGCTAGAACTTTGCCTCAGAGAGTAAATCAAAATTCCGAACGGTTTGCAAGATATGAGCCTGAGAATATGATCACTTTTTTCCAAAAATTACACCGAGGCCTCAAATCTCTGGGGGCCCATAAAAAAAAAGTGCATGACTTTGGGGGAAAAAAAAACACGGGTCTTTTTTTTTTGGTCTTTTATCATGTAGCGGTGTCCGTATATGGTTATTTTGAAATGACTTCAAAAATGTTGCACAGTGAAATTTTTGGGAAATTTTTCAATTTTGCGGCTACCTAAGCGCTACCTAAGCGCTACCTAAACGGTGTTAAGAATAATTCCTAGGAAGTTCATATGTTCTAGAAAGTTGTTTATTGAGATCTTAGGTACATTTTTGTAGTTGATTGTTTCCCTGAATTTTCAGCGGTTTGCTACCTATGGACCTGAACAGGGGAAAAAAGGTTAAAAAAATCGAATTTTTTTAAGTTTTTTACGATTTTGACCTTGAAGGTGAAGTTTTTTTGATTTTATATGTTCACAATTTTTGTTCTTTATGACAAGAGCTAGAACTTTGCCTCAGAGAGTAAATCAAAATTCCGAACGGTTTGCAAGATATGAGCCTGAGAATATGATCACTTTTTTCCAAAAATTACACCGAGGCCTCAAATCTCTAGGGGCCCATAAAAAAAAGTGCATGACTTTGGGGGAAACAAAAAAACACGGGTCTTTTTTTTTTGGTCTTTTATCATGTAGCGGTGTCCGTATATGGTTATTTTGAAATGACTTCAAAAATGTTGCACAGTGTTATTCAATGACAAAATTCAACTTTTCCAATAAAACCTGAAATTCGAAAAAAATAATCAGTACTTTTTATAGCTGATTCTAATTTAAACCAAACAGTATGATTTCAGAGAATATGGATGAAAATCATGTATCGATCTGAGTTAAAATTCTGCCAGAGCGCCCCGGTAGTCGATTTGGTAGCGTGCTCGGCTATCAGCGTGGGGGTTGTGGGTTCGATTCCCACCAGAGGTTCTGGTCTGTCGCTGCAATAACTAGCTACTATGGTCTTAGTCACCCCGGCTCAATCCCTGGACCCAAAATTAGAATATAAATTTACTTTGTATTGTAATTAATAATAAATAAAATAAAATAAAAAATAAAATTCTGCCAAACAATTCAGTTGAAGTAGTCCATAGGTTAGCACGTTTGACTCAATCTAGAAATGAATGTATTTAAAATTCTTATAACTAATTAATGTAATGGTTTGACTCAAGCTCCAATGAAGTTTGATTCGAACTAGGATTCGTCGGTATCAACCGTCACTGGTTTGAACTGTTCCTCTTCAAATTATGGATATAACATCTTTTAGAAGGCTGACAGGATTAGTAGACAAATTTGCGACAATATTCAACACATTCAGCTTAAATAAGTAATTAAAAGCAATATACATAAGTATTTTGCAAACAAACCGACAAACAACAAACAATATTTCGGAAATACTTCTTTTTACCTGGCATTATAGCATTAGGTCCCACTAACGACGAAGACCGGCAACACTGCAATAGAACAAAACTCCAGAAACAAGTTATTGCTGTGCATATAAACCTAATTTTTTTTTGCTAAAAGCAACAACTATATGCCAAAAAAATATTTGGCATTGTTTATATTCCTTATTTGGAACAAACATACCAGCATCAGCAACCGAAAGACTAACCACACCAAACCGTATGACAAACGAACCAGATACAGACAGAACTTACACTCAGCTCCTAGATGAAGGTGACAAAACCACAATGTGGTGTCGCTTGTAGGTGGAAAAGAGCAGAGGTGTTCAGCTTTTGTTCATAACAAAATGTATGTCTATCCCGAGTACAAATGGAACGAGGGCCAAAACTAATGTTCCACATTCGAACGGTGATGTTGCTGCTCTCATTGTCAGTTTTTGTAGGATTGTTGCTGGTCCTGCTATGACTGCCATCCATTGCTGTGGTGTTCTATGAGTGCTCGTAAAGCACACCATAACGGCAAACAATAAATGACACTTTTAACACCAACGTATGTGGAGCAATTCGCTCACACCCGTACATCACATACTCCGAGGAGTCGCAGAGTGTTATGGTCATATAATATTTACATTCAAATCCTTTATGAAAACGTTCTGTGCCATATTTATTTGGACTCCAAACTAATTTTGGTATACTTTATAAAACTAATCCTTACGAAAACAGATAGGCATACCAAACGGGTCTAACATTTGCCTCAATCACGTTTATATATTTAATTCAGAATATACCGGCCATTTGTGGCATTTAAAATCTGAATATGGTCATCTCCCAGTGGCCCGGGCGCGACATTCGCACGCCTTACACTATGCCAAAAACAAGAAATAAACTGAAAACGGCGATCAGCCTTTTTTGTGTTCAAAAGCGCCTAAAGAGTACTACATTTTAAAAAATATATCGTCAGGGTTTAGTACAAAATTATAAACAGTTTTACTATGAAACGGACGCTACAAAAAACAGAAGTACTTTTGAAGCTCTTATAGAAATATACAAAGTTCAGCGATTTTTTGAGAACATAGTTTTTCCATATATACATGTAAATGAAGGTCAGAGGATATATTTTGTTCGTAGATTTATGAAATATGAGAAATCTAAGACATTTGTTTAATTAGTTACAGCAAACATACGGAATATAATAATAAATCGTAATGTCATCTACATTAAATAGATTTAAGAAAATTTTAGGTGTACATTAAGTAACAGGTAACAGGCTCTTATAAGAAAATATCGATTTTAAGATATTTTATAATCGAACTAGAAACACCTATGCTGAAAGTGGGTATGATCGGTTCAGATTTAGATATAGCCCTCATACAAATGTTGATCCCGAATGTTTAACCGGCCAATTTTACATATTATATTTCACTCATAAACAGACATGGTGAAAGCGCGTCACATCGTTCCTGGTTTCAATATAACCCCATATAAATGTCCTTTCCGATTTAACATTTTTTGTCAAACACATACATTTACAGGATGCAAAAATCCTTCCCGATTTCACTTTTTTACCGAATTGAATTGCAATGAGAATTTTTTGGGTGATGCCCATATGTCCATACTTTGAAATGGCTTTGGTATACTACTGTATAATTTGTATTTGTCTGTCGGACAATTAGATCAATTACCATATTATTTACCATACTCGTTAAATTTGACTGAAGATGAATTTATAGCATATAAATTATATGAATATAATTTATATAATTTGTATGAACTACATAAAATTGCTCCCATGCAATACCTGGGTTTAGTAATCAAAGCGAGCTACATACGCAGGGAGTGGTGTAGGGTATTATATAGTCGGCCCCGCCCGACTTTAGCCTTTCCTTACTTGTTTAATTTTATGAAAAAGTTTCATAAATATTAATAATTTATACTGAAGTTTTCAATATATACAAAAAAGCCAGAAAAGGTCAGACTTGTTGACCAACCAATCAACAAAACACCATAATTGCGTAAGTCTTTGCATTGACTATGTCTTTGCCATAAATCAGTGTAAATACTTATGTCAGAGCTAACAGAGGACAAATGAGAAATGCTAGCATTCAACCGAATAAAGTCGATGTATGATGTAAATTATGATACAATTAATAAAAACTATGAAATCCTTCATTATATTTATGAAGACATTTCATAACACAAATATTTTATTGGTTACATTTCATAATCTTTAAGAATAGTTGCTGTAATACATTGAAATCTTTCTTTGATCTTATGGAACTAAAATTCACTAATTTAAAAATTTTGTTTTATGAAATATGAAATGTTTATGAAAAAATTGTATGAAAAATTTTATTTTAGTTATGAATTTTTCTTGCATATTAAGAGGGTATATATCATTTGAGACAGAAAAAAGTGTAACGCATTGAAGATTGACTTAAGACCCTAAGTATGTTTGGACCAAATCCGTTTCACGACTTTTTAAGCTGTTTGAGCCATGTCCGTCCGTCTAGCTGGCTGGTGTACACGATAACTCTCGAAAGAAGTTAAGGAATCGATTCAAACTTTGCACATGGTAATAGCTTTCCCAAACTGAGTTTAAGTTCGAAGATGGGCGAAATTGCCACGCCCCCTCTGGTACCTCCCACACAAATGACCCATATTCCTATAAATTAAAGCTAATGTACCTTCCACACAGATATTAAGAATCAGTTTTTTTTTTGGGTATTAATAATATTTTTATAATTACATTCTGTGTACTAAGTATGGCAAGTATTTTGCCACGCCCCTTCTAGTACCTCCCACACAAATCCTTCTAAACTACGTAAAGTTAAAGCTGTTATAACTTCTTTACATATGATCGGAATACTGTGAAATTTGATAGTTAGCAGTGTTTTTATAATGGTTACATTCGCATGGAATATGGGCGATATTGACACACCCCTCTGGTACCTCCCACACAAAGTGGCATAAACTTTGGTTACAATAAAACCGACATAACATCCACACGGGTAGTCAAAATCATTTGATATTTGAAAATGTTTTTATAATCACTTTCAACCTAAAAAATATTTACGCTTTAGCCACGCCCCTTCTTGTACCTCCCACACAATTGTCTCTATCCTAAGTAATATTAAATCCTTCATAACTTCTATAGTGGTGCATGGGATCGACTATGACTTGATATTTGATCAAGTCTTTACAATTGTTTTATAAATGTGGTCCCATGTCCTACGATAAATTTAATTCCTTATAACTTCCGTATGTATATATGTTCTCTGAGAATGAGGGTATATAAGAGTGATTTTTTTGAGGTTAGGATTTTCATGCATTAGTATTTGACAGATCACGTGGGATTTCAGACATGGTGTCAAAGAGAAAGATGCTCAGTATGCTTTGACATTTCATCATGAATCGTCTTACAAACGAACAATGCTTGCAAATTATTGAATTTTATTATCAAAATGCGTGCTCTGTTAAGAAAGTTCATTGCGCGCTTCCATTTTATGGTCAGTTTAATCGACCCACTGAAGCGGCTATTCGGGCTATTGTGACTAAATTTCGCACCAAATTTACATTGTTGGACATTAAACCACCAACACGCTTACGTAGAGTGCGAACTGAAGAAAATATCGCAGCTGTATCGGCCAGTGTTAATGATGACCACCAATTTTCGATTCGTCGCCGTTCGCACCAATTGGGTCTCTGTTACTCAAAAACGTGGAAATGCCAAAATTGGACTAAGCGGATGGACCACCTAAGACGCAGCCGCGGTCAACATTTAAATGAAATTATCTTCAAAAAGTAAATGTCATGGACCAATCTAACGTTTCAAATAAAGAACCGATGAGATTTTGCAAATTTTATGCGTTTTTTTTTTAAAAAAGTTATCAAGCTCTTAAAAAATCACCCTTTATAAGTCGGTTTAGCCGACTGAAGCTTACTTACTTGATTCACTGATTCATAACAATTGTCAATTTTGAAGAAAATCTTTTAAAATATATGGTATCTAGAGTGAAAAGAGTCAAATCGGGAGTGAAATTCGTATGGGGGCTATATCTAAATCTGAACGGATTTTCTTCAAATTAAATAGCGTTCGTCCTTATCCCGATTCAATCGATTCAAAAAGTGATTCTAAGTCGATCGGTATAATTAACAATGGGTCTATCTCGTGTCATTGTGGGTGTTACAAACAAATGCACTTATACACTCGTGGAGTGTATAAAAACGGAAGAAGAATTGGAACATATGAAAAAAAATCACAATTTAATTTGTATGATTTTATTTCTGTCGCAACCTCATACTTTTGGTCACCCCTTCACAAAATGTCCTTCACAATTTGTCCTCTATTTCATATCTTCATCACTGGTTATTTAAATTTTAGGAAGGAGTGTTGAATAGCTTTTGTTTCCACGATGCTGATTTGCCCAAAAATTAGCTTTTGTAATACTCTGCAACACTCCATAACAAAAAAGCAATAAAATACTGCCTTCGTCAGCATTTCCATATGTTTGGCTTGTACATGGCGGAGTCCGGCAAGGAGTGACAACATCAGTTGACTCTAAGAGGAATGATGGAAATCCGTTTTCAAATACCACTAAATCATAACATTCCTACCATTTATTGAGGCATCTCACTCAGCAAACTTCCAACACAGATTTAGTACTCGTCGCTGTCCTCGTCATCATCACCATCATACTCTCGGTCCTAATATCCACCATTCATGCCGCACACAACCAGTCCCAACTTCCAGAGCCGAAAAAACAATCAATGGCTGTGATTGCCAGTTGTGTGAAGCTATAAATAAAAATCATTTCATGGGACAACACGTTGTTGAATGCCACACACACATACACAGCATTTCTGCACGAGTTTGATATGTTTTCATTTTGGATCCTTTGTTTTGTATTATTTCTCGATTTCGTTGGCTCCCAAAGAAGAAGGAAAAACATGAAAACGAGCAAAATAAATTTGTCATCAATTGAAGACGTTCACAGCGAGCTGACTTGTGCTTAGGGTGGTGTTGGTTGGCCAGATCACGCGCAAGAGGGTTAAAGGTGTTGGCCGAGTTCAGCTGTGTCATCTATGTGTTATTAGTTGCGAAAGGTTGTATGATGTAGCACACTCCCCTTATGATGTTGTTAAGGAAGGAAAGGTGATTGAATTATTATGTATTATGACTACTGGCGGCGACAAAACCACCTTCTGTTTGGCAACGTTGTCTACCTCCTCATGTTTTGTTTTCAAAACTTTGTGTCTCCTTTTATGACATTCAGCAGTATAAGAAACAGCCATTTACAAAATTCGTTGTTGTTAACTAAAGTCGTTAAGGGTACTTTGACCATATGGATCAGAGACAAAACAAAATTAACTTTTTCAACGAAATCATAAAACTGAAATTATGTTGTGCGCGAAAGTCTCAGAGTGTTTAAAACTTGAGGCGTTATTAAAAATTCATTGGAAAGAATATTGTTTAGGGAACAATAAATTTGCATATAATGTCTGTCTGTATCGTTTTAAATTCAAAAGTCAAACAATAACGCTCTCATTTAAAACCATTCAAGTAAATTTAGAAACTTGGTAAAATATAAAATGATTTAACTGAAACCATTACACCGCAATTGAGAGTAGGATTAAAGATTTTTGAAACATGAATTGACTAAGGAAATTTCATTTCATTAAATATATTTGTATTGCAATCCTTAAGCCTATTACGTACTACATTCCATTGATAGCCAACCACAAATTTAAAGGTATTACAAAACTAGTCTATATATTTAATATGCCTTTTATACTAAAAAATAACCAAAAAATACTTAACTAGTAATTTGTCTCATTCGAACCTTTCAAGTTTGTACTTCGAACTGCTCTTGTTTAAATCAAACTACTATGTGATCCTAACTATTTTTTGTTTGATCCTAACTAACTTTTGTTCAGAAGGGTTCACTTCAAACTTTGGTTTCAATTCGTTGTTTTAATTTTCGGCGCCTGCTTTATTCCGAAGCCAAAACAATTTCAAACATACCGCAGTGAATGAAAGTTTGGTTTGAAATCTATGTTTTTTGTTTGAATCAGACTACTGCATCGTAAAACAGTTTTTGGCTTCTAGAACAAGGCAATATATATATATCTTGGGCTATAGACTCTTAAATCTCCCTCCCTCTTAAATCATCTGCAACAGATGTGCTGCAAAGTGCAAAATCTATTATAATTCCTTGGCTATGATATATTGTCAGTGTCCTTCGTACTTAATATAAAGGGTGGCCCAGTTAAAACTTTAAATTAGAATCGGCTATAAAAAAGTACTGATTATTTTTTCAAATTCCTGTTTTTATTGGAATGGTTGAACTTTCATTCCTATGACTACCACGAGTGGCTCGGCAGTACCTCAACAAACCATTTTTTTCAGTATAGCCCAAAATCCACACCAAACAGTGACTCGTTGTGGATGCACTGGCTTCTCAAACGTGTAGATTCCCTGAACCCCATATGCGTCAATTTTGCTTATTGACATAGCCACCGAGATGAAAATAAGCTTCATGAAAGCCGAACTGAGGACCGATCTCTTCTCGAAAAATTTCCACGTAAATTTCTTACAGTTTGCGTTAATGACTCACTACTTTGGTAGTAAGTTTTTTATAGTTCCCAATTTACTTCGAGTGTATAGAAATTAAAATAAAAATGAAATTCAAAGTCAAAGTAATCGGTAGTTCAAGTTTAAAATCTTAAATGGCCCAAGCTATAGTACCAGCGCCCTTCTTCCTTAATAAATCTCAAAGGCTCGTCGATGTTCATATTCGCATGAAACTGGGAAGCTTCAACATAATATTCAACAATCAGCTTATATGGGTACTACTGAGGCATTGTGTTCATGTCTTTAAAAATACTTATACAGACAAGTCTACTGCATCATGTAGTACATCTCGATTGTCTGCTACCGGATCATGGAGAAACAAAAAATTAATATATAATATTCTCGAAAACTTGGGGACTTTTGCGTTCGCAAAGCCATTCGAGGTGAAATTCACTTTAAGGATAGATATGAAGTATACACGGACGATTCCAAAATTAATTGTTCGATTATTACCGGTGTCTTCGAAACGGTGCCTTAAGGCTTTAATTGAAGCTCCTGTGAGAGGCCATAGCAGATGTCTTCTCAGATGGATGTTATCGCAATTAAGGAATCATGCCATAAACATTCTCCTTTAAGTATAGCGGGTCGCATAGGAATCTCAGTAGAGAGCAAAGCTGCCCTTTTGTCTCTCAGATCTAATAACAGATCGCATAATATCTGTAGGCCAGTGCATTCAGGATCAGTCCAAACTGAGTTATCTGATTGAAGTCAATCTTATAGGGATCCCGGGGCAAAGCGAATTTTATGGGAACGAACGAGCAGAGGAGTTGGCGATGATGGGATCTACTTTTAGTACCCTCGCTATGGAGTCGCAACATCAATACGGTCTTTTATCTTCATTCACTACCTAAACCGAGCTAATTTCTAGTCACTAGTCTAATATCCAGGCAAACACAGACGTACCAGAACTCATCTCAATCAAAAGAGACGGACCGTATCAAGAGTGATCAGAGTACTGACGGGCCTTTTACCAAATGGTAAAATAAATATGCAATTCAACGATCACTGCCGAAGCAGCGAATTGGAAGTAAAGGCAGTCGCGCACTTCTTAAGCGACTGTCCAGTTCGAATAAAACCACGGCTCAAGATCCTAGGACAACAATTATTATACGACATTGACGAGATATCGCAATTGATATTATAGATCTAATCAAATATCTCAATCAATAAAGCTGGATATAAAATACCATTTCCATTAAAAACTGAGCCTATAAGCATTACTTGACGCTCTACTACAACAGCCAACATTTTTCTTATACTAAAGGGTGGTTAAATTTTAAGGGACGATATTGATTTTGAATAAAACGCAAATTAATTAAGAAATTATTGTCATTTCTTTTTATTATGATTCTATTGGTATGGTTCAATTATGTATGGTATGGTTCAATTATGAGCGACCTCGGCGGCACACCTCCATCCGATGATCCAAATTTTCGATGACGCTGAGGCATAATTGAGGTTCTATGTGCCGAATTATCTCATCCTTTAGCTCTTGACTTGTTACAGTCACTCTTTGTGGGTGCATTGTTTTGTCTGAATGTCAAATGAAATGCAGAAAAACCTTTACGTTTGGTTCACATTCAACATCGGTCCATACAATTTAACCACCCTTTAGACAATATTTTTCAATTGATATTTTGTAAAAAATTTCATATATTATCTTCAAACTTCGTTTATTTCTTATTTTCTTTAGACTTAATTTAATTTGCGATAAAATTTGAATAATTATTAACCATATTTTTGAATGGTTTATTCAATTCAGAAATCAAACAAATCGCAACCTTTTAAATTTGATCAAATAACAGATTATTTTCAAAAATGGTTTGCAACTTTTTTTGCATCAAACGACTTGGTTTGATCGTAACAGTTATTTTGTTACCAGTACACACTGGTCCCAAATCAATGTTTATGGCATAAAGTCCAAAAATATAGACTGAGAAAAATTACGACTGCTAAAATGAAATAAGCTTAGTTCGGTTGAACGAAATTTATTTTTTTGGGCATTATAGAAAAAGCAAAATATAGCATACAAATATTCTACTTGATACTGTGATTTAAATATTTTTGTTCATGAAATAATATAAATGTGTACAGAAAAATGAATGATATTATATACCATTTTAAATACCTGTAAAATAATAATAAATAATATATGGGTCTGGTAAAGAAAATTGATTCAGAGATTTGATCAAATATGTTAACTACGACTAATTGAAAACTGTGCTAAAATAAAATGCGAATTGTGGGAGTTTGCTGAAAAATCCTGACGAGATATTGATTCCACCAAAAAGTACAACCTCAGACAAATACTTTCACATTTACTTATTGAGTCAATCATAAAGGGTGATTTTTTAAGAGCTTGATAACTTTTTTTAAAAAAAAACGCATAAAATTTGCAAAATCTCATCGGTTCTTTATTTGAAACGTTAGATTGGTCCATGACATTTACTTTTTGAAGATAATTTCATTTAAATGTTGACCGCGGCTGCGTCTTAGGTGGTCCATTCGGAAAGTCCAATTTTGGGCAACTTTTTCGAGCATTTCGGCCGGAATAGCCCGAATTTCTTCGGAAATGTTGTCTTCCAAAGCTGGAATAGTTGCTGGCTTATTTCTGTAGACTTTAGACTTGACGTAGCCCCACAAAAAATAGTCTAAAGGCGTCAAATCGCATGATCTTGGTGGCCAACTTACCGGTCCATTTCTTGAGATGAATTGTTCTCCGAAGTTTTCCCTCAAAATGGCCATAGAATCGCGAGCTGTGTGGCATGTAGCGCCATCTTGTTGAAACCACATGTCAACCAAGTTCAGTTCTTCCATTTTGGGCAAAAAAAAGTTGGATATCATCTCACGGTAGCGCTCACCATTCACAGTTACGTTACGATTCGCATCATCTTTGAAGAAGTACGGTCCAATGATGCCACCAGCCCATAAACCGCACCAAACTGTGACTTTTTCTGGATGCATTGGTAGCTCTTGCAATGCTTCTGGCTGATATTCACTCCAAAATCGACAATTCTGCCTATTTACGTACCCATTGAGCCAAAAATGAGCTTCGTCGCTGAACACAATTTCTTTCTTTCTGAACTTTCTTAACAGAGCACGCATTTTGATAATAAAATTCAATGATTTGCAAGCGTTGCTCGTTAGTAAGTCTATTCATGATGAAATGTCAAAGCATACTGAGCATCTTTCTCTTTGACACCATGTCTGAAATCCCACGTGATCTGTCAAATACTAATGCATGAAAATCCTAACCTCAAAAAAATCACTCTTTATAACTTTTTGCCAACGAAATTTATAGGTTGTTGTTGTTGAAGACAGACAAGACCACAATAATCAAACAATTTTAAATATATCTTTTCAACTACTTACTCTTGCCTTTAGGTTTCATAATATATTCACTTAATTATTTTCTTTTTGCGTCTGCTTTAATCACACTTTTTGAATCGCAAAATTTAAGTACCATTCGGCTAGTGATGTTTTCACCTAATTTTCTCCAGTACATTTTCTAAATTGATTGCAGTATTGCTATAAATAGAATATATGATTCATTCCATGTCAAGTGGTATGATTTTTGATCTCGATAGCTGCGATTGTTTTGAAAATTTGTTTATTTACTCTTCTCATAAATACGTATACAACATTTTTATGAGAAGAGTAAATAAACTAATTTTCAATACAATCGCAGCTATCGATATCAAATATTCAATTGAATTACAAAAAAAAATATAATTTTTTTTTCACGAGCGAAAATAATACATTTTTTATTGAAGACAAAAACTTTTAAAATACTGAAGTGAAGTGATATAGCCGCGTTAAATTTGTTAAAGTTTTTACAATTTTATTTTGATTTTACTGGGCATCTCAAACGTATAAGCAAAGTTATAAAAATTTGTAACAGGAAACTAATGGACGACTACTACATGTATAACTTGAGAACGTACTTAGGTGATATTAAAAAAACATGGAAATTTCTAATTAAAGAATTTGGACGCTGTAATAAACCAGTTAAACAAATTTTGGATGAAGATGCTAACAGTATAATATCTGATGAAGAAAAAGTTGTCGTATTCAACAATTACTTCTACGATTCCGTAAATAATCTCAGGATGATGCAATACACTGAAGATAATATAAATATGTTCAGAACATTAATTTCCGAAAGCAGTCGCTTTAGTATGCGAAATGTAAATACTGCAGAAGTAGAAAGGAAAATGGATTCTTTCAAAAAGAATGGATTCTTTCAAGAAGAATACTTACAGGAAATCTCAGATTGCTGATGTTCTGGTAAACATTTTTAATAATATGATTGCAACGCACAAATATCCAATTGCATTAAAGATTCATAAAGTTATACCCATACCTAAGAAAAATTGCTCCAGATCTGTAGTTGATTTTAGGTCAATATCTATTTTGTCGACTATTGACAAATTATTGGAAAAATTAATGTTTGATCAACTGTCAAATTACATTCATGAGAATAATATATTATATGAAGGTCAATGCGGATTCAAAAAAGGAGCTGGTACAGGAGAAGCTTTGGTGAACGTTGTGGAAAGTATTTGTGGTGGAATTGATGATGGTTATAAGGAAGTAGCTGGTGTATTTTTTGACTTTTCCAAAGCACTTGACTTGGTCCATCATGATATTTTGCTAAGGAAGTTAAGTAATATTGGAATTACGGTTGAAACCGTAGCATTATTTAAGGATTACCTACAAAATAGATTGCAGTACGTCCAAGTTGGATCGTCGAGTAGTTCTATGTTGCCAGTTGCATATGGTGTCCCTCAGGGGAGCGTTTTAGGTCTATTGTTATTTAAGATTTATATAAATGAATTAAAAAATATAAATTTCAATGGAAAGCTGTTTTTATATGCTGATGATGTATATTTTATCTATAAGTACAAATACGAAAAAGTTCTTCAAACCCAAATCGAGTACGATGCTGCAATTTTTGGCTGAATTTTCTCGCATTAATAAATTAGTTTTAAATGCCGGAAAAACAAAATTTATAACATTCAAGCCTTACATTAGCTCAAATGATGGTGAAATGGTAATTCACGTGGAGGGAACACCAATTGCTGAGTCCCAGAGCGTGAAATATTTGGGCATACATTTAAATCATAATTTGTTATGGAATCTTCATATAAGGGACATTAATGTAAATATATCATCAGCTGTAGGAATTCTGCATAAATTAAAACATATGTTGAGTACTGGCGTTAAGATGATTATATATCAATCACTTGTTCACTCGCATCTTACATACTTGCCTATGATACATGGATCTGCATCTCACAAGTCATTGAAATCCTTACAATCAGCTCAAAACAAAGCCTTAAAGATAGTACATAATTTGCCTGTGCGTAACTCATCGACTGACCTATACAAATATAAAGCAAAACAGACATTGCCGATCCGTGGTGTGTATAAACAACACATTTTGATGTACATGTTTAAGTGTCTAAGAGGCATAGGTGCAAGAACAATTACATTTAATAGAAATATAGTCCGAAGTTCGGACTCAAGCAACTCAATGAGATGGTTGTAAGATGGATGGCATGTGTACTTTATTACTTGGTGCGATTTTTTAAACGCAAATTCGGTGATTCTCGTTCGTTTGTGAGAATCATCTCCTTATAGAGGCCGGGTTTGAAGTTGAAAAGTCGCTGCGAAGCCACTTGAAAAGACTTTTGACATGGTCGAAATCATGATCGTGGTAATCTGCAGCCAAGTAATAAATGTCACCATGCCATTTGTAAATAAATTTGCATTATATTAAATATGGATGCAAAATGGTCTGGAGCCAGGACAATATCCCAGATCAAATCAAACATTGATTACAGACCAAAAAAATACAAACGAAAAACTAAAAAAATGATTACATTTATTATTTTTGTACCGAAAATGCGTAAACTACATTTTTATAAGAATAATACATAAACAAATTTTCAAAACAACATATCGCTTGACATGAAATGACTCATATGCATTTAACAATTTCCAAAGACCGTACATAACATTGCCCTAAGCCGGATTTTTATGTAAGAATATATTTCTGAACTATTTTCTAAATAAAAAATGTTTGTTATGTCCTTTTGTCCTAGAACATTGCTCAGTCTTATCAATTTTCTACGGAGGTTAAATTATATGAGTTTTTCAAATCCGTGAAGTCACTTCCAGCATTTAGTACGACCTTATTTGCCCAAACCAAGCACCGAGATCCAGATCACATATTTGACATTTTAATAATGAATCTTTAATTCTTCTTCGAATTCTCGAATGTGACAAAATCATTCGTTATGGAATACTGATTACTTTAATCCTTAATTAGGATAAAAATCTCAAGAAGAGTAATTTGAATTGCATCAACATTAGTCTGCTTCAGCGTTGTTATATCAATTTGGCAATACTTTGTGCATTGCCTCGTTGGAATTCCAAAACATACGTTTGAAGTACAGTTCACACGTACATATTTGCCAAAGAGCTCAACACAACATTTCACTGCTTCCCTGGCGCACAGTATCAAACACACACAAAAGTGACACATGCTCTGCTCCCCCTTGGCAATTGACCTCAACACACAAACGGTGGCACGGGTTGCAATTTATGTCCTTCCAAACGGAGGGCAAACCGAACACGTATAAGGGGAACAATCCAAACATTGCCATTGATATCAGGCTAGACTACCCTGTAAATGTAAGCATTTAGTTAAATATATCTACAATAATAAATGAATGAAATATAAACTAATTGTTTCTGGGGTAAAAACTACCGAACAGTACGAGTCCCAAAAACATTCCAAATGTCACGAGAGTGGGAGGGACAAGAATAGAAAAAGGTCGAACAATAATTAATGGGGCTTTTGGAATTTTATTAATTGGAAAAACTGTTTGGGATTTCTATTAATACTTAGGCCGGGGGAAAACAAATTGTGCGCGTCTCAGTGCATATGGTCAGAGACAACCTCAGCGATGAAGTAAAAAGACCTAATGAAAATTACCACTAAGTAATGAGGACCAAAAGCAAGCAAGTTTTTCAAACTATTTGCTAATGTCCTTTTCTGATTCATCGAAAGAGCAATAGTTATTTTCATACACATACATATGTCCAGTTATGTGGAATTACAAAAGTTTGATTATTTTTAATATTAAAACTACCTTGAACTACTCCAAGTTTGTTTGCCAGTATGTGGTGAACATATATTGGGTAATATTTATTACGTCCTTTTAATGTTGTGTTGTTGAAAATGCATAAATTATCTATTATTGTGGAACTATTTCTGAATGTGTTCAACGGAATTTGGATTATGCTGCATATGACAAGAAGGATCTAATAATAAGAATACTAACAAGTAAGAAGGCGTTAAGTTCGGCCGGGCCGAATCTTATATACCCTCCACCACGGAGTGCATTCCACAGTATTACCAGCAGATTAAAGGATGTCGACTTTACATAGAAGCACAGTACCATATTACGAAAATTGTGATACATAAATTCCCTAAATATTGGGGGATAGAGAGTGTATTTTCAGCTACAGTCGTTTGGTTGGTTGTATTTCCATCCTATTTTAATTTCAAAAGTATAAATTTTGAAAATACCTTATCTCTTACGTACGCAGTATAAGGCAACTTCATGATTCTACCATTTTTTGTCGTAAAAGCAACAAAATAAAGTACGAATTTGGAAAACAAAATATTTTACGTGGCTATGCAGTCAGAGGAGTGTATACACCGAATTCCATGATTCTATCAGCGGCCATTTTGTTGGTATCATTTTTATCCCCTTTTTCCAATGTTGCCCCCTCAAGAGTACGACTATCCAAAATCTCTTTATTTTACGTATCTACACAATTAGAGGGATGTACACACTGAATTTCAGCATTCTAGCTGCATTCGTTTAGTTGGTACTATTTTTATCCCCTGTAGCCATTGTATCCCTTGAAAGTACGAATTTGAAAAAAACGTTTTATTTTTCGTGTCTACGCAGTAGAGGAATGTATACTCCGAATTTCATGATTCTAGCTGCTGTCATTTGGTAGGTACTATTTTTATCCCCTTTTTCCATTTGAACCCCAAAAAGTACGAATTTTTGAAAGTTCTTTTATTTTACGTGTCTACGCTATCAGAGAAATGTATACATCGAATTTCATTATTCTAGGTGCAGCCGTTAAGTTGGCACTATTTTTATCCCTCTATCCCCATTTAACCCTTTAAAAGTACGAATTTATAAATTACATTATGTATCTACTCTATTAGAAGAATGTACACGCCAAATCTGTTGTCGTTTGATAGGCACCATTTTTATCCCTTTTTGTCCCATTTCGCCCCCTACAAATAAAAAACATTCTATGGCGCCCTTTTATGTTATAAAGGGAATCCGCATTGCAAATATCAAGTAAATACAAGCTAATATGTTCTAAAAACATGCTGAAATACTCTAAATATTAGGGGTATTTTCAGTCCTTGTGAGGGAAAAATTTTTCCCTCTGGGCCGATTTCGCCCACTTTCAATTCCAACCGATCTACAACCATAAGACACATTTAGACAAACTTTGAACCTCCTAGCTCATTTCGTTCGGCCGCTATCGTGCTTTCAACAGACAGACATGGCTATATCGTCTTAGAATTTTGCCACAACCCAGAATATATATACTTTATGGGGTCTCCGATGAATATTTCAAGGTGGTACAAACGGAATGACAAATTGAATATACCCCCATCCTGGAGGTGGAGGGTATAAAAAGGCAGTCTGATTTACACCATGTGCAATGGAACATCTCTGATTCAAGAGGAGCTCCAACGAGATTTAACTCGAATTGTAAATGTACATTTGGTTGGTTTACAATTCGAATTTTGGAAATAAAGACATGTTTTTGGAATAATATTTTACAGTTTTCGATTTGATTTGACTTCGGCCTTTGTAGAAACACTGACTCTACAGAGTAGGAGGGTATATCATTTGGGACAGAAAAAAGTGTAACGCATTGAAGGAGTGACTTAAGACCCTAACTATGTCTGCACCCAATCAGTTTCACGACTTTTTAATGTGTTTGAGCCATGTCCGTCCGTCCATCCGTAAGTCTGTCTGCCTGGCTGGTGTACACGATAACTCTCGAAATGAGTTAACGAATCAATTAAAACTTTGCTCTTTTCAAGGTAATATTTTCCCCAAACTTTCTTTAAGTTCGAAGATGGGCGTAATTGCCACGTCCTAATGAGTACCTCCCACATAAATGACCCCTATTCCTTTGCTAAATTAGAACCAATGTATCTTCCACACGGATATTCGGTATATGATAAAGTTTTTATAATCACATTAAGCAGATGATCGAAATACTGCTAATTTTGATATTTGACAATGCTTTCATAGAAATTACATTAACTCTGCATATAGGCGATATTGCCACACCCCTTCTGGTACCTCCCACACAAAGTAGCATATAACATCCAAACGTGTAGTCAAAATCCTTTGCAATTTGATATTTGCAAATGTTTTTATAATCATCTTAATCCTAAAAAATATTTAGGCTTTAACTACGCCCCTTCTTGTCTCCCACATAATTGTCTCTATCTTAGGTAAAATTAAATAACTTCTATGACGGTGCCTTAATCTGCTATGACTTCGTATTTGATATTGGGCTTACAATTATTAACAAATGTGGAAATTGGGTCCTTTTGCTACTAACCTTCAAGTACTTTCTATACAAATAATCCGACGATAACTACAACTTGAGTTTGAGTTTTATATATATGGGTCCATGTTTTGGTAGAGCTCCCATACATATGTTCCCACCAGAGGCTCTGGTCTGTCGCTGCAATAACTAGCTTCAATGGTCTTAGTCACCCCGGCACAATCTCTGGACCCAAAAATAGAATATACATTTACTTTGTATTGCAATTCATAATAAATAAACAAAAAAATAATAATATGTGGTAGCGAAAAAACTCAATGATTGGTTAATGTGTGATTTTTATTTAGTGGAATCTAATTTATGTTTAGGGTATAAAAAGATAATACCCCAGGTCTGTTTATACCCTACACCACTTCGTTGACTAGGGTATTATAAGTTAGTTTCGCGCCAAATTTTTATAACACCAAGAAATAATTGAGCTTGACCCATTATCGGCTTAGAATCACCAGCCGCATCGATTTAACGATGTCTGTCCGTCCGTCTGCTGTCCATCTAAGCTGGTTCGCACTCTACAGGTCGCAATTGTTGTCCGATTGTCATGAAATTAGGCAGGAGATATTTTTTTGGCCAATGACGATAGGTATTGCAATTGGAGAAAATCGGTTCAGATTTAGATATAGCCTCCATAGAAATATCCCTATAATTTACACTATTACTGCTCTAGAATGCACATTTTATATGGGATAATCGAGCTAGACAACCTTTAAGTATACCGATCGGCTTAGAATCACCAGCTGAATCGATTTAACGATGTCCGTCTGTCCCTTCGTCCGTCCGTTTGCTGTCCATCTAAGCTTGTTCGCACTCTACAGGTCGCAATTGTTGTCCGATTGTCATGAAACTTGGCAGAAGTTATTTCTTCTGGCCAAGGAGCATCGGTATCGAATTTGGAAATCGGTTCAGATTTAGATATAGCCCCCATACAAATGTCGCTCCTGATTTGACTTTTTCCGGCCTGTAAAACACATATTGTACCCGATTTTCTTCAAATTTGGCTTAACACCTTATAATCAAACTAGAAATACCTGTGGCAAAAGCGGGTTGGATCGGTTCAGATTTAGCTATAGCCCCCATACAAATGTCGCTCCCGATTGCACTTTTTCCGCTTTAGAAACCACATATTGTACTCGATTGTCATTAAATTTAGCACAACGTCTTATAATCGAACTAGAAACACCTATGCTGAAAGAGTGTAAGATCGGTTCAGATTTAGATATAGCCCCCATACAAATGTCGCTCCCGATTTCACTTTTTCCGCTTTAGTAACCACATATTGTACTCGGTTTTGTTTAAATTTGGCACAACGTCTTATAATCGTACTAGAAACACCTATGGTGAAAGTGGGTAAGATCGGTTCAGATTTAGATATAGCCCTCATACAAATGTTGCTCCCGAATGTTTAACCGATTTTGGCCAAACTTTACATATTATATTTTACCAATAAACATACATTGTGAAATGGGGTCACATCGTTCCAGGTATCAATATACCCTCATACAAACGTCCTTTCCGATTTGACATTTTTTGTCAAACACATACATTTACAGGATGCAAAAATCCTTCCCGATTTCACTTTTTTACCGAATTGAATTGTAATGAGATAGAAAGACCGTCCGTCTTTAGCCTTTCCTTACTTGTTTGGGAGATGCCCATATGTCCATACTTTGGTATAACCCAAATGGTGCCCCACTCTGATCTCTTACAGCTCTAGCAACTACATCTTACATCGTATCTTCATCAATTTATGCAGATCATTATATGTTTCAACTAGGAATACCTACCGTGAATGAGAAATATATTGGCGCATGTTTTTGCAGAGACCTCAAGTGTTGATATAGGTCCCCTTCAAATGTCCGTCCGATTCATCCTATTACCACTGTATAATCTGTATTAATCATTGGATCTTGATAAATTTTTCCATATCATGTTATATTTACTTTACTCGGAATTTCTGCTGGAAAATTGGATCAATTACTTTATTATTTACCATATTCATTAAATTTGACTAAATATGAATTGATAGTAACTGTATAATTTTTATGAACATACATAAAATTGCTCCCATGAAATACCTGGGTTTAGTAATCAAAGCGATGCATATATGCAGGGAGTGGTGTAGGGTATTATATAGTCGGCCCGTCCGACTTTAGCCTTTCCTTACTTGTTTTTATATATTTTATAGAAGGCAAAAGTTTGCTTGAGAGAATTGTCGTCCGGGTATTTTGTTGAAAAATTACTGGTCAGAAATCATTGCAAATGTAGCTTTCCTGACTCATATCGACCAATGAAGCAAACAATTAATTTTATATTTCGTTAGAATTAGGTATGTCACGTGTTGAAACTGTACTATTTGGGGCGAATGGACGGGTGTATGTTTAGGACGGCAAATATTTTGAACAAGTGCATCATGTCTATTTTGAAAAAAAAAACATTTATATCCTTTTTTTCACTGAACAAACACTCAGGGGATGTCCCCTATAAATGCAATGCAAGATGGTGGTTAACCATACTCTCCATAATTATTATTAATTTATTAACGTCAAGATTTTCGATTCGAATGAGCAAGCCAAGAGGAGTTATGAACTTTGAAATCGCCAGCAACCACAATTTCACTGTCCTGTCAAAGCCATTTAGGGATGGCTCCATTTCCACGTACGTGTGACCCAATCCTCAATTTAAACCAAAGGAAGTTAAATTCTGGATTTTCTGAGCTCAAGTGATGCTGGCTCTGGAACATTATATCGTTACGTACAGCCTTAATTAAATATGAATAAAAAAATCCGATAAATCTGTTCGCAGTTATAATATCAAATGCTACCTAGTTTAGACATTTGAATACATAATCTAATTGCCTCTTTGAACTTCTAGTTCGTTTATTATTTCAAAATGCCAATTAATTTCGAAAAATCATCGTACTCATATTTAGCTGGCATTACTTAAACCTGAAAAGTTCCATACACTGTAATATAAATTACCATGTGTTGAATGCCCTATCGCACAGTTTTTGCGCTGATATTATTAACTAGACGTCTAACAGATGTATGACATTAAAAGAACCAAACAGCTCTTTTGCCTAAACATTCCAAATAACATCGTCATTTCTTTAGAGTGGTACTCGTCGTAATGACAGGCCAGACAATGGATGTGTTGGCAGACTAGAAGGACGAATTAATTGAAGGCGACTATGATGATGATGGCATTTGCCAGGCAATTAACTGCCATTAGAGCAGATAACATTATTATCGAGAACGAAAAGCATCAGCAGCAAAGTGTTATATTCGAATAGGATTAAATGAAAGTAAAGAACTTGTTAAACATTTGCACTAGACAAACAAACGCAGACATACGGCGGCAAATGCTGGCACATACAAACGTAAAACATTTCGGGATTAAGAAGATACTTTATACTTATAAAATACAAATATATTTTTCACACAAAACCGTTCAAGTGGTATGTGAGCGTGTGTGTAAGGATAACATACTTCTCTAATGGAATACAGACGGGCCACATCAATGAATGAATGGATGCTCAAAGTAAAGGGTTGTAATAAATGAGAAAGGTTGTATTCGTAAATAGAAAAAAGAAAATTCGTTACTTGAAGTCCAGTTATTGATCCCATTTCTTAATTACCCTCATTTAACGTGAAAACTTGAATTCGTACGTTTCAAACGTAATTTCCTATAAGGATAATTTAAACCGCCATTCCCCACAAAAATGTTTCTTGAATTATAAGAGAAGCCTCAATGTTCTGAATATCCTGCACAGAATCATTAAAATTTAAACCTCATTACACTACAAGCATTGTCTAGGTGTAATTGCTGCATTCAATATTTGTTTAAAATTAATAATTATGAATGTTGCACTTTTGTGATAACCCTTTTCATATGCAAAGAGCTATTTAAATGAGCATCTGTGTTCGTGATATGGTTAAATTTAAGTAGTCCATGTTAATATTAGCATCATTTGTATGTCAACAATTTTTATTTGTATAACTTTCTCCCAACCTCTCCGTGACAATCCCTATACTCATATTCACGTACCCCCCATAAACGTACCATTCTCATCCTTGTGGATTTTTCTATGTCTCAAAATTGTTGTCCGCCCCGTCATGAAGTAGCAGTTGTACATGGTTGTCTCTGCGAAGGAAAGATTAAGTGGGAGGATTTTCTTGGAGCTTAGAAAGGGATTACTTATAATTGAGCGGAATAATTTCGTTTGGAATATTAACACTTGAAAGGGAATTTCTCTATGCCAATAAAAGGGGTTTAAACATTTTTATAGTCTGGGATTTTATTGCGGTTCGAGGGGGTTACCTGTTAAATCTAAATAGTCCTCCATCCTTTGTAATCTCTGCGTAATCAACAATTTGAAGTGGTTTAGTTTAAAATGGAATTCGCTTTTTTTTTGAAATATTTAATATATACTAAAGAATTACATTTACTTTTGCGATATAAAGTCTGTTTCTATAGGGTGATTTTTTAAGAGCTTGATAACTTTTTTTTTAAAAAAAACGCATAAAATTTGCAAAATCTCATCGGTTCTTTATTTGAAACGTTAGATTGGTCCATGACATTTACTTTTTGAAGATAATTTCATTTAAATGTTGACCGCGGCTGCGTCTTAGGTGGTCCATCCGCTTAGTCCAATTTTGGCATTTCCACGTTTTTGAGTAACAGAGACCCAATTGGTGCGAACGGCGACGAATCGAAAATTGGTGGTCATCATTAACACTGGCCGATACAGCTGCGATATTTTCTTCAGTTCGCACTCTACGTAAGCGTGTTGGTGGTTTAATGTCCAACAATGTAAATTTGGTGCGAAATTTAGTCACAATAGCCCGAATAGCCGCTTCAGTGGGTCGATTAAACTGACCATAAAATGGAAGCGCGCAATGAACTTTCTTAACAGAGCACGTATTTTGATAATAAAATGCAATAATTTGCAAGCGTTGTTCGTTTGTAAGACGATTCATGATGAAATGTCAAAGCATACTGAGCATCTTTCTCTTTGACACCATGTCTGAAATCCCACGTGATCTGTCAAATACTAATGCATGAAAATCCTAACCTCAAAAAAATCACTCTTTATATACCCTGCAGTGAATTTAATGAAGTCTGTCCGTCCACCCCTTGTCCATCTAAAGCTTGTGATCAAACTACAGGTCACAATTGTAGTTCAGGAGGTCGATATCACCGTAAGACAAATTTCAATTTTTTTTAACACATGAGCAAGACCTTATACACGTGAAACTAGAGGCTCTCTGGAGTAAAACTGTGTTTACAGTTTTTCATTCTCTGGTCATTTGTCTTTTTTAGAGGACTTTAAAGTTTTAAAGGACATTTAAATAGAAAAAAATATTTTATATATTTCTACTCATCCTACGATGCTGAGATAAAAAGCAAATGAAAGAGGAGACTCCCCTCGATTTGGCAAAAATATTTGTGTTGTTATATCAGGACAAAAGGACCTTATTCAAGTCATTTCAAAATTTTGTCCTTTAATATCCTTGAGAATTTCCAACCATTTCATCCAGAAAAAATATATGTTAAGGACATTAATATACGCTAACACGTTGCTGAATTTCATTGTACTCACTTTGTTAGTTTAGTGTACAAATAATTTCAAAATGTACTATAAAAAAATATATATACGTAACTCCCTAATATTAACCATTTTTTTTTAAATAAAATCTAACACATGAACAAATGGATATACACATAAAACTGGAACCCCCGTGAATTAAAAGTACGGTCACAGTTTTTCATTCGGTGACCCGGTCTCCCCTTAAGAGCGCTTTTCAGTTACAAAGTGTTTTTGAAATTTGTGCTTCCACTAATGACGGATGAAAATCGTTAGTGATCCCGAAATTGTACTAAAATTCTTACATAGTTAAATTTTAATTTTGTACATGTTTAATATTAAAAGAAAAAAAATTAATGGATTAATAAAAAATAAATATTGTTGTCTTACACATAATTAGAAATGTGACAGCCGTAAAACTGCATCTGAAATTCTTGTCTTTGACTCCATATACATTGTATGTATATTAAAAGTTTTTGTATGTCCCTTAAAACTTTAAAGTGCTTTTAAAAGGAGACTAACAAAGTGAGTACAATGAAATTCAGCAACGTGTTAGCGTATATTAATGTCCTTAACATATATTTTTTCTGGATGAAATGGTTGGAAATTCTCAAGGATATTAAAGGACAACATTTTGAAAGGACTTGAATAAGGTCCTTTTGTCCTGATATAACAACACAAATATTTTTGCCAAATTGAGGGGAGTCTCCTCTTTCATTTGCTTTTTATCTCAGCATCGTAGGATGAGTAGAAATATATAAAATATTTTTTTCTATTTAAATGTCCTTTAAAACTTTAAAGTCCTCTAAAAAAGACAAATGACCAGAGAATGAAAAACTGTAAACGCAGTTTTACTCCAGAGAGCCTCTAGTTTCACGTGTATAAGGTCTTGTTCATGTGTTAAAATTAGTGTTGTACAGTGTATTCAATGCGAACTTGGTAACAGGCTAACTGGCAATCTATGACTCCTAACCTGTATCGATATTGCAGAAAACCTCAAAATGGTAGAAACAGAAACGGGTTTTAAGATTTTAGTTCTATTTTTAATACATTTTTTAAATCCGCTCTCTAAGGGCTTGCTGGTCTTTGGAATATCCTAACCCATTAAATACCGCAACACTTTTCTTTAATTTTTGGTTTTCAGGGGACCAACATGGACCCATGATGATCCCATCCTGAAATTTCGACAGGGTTTGTAGAAAAATGTGGGTGATTTTCTGTTAAATTTTGCAAAAAAAAATCCAAATTGCGTTATGTAAGGATATTCAAGGATAAAATATATTTTGGCATTTTGAAAATCTTTGTTCCACGAGGCCATTTTTCTATGTCATTTTAAAGCAGTCGCCAAGAGTTTTACGATGATACCTAAGCTTTTATAATCCGATGATGCTCACGGAATACCATTCAATTTAAAGTAGTGTAACAAGACTTTTAATTATTCAGACTTTTAATTATTCGATTATTCGTTTATTCGAAAACAAAGAATTTCCAATTAATCGAATAAAGGCCTTAATCGAGTAATTGTTCAACTCATTAAAACATAACTAATGGGAGTCACTTTTGAATATTTATGTGTAAATATATTTCGAAATAAAATCTGCAAAAAACAAGAGTTTTTCGGTAATCATTTCCTATATTGGCACCATATCTATGTTATATAATATTTCTGAAAGATGTTTCTTCTTATATGAATCAGAATATACTTAGGCTTTAATTCGAAATTCAGAATAAGTTGAAAGCATAATTTTTATGTAGTCGATGGAAATATCTAATTATACCCTACACCTCTTCGTGGACTAGGGTATTATAAGTTAGTTTCGCACCAAATGGTTGTAACACCAAGAAATAATTGAGCTAGACCCACCTTTAAGTATACGGATCGGCTTAGAATCACCAGCTGAATCGATTCTCTCTGTCCGTCCGTCTGCTGTCCATCAGCTTGTTCGCACTCTACAGGTCGCAATTGCTGTCCGATTATCAAGAAATTTGGCAGAAGTTACTTTTTTTTGGCCAAGGACGATCGGTATTGAATTTGGAGGAAATCGGTTCAGATTTAGATACATCCCCCATACAAATGTCGCTCCCGATTTGTCTTTTTCCGCTCTAAAATCCACATATTGTACCCGATTTCTTTAAAATTGGCACAACATCTTATAATCCAACTAAAAACACCTTTGGTGAAAGTGGGTAAGATCGGTTCAGATTTAGATATAGTCCCCATACAAATGTCGCTCCCGAATGTTAAACCGATTTTGGCAAAACTTTACATATTATATTTTACCAATATCAAACATACGCATCACATCATTCAGGGTTTCAATATACCCCCCTACAAATGTCCTTTCCGATTTAACATTTTTTGTCAAACACATACATTTACATGATTCAAAAATTCTTCCCAATTTCACTTTTTTACCGAATTGAATTGTAGTGAGATAGAAAGTGGGGTGTATCACATAGTCGGCTCCGTCCGTATTTAGCCTTTCCTTAGTTGATTGGGTGATACCCATATGTCCATACTTTGGTATAACCCAAATGGGGCCCATTCTGCTCTATTACAGCTCTAGAAACTACATCTTACATCGGATCTTCATCAAAGTTTGCAGATCATTATATGTTTCAACTAGGAATACCTACCGTGAATGAGAAATATATAGACGCATGTTTTGGCACAGGCTGTTGTTATATGCCCTCTTCTAATGTCCATTCGATTCATCCTATTACCGCTGTATAATCTGTATTTGTCATTGGTCATGTTATATTTACTTTACTCGGAATATCTGCTGGAAAATTGGATCAATTACTTTATTATTTACCATATTCATTAAATTTGACTAAAGATGAATTTATAGTAACTTTATAATTAATATGAACTACAAAAATTGCTCCCATGAAATACCTGGGTTTAGTAATCAAAGCGAGGTATATACACAGGTAGTGGTGTAGGGTATTATATAGTCGGCCCCGCTCGACTTTAGCCTTTCCTTACATGTTGAATTTTAAAATATTTTAATAATAGCAATTAATAATAATCTAAGGGTATATTATCTGCATGATATATTCTGGATTTTCTTCTATTTTATGATTTAATTCTTTTAAACTTATTATAACAAGTTTGTACCTATCCAAAGTAGTTTGTCAAAAATTCCGTGGTTAAATATAGAACATCGTCAACGGATTATTTTAAGTTAATTTACAATAATGATTTCGGTATTTTATGCAAAAATTATAATATCGATTAATAGATTATTTGGATCAATTTATTCGAATTATTTGTTATTCGTAAATCATGATTTCTTCATTATTCGAACAAAATTTTAAAACAATTATTCGATTAATCGAACAAAATTTAATCGGTTGGATACCCTAAGTGAAACATTTCAAGAAACACTGTAAATTGCCAACTTTAATGACTCATAAACTGCAAATTCGAAGTAACGAGGGGAACAAATTTTATAAAAATCAAAAGGTATCGGTTCCAAAAAGGCCGTTTTTGTTTGGATTTATTTTGGAAACGTAAATATTTTTAAGGTTTAAAATAATTATAAAACTATATTCAAATATAAAATTGCAAATTATTTTGTTAGTTATTATTGTAGACAAAGTTTATGGCACTTTGTGTGTGAGGTACCAGAAGGTGTTTGGAAATATCGCTTATATTCCATGCGACTGTAACTACTAGTATCAAATCGAAATATCAAATTTCATAGCTTTAATTTTACGTAGTTTTGGATGATTTGTGTGGGAGGTACTGGAAGGGCGTGGCAAAACACACCATATTTAATACTCTTAAATTGATTATAAAACAAATACCAAAATCAAATACCATAATATAGCTGATTCCGGATATCCGTGCAGAAGTTACATTAGTTTTAATTTAATATAGGAATATGGGTCATTTGTGTGGGAGGTATCTGAAGGGGCGTGGTAATTTCGCCAATCATCGAACTTAAACTAAGTTTGGGAAAATATTACCATGTGCAAAGTTTGAACTGATTCCTTAGCTCCTGTCGAGAGTTATCGTGTACACCAGCCACCCATTGGGATGGACGGACATGGTTCAAACAACTTAAAAACTTGTGAAACGGATTTGGTCCAAACATACTTGGGGTCTTAAGTCACTCCTTCAATGCGTTACACTTTTTTCTGTCCCAAATGATATATACCCTCCTACTCTGTAGAGTAAGAGTATAAAAAGGCTTCCTGAATAACGATCATTTCTTGATGTTGAGAATTGAATATTAGAATATACATCAAAAATCGGTAGTTACTTCCTGTACTTTACAAGATCTGATTCTCAAATGCGTGTCAGTGACAGCGAATAGTTTCGCCAGTGTACAATTATTATTAAAGGTAATCCGTTGACATATAGTAAGCTAACCTACTATTAGTAACATTCTTAATTTTTTATTACATTGTATTAAATTTTATACCCTACACCACTTCGTGGACTAGGGTATTATAAGTTAGTTTTCCTCCAAATGTTTGTAACACCAAGAAATAATTGAGCTACCCCCCACCTTTAAGTACCTTAAGCACCTTCTGTCTGTCCGTCCGTCTGCTGTCCATCTAAGCTTGTTCTCACTCTACAGGTCGCAATTGTGGCCCGTTTGTCATGAAATTTGGCAGGAGTTAGTTTTTTGCCCAAGGACAATTGGTATTGAATTTGGAAAAAATCGGTTCAGATTTAGATATAGCCTCCATACAAATATCCCTATAATTTACACTATTATTGCTCTAGAATACACATTTTACATGGGATCATGACCAAATTTTCAGGATTGTGTTATATTTGAACTAGAAATAGCTCACGGCAAAGTGGACCTCATGGGTCTATGTTTTGATATAGCCTCCTTACAAATGTACGTCCGATTTACAATATTACTGCTCTAAAATGCACATTTTACATCGGATCTTGATAAAATGTTCCACACAATGTTACATTTATACTAAAGGGTGATTTTTTAAGAGCTTGATAACTTTTTAAAAAAAAAACGCATAAAATTTGCAAAATGTCATCGGTTCTTTATTTGAAACGTTAGATTGGTCCATGACATTTACTTTTTGAAGATAATTTCATTTAAATGTTGACCGCGGCTGCGTCTTAGGTGGTCCATCCGCTTAGTCCAATTTTGGCATTTCCACGTTTTTGAGTAACAGAGACCCAATTGGTGCGAACGGCGACGAATCGAAAATTGGTGGTCATCATTAACACTGGCCGATACAGCCGCGATATTTTCTTCAGTTCGCACTCTACTCTAAATGCCCCCCCCCCCCATTTTACACTATTCCGCTCCAGAACCTATATCTTACATCTGATCTTTATAAAATTTTGCAGATCATGTCTCATTTCCACTAGGAATGCCTAAAGGGAACTATAATTACCAATGTTATGGTACAACCCCCAAGTGTTTTTACAGGCCCCCTACAAATGTCCGTCCAATTTATCCTATTACCGCTGTAAAATCTGCATTTGTCATTGGATCTTTGTCCAATTTTCCAAATATTATTATATTTACTCTCGGAATACCTACCCAAAATTTGAACTATATGGCTCAATGTTTCCAAATACAACCGTCCCACAAATTTTCAATATTATCGTTTTAAATCCTTCATATTACATCGGAATTTTCCAGATCATGGATTATTTCACATAGGAACACTTATTGATGAAGTGGACCATGGATCCCGATTTTATACGTATTTTTACATCACGTTATATTTCAGTTAGGAACACTTACAGCAAAGGTGGAGCATTATGCAAAGAAATTGGCACCGCTCATTATCAGTTTTTGATTTGGCCCGCCCGACTTTAGCCTTTCCTTACTTGTTTTAATTCCATATGTTGATTTCATACTCAGGAAATATTAACTCTCTGCGTAAATAAAGGCATGTCGACAATATTATTTATAAAAAACTAATAAAATATATTAATTTATTTATTTTCACATCTTGTACTTTTTTCAGAGTTTTTATCTGATGATTTTTTACCCCTAAGTTAAGGTGACGAGAAAAATAGTACAACTTCACAGGAGTTTTGGATTGTTGCACAGTGTCACCTAACTTTCTCTAGAACTCCTTAGGTATATTCATACTAAATAAAGTAGCTTCAAAGTAAACACGTCCACACCAAACTATTAAACTTTGGAACAAAACACCCTTTACATTTACCTTTACCCTTTCACGTTTCGCCGCCTTTAAGGATATAAACAACTAAATGATAAGAATCCTTCATTTCCTTCCTTCCGCTTTGCATAAACCTGACCACATGTAGGCGACTTTGTTGAATGTGTCCGCAAATGTTTCATTGAGCGAAATGTGGTTGACCCCATAATGAAGGGTAGCAATAACCTGAAGGACATCGTATTGTCAACCCTGTCTCTAAGTTATACATTGAGGGAGATAAATTCTAGATGACCACGCAAAGGTGGTGAAAGTGACCAAGTGGTTCACTGACAGCGAACCCCTTTTACACTGGTTTACTAATTATTTTTGAACAAATATGTAAATTAAATTGTCACCTGGTTGACAGTCACATTCCCGAAATGATGTTGCACAACCCTAACCCAAACGATCCGGCGCATGTTTTTCATCATTTGAAAGAGATGACCCGTCAATCTTAAGTTTTACGTTTGGTGTATACAGCACATACAAACGGAATGGGTTCCTGTAGCTCCCGGTAGAATACAGTATTTCGGTCGCAATTCTGCGAACTTGGAGAATTATCTGGGTGTTTTTCTTTGAATAATACATGGACTTCCTTTAAGATGCACAGTATCAGTCTTTATACCCTACACCACTTCGTGGACTAGGGTATTATAAGTTAGTTTCGCGCCAAATGTTTGTAACACCAAGAAATAATCGAGCTAGACCCACCTTTAAGTATACCGATCGGCTTAGAATCACCACCCGAGTCGATTTAACGATGTCTGTCTGTCCGTCTGTCCGTACGTCTGCTGTCCATCTAAGTTTGTTCGCACTCTACAGGTCGCAATTGTTGTTCGATTGTCATGAAACTTGGCAGAAGTTATTTTTTCTGGCCAGGGACCATCGGTATTGAATTTGGAGGAAATCGGTTCAGATTTAGATATAGCCCCCATACAAATGTCGCTCCCGATTTGACTTTTTCCGCCCTATAAAGCACATATAGTACCCGATTTTCTTTAAATTTGGCACAACATCTTACAATCCAACTAGAAACACTTATGCAGAATTTGGGCGAGATCGGTTGATATTTAGATATAGCCCCCATACAAATGTCACTCCCGATTTAACTTTTTCCGCTTTAGAAACCACATATTTTACCCTATGTTTTTTAAATTTGGTACAACATCTTATAATCCAACTAGAAACACCTATGTTGAAAGTGGGTAAGATCGGTTCAGATTTAGATATAGCCCCCATACAAATGTCGCTCCCGATTTGACTTTTTTCCGCTTTAGAAACCACATATTGTACCCGATTTTCTTTAAAATTGGCACAACATTTTATAATCGAACTAGAAACACCTGTGCTGAAAGTGGGTAAGATCGGTTCAGATTTAGATATAGCCTATTTTGATATTTAGATATAGCCCCCATACAAATGTCACTCCCGATTTAACTTTTTCCGCTTTAGAAACCACATATTTTACCCTATGTTCTTTAAATTTGGTACAACATCTTATAATCCAACTAGAAACACCTATGTTGAAAGTGGGTAAGATCGGTTCAGATTTAGATATAGCCCCCATACAAATGTCGCTCCCGATTTGACTTTTTTCCGCTTTAGAAACCACATATTTTACCCAATTTTCTTTAAATTTGGTACAACATCTTATAATCCAACTAGAAACACGTATGCAGAATTTGGGTAAGATCGGTTCAGATTTAGATATAGCCCCTATACAAATGTCGCTCCCTATTTCTCTTTTTCCGCTTTAGAAACCACATATGGTACCTGATTTTCTTTAAAATTGGCACAACATTTTATAATGGAACTAGAAACACCTATGGTGAAAGTGGGTAAGATCGGATTAGATTTAGATTTGCTCCGGAATGTTTATCAAATTTTGGCCAAACTTTACATATTATATTTCACCAATAAACATACATGGTGAAAGCGGGTCACATCGTACCAGGTTTCAATATAATTCCATACAAATGTCCTTTCCGATTTAAAATTTTTCGTCAAACACATACATTTACAGGATGCAAAAATCCTTCCCAATTTCACTTTTTTACCGAATTGAATTGTAATGAGATAGAAAGTCCGTCCGTCTTTAGCATTTCCTTACTTGTTTGGGAGATGTGTCCGATATGTCCATACTTTGGTATAACCCAAATGTGGCCCCATTCTGATCTATTACAGCACTTGAAACTACATCTTACATCGTATCTTCATCAAATTTTGCAGATCATGATATTTTTCAACTATGAATACCTACCGTGAATGAGAAATATATAGGCCCATGTTTTGGACCAGCCCCAAAATGTTGTTTTAGGCCCCCTTTTGAAATGTCGGTCCGATTCATCCTATTACAACTGTATAATTTGTATTTGTCTGTCGGATAATTAGATCAGCTACCATATTATTAACCATATTCGTTAAATATGACTAAAGATGAATTTATAGTAACTGTATAATTTATATGAACTACATACAATTGCTCTCATGAAGCACCTTGGTTTAGTAATAAAAGCGAGGTACATACGCAGGGAGTGGTGTAGGGTATTATATAGTCGGCCCCGCCCGACTTTAGCCTTTCCTTACTTGTTTTTGAATAGATTCATTTCCAATTTCAACACAGTCTTTTTTTCTAAGTTCGCGGAATTGCGACCGAAATACTGTATTCTACTGGGAGCTACAGGAACCCATTCCGTTTGTGTGTGATGTATACACCAAAACGTAAAACTAAAGATTGACGGGTCATCTCTTTCAAGACTAACATCTAATAACCTCCAAATTTTATCTTATAACGACTGTCTCTCAAAAATAATTTGCAACCCCCCAACACATGATTGTAATCTTCGGCGATGTGAATTGTGCACTGGATGCGACGACTTAATTAACATAAAATTTTGTTACATGTATGTGTTTCTATTTCTTGTAGACATCAATAAAACTTGTAATTATCGCAGTATTACTAACACCAATCTCTATTTCTGCGTGTATCTAGTGTACTCCCGTTAGCTAAGCATACTCAAACCACGTATGTGTGTATGTTATTTTATGAACTATCGTTCAGAATAATAATTCAGAATAATTTTTTCGGGTGACTACATTTAGTAAATGTTTTTATACCCTACACCACTTCGTGGGCTAGGGTATTATACGTTAGTTTCGCGCCAAATGTTTGTAACACCAAGAAATAATCGAGCTAGCCCCACCATTAAGTATACCGATCGGCTTAGAATCACCAGCTGAGTCGATTTAACGATGTCTGTCTGTCCGTCCGTCTGCTGTCCATCTAAGCTTGTTCGCACTCTACAGGTCGCAATTATTGTCCGATTGTCATGAAACTTGGCAGAAGTTATTTTTTCTGGCAAGGACGATCGGTATTGAATTTGGAGGAAATCGGTTCAGATTTAGATAAAGCCCCCATACAAATATCGCTCCCGATTTGACTTTTTCCGCCCCATAAAGCACATGTATGTAGTACCCGATTTTCTTCAAATTTGGCTTAACACCTTAATCAAACTAGAAATTCCTGTGGCGAAAGCGGGTTAGATCGGTTCAGATTTAGATATAGCCCCCATACAAATGTCGCTCCCGATTTCACTTTTTCCGCTTTAGAAACCACATATTGTTCCCGATTTTCTTTAAAATTGGCACAACATTTTATAATCGAACTAGAAACACCTGTGCTGAAAGTGGGTAAGATCGGTTCAGATTTAGATAAAGCCCCCATACAAATGTCGCTCCCGATTTCACTTTTTCCGCTTTAGAAACCACATATTGTACCCGATTTTCTTTAAAATTGGCACAACATTTTATAATCGAACTAGAAACACTTGTGCTGAAAGTGGGTAAGATCGGTTCAGATTTAGATATAGCCCCCATACAAATGTCGCTCCCGATTTCACTTTTCCGCTTTAGAAACCACATTATATACCCGATTTTCTTTAAAATTGGCACAACATTTTATAATCGAACTAGAAACACCTGTGCTGAAAGTGGGTAAGATCGGTTCAGATTTAGATAAAGCCCCCATACAAATGTCGCTCCCGATTTCACTTTTTCCGCTTTAGAAACCACATATTGTACCCGATTTTCTTTAAAATTGGCACAACATTTTATAATCGAACTAGAAACACCTGTGCTGAAGGGGGGTAAGATCGGTTCAGATTTAGATATAGCCCCCATACAAATGTCGCTCCCGATTTCACTTTTTCCGCTTTAGAAACCACATTATATACCCGATTTTCTTTAAAATTGGCACAACATTTTATAATCGAACTAGAAACATCTTTGCAGAAATTGGATAAGATCGGTTCAGATTTAGATATAGCCCCATACAAATGTCGTTCTCGATTTCACTTTTCCGCTTTAGAAACCCGATTTTCTTTAAAATTGACACAACATTTTATAATCGAACTAGAAGCACCTGTGCTGAAAGTGGGTAAGATCGGTTCAGATTTAGATGTTTAACCGATTTTGGGCAAACTTTACATACTATATTTTACACCAATAAAATACATGGTGAAAGTGGGTCACATCGTTCCAGTTTTCAATATACCCCCATACAAATGTCCTTTCCGATTTAACATTTTTTGTCAAACACATATATTTACAGGATGCAAAAATCCTTCCCGATATTACTTTTTTACCGAATTGAATTGTAATGAGATAGAAAGTCCGTCCGTCTTTAGCTTTGCCTTACTTGTTTGGGAGATATCCATATGTACATACTTTGGCATAACCCAAATGGTGCCCCATTCTGATCTATTACAGCTCTAGAAACTACATCTTACATCGGATCTTCATCAAATTTTGCAGATCATGATATTTTTCATCTAGGAATACCTACCGTGAATGAGAAATATATAGGGCTTTAGGGTTTATATAGGGTTTTTATATAAAGGGTGATTTTTGAAGAGCTTGATAACTTTTTTTTTTAAAAAAACGCATAAAATTTGCAAAATCTCATCGGTTCTTTATTTGAAACGTTAGATTGGTCCATGACATTTACTTTTTGAAGATAATTTCATTTAAATGTTGACCGCGGCTGCGTCTTAGGTGGTCCATTCGGAAAGTCCAATTTTGGGCAACTTTTTCGAGCATTTCGGCCGGAATAGCCCGAATTTCTTCGGAAATGTTGTCTTCCAAAGCTGGAATAGTTGCTGGCTTATTTCTGTAGACTTTAGACTTGACGTAGCCCCACAAAAAATAGTCTAAAGGCGTCAAATCGCATGATCTTTGTGGCCAACTTACCGGTCCATTTCTTGAGATGAATTGTTCTCCGAAGTTTTCCCTCAAAATGGCCATAGAATCGCGAGCTGTGTGGCATGTAGCGCCATCTTGTTGAAACCACATGTCAACCAAGTTCAGTTCTTCCATTTTGGGCAAAAAAAAGTTGGATATCATCTCACGGTAGCGCTCACCATTCACAGTTACGTTACGATTCGCATCATCTTTGAAGAAGTACGGTCCAATGATGCCACCAGCCCATAAACCGCACCAAACTGTGACTTTTTCTGGATGCATTGGTAGCTCTTGCAATGCTTCTGGCTGATATTCACTCCAAAATCGACAATTCTGCCTATTTACGTACCCATTGAGCCAAAAATGAGCTTCGTCGCTGAACACAATTTCTTTCTTTCTGAACTTTCTTAACAGAGCACGCATTTTGATAATAAAATTCAATGATTTGCAAGCGTTGCTCGTTAGTAAGTCTATTCACGATGAAATGTCAAAGCATACTGAGCATCTTTCTCTTTGACACCATGTCTGAAATCCCACGTGATCTGTCAAATACTAATGCATGAAAATCCTAACCTCAAAAAAATCACTCTTTACATCCCGTTATTGCTCCAAGCTGAAATTTTCAGGGTTTGTTTAGAATTGATCAGGGCATATGCCTACATTTTGTCTGAATTTTTAAGTTGGTGTTTTCATAGTGAAAAATACAAAAGATGAAGAAAAATCAGAAATACACAAAATTGTTGTCAGTAGCAGTCTATAGCCAAGAACGCCGGCAAAAATAAAAATAAGCCTTCCTTCTTTGAATTGTGCCAAGGCGTTCTCTAACTAAATCATTTTCAATGTTCATACCTCGGCATTTTTTTCTTGATTTTTCTAATTTTCAAATGGTACTATCTTTTGAAAAAAAAAAATCGGTTTTTTTTAAATACGTGTAAAATATTTTAACAGTAGCATACGTCTGCGAAAAATCGTTAAAATCGGCGTTAAGTTCGGCCGGCCGAACTTTATTTACCCTCCACCATGGATTGCAGTCCACAAAGGCTATCGATTTTCGTAGAAGTGCAGTAATATTACAGGAAAATTTAATTTTTTTAATATAGTCAAACCAAAAAAAAAATACAAATATTAAAAAAAATAATTATATAAATAATTATAATATTTTTATTATTTCAAACCACGCTTATAATGCAAGTCTACCAATACGTTTTCATATCGAAATAATACTTCAAGTCAATTCAAAAAATAAATATTCTTATATTTATATTTTCAAAAAGCTTAAATATCATAAATACTGGTGATATTGGGTGCTGCAGTTGTTTGCATTTACATTCTATTTTAATTCTAAAAGACCAAATATTGAAAATCCATTGTCTGACGTACACAGTGCAAAATAACTTAACTTCATGATTCAACCAATTTTTGCCGTAAAAGTACAAAGTACGAATTTGGAAAAATATTTTTATTTTGCGTGTCTATGCAGTCAGATGAAGAGTATGACTTTATAAAATCTCTTTTTAAAAATCTCTATTTTACGTGTCTACGCAATTCGAGGGATGTACACACCGAATTTCATCATTCTAGCTGTAGTCGTTTAGTTGGTACTATTTTTATCCCTCTGTACCCATTGTATCCCTTGAAAGTACGAATTTGAAAAAAAAAACATTTCATTTTCCATCTCTACGCAGTCAGAGGAATGTATACCCCTCTGACTCTAGCTGCGGTCATTTGGTTGGTACTATTTGTATCCCCTTTTGCCATTTAACCCCAAAAAGTACGAATTTCTAAAGTGTATGCAATCAGAGGAATATATACACCGAATTTCATTATTCTAGATGCAGCCGTTTGGTTGGTACCATTTTTATCCCTCTATTCCCATTTTACCCCTTAAAGTACGAATTTCAAATAAATACTTTTATATTATGTATCGACTCATTTAGGGGAATGTACACACCGAATTTCGTGTTTCTAGCTGTTGTCGTTTAATATGTACCATTTTTATCCCTTTTTGCCCCATTTCAATATAAATACTCTAAAATATTAGGGATTATTATGGGTATTTTTAGTCCTTGTGAGGGAAAAATTTCGTTTAGATCCTAGCGTGCTTTCAACAGACGGACGGACTGACATGGCTAGATCGTCTTAGAATTTTATGACGATCAAGAATATGTATACTTTATAGGGTCTCAGGTCGATATTTCAAGGTGTTACAAACGGAATGACAAAGTTAGTATACCCCCATCCTGGAAGTGGAGGGTATAAAAATCAATGTGTGTCTTTATGTCTGTATGTTGCGTATACGCGCCAAACCGGTGGTCGAATAGCATGAAAATTTTACTGTATCTAACTTCTGGCAGAGGAAGATTCCTGGTACCTCCCACATAAAAAATATTAAAACTATTTACTCATTTTATCTTCCAAAACATACGAGGTAGGGGAATAGGAAAAATGAACCCGTTTAACACCGGGTACAAAATAAATTTGCAAAAATTCAAATATATATGTATAAGGCTGATAACAGCAAGGACTCTATACAGCACCATCCATGATGATTAATCCCCACACAGGATATGAAATACGTATGTTAGGGTGGCATCTTTGTGAGGAAGGAAAACATGCTGCTTATGTTACCGACTAACATGAAAGATTGGTTTGTTTTATGTGTTCTCTCCAAGTATTTCGCTTTTATCATTGTCCGTTCGCGAGCTGAACGCGTTCTAATAACCATTCAGTCTGTTGGTTAGCCCATTTCCAGACGAACAATACGAATTTGGAAAATCCATTATAAGTAAAAAAAACATTTTTATTTTAAAAATGTCCTTTTATGTACACTGTCAAATGAATGCACATTATGAGTCTAGCTGCACGCATTTGGTTAGTACCAATTTTGTCCCTTTTTGCCTATTTTGACCCTAAAAGAACAAATATAAAAATAGCTTTGATATTGGAGTCTGATCGATTGCAGCCATTTGATTCGTACCATTTTTATTCCCTTTTCCCCCCTAAGGATTATTTTTGGAAATTTTTTCTTCATTTTGCACGCAACACAGTCAGAGGACACCAAATTTTATGATTCTAGCTGGAGCTGTTTTGTCGATATTTTATCCCTATGGCCAATTTAGACTCTAGAAGTGCGTATATCAAGAAATCACTTTATTCTTGGAGTTTATAGAGCCCGAATGAAGTACACATCGATTTTCTTCATTCTATCTGCTTCCATTTGATTGGTACCATTTTTATGCCCTTCCCCTAAAGGAAAAGTTTCTTTATTTTGCACGTCTTATGTACATCTCACGAAATTTCACGTTACTAACTATTGTAGTTTGATTGGTACCATTTTTATCACTTTTTGCCCCATTTAACCCCCTGAAAGTATGAATCCCCTCTGGATCGATTTCGCCCATTTTCCCACTCATTATACCATCATATCATTTGTGTGCTTTTGCTGCTGTTATTCTGTCAATGCTAATACTGCCGTTGCAGCTGTTATTATTATCAGTGCTGATTTCAAGAAGTTTGTTGCTGCTGTCGGTTCTGGTCTGTTGTGGTTAAACCCAACATATTATTAGTATGCCAAGATGTTGCTGTTATAACTGTCGTTGGTCTTGTCCGCATAGACTTTAATGTTGTGGTTGTATCGCTGGGTGGTGTGGGTCACCCTTGTCTAATACCCAATGTTTGGCTAACACAGTCCCTATTACATGCCTTTATATGCAAGTCTTTTGGTTGCGTACTATTTTCTGGTTGGATAATTGTTTTTGTATCCTATTGTGACAATGATGACGTTGAGTTTGTAGCTGTTGGTGTTGTTGTTTTCGTTGACTGTGTCCTTTTTGCTGTCAAATCATGCAAATATAAACACAATGTAAACTATATCCTAGTATCTTTGCGGGAATCACCACTTTCCACTGCCTGATAATTTTGACAAACTTCCATCAAACCTAATATGTGTTTGCTTTCTTCAAGCATTATTCAATTTTGGTTTAAACTTCCCGAATGTTTCATTTGAATATACCCCAAGTTTTCATACCTTTTATATTTAAAACACATCAGTAAATCACTGAAGACGTTGATTTTCATTTAAAACTTCTCTTTTAAATGTTCCAGAACATTTTGCATTGTGTTTGTCTTCTTTGCAAAAATTATAAGCGTTTAAGTAAACTACACACAATGTCTTATCTCCCAGAACTTAATACACTCAATTTGGAAAATTTGATGTGAACACGAATTATATAAAAAACAAGTAAGGAAAGGCTAAAGTCGGGCTGGGCCGACTATATGATACACTCCACTTTCTATCCGAATACAATTCAATTCGATAAACAATAAAAGACGGGAAGGATTTTTGCTGGTAAATCTGAACAACGAAGTTTTTCGGGATAAGGACGAACGCTATTTAATTTGAAGAGAATCGGTTCAGATTTAGATATAGCCCCCATACGAATTTCACTCCCGATTTGACTCTTTTCACACTAGATACCATATATTACAACAGATTTTCTTCAAACTTGGCAAAACATCTTATATTTCCACGAGAAACACCTGTGTTGAAAATTTGTTAGATCGGTTCAGATTTATATATAGCTCCCATACAAATTTCGCTCCCAATTTGAATTTTTCCGCTCTGGAAATCACATATTTTAACAGATCTTCTTCAAATCTTCCAAAATATCTTATATTTCAACTAGAAACGCCCATGGTGTAAATGGGCCAGATCGGTTGAGATTTATATATAGCTCCCATACAAATTTCGCTCTCGATTTGACTTTTTCTGGTCTAGAAACGACATATTTTTACAGATCTCCTTCAAATTTGGCAAAATATCTTATATTTCCACCAGAAATTGAAAATTTTTTAGATCGGTTCAGATTTATATATAGCTCCCATACAAATTTCGCTCCCAATTTGATTTTTTCCGCTCTGGAAACCACATATTTAACAGATCTTCTTCAAATCTTCCAAAATAGATTATATTTCAACTAGAAATACCCATGGTGAAAATGGATCAGATCGGTTGAGATTTACATATAGCTCCCATACAAATTTCGCTCCCGGATTGACTTTTTCCGCCCCAGAAACCACGTATTTTCACCGAATTTCTTCAAATTGAGCATAACTCGTTTACTTGAACTGAAAGAACTCATTGTGAAAGTGAGTCACTTCATTCCATGTTTGGATATAGCCCCGATACAAATATTCTTCTCTATTTGACAAATTGGACCACGTCATATTAGCCTATGATTAGGAAACATACAAAAATTCTTCCCGTTTTCACTTATTTACCGAATTGAATTGTATATTCGGATAGAATATATAGATGAATTGTATAGTCGGCCCCGTCTTTAGCCTTTCCTTACTTGTTTTTATCTGAAACATAAGGTGATGTGTGAAACCTTAAGTGGTAAAATTGAAATTGAGTCGTTTCATTTTGATGTTGGAAACAAATTACTATACTAACCTTATGCTGTGTATAAACATTTCGTACGGGGGGGACTTTACAAAATGTTGCACCAATTTATAAATTAAAAAACTTCTGCATTTCCCCATTCATGCACACTCTCGAAGAAAAAAATCCCGTCTTTCGTCCTCTTGCGATTTCAGTTTAAGGAAGACAAGACAATGAAACCCTCACTCAGCTTGGAACAGAAGATGCACGACAGACGAAAGAAATTTATAAAATTCATTTAATCAAAATCATGATTTACACTAGAGAATCCTTGTGCGATTTTAGAGAATTTTATTTCACTTTTCAGTCTGCGAAAATACACACGTAGTCCTCCATAAAGGCTCATTCATATACACTCACTGATACAAAGTGAGTGTAGTTGTAGCTGTCTAGTCAAGTCTCGTAAAGTTGAACAAGTCTGGACGTCTCGTACTCCGTATTATTGTGAACATAGTTATACTTAACGTGGTTATAAAAGGGAAGAGAGACCAGTAACAACAACAGAAACCAACAGTTGCTACAACAATATGATACAATATAAAAGAGTAGAGTTTTTTATTTTTTGTTTCATTATACTTATGAAGTAGTACAGAACTGCTGCTACATTATCCTCAACAACAACAACATCATCCTGAACAGCGAATTGAAAGTGCGAACGAAAATGTTCTCCGCAGAATATTTTCGGTAGTTTCCATTTTCAATTTGTTGTGGTATTTTTCTTTGCAAGACATGAACAAAAACATCTACTGACAGAGAGGGCGTGAAATAGAACAATTTTGGAAATAAAAAACAATGGAATCTCGATGTACAAGTTGCAATGCACACTTTATTTATTTAACACGTACAAACCATCCAAAGGAAAGTGGTTTGCTTTGCAAGTCAGCTTTAAAAATTCTTGAAACATTTGACTCACATTTTTATACCCTCCATCTCCAGGATGGGGGTATACTAACTTTGTCATTCGTTTGTAACACCTTCAAATATCGACCTGAGACCCTATAAAGTGTATATATTCTAGATCGCCATAAAATTCTAAGACGATCTAGCCATGTCCGCCCGTCCGTCTGTTGAGAGCACGCTAGCATCTAAACGAAAGGAGCTAGAACGTTCAAATTTTCCATAAATTCGTCTTATAGTCGTAGATCGGTTGGGATTGCAACTGGACGAAATCGGCCCAAAGGGAAAAGTTTTTCCCTCACAAGGACTAAAAATACCCATAATAATCCCTAATATTTTAGCGTATTTAAGCATGTTTTTTGAATATTTCTGTTTATATTTACTTGATATTTGGTATGCGCATTCCCCTTATAGCAAAAACGTACATCATAAAGTGATTCTTATTTGTAGGGGGTGAAATGGGGCAAAAAAGGGATAAAAATTGTACATATTAAACGACAACAGCTAGAAACACGAAATTCGGTGTGTACATTCCTCTAATTGAGTAGATACATAATATACAAGTATTTTTTCCAAATTCGTACTTTTAAGGGGCAAAATAGGAATAGAGGGATAAAAATGGTACCAACCCAACGGCTGTACCTACAATAATGAAATTCAGTGTATACATTCCTCTGATTGCATAGACACGGAAAATAAACTGATTTTTCGAAATTCCTACTTTTTGGGGCCAAAATAGAAAAAGGGGATAAAAATAGTACCAACCAAATGACCGCAGCTAGAGTCATGAAATTCGGAGTATACATTCATTTGACTACGTAGACATGAAAAATAAAAGGTTTTTTCCAAATTCGTACTTTCACGGGATACAATGGGTACAGAGGGATAAAATTGGTACCAACCAAACGGCTACACCTGGAATAATGAAATTCGGTGTATACATTCTTCTGATTGCGTAGACATGTAAAATAAACAGATTTTTCGAAATTCGTATTTTTTTGGTGTAAAAATTAAAAAAGGGGATAAAAATAGTACCAATAAAATGACCGCAGCTAGAGTCATGCAATTCGGAGTATACAGTCCGCTGACTGCGTAGACACGGAAAATAAACGGATTTTTCGAAATTTGTACTTTCAAGGGATTCAATAGTTGAAAGGGATAAAAATAGTACCAACGACTACAGCTAGAATAATGAAATTCTAATGCGTAGAAACGTCAAGGGGGTAAAAATGGCACCAACCAAATGGGCACAGCTGGAATCATGGAATTCGGTGTATACATCCCTCTGACTGCATAGACACGCAAAATAAAAAGGTTTTTTTTCCAAATTCGTACTTTATCTTTTACGGCAAAAATTGGTTGAATCATGAAGTTAGGTTATATTGCACTATGTACGTCTGATAATGGATTTTCAAAATTTGTACTTTTGGAATTAAAACAGAATGGAAATACAATCAAATGTAGCACCCACTATCTACCAATACTTATGGTATTTAACTTTTTGAAAATATAAATATAAGAATATTTATTTTTTGAATTGACGTATTGGTAGCCTTGCCTTATAAGCGTGGTTTGAAATAATTAAAATGTTATATTTATTTATAAAATTATTTATTCAATATTTGTATTTGTTTTGGTTTGGCTATATTAAAAAATTATATTTTCCTGTAATAAAGGGTGATTTTTTAAGAGCTTGATAACTTTTTTTTAAAAAAAACGCATAAAATTTGCAAAATCTCATCGGTTCTTTATTTGAAACGTTAGATTGGTCCATGACATTTACTTTTTGAAGATAATTTCATTTAAATGTTGACCGCGGCTGCGTCTTAGGTGGTCCATTCGGAAAGTCCAATTTTGGGCAACTTTTTCGAGCATTTCGGCCGGAATAGCCCGAATTTCTTCGGAAATGTTGTCTTCCAAAGCTGGAATAGTTGCTGGCTTATTTCTGTAGACTTTAGACTTGACGTAGCCCCACAAAAAATAGTCTAAAGGCGTCAAATCGCATGATCTTGGTGGCCAACTTACCGGTCCATTTCTTGAGATGAATTGTTCTCCGAAGTTTTCCCTCAAAATGGTCATAGAATCGCGAGCTGTGTGGCATGTAGCGCCATCTTGTTGAAACCACATGTCAACCAAGTTCAGTTCTTCCATTTTTGGCAACAAAAAGTTTGTTAGCATCGAACGATAGCGATCGCCATTCACCGTAACGTTGCGTCCAACAGCATCTTTGAAAAAATACGGTCCAATGATTCCACCAGCGTACAAACCACACCAAACAGTGCATTTTTCGGGATGCATGGGCAGTTCTTGAACGGCTTCTGGTTGCTCTTCACTCCAAATGCGGCAATTTTGTTTATTTACGTAGCCATTCAACCAGAAATGAGCCTCATCGCTGAACAAAATTTGTCGATAAAAAAGCGGATTTTCTGCCAACTTTTCTAAGGCCCATTCACTGAAAATTCGACGTTGTGGCAGATCGTTTGGCTTCAGTTCTTGCACGAGCTGCATTTTATACGGTTTTACACCAAGATCTTTGCGTAAAATCTTCCATGTGGTCGAATAACACATACCCAATTGCTGCGAACGGCGACGAATCGACATTTCACGGTCTTCAGCAACACTCTCAGAAACAGACGCAATATTCTCTTCTGTACGCACTGTACGCATTCGTGTGGTTGGTTTAATGTCCAATAAAGTAAACTGAGTGCGAAACTTGGTCACAATCGCATTAATTGTTTGCTCACTTGGTCGATTATGTAGACCATAAATCGGACGTAAAGCGCGAAACACATTTCGAACCGAACACTGATTTTGGTAATAAAATTCAATGATTTGCAAGCGTTGCTCGTTAGTAAGTCTATTCATGATGAAATGTCAAAGCATACTGAGCATCTTTCTCTTTGACATCATGTCTGAAATCCCACGTGATCTGTCAAATACTAATGCATGAAAATCCTAACCTCAAAAAAATCACTCGTATTACTGCACTTCTACGAAAACCGGAGAACCTCTGTGTAATGCAATCCATGGTGGAGGGTATATAAAGTTCGGCCCGGCCGAACTTAACGCCGTTTATACTTGTTATACCCTACACCACTTCGTGGACTAGGGTATTATTAGAATATAGAATAGAATAGTAGAATATACTTATAATCCAGCTGGTCTGAGTTTCATTTTACAATCGGTTAAACTTTTCTTTCGAAGACAGTATTATACTAAGTGAAAAACTGTTGTATGTTAATGTCTGAGAAAATTCTTATTGTCAGAACTATGTTGTGGAATTGCAGGAGGAATTTGACTCTAAAATAAAAAATGGTTCTTTCAAAAAGGACATTTAAGGATTACAATTTTATAAGGAAAACTTACGTATTACATATAGAGAACTAACTGAACCCCGCACAGTGGAATATTTTCATACAAGCTGCGGCAAAAATTAGATGGAATTGAGCTAGGACCTTGAAATTTCGCACACATCTCTTATATTGTCAAATTAGATCAAAAACAATTCTATGTTTAAATTCACCCACAACCACGCCTGTCTCCCATGTAAGTTAAAATGAAAATTTTAGTTTTTTTACGATTTTCAAAATTTTTGAAAAAAAAATATATTATTCATATATTGCTTCATATTTGGCTTAGAAGGTTTTACCATTTCAGTAATTAAATCGATGTGTGCAGCTATAATTAGAATATTCTTTTTAAAGTGAATAAATAAGACAATAGTCTAACAATATTTGTAAATGCTGAGTCGGCCTCGCGAATATAGTTTTATACTGTAAAAAATTAACAATACAAAATAAATACAACCTTCAGGTAAACCATTGTCTGAAAAAGAAAGCAAAAACGTAATTACACTTTTTTAAATGCAAAAGAACACCTCAAGAGCTGCAGTTTTCTACGAACTAAACCCAATTCCAATACGATACATAGTTTCTGAGATACATACCAATAAAATGACCTCTATTATGATGAAATTTCAGCTGTTTTAGTATTTATGAACTAAATGAAAAAAAAAATTAACCACAGCTAAATTTAGCTACGATATTGGCAATATTTTCTACAATATGCTTAATAGGAATGTTCTTTGCTAAATTCAATCAGTAAAATCGAGATTTGGAAGCATGGAATTTGAGTTTTTGCCGCCGATAATACACAAAAACAAATGGTAAAATTAAAATCAGGTTTCATATTGATTTTTATCGTGATCAGTAATATATGCGTACCAATTTTCAGCCTTCTTGCACTAAAAACTCTTTTTCCACGCCCCCACCGCCCACAAAACGAAAATCCAAAATCCGGCATCACATTTATCTTCCTCGTGGTCATATATACATTAGGATGGGTCACGAAAATAAATTGCAGCGGTCACTCCCCAGAAATGAAGACTGGATTGTTTAATGATGATCTACAAAATATTGCGTCACTAGGTCAAGCCATCTGTGAGCTAAACGCTCCTGAAAACACCTCTAAAAATAGTGTTTCCTGTGTAATTTTTTTAAGTTGCATTTTTGGCCAAATTTTTTTCTGAATTATTAGATCCTGGAAAGCACATTAAATATCAAATTTTTTTCTTGTCTTTCTTGTCGTATTATTGGACGTTTATATTGATTTTTAGTGTTTTTTAATGTGACAATTAAAAACTCATATTTTTTGGAAACATTTTGTAAGAGATGTTATAAAAAATAAATAGAACGAATCAATACAATTCGAATGATGTTGAATATCGGACGATAAATGACGTCACTGTTTCCATATTTGTAAAATATTTTAATACAGGAGATGGATTTTCAGAGCCAAAATTTTAAAATTCTTTTTGCAAAAATGAGCGCTGCGGCGTCAATTTCTATCCGATGTTCATAATTTAGACATTATTTGTAAAATACTAACACCAAATCCGAAAAATTGTTCAGTAGTCACTATGAAAAAACACAAAAAATTACTATAAAGGTCCAATTATTCGACCAATAAGTAACTTTAAGACGAGAATCAAAATTTATATTTAAAGTGCTTCTGAGGGTCTTTTAATTCAGAAAAAAATGTGGGACAAATATGCAATCTAAAAAAATACACGTGAAAAAATACGCCATCAAATTCATCTTTCTCATGATCAGATATGTATAGATTCCAATTTGCAGCCTTCTAATTCAAAAAACACTATTGCCACGCCCACTCCGCCCACAAAACGAAGAACCAAATTTCGGCATCAAATTGATCTTTCTCAGTAATCAGTCAGTAATATATATGTACCAATTTTCAGCCTTCTAGCTCTCAAAGACACTTTTGCCACGCCCCCTTCGCCCACAGTAGTTCCTTCCAGACCTGCAATCTATCTATCTGTACTGAAACGGCTGAACCGATGTTGTTAAAATACATCGGTTCAGCCGTTTACGCGTGATTGCGGAATAAACAAACAGACAGACTTGCACTAAGATTTATAATATTATAATAGGGATACTAAATTATTTTTTTTTTACATATAATATGCTGACTAAATAGGGAATATTTAAGACAAAATTGGTTCAGCAACCCATATAGAGAAAGTTGAAATAAATGCAAGTGCAACAGCGAATTTTTGATTATTGCAACAATTGCAGCTATTTTTGCGACTTCTTTTGCTTCTTAACACATATGCAAAAAATCAGTCGGATCCGTTGAATAGAAATCCAAACAGAAATGGCTAAAATAGCCATATCTTCCGCGAAAATAAAATTTTGGAAAAATGTCCAATTTGCATTTTTCATTTTGCTCTACCGAAAACACCACATTTCTTGTGTCGAAAAAGATCGATCTTCCGAAAAACATGAAGGAATTTTAAACCTCGTAATAAGTTGGCGTGCAATTTTGCTATTTAAGCGTGAAGAGCTTTTTTACAATTTTGGTCTCTTTTGTTAGCCCCACTGAAAATTTCCGGCAATTTTTTTCGTTGAACATTTTAATCCCATATGTCTTTTTTGAAAGGACTTTTTTGATTTTCTAGAAAAAGAGGTCAAATTGATCCATAAAGATAGAAGTTAGAGGATTAAGATAGTCTACAAAAAAATCGACATATAATTCCGCAATAAACTTCTAACAATAAAAAAATCTCTCAGACATTAACTTACAACATTTGTATACCACTCCTCTAGGGTATTATGTCTTTGTACATTTATTTGTAACACCCAAAAGGTATCGAGGTAGACTCATCGTTTATTATACCGATCTGCCTAGAATCACTTTTTGAGTCGATTTAAAAAAAAATTAAAACTTTTAAATTTAAATACAATATTCTAGGTGCAAACAAACATACAATGATGACACACATTCGTTTAATATTCCAGAATATCCCTTTGGCTTGGCATATACGTTCTCATGCAGCTAGTGTGCAATTCCACAGAATGGTGAATGGTGTTGTTGAAGTAGTTCCTACGATGATATCAGTGGTAATGGATACATATGACTGTTGGAAATAAGGCACAAATAATCATACGTATAGAATCCATTTAAATAGAAATGTATAGAGAAATATACGGACATTGTAGAATGCAAAGAGGTGTTAGCATAAATGCAAGGGATTATAGAAATCCTATACATGCAGTATGCGCTTGTTCGTTAGCAGCATACACTCGATGGTATTTATATGTGTATGTAGTTGCTAGACATTTTTGCTCAGTTGTGCGGAAAGAATAAATTTAGCATATAAATAACTAGCAATAATCCTTTCCAATATATCTCCAAGATAAAAAGTTCACTTCTCCTTTTACACAAACCTCATGAAAGCTATATTGTTCCTGTTGTAACCGAGACAATTTTGAGTTTGCAATTTAGTCCAACAAGTGTACTTGGGTTGTCTTTTCGGTTTGATTAGTTGCTGAGTCGGTTGTTTTGTTGTGTGATTGTTTTGTTTAGTTTTTGTGTTGTCATTATTATTTTATTTCAAATCTATATTCATATCATAACCCATCGTTTAATGTAACAAAGGAAGGCGATAATCAACATGAGCAAGAAAGAAAATCTAAGGAAGAAAGTAAGTAAGGAAATACCCGACAGCTAGGGTTTGGGGTTTCCCGGCCTTTTTTCATTTCCCGGGAAAACGGGAATGAAAAATTTCATTCCCGTGAATTCCCGGGAAAAAGTAGTTTATTTTTAGGTATGTTCAATATGGTTTAAAATATCAACATTTAATAACTGGTGTGTTTTTTTTTCAAGACTGTCATATTACAAATTAAAAACGAACATATAAACTCATATTGGGTAATGTAAATTTATAATAGGAACATGTTAATTCATAATGAGAAATATAAATTCATAATGAGAATTGTTAATTTATATTGACAACAATTAATTCATAATAGGAACATACCATTTCATAATGAAATATACAAGTTTGTAATCAGAAAATCAAAATTCATAATCAGAAAATAGAAAATATAAAGAAATGAGAAAATATAAAATCATATTGAGAAAATGTAAATTTATAATGAGAACATTGATAAAATATGTGTTTCTACGAAAATATCCATAGAAAATCGTACATACATAGCTTCGATTATAAATTGTACAGTTCCCGATTATGAATTTATATTTTATGAATATATATTCCTGAATAAGAATTTATATTTTCTCATTATCAATTTGGATTTTCTCAATTTGTATTTATATATCTCATTATCAATTTGTATGTTCTTATTATGATTTTATATTTCTCAATATGAATTTACATTTCACATTACGAATTTAGAGTGATGATTGTGAATTATCATGCTCCTATTATGAATTTACATTTCTCATCATATTACATATTCTGATTATAAATTACATTTTCTCATTATAAACTTGAAAAGGTGTAGACTAATCGTCAGAATTGAAAACGATTAAGGAAACAAATAACTCTTATGATGGAGAATGTTATGACACATTTAATTTAGAATATTCATTCGTCTGGAGACAAAAATATTTTATAGAAACAGGGGGGGAATATTCTAAACTGTAAAAACAATAGAAACATAAAAAAATTAATATTAATTTAATAAATTCATAAAAAATAAAAATATTGAAATAGTCCAGTCATTAATTCTTACAAAGGGCCATTTAAATACACCGTGGCATATATTTATATTCCTATTAGATTTCTCTTGAAAGTTTCCAGGCGAACAATTTTTATTGTATTCCTATTTTTAGACCATTTCTTTCTGGCTACATATGTAAAGTAAATTGATCTTGAAGAATATGTTCACCTCGATTCTTCTAGGAAAACAAGAAAATTTACATTATGTAAGCCATGGTATTGTCGGCATGATATTTTTGTTTCACAATAAAGATCCTGCAAATAGCCTCACAAACGTTTTTATTCCCCTAACTGGGTTTCGCATAAAATGGCTATTTAGCGAATTTAAAAAGTTTTGTTTGTTTGTAAACAAATATTCATTATTGTCAGTAATGTAAATAATATATGACTTTGAAATACATCTAAAAATTCCAATTTATATACATAGTAACATTACATTATTGATCAACTTAATAAATAAATTATTTTTTTAATATTTACCGTATTCCCGGGAAATTGAAAAAATTTTGCCGGGAATTCCCGGACCCCAAACCCTACCGACAGCAGAAAGAGTGGCTTTGCATGCCTACAACTAACAATGCAAACACAATTGCAAATTGACATATACCGCCATACGGAGGATAGGCCCACACACCTATCTTCCCTAGAAGGGTGTCTAGGTGGCCTGTATTTACAGGCCTTCGAGCAGGCCTGCAAAGAGCATTTCAGAACAAAAATAAAAAATATAGCGATGAATTTATGTATGCCAATTTTATTTATATATTTTGCCGCCATTGAACTATAGTTATTGCATTATATTAAAAGGCCATATCTTATCATTTTATAACAAACTATGCTGTCCCTGAAATTTTGACATTTCGAAATGTGTGCGAGGACATGTTACCTAGTCGCCACTACTATTTATGGCATACCATTGACAACATTCAGAATCATTTCTCGGTGAACAGCTTCCGTTCTGCCATTTCTTTCCAGTCTTTTAGTAGGTCTCTTGAGAGAATCATTTAAAAGCCATAGTGGAGACCTGTTAGTATGTATCTTTAAAGAAGTGGAAATATAATAATAAAATAAAAGATCACATACCTTTTTGAAGGCCTCTTTGCATGCCTACAACAAAAGTTTGAATCAAAATGAGCACTCTACATTAGTCTACTGCAACTCTACTGTAAGTCTAGTGCTCTAAATAATATATTCCCACATACAAATATTTAACCGATTAAAGTTCGTTGGAAGCAAAAGAAGTGTTAACTATTCCAAAGTTGCTTGGAGTAATCTATACACCACACTAAGTAAATTAAACTAATAAATGTCCAATTGAACTATAACATTTTGACGAATGATTTCTGAATTGTTTACTTCAAGAGTCCGGTAATTTGTTAAAAGATCGCTGCGAAGGTTACTGTGGAAGGTCTTCACGGGCCGGAAATCCTGTTAAAGGTAGTGTGCAGCGAAAAAATAAATGTTACTATAACATTTGTAAAGTAAACAAGTAAGGAAAAGTTAAATTCGGGCGGGGCCGACTATATGATACCCTCCAATTTCTATCCGAATTCAATTCGGTAAAAAGTGAAAACGGGAAGGATTTTTGTATGTTTCCTAATCATAGGCTGATATGACCTGCAGGCCCGTGCGCAGGATTTTCCCCTGGGGGGGGGGTTTTCATTTACACTCATAAAAAAATTAATCCTATAATGAATTAAAATTAACTAAAATTTAGGAAACCAAGTACATTTTTAATAAATATAAGTAAAATTTTGCTGAAATTTTCCTAAAACTAAGTAAATGTTTACTCAAGTCAAGTTAATATTTACTCAAACTGAGGACAATTTTGCTGATTTTTTTCCTCAAAACGAGGAAATTTTTACTTAAACTGAGGAATTTTTTTTATACAAGGAAAAAAGGTGAAATTAAAATAAGTTCAATTTAACTAAAAAAATCTAACAAATAGTTTTGCTTCAGAGTATGCAAAACTGATACAAAAAATGACAACATGAGATATTTCTCAAGAGTTTCATGTTACCTCTGCCATAAGGAGTTGAGCTATTACTCCATGATTGTTGCGAAGGCAAGATAGGAGAACCTTCGCAGTGGTTGTTTAGAATAATTCATAAAGTATTTAAGAAACAAGACTCTGCAAACAAACGAAAATTGCTTCTTCAACTAATATTCAATAATTTTTTAAACAATTTCAAATGTTTTTTATAATTTCATTAATACTTAAATGTATGAAAAACTCGGCATAAATTTCAGTAAACATTTTAACTTCATTCAAAAAAAAACTCATTATACCCTCCACCTCCAGGATGGGGGTATACTAATTTTTAAGTTAAAATTTCCTAAATGGAATTTTTTCCATACAAAAAATTTCAGATTTTTTTCTCACTTAAAACATAAGTTGAATTTACTCAATTCTAAGAATTTTTTATCAGATCCAAAGAAATGTTTTTAAGTAAATCTACTACCCTTTTTCTAGCAAATGAACTATTTACTATGGCTTTGAAAGAAGGAAACTTTACTCATACTTAGTTTAATTTTCCAAATTCTAAGGAAATTTTTACTGGAGCGTTTGGAAACCACTCAGGATCTTCGAGAAATATTTTGATACATTCGTCCGACAGACATTGTCGGCAAAATTGCATTTCAGTAATCCATCTATCAGTACACTCAAAGGAATATGTCAGTAAAAGAAAGCAGAAAGTCTACCGAAAGAGCAGATTTTTTGCTGTTAAAAAAAGAGACAGCAGATTTGTATATACTGAGATGGTAAACAACTGTTTGCTGTTTTTAGCAATATATATGATACGCATATTGCCCTAAGCTAATATAAAAGAAAATTCGAGCTAAACTCGCTTATGAACGCTTATCTATTTTTATATTTTAATTAACAACAGCCAATTTAGCAGACTGCAAATTCTTTAGTGATGTAAGATTGCAGAAAACTGCTGTTATGCCAAAAAACTGCTGTAATATCAGAAAAGTGTCTGCTGATAGGCAGCAATCACTGCTTTTATTAACAGACTTGTTCTCTAAGTGTAGAACTTTTTTTAAATAGTTGCTTGAAATTACATACATACATATCGAGGGCTTATATTCATAAATGGCTATGAACAAAAACATAACTTTTCAGGAGAGCGAAAAAACTGATTTTCTCCTTAATTTTTTATAGAAAACGCATTTTCTGTGATGTACATAGCGAATTTAAAGATTCCAGCTTCATTCGTCAGATTGGTCGCTAGTAACATATATTAGCCAGTCGCGAAAATCGCTGCAATTGATGAAAAATCCAAAATTCGCCGTTGCAATTGTTTATATTTTAACTTTCTTCCTTCATAATTCTGAAACTTATCATACACAAATATTCCCCATGAAGTCAGCAATCACATGCCAAAGAAATATTTCGGTATTCTCAATATAATAATAAGTTACGCCGGTGTTTCTAAATATACTTTTCACAATTTTTGACTTTACAGCCACCATTTTTCCTATTTTAGCTTCATAACTGGGGAATCAAAATGCTATTAACGCGAAGTGATGGAATTAGATAGTACGATATGCCCTAAATCTAGAAAAATGTTTTAAACAAAATCGTTGTAGCGAATTATAATCTTTATTTTATTTATTTCTATTATTTTATTTATTCTATTACTTTTATGTTCATAGCCACTTATGCAGTCACAAACTAACGTGCGAGGGGATATCCAAATCAAAAAATTAAAAAAATGGTTTAGAAAAAAATCTTTTCTACATTTATATGACAGATGACATCCAAATCTGAGAATTGTTTGCCATCAAAAACTCATTTTCGAGAAAATGGTTCATAGCCACTTTTAGCTATAAGCCCTCGATATATATTTTGAAGAAATATTACACAAAAAACGATCAAATTCCTCGGCGATAAACCCTTCAGTGCCGCATTTTTTTGGATAAATTGGATATGCTACTTGACGAAGTATGGGTCTAAATAGGATGTCTAAAGTGATTTGGAGTTTTTAATTTATATAGGACATGAGTAACAGGATGTTTACTCAAAATCTTTATACCCATATTCCGATTAAATAAAAAAAATTGGAAATGTTCTTCATTATTATAATCTTAAATATGTATAAATCCAAATAACAAATACAGTTTTTTTTTTGTATTCGATGAAATGCAAGAAGAAACAACTATAAATTTTAATACCAAAAAACCAAATGGTACAAACTTTATTGGTATTTTAGAGTTTCGTTTTCCTACGTAGATCCAAGTTGCTGAATTTGTTGTTTCTCTTTTGAATAATACTTGTTACATATATACAAAAAAATACTAATTCTGAAAATATGATAAATATAACAAACATTTTAGTAAGTTAACACTCATTTCTTATTGTTTCGCAACTATAAAGTAGATTTTTAAATAGAGACCTACACGCAGAGAAAAAATGCATTTCGTACAAACGAAATTTTAGACACGTGAACATCGTTTTTGAGTTTCTTTTGTGGGAAAAATTAGTTTGTTTGCGGTAAACATGCCAACAGTTGAGAAATAAGTTTATGTATAACAAACAGTTTTCTTCGTTTGTCGAAATGGATTTGTATTATAATTGCAAACTCCTAAAACATTTGAAGTAACAGAAACCGTTGTTGTTGCATCTGTAATTAAAATAGGACACGTCGGTTCAGATTTAGATACAGCTCCATAAAAATGTCCAATCGCAAATGTTACACCTTAGCGCTCTACAAGCATCAAGCAAATTATTTGCTTTTATTAAGAATATTTTTAGATTTCATTGCGATATCATAGTGATTCTTATCTACACTTTTTTAAAATTACTAAACGATTTTGTTATTAAATTTCCAAACTTTTATTGCAGTACACAATTAAAAGTTCATATGATATAGCTCTAGTCGAATGTCAAGAAGTGGTATCGGTTGAATGAATGAAAATTTTCCTAACAATTTGATGTCCATTAGCAAAATTAGCACAATTCTTGAAATTGGCACAATTCGTTTAGTTTGTTTGTATTTTTCATAACCTTTGTCCGAAATTCAAAAAAGTGTCCACGATTTCTTTATGTAATTTTCGTGTTTTTACTACAAAATTACCATTTCAGACAAGTTATTTTAAAAAGACAATAAAAATTCTATATTTTATTGCTTCAGAAAGTCTAGATGGTTTTAAAAAGTATATGTTCGAAACCTCTCTGGGGGGTTTGAACCCCCAAAACCCCCCCTGCGCACGGCCCTGATGACCTGATCCAATTTGTCAAATCGAGAAGTATATTTGTATCGAGGCTATATCCAAACATGAAATGAAGTGGCCCACTTTCACAATAAGTTCTTCCAGTTCAAGTTCAGCTTGAAAATGTCAAATCGAGAGTGAAATTTGAATGAGAGCTATATATAAATATGAACCGATCTGACCCATTTTCACCATGGATGTTTCTAGATATATATATTTTCCTGTAATATTACTGCATTTCTACAAAAATCTACAGCCTCTGTGGAATGCAATCCATGGTGGAGGGTATATAAGGTTCGCCCCGGCCGAAATTAACGCCGTTTTTTAATCAATATGTACATTACACCGGATCAGTTTGTATGGGAGAGTTACAGATTTCCTGCTCTGTTTTATTTTACCTTCACGTAACTAGATTTATTTTACAAAACCTCTAAAAACCTACATTTACTTACCTTTTTTATTTGATCAAAAAGTGAAACACAATAGAAATTTGGGATTTTTAGAGGTTATGTAAAATCGCTCTAGCTACGCGAAAGTAAAGGATGTAGCCGAAATATTGAAGCATTCATTTTAGGTGCGTAAAACAGAAACTTATTTATATATGCGTGGATGTGTGAAGTAAATTTTCAGTTTTTTTCTAATTAGATTTCTTCGCATTCATTTTTATCTCTATTCCCTTCTTTCTTTTCTTCAAGCTCACTTCTTGCCATCTGGAGCAATTTCTTTAGCGAATATATACTCTCCATATGCAGGGCCGTGCGCAGGATTTTCTCCTGGGGGGTTTCATCTACACTCATAAAAAGTGAACCCTATAATGAGTTAAAATGAACTAAAATTTAGAAAAATTGAACTTTGTATAGCGCTAAAGCAAAATTTCCTCAAAGTTTTGAACTTGATGCTAGTTCAATTTTTCTCAAACCAAGTAAATATTTACTCAAACTGAGGAAGATTCTAGTAAGTTTTTCCTCAAACCAAGTACACTTTTACTAAATCTAAGTACAATTTTGCTGAAATTTTCCTAAATCTATGAAAATATTTCCTAAAACCAAGTAAATGTTTACTAAATTTAAGTAAAATTTTCCTAAAACAATGTAAATTTTTTATAGTATTTTAGTAAAATTTTGCTGAAAATTTCCTAAAACTAAGTACATTTTCACTCAGATCAAGTAAATATTTACTCAAACTGAGGACAATTTTGCTGATTTTTTCCTTACAACAAGTAATTTTTTACTAAAACTGAGGAAATTTTTTTTCTTGTATCAAGGAAAAAAATAAAATTAAAATAAGTTCAATTTAACTAAAAAATCAAACAAATAGCTTTGCTTCAGAGTGTGCAAAACTGCTACAAAAAAAGACAACATAAAATATTTCTCAAAAGTTTCATGCCATGAGAGTTGAGACAAGATAGGCACCTTCGCAGTGGTTGTTTAGAATAATTCTTAAAGTATTCAAGAAATAAATCTCTGCAAACGATCGAGAATTGCTTCTTAGATTAATATTCAAGATTTTTTAATCAATTTCAAATGTTTTTTATAAGTTCATTAATACTTAAATGTATGAAGAACTTGGCATACATTTCAGTAAACATTTTAACTTCATTTTAGGAAAAACTCATTTTTAAGTTAAAATTTCCTAAATGGAATTTTTTCCATACAAAAATGTCAGATTTTTTTCTAACTTAAAACCTTGGAAATATTCTTCCAGATAAGTATGAATTTACTCAATTGTAAGAATTTTTTCTTAGATCCAAAGAAATGTTTTACGTAATTTTACTAACCTATTTCTAGTAAATGAACTATTTACTATGGATTTGAAAGGATTTTTTAGGATTTTTTAACTTGAGTAAAATTGTTGAACTAAACTGTAGTATGAATTTTACTCAGATTTAGAAATACTATTTTTCTGAGTGTAGTTTTACAAAAAATAAAGCAGTTGAAAATCGTGAAATCTAGTCAATCTATGCCGCAATGATAAATGACGTTAATTAGATTATGTGTGATTACGTGAACGTTTGGAAACCATTCATATTTCATTACCAGTTTCTTCGAGAAATATTTTGATACATTCGTCCGACAGATATCGTCGGCAAACTTGCATTTCAATAATCCATCTATCAGTACACTCAAAGGAATATGTCAGTAAAAGAAAGCAGAAAGTCTACTGAAAGAGCTGATTTTCTGCTGTTAAAAAACAGACAGCAGATTTGTATCTGTTGAGATGGTAAACAGCTGTTTGCAGTTTTTTGCAATATAGAAACAACTTTAAGCATAGTATGAACAGTATGACCACTTAGATATACATGTTAACAACACTTTTTTAATAGAAGTTATTATAAAACAATTTATTACCACGGAAATATATTGCGATTGTCTTTTTAATGATACACATAGTGTCCCAAGCTAATATAAAAGGAAATTCGAGCTAAACTCGCTTATGAACGCCTATCTATTTTTAAATTTTAATTAACAACAGCCAATTTTAGCAGACTGCAAACTCTTTAGCAGTGTGAATGGTGATGTAACATTGCAGAAAACTGCTACTATACCAAAAAACAGTTGTAATAGCAGAGAAGTGTCTGCTGATAGGCAGCAGACAATCGCTTTTATTAACAAACTTGTTCTCTAAGAGTATAACTTCTTTTTTTGATAGTTCTTGAAATTACATACATACATATCGATATATTCATAAGTGACTAAGTAACTTTTCAGGAGAGCGAAAAAACTGATTTTCTCCTTAATTTGAAGAGAAATTATTAATCATTCTTCTACAGTTTAATCTAAAGAGGATTATTGATTGTTAACATTAAAAAGTTTTCGAAATTTCCTATTATTCCCAGTTTTATGGTTCATAGCCACTTTTGCATTATAAATGTTGAAATAAGCACATAGCCATTTTTGCCCTAAGATATAAATAAGATTTATTGTAAACTCAGCAACGTTTCTCATGAGATCTTGGCAACGTTGTATAGAAAACGCATTTTCTGTAATGTACACAGTTCATGAAAAATCCAAAATTCGCGGTTGCAATTCCTTATATTTTAACTTTATTCATTCATTCTGAAACTTTTCATTCACAAATATTCCCCATGAAGTCAGCAATTACATGCCAAAGAAATATTTTGGTATTCTCAAGATGATCAAAAGTTACGCGGGTTTTTCTAAAGATACTTTTCACAATTTTTGACTTTACAGCCACTATTTATTCTATTTTAGCCTGTTAACTGGGGAATCAAAATGCTATTAACGCGAAATGATGGAATTTGATAATATGATATGCCCTAAATCTAGAAAAATGTTTTAAAGAAAATAGTTTTAACGATAGTTAGTTTAGGATATAATCCTTCGGTTTTATGTTGCTCCATTTTTGAACTATTTTATTTCTATTATTTTTATGTTCATAGCCACTTATGCAGTCATAAACTAAACTGAATTTGTTGCTTATCTTTTGAATAATATTTGTTACATATGTACAAAAAAATACTAACTCTGAAAAATATTTGAAATATTTACGTAGAAACGAAATTTTAGACACGTGAACATTGTTTTTGAGTTTCTTTTGTGGGAAAAAATAGTTTGTTTCCGGTAAACATGTCATCACTTGTTGTAAATGAACAAAGAGATATATGTTTATTAGGATGGGTCACGAAAATAAATTGCAGCAGTCACCCCCCAGAAATGTATATTGGATTGTTTAATGATGATCTACAAAATAGTTCGTCACTGGATCAAGCCATCTCTGAGCTAAACGCTCTTGAAAACACCTCTAAAAATCAAGGTTTTACTGTGTAACTTTTTTTTATGTTGCATTTTTGCCCAATTAATATACCCTTGTAAGCACTTTAAATACAAATTTTTATTCTTGTCTTAGAATAACTCATTGGTAGAATTATTGAGCGTTTATATTGATTTTTACGGCTTTTCAAGGTGACAGCTAAAAATCATTTTTCTTGGAAACATTTTGTAAGAAGTGTAAAAAAAATAAAAAATATATGGGAGGAATTAATACCTTTCGAATGATGCCTAAATTATGAATAACGGACGAAAAATGACGTCACTGACTCCATTTTTGTGAAATAATTTAATGCAAGCGATAGTTTTTACAGCCAAAATGTTCAAACGCTTTTGATAAAAATGAGCTCTGTGGCATCAATTTCAATCCGATATTCATCATTTAGGCACCAAAAACAAAATTTTATGAAAGCTTAAAAGAATGAAGAGTTGTTTGTTTCGACGAAATGTGTTTTTCTAAACATTATTACAAAAGCACAATACAGCATACAAATAGTATACTTTAAACTGCAATTTAAATAATTATTTCAAGGAATAAAGTGAAATGTATACATGTGTACAAAAAGGTGAATTATGTTGTATACCATTTTAAAGGTACTTTCAATACCTCTTAAATAAATATCTCGTACACAAAACTAATTCAGAGATATAATCATATATATGTCTATGGCTAATCCAAAACTGTGCTAAAATAAAATGACAATTTTTGGAGTTTGCCGAAAAATGCTGACGAGATATTAATTCCACCATAAACTACAACCCCAGACGAACACTCTCACATTTACACTTTAAGTCAAGTTGAGTCATACATATAACTTTTGGTCCACGACATTTATAGATTATGTTCTCTACAAATCACAAAATTACAATACCTATGAATACTTACAAGAATACAATAATCATAAAATGTTAAATATAATTTTTCAACTACTAACTATTGCCGTCAATTTTCATAATATAGTCACTTTATTATTTTCTTTTTAAGTCTTGATTGTAATTAATTTGTAAAACTGCAAAGTTTAAGTACCATTCAGGCTTGTGGTGTTGCCACCTAATTTTCTCCAGTATATTTTCTTGATTGCTTGGAGTGTTGCCATAAGGAAAATATATACGCATTTACCACTTTTAGGGGGTAAAATGGGACAAAAAGGGATAGACATCGAACCTTCGTCCTGACTAAACGGCAGTAGCTGGAAACATGAAATTCGGTGTGTTCCTTGCAATGACCATGCAGACGAGCTACAAATAGGGATTTTTCGAAATTTGTACTTTTAAGGGAGGAAAGAGACGAAAAGGGATAGAAATGGTACCAATTTAAGAATTGCAGCTAGAATCGTGAAAATCGGTATTTACATTTCTCTGACAACGTAGACTTGCAATATAAATTGATTCTTCGAAATCTGTACTTCTAAGGGGTGAGCGGGACAAAAAGGGATCAAAATGGTACCAACTAAAGTACTATAGCTAGAATCGTGAAATTTGGTATGTAAATTCCTCTGACCATGTAGAAGCACCTTAAAATTGGATTTTTCGAAATTTGTACTTTTAAGGGTTGTGAGGGACAAAAAGGGATGAAAATGGTACTAATTTAAGTATTGCAGCTATAATCGCGAAATTTGGTGTGTAAATTCCTCTCACCACATAGAACCGGAATATAAATGCATTTTGTACTTTTAAGGGTTGCGTGGTACCAACTACAGTAGAAGTAGAAGCTAGAATCTTGTGTAAGTTCTTCTGACCATGTAGAAGCGCTGTGAATTTGGATTTTTCGTATTTCCTTCAATAAGTCAATTGTTTCGTACTCAGTATTGTAGGTGGCGTCATGATGGAAAAATATTTCTTCAGTCCATAGTTCATCGCTCAAAATGGCAAAACAAACTGAGCACAATCGTTAATATCGTTGCCAGACCTGACCAATTTCTTATTTCTTATTTTCAAAAATATTACAATATGTGCAAAAAGAGCGGATTAGTCGTATTAATTTTATATCTCCTTGTAACCATAGTAAACATCAGGATATTTTATATTAATTATACCGAGCGACTGTACTTTTTAACGCTAAACTAGTCCATACACGCAAAACTTGGCGTCGTATATAAGATAACTTTTTTATAATGCGATATAGATGTTTTAAAAATTTATTTTCGTAATTTTTATACCCTACACCACAGGGTATAATGTCTTTGTGCATTTGTTTGTAACACCCAAAAGGAAACGAGATAGACCCATCGTTTATTATACCGATCGACTTAGAATCACTTTTTGAATCGATTTAGCAATGTCCGTCCGTCCGTCTGTCCATCTATTCTTTAATCAAAGTCCAGGTCGCAATTTTTGTTAGACCTAAATGAAACTTTGCACAACGAAGTTTTATGGGATAAGGACGAACGCTATTTAATTTGAAGCAAATCGGTTCCGATATAAAGGGTGATTTTTTAAGAGCTTGATAACTTTTTTTTTTTAAAAAACGCATAAAATTTGCAAAATCTCATCGGTTCTTTATTTGAAACGTTAGATTGGTCCATGACATTTACTTTTTGAAGATAATTTCATTTAAATGTTGACCGCGGCTGCGTCTTAGGTGGTCCATTCGGAAAGTCCAATTTTGGGCAACTTTTTCGAGCATTTCGGCCGGAATAACCCGAATTTCTTCGGAAATGTTGTCTTCCAAAGCTGGAATAGTTGCTGGCTTATTTCTGTAGACTTTAGACTTGACGTAGCCCCACAAAAAATAGTCTAAAGGCGTCAAATCGCATGATCTTGGTGGCCAACTTACCGGTCCATTTCTTGAGATGAATTGTTCTCCGAAGTTTTCCCTTCCCTTGAAACCACATGTCAACCAAGTTCAGTTCTTCCATTTTTGGCAACAAAAAGTTTGTTAGCATCGAACGATAGCGATCGCCATTCACCGTAACGTTGCGTCCAACAGCATCTTTGAAAAAATACGGTCCAATGATTCCACCAGCGTACAAACCACACCAAACAGTGCATTTTTCGGGATGCATGGGCAGTTCTTGAACGGCTTCTGGTTGCTCTTCACTCCAAATGCGGCAATTTTGTTTATTTACGTAGCCATTCAACCAGAAATGAGCCTCATCGCTGAACAAAATTTGTCGATAAAAAATTTCGAACCGAACACTGATTTTGGTAATAATATTCAATGATTTGCAAGCGTTGCTTGTTAGTAAGTCTATTCATGATGAAATGTCAAAGCATACTGAGCATCTTTCTCTTTGACACCATGTCTGAAATCCCACGTGATCTGTCAAATACTAATGCATGAAAATCCTAACCTCAAAAAAATCACTCTTTAGATATAGCTCCCATACAAATGCTGCTTCCTATTTTACTTTTTCCGCTCTATAAACCACATATTTCAACAGATTTTCCTCCAATTTGGCAAGACTCCGTATATTTCAACTAGAAATAGCTCTGGGAAAAATGGGATAGATCGGTTCGGATTTATATATAGCTCCCATACAAATGTCTCCTCCGAAACAACAAACTTTGACAGATTTTCTTCAAATTCTTCAAAACATTTTATATTTCAACTAAAAACAGCTCTGGTGAAAATGGGTTAGATGAGTTCAGATATATATATATATATATAGCTCCAACACAAATTTCGCTACAGAATTGATTATTTCCGCTCTAGAAATAGCATATTTGAACAGATTTTCTTCTAATTCGGCACATCAGCTAATGTTTCAAAGATAAACAACTATAGCGAAAGTGGGTCACATCGGTTCAGATTATATAAATCTTTCGATTTGATTATTTCCTCTCTAGAAACCACATATTTAACACTCCATAAAATTTGGGAAATCGTCCAATATTTCAACTAGAAAACCTTTGCTAAACATGGGTCAGATCGGTTCGTATTTGTATATAGCTCGCACTCATAGTTTGCGTTCAAATATTCTTACAAATACCGATAGAAGTATGGAATTTGTAGTATATTCTCCTCTTATAGCTGCATCGTATATCACCCTGTTCAAATGTAATGCCCTTTTTATATCCTACACCATGCCCGACTTTAACCTTCCTTACTTGTTTAAACACAAATTCGGCAAGCGAGTTGTGCTTCTCGTTCGTTTGTGAGAATCATTTCTTAATAGAGGCCGGGTTTGATGTTGAAAAGTCGCTGCGAAGCCTCTTGAAAAGACTTTTGACATGGTCGAAATCATGATCGTGGTAGTCCGCAGCCAAGTAATAAATGTCACCATGCCATTTGTAAATAAATTTGCATTGTATTAAATATAGATGCAAAATGGTCTTGAACCCAGTTCAAATCAATAATCAAAAACAATAACAAAACACACAGGAAATAAAAACATTAATTATTATTAAAATAAAGACAATTTTTTAAACCAAAATGTGATTCTGCAATTCTAAAGAGTGATTTTTTTGAGGTTAGGATTTTCATGCATTAGTATTTGACAGATCACGTGGGATTTCAGACATGGTGTCAAAGAGAAAGATGCTTAGTATGCTTTGACATTTCATCATGAATCGTCTTACAAACGAACAACGCTTGCAAATTATTGAATTTTATTATCAAAATGCGTGCTCTGTTAAGAAAGTTCATTGCGCGCTTCCATTTTATGGTCAGTTTAATCGACCCACTGAAGCGGCTATTCGGGCTATTGTGACTAAATTTCGCACCAAATTTACATTGTTGGACATTAAACCACCAACACGCTTACGTAGAGTGCGAACTGAAGAAAATATCGCAGCTGTATCGGCCAGTGTTAATGATGACCACCAATTTTCGATTCGTCGCCGTTCGCACCAATTGGGTCTCTGTTACTCAAAAACGTGGAAATGCCAAAATTGGACTAAGCGGATGGACCACCTAAGACGCAGCCGCGGTCAACATTTAAATGAAATTATCTTCAAAAAGTAAATGTCATGGACCAATCTAACGTTTCAAATAAAGAACCGATGAGATTTTGCAAATTTTATACGTTTTTTTTTAAAAAAAAAGTTATCAAGCCCTTAAAAAATCACCCTTTATGAGGCAAGAGCTTTCCAGTGATATATTACTTTTATAAATTGAGTCTATAAAATGCCGTAAAATGATACCAAAAGAATCAGGCTTACCGTTTTAATATAATGAAATGATCTGCAAAATATTTCGTCGCTAAGCCGTATGTGAGCTAAGCTCTCCTGAAAACACCTCTATAAAATGTATTTTTTCCCTGTAGGATCTTTAATGTTGGTTTAATGTTTCTGAATTAATAGACCATTGAATGCACTTGGTCATATTATTGAATGCTTAGAGGCATCTATAAATATTTCTTGGAAACATTTTGTAAAATGTGTTATGAAAAATAAAAAGAATAATGCAATGAATATTGGGAGATAAATGACGCCGCTGTCTGATTACAGCTATTTATTTTAACAAATGATGTATAGACCCTCATCTCATGGCGTGCAAACATTTAACCACATGTCCTTCTCGTTTACTCGTTGTTATTGGTAATGCAGCTACTTCAAGTGTCCTCTTTTGTGAAACCCAGTGTTAAAGTGTGTTCCCCTTACTTTGACTTCATGTAATTGCTTTGTGGCTTTTATTTGAATTTATGTTGCTCCATAAAGAAACCTCACATTCATGCACCGCTCCCCACACACACTAACTACCACGATTATGAAGGCGAAAATGAAGAGGATAATGACGACCAAGTAACCGTCACAGGCTAGGCATACGGTATCTGGCTAAGTTGCATTATAACATGCCACACTAATGCTTGACAAACTGCCATTTGGTGTCGCCGCTGTTGGATTTGTGTAACTATAAGTACCTGTGTGCAACAAGCCAAGAACAAGGACGAGGACGAAGGCGAATGCAGAACTGAATAATGTGCCAAAAACAAGCTGTTAAAAAGAATGGCAGCAGGCAGACTTTCACAGGATTTCTTTATGTCGTTCACCCTTTCGTTTGCTCAGTGGGCCTTGGCTTATGAGTAACTTAAGTCATTTGTAAGGTAAGCACAAGGACAACAGCTACGACTTACTACCGCTGCAAAAACAACGATAACTGCCACTAACAGCACTATTGCCACTGTGTGCCTTCTATGACTGTGGCTAAAAGGATGACGAAGGCGTTAATATGATTTTAATATGTTAATATGTTTTTAACATATTAGCGGTTGCCACATTTACATTTTATACAAAATCAATTAATTTTTAAACTATAATCCTAGACACACATATAGACATTCACTTCACTCTAAGGTTTTAGTGAATCGTTGTAGGTACACCACAAATGAAACGATGCTCCACGTACTGCAATTTCCTCGGAGTTACCTAAACATAGTGGAACGTTGTCAAAACCATTTACCAGTGGTGTTTATATTCCACGCTTCAATTCTCCAAATGCAGTATGTAACACTACTAAGAGAAGAAATGATGTTTGTGGTGACGTCTGCAGTGGAGATGATATCGCGCTTTCGGGTTGAAACAAGTAATTAATTTCAGGTGTTAAAGTAACATTGGATTTAGACTTTGTGATTCGAAAGATATGGGAACTTGAAAACTGAAAAAAATCTTAAAAATGTTTTTTTTCGTTTTTATTTTTTTGGTCTGTAATCAATATTTGAACTTCTTGAACTTCTCGTTTCGTTTGTGAGAATCATTTACTTAAAGAAGTTACTGCGAAGCCACCTGAACGAAACCTTTGTGGAAATCATGATAGTGGCAGTCTGCAGCCAACTAATAAATGTCACCATGCCATTCGTAAATATATTTGCATTCTATTAAATAAAGATGTCATATGGTCCTGGCAAAAGGACAATATGCCAGTTCAAATCTTAAAAATGTTCAAAAACTATATCACCGTACGACAATTTAAAAAAATGTTTATGTATGCTTGAACCGGCTGCTGATATACGTATGAAACAGAGTTATTTGGCCTTTTTTAGTTTTTCATTTCCTCATCATGTTCACAGGACTTCAAAGTTCAAAAGGATACAATTCTTTCAAAAAAATTGTTTTTAAATACTTAATCGCAACCTATGGCAATGGTATTAGTGTCAAATTAAAGAGGAAAATATCTGTCAAAAATACCGCAAATATCATGTTTCTATTCATCATTAACAACCATTTCATGTTTACCCGTAGTTTATTTATTTTATTCATATTTTACTTTTTAAGAGCGAACATTGTAATGGTTATTAATGCCAAACTAACGTAGATAGAAGTTTAAAATTAAAAGTGATTTTTGCACGGATTATCTTCTTTCATGTGTATATTATATGGTTCAAGTGTAATGTGAACTGTCGGACAGTGTATTATAAGTATAACCTCTTATTTCTTATTTCTAAACTTTTTGAGTTTGGTTTGAGTTTTAATATGATTTCTCTAGAGTTGTTTCCAGATTTTAACAGGACATGAGTAACATGATGTTTCCTAAAATCCTTACGCTGCCGATTCTGGTTAATAAAAATATTATATTGAAATGTTTCCTAATTTTTTAAATCTCTAATATGTAAAACTTCGAACAACAAAGACAATTTTTTTAGTACTTGACGAAATCCAATAAAATTCAGGGTAAATCAGAAATCATAAATTTTAATTAGATGATTTGAACTGGGGCATTGTCCTGTCTCAATACCATTTTGCATCTATATTTAATATAATGCAAATTTATTTACAAATGGCATGGTGACATTTATTACTTGGCTGCAGACTACCACTATCATGATTTCCACCCTGTCAAATGTTTCCTCAGGTGGCTTCGAAGCGACTTTTCAACAACATACCCGGCCTCTTTAAGTAAATGATTCTCACAAACGAACGAGAAGCACAACTCACTAGCCGAAGATGAAAATCGCACCAAGTAAAAAAGCGCACATGCCACATTATAAGCATCTCATTGAGTTGCATACCACCCACCAATACTTCTTCCGCGCCAATTTTTTGTGGTAGTATATACAAATACACGACTTTGCAGGAAATCGGTACGTGGGCTCTCAAAAAGCACCAAAAATGCTTAACAGTCGCCCCCAGAGGTGTTAAATGTGAGTCCGACCTCCATTAAATTTCCCTCCCCAACTCGTTAACCCATTCACTCGGGGGACCCATTCAAAAAATAATAATTTTTATAAAATTTGCTCCCATCGCTCTTAATGGCGCAAGGAGATCGCTAGTAAGTCTGATGTATGACCCACCCCAATATTTTTTCAAGCCCTGCAATATCTTCAACGCTTAAGTTGGTCCCCACACGATTTTATATTTTTTTTTATGACAACAAGGCCCTAATCTGTCCCAGGGTAGCCCTCACCAACATTTTTTGGATCACAAATACCCCCTATCACCACTCCTTAAGGGGGCTCCCATATAAAACTAAAGGAGGCCCCTAGAGGAGTCAAATGTATGACCAACCCCCAACATTTTCAGACCCAATATTTTCTCAGAACATACCTATCATCTATCTTAAATCTTTTAAGTGGCCCTATTTTTTATTTCAATAGGAAATAAAGGCTCAAAACTGCCTAGTAGTGGCCCCTAGAGAATAGAAATGTAAGACTGATCCCCATTAATATCCCATCTCAAAAATTTTCACCAATACATCACAACTCCTTAAGAGGAAAATTGATAGACTTCCTATTATGCTTAAGAGGGCCTCCATACAAAAGAAAAATGTTGTATAAAGTTTACTCCCACAGATCTAGAGTAGCCAATTTTACTAAGTTACACATGAGTTTGAAATAAAAGCTGCATAAATTTAGTTTTAAATATATCCTCACATAAGTTCATTTTCTAGGCAATGTTATTGATTTTGATCGAGCGCAATCCGTATCGAAATCTTTAAATAAATGTCCATCCCGGTGAATTAAAATTTGATTATTTTTTAATATTATATGATTAATCTCTAAATAAAAATGTTTAATAAAATTTTAAATAAAATGTTATATTAAAATTTTATTTACTATTATTTAGTAATGTTTTAGATACAAGTTTTGCATTAAGCCAGGATAACAAGCGGTGTTAACAAAAAAAATTAAATATATAAATATAAAAATATATAAAAATAATTATATTTTAACTTGACGTTTTCGTTCTCAGCCTTGAATACAATAAATATAATATATTGTTGTGATCAAACCCCAGACCGCAGACCGGATCAACCGGGTTTTTCAACTGACGATTGTCGGATTTTCTATGTCGGTCGCAACCGGTTTTTCATAATGCAAAAAGTTGTTTCGTTGTTCATTTGTTTATAATACATCACATTTTATTATATTATCACAAGCTTCATATAACGTCTTTAGGGACCGCAAATTAACTAAAAAACTTTACGAACACAGCAAAACTGTGACTATAAAATGGCGAAGTTCGTCCTAGATTTCACATGCATTTCTTATGAGCAGACATTATTTTTAGAGTTTTTTTCAGAAGCGTTTTGCTGACAGTCGGTTTGACCCAAGGACGAAATATTGTGCAGATCATCATTAAATAATCCAGTATTCACTTATTCACGATCCATCCTTATACGTATGTTATTCTCGTCTTTGTAGGTAATATGAGGATGATGATCTTTGCGAATATATGAGAAAAGTGAAAGGTCCTTGTACTTCAAAGAGTCCAAAAATACGCATAACCTTTGAATTTCATGTCAAACATGCGATTTGTTTTTTTATACATTTTAGCTTATTTCATTCTCTACAATATATCAGAATCGTAGAATGGGGTTATTGGTTCTGAAATGATAGCTGTTTTTCAAAACTGTTTTCCTATTTCAACAAGACATAATTTGTAGTTTTTACGTTGTTAACACTTATTCTAAACTGATATTTTGGGAATAATAAATGTGGATGCAGGACGAACAGTAATGACGAACAGATAGATATTATTAAAAAATCGGCAAATGAATATTTGGCAATCATCAAAATGATCCTAATTCAGACAGGAATGTTTGGAGTCAATTTCGAAAGATTTCAGTGAATCTGATTATGAAATACGAATTGTCCTATCCCCAAGAACGACTATGCACAATGGGTCAACATTTTTGGAATTACCCTATAATGAATAATTTCCCCATTTTTTACTGTTTCAAGAAAAACTCGAAAGAAACCCAGTCCGACCGGTTTATTTAAAAAAAGAAAACCGGGCAACTGGGGTTTTTTAAAATCAACGTTTTCGAAAAACCCGAAACCCGGCATTTCATAAAAACCTGATTTTTGATCACTCTACTTACACTGGATAATTATAGAGTCCAAGTCCAAAAATTAAAACATCAAATTATTTTTTCAATATTTTTTACTATAAAAATTTGCAGAAATATTTTGTAGATACTAACACTACGCTGTAAATGAGAAAGCAAATTTAGAGAAAACAATCTTGACACCCATTATTTTTCGAACACAGAAGTATTTTTTTTTTTAATTTTAACATTTGATTGTATTTCTAATGACAATTTTCCTGCGTTCAGTGCTGTCCTTCGCATTCTACTTTGACGGATGAATGAAAAGTAATACAAGAAGATTTAAAACAAATTGACTAAAACCGAAATTTAATTATTAGTGGTAATATATGTAACCTTAAGTTCACTTTTAAACACTCTCTCAAGCGCTCCATCAGAAATACTTGACGTGATATGTAAATCTTTGAATGAGGGGAATGAGACATAATTTAATCAATCATTCATACGTCAAAGTACTCTCGTACTTGATGTAACCGAATCGAGTGGCAGATACGTGCAGAATTGTGTAATTATTCCATAGAAGAGCGTCGTGTATGTAGATATGAGGGTCGAATGAAAAGTCCTCGAAGGGAAATTGTCAACTTATTTTCCTCCAGTTACTACATTTGCATTTTACTTTTCTTCTCGTGCGGACTTCGCAGTATGATTTGGGTCATATTTGCCACAACGCATTCATTGTTTGGGTGTAAGTTGAAGCGTTGTTTTACACTGAGAAAAAATACCATTATATATTTGCCAGAAAAATTTAAACATTTGGTAGAAGAATTATACATATTTAGAAACTATTGTACTCATATAAACCTAATGCGTTTTCACATAAGAATTTGGTAACTGATGCTAACAATTATTTTCCGAGTGTCTACAAGCAACATTGTTAAACATTCAAACATTACAATTCATTACATGCATATGTATGTTAGAATGGGTCACAAAAATAAATTACAGCGGTCACCGCACAGAAATGAAGATTGAATTGATTAATGATGATCTACAAAATATTTCGTCACTGGGTCAAGCCATCTGTGAGCTAAACGCTCCTGAAACACCTCTAAGCATCATTTTTTTCCCGTGGATTTTTTTAACTTGCATATTTGCCCAAATTTTTTTCTGTGTTAATAGACCCTTGGAAGGACTTTAAATAAAAATTGTTATTCTTGTCTTAGAATAACTCGTTGGTAGAATTATTGGGCGTTTATATTGTTTAGCGGGTTGACAGCTAAAAACTCATATTTCTTGAAAACATTTTGTAAAAGGTGTAATGAAAAATAAATGGGAGGAATACCTTTACCTTTACCTTTCGAATCATGCCTGAATGATGAATAACGGACAAGAAATGACGTCACTGACTCCATTTTCGTGAAATAATTTAATGCAGGCGATGGTTTTCACAACCAAAATGTTCAAATGCTTTTTAGAATAATGAGCGCTGCGACGTCAATTTCATTCAAATGTTCATCATTTAGACATCATTCAAAAGGTATTGAATGTAGCTATTTAGTTTTTATAAAATACTACCACCAAATTACTATAAACGTCCAATAACTCGACCAATAACCCAGCAAAAACTCTCATTACCAAGTAATGTGGAGAGTAAGGCAAAACCAAAAACCTTCACTACTTGTTTTTCGGATCCGTTTCTAATTATTTTTATAAAGGGAATGTAAAAAAATAAGTACTTCCACGCAAGCTTACAAAAAGTTGAGAAATAAGTACTTCCACACACGCTTACGAAAAGTTAATATATAAGTACTTCTAAACGAGTTGTAAAATAAATGGCCGCATGAAGATACAAAATAAGTCATTACTGATAACTAGTCCATTAATGTATTACCAATAATGTGCTTAATAAGTAATGCAAACAACATTTTTATTAAATTATATATTTTGTATTGACTTGTTTTTATTTAAGCCTGAATAACTAAGCTGCAATAAAAACAGCACTGCTATTCTCTGACTCACCACAAAAATGTAGAAAAATAATTTTTAAAATCTGAAGTTCTATAAAATTTAACTTACTAATAACTACTTATTTAAACCATTATATGGAAGTAATTATTTCATTTCTAGGTAATGTCAATACCAAGTTTTTGCTGGGAAGTTACTCCAAGACAAGGATCAAAATTTTCATTTAAATTGCTTTCAAGGGTCTATTATTTCAGAAAAAAATTGGGGAAAAAGGTAACAGAAACAAATACACCAGAAAAACAGCTCACAGATGGCTTGATCTAGGAACGAAATATTTTGCAAATCATCATTAAGCAATCCAAACATAATTTTCGAGGGGTGGCTGGAAACTGTTTTTCAATTTGGATGGACCGCGACCCAGCCTAATGTATGTATGTATATAAACGTACAACGAGATATGTAACAATGCGAAACAAAATCATTCTATGGCATCTTCTCATGTATCCGTGAAATAGTGAATTGAATTCTCGATTGATGATGATGACTACGACATTGCCTAAATCTAAATATATCCAATCATATGGATGTGAATGACTACCATTGGCATCGATATCGATATTCAATTGGTAAGAGGGGATTTTAATGATGGCCTTGTTGTTCGTGGTGGGATTTGTGTTGCTGATACTTTAATAAACATCAAATTTATGTATTCCGAATATGTCATTAGTCTTGTTACTGAATCATAGAGAGCACGGTATGGTTAGGGTAACTACTATGGAAATGTATCATTTGGATTTCTCTTCATTGGTAATGGGGAATATAAGATCCTTAGGTATGCACGTAAAAGATATTGAAATAAAATTCAAATCGAAGCAATTTACACGACAAAATGGTGAAGATGAGATGAAACAATTAAAAAATCTCAATCGATCTGTATGTAGTAGCCACATCTACGGAAAGCTAAAGCCCCAAGCTGCAAAGGCTGCAGTTGCCATGAAAAAGTGCCTGGACAAAAAAATGAAAACTGACGCAAAATCTGAAATGAAATTAAGCCCAAAAAGTTCGTGCAAATATACCCTTCACTAGGGTATATGGCCTTCCCTTTCTTGTTTTTCATGTGCAAAAT